>JANBXH010000001.1:0-600000 GCA_024271875.1 Kuraishia molischiana
ATTTGGAGCCGTAGGTTTCATCTGTGCTAATCAGATTATTCAGGAAAACTCGTATTCTCAAGATCTTTGTTTTGTTGCTATAAAGGGGCCAAAAGCGCCTATTTTGTCCAAAAAAAATAGATAGGTATATAATTCAGACCCTGGGCTACTGATACATATATATATATTCAATATATCTTGGGAACTGGCGAAGCTATGGCGATTCAAAATCTGGGAGGATGTCCATCGAAGAGCAAAGAGAGATGTTGTTTTCTTCTCCCCCTTTCTGGGGAAAAAAACAGGGGCGACTCATCGGCTGACTGATAGCAGCCACCAGCGGTTGCGAGACATAAAACAGCATCACAAAATTTTTCCACACGGCGGTACAATATATGTCACGTTGATACACAACCCATCGGGCTAGAGATGTCACTTCAAAGTAACGACGACCTGTTCCCTCAGGTAATACCGAGAGGGTCTGATGATTCTTCAGAAACCTCAGCCGAGACGTCGTCTATCGGTGATGACGCATACGAGGAGTCGATACACTCTTCTGTGGTGAATACCATGCTCCGCGAGATAGACAGTGCAGAGCTAGCGACAACATCTGAGAGGTTCCCCTTTGCAAAGGCTTACGACAGATTACGCGGCGTCGACGAGGATGTGGGGGTTTCAGACTACCAGCGGTACACTCGCTCAGTGTGGAAGGAAGCCAAGGTTAAAGAGAAACATACGCAGATACTAGGGAGACTGGCTGCGGAAAGACAGACGAACCGGAGAACAGGCCTGAATCTGAACATAGTGGACGAGTCTGATATGACTCAAAACTTCGAAGGCAGCTACGAAGACAAGACCACGGCAACTTCACAGAAGTGGTTCCAGCGCGTGAAACGCAAGCAGATGCCCAAGACCGAAAAGACCCTGTTGAGTGTGTACCGATCTCCCAACTCTCAGAACACTGTTGATATCGATGACGTTGTGGGAATGGACAAGATACCTATAGACTTGCAGCCTAGGTTACTAGAGAAGAACGAGGCGTCATCCTTCGATGAGATGGTGCGGGAAGACGAAGAGATATACTTTTCTGGCAAACAGAACGTCAACTATTCGCTGAACACAGGTATCAACAACCCGAAGGAGAAGCACGGGTGGAAATGGTACTTCAAGTTCAGCAAAAGGCGAAACCGTCATGAGATTCAGCGGAAGTTGAAGATAAGACATCTCAACCAAATTGCTCTCGGCGGAACCTTGGGTGTGGGGCTTTTACTTTCTTCGGGAAAGGCCTTCAGCATTGCTGGCCCACTGGGTTGCCTTCTTGGGTTCATGTGCGCTGGCTCCATTGTGATTGCAACCATGTTGTCATTTTGCGAGATGATCACTCTGATTCCACTAGCCGGAGGTGTCAGTGGAATCTCCTCAAGATTTGTGGACGATGCGTTTGGGTTTGCACTGGGTATAGGGTACTATTTCTCATACATGGTTGGTATGCCCACTGAAATCACGGCTGCCACAATCATGCTCAGTTTCTATCCAAACCTGAAGATCCCAAATGACAGCACAGCTGCGTGGATTACGTTTTTCCTTGTGGTGGTCGTGGGACTGAACCTGTGCGATGTCAGGGTCTACGGTGAGGTTGAGTACTTCTCCACAATCATCAAGTTGCTTGTTCTTGTGGTGCTGATAATATACATGGTTGTGCTGAACCGCGGAGGGTCTCCTCCCTATCATGAAGTTATCGGTTTTCGATATTGGGACTCTAACAAGAGTACCCCTTCCGAGCTTCTCTTTTACGGTCCGTTCAGACCAACTTTCGACGTATCCGACGTGGGTCTTGGTGCGTTGAACGGTATAGGGGGTGCTTCTGGTCGCTTCTGTGCCTTTTTGGTTGCATCAATGGTGGCTGCGTACGCTTATGTTGGTACTGAGATTGTGCTAATCGCAGGAGGAGAGTCGCGTAATCCAAGAAAAGCTATTCCCTCGGCGACAAGGAACATCTACTGGAGAATCATCTTCTTCTACGTGGTTGCCATCTTTGTCGTTGGCCTGAACATATACTCTGGAGATCCAAGACTACTTCGGTATTTCACAACAGAGACAGAGGCTAACCAGGATACCACAAACCTCACAAACAGGATCATTGAACTCACTGGTGGTGACAAGTGCGGATCAGAGCTACTCAAATGGGCTGGATTTGCGAACGGTAACCAGTCACCCTGGGTCATTGCCTTGCAAAGCGCAGGTCTCTGCAGTTTTGCATCGGTTACAAACGCTTTCCTTGTGTATTTTGCTCTCACTGCCGGATCTTCCCAGCTATACGCAGCCTCGAGAACGCTATACTACCTTTCCATCCAAGGTAAAGCTCCCAAGATGTTTTCCATCTGTTCGGTTAGTGGTGTTCCCTACGTCAGTGTTCTGTTCACAGGACTTATGGGCTCTCTTGCATATCTGGGGGTGAAGAATAACACTGCACTTGTATTTGAGAGATTGTTATCCATCTGTGCCACTACAGGTCTGCTGGTCTGGTCTGGAATGTGTCTGGCTTTCATCCGCTTCTACTATGGACTCAAGCTGAGACCAGACATCATAGGCAGAGACGACGAGAACTATCCTTACAGGTCTCCGTTGCAGCCATACCTTGCATACTACGGGATGATCTCTGCGTTTTCCCTGGTGATCATCGTGGGTTGGATTGTTTTTGTCAGGGGAACGTGGTCCACCGCCTACTTCTTTTCGAGCTACGGATCTCTTTTCCTCTTCATAGTATGCTATGTCGTGTACAAGATCTTCAGGGGAACCAAGGTACACCGTCTAGACCAACTGGATCTCGACTCGGGACGTCGCGAGATCGATCGAATCATCTGGGAAGAAGAGAGAAACTACGTGCCCAACTTCAAAGAGCACTTTGAAAGGTTCTGGAACCATGTGTTTTGAGGAAACACTCGCATTTAATCAAATTTTGTACATTAAAACATTCATTTGGTGGGTCATTATCATAATCTGTTCTGCAAAGCTGCTTTTCTCAGCTCAACGAGTTTCTTCTCAACAACTTCGTCAGGTATCACGATGCTCTCGTCGAAATGCACAAGTCTATTGGGTCCAGGTTTAGCGGGTTTAGCCTTGCTCAAGAGTTCTTTGGTGCGGGACTTCTCGTAAGCGACAATGGGGTCCTCATGTTCACCAAAGGCCTCAAAGTACTTTGCGTTCATGTGTCTGATATCCTCTTCGGTGATCACATCTTCCGACAGACTGTCGTCCTGCATTGTCCGCTCACCTTGAGTAGACGTGGACTCCTCGAGGAAACCGTAGTATTCGGGGCCCATCGTTCTCTGTGCTTCTGCCATCTTTTGCATGAACTCCTTATCGTCTCTCGCATTCTGCTTCGCCAGCTTGGCCTCGTCTATTTCCTTCTTCTTGGCATCAAGGAGCATCTTCACATCGGGAAGTTCTCTAGCACGTCCGAAATACTTGTATCCCAGAGCATCCTTCTCGAAAGCTGCTCCCGGGTTTTTCGAGTACGAGAGGTAATCTGGTCCACCCAGGTCCTTTATGCGGAACTCCCAAGCTGTCTTCTCCTTCATCAGTCTGTTCAGTTCATCGTTGAGATCTCGTATCTGGTAGTCTGTGAGTAGGGGATCGTGTATTCTCGTTATTCTCATGGATATATCGTTCACACACAGAGTGCGAAACCTCTGGGCCTCGGACACACTTTCCACTGACCTCACACTCTTAGGTCTTTGAAGAGTAGGGGCTTGTGCATTGTAGTATCTGTGTAACACAGACTGTCCAATCTCTGCTTTTCTTGACATATTTGGACGTCGACGGTAGTAAAAAAAAGGACAGATAGGGGATGGATTGAAGAGGGCAAAAAAAATACACTCAAGTCATCGGAAAGTCTCGCAAAAAAAATCATGGCGACAACAGCAGGGTTCGAACCTGCGAGGGCAGAGCCCAAAAGATTTCAAGTCTTTCGCCTTAACCACTCGGCCATGTTGCCTTTGTAACAGAAATTTTTTGCGAAGTTCAACCTAGACAGTATCATTGATTAGTACACTAAATTAACCAATTGTTGCATTTGTACTCTCTGATTTGAGGCTCTCAAAGTAAGTTAGAGACGTATGAGGCAGATGAACGAGTACTATACAAACACACTGGCAATTGAACCTAAAAAAATTGGCGCCCTGGGCCGAAGGCTCCTCTGGTTGGTACTAATCCGTAATTGTGAGCATGAATCGTGATCGAGATAAGACAGATTCTCACTGGCCTCAAAAACGCGTAAAGGTATGGTACCAAAACATTGCGATACGTGTAAATGTATATGTGGGGTCATCGAAGAATAGATTGATCCACGTAAAACCGACTGCGATCGGCTTTATCCGACATGATGGGCAGTAAAAGTTGTTAGATCCAGGGCTTGGTTTTCTGAATATTTGGGAACGCTTCAAATTGAGACCACCCCAAATTCATTCCAAAGCAAAAAGGGTGTCAAAGCCGATCAAGGAGATCGAGAGGAGTTAGCGAAAGCGCTATCCATGTGGTAGAGGTTTAGATCACAGCGGCGATTCAATCGACAGTTCTAGCTCAGCAAAGCTAGAGATTGCCCACTACCTGAACACGGTGAAATACTCCTAAAGTTTTAGTCCTCGTATCACGCGTCACCAAAGTGTAGGTTAGACCACAATACTCCTAAGAGCACCCATGTGGTAGACCAACATCCTTAGACCATCAAATAGTAAGCGAGAGGGAGATAACGAAGCTAAAATCACAACACATACAAAAAATCAGGGGTAATTGGAACACCCGGAAACTGATTTCTCTTAGAAGCTCTTAGAGAGCCGCATGACGCGCTAGTTAAAAAATAGAGAAGATTTTTACCACTTGATCTAAACGATCTTAGATTCGGCCCCTTATTAAATGTCCCACGAGTCTTGAAGATAAACCCGGCCGAGATTTTGGATAACAATACGGATGTCAGTTCGGGTACTAAAGCCGCAAAATCGTGGCCATAAGTCCCTTTGATCTTTAGCGAACTTTTTAGTTTGCGAATTAGCGCGAAATACCCAGGTTGGAGTGCGAACACTGAGTGACCGCTGTCAGAAGATTCCATATGATATCACTAGCAATATACGTCAATTATGGTCTAATGCCATCGAAGTTTTCCGAGGTCATATGTCGGCGAAGGACTCGGCAGTTTTCTGTGTATGTTAGACCGCTGATTAGAACTAGATGGGATGAGGAATGGCCCAACCGTAATGTTTTAGAATAGTTCTTGGTTATGATACTGGAGAGTAACATTTTTAGATGGCCCTTTAGCGAGCAAAAAAGCGCAAACCGCAGATTGCAAAGCGAGAGGATGATTAGCGATTGAAACAAGCACACCGGACATACTACAAACATGTGTTAGACCGAGCAGAAATCTAACCATACTATACGCGAAAAATGGCAATTAAAACTTCAACCACTGTGTGACGCTCTGGTCACAGAAACAGACTGTGTTCGTAACACCTTGTCTCACGTATGACGATCAGTCACTCTCTGAGTTCAGTTACAACAGCGCAGTGTTTTAGAGTTGTAATTTGACGTAATCAGAAGAGATTGCCGTGTTGTTCATCCGCCAGCATATTTCCTGCGTGCTCCTTTCAACACTTCTTCCACTCATATGAAAATTAGGTTGCATCGATATCACGACTGACAAGAAGATCACTAGCGGCAAAGTCAATGACGAGTCTGGGATTATCCGCAACATCACCAACCCCAGCAAAAAAAAACAGTAGTGACTTTTTCGCGATCTCCAAAAACGAACGGAGCATGGCCTCGAACATTATCGACGCTAATGTTGGCATGTCATATGTTTAGGACTTTGGAGTGAGAAGACTCTCTATGTTGGTCCTATAAAGAAGGTGATGCGTTGTGCTCGTGCATCATGTTGTAAAGCAGTGCCCCGTCATCATAGGGATGCTAAAACTATACCTTTAACCGCTAGTTTACCATGCAATCAAGCCAATAAATCAAGCGGGCCGTGTCTCATCCATGACATCAGATTATGGAGAACAGTCAGCCAGAAAGTTTTCAGATTAGGGCGCTTGGTCTAGTGGTATGATTCTCGCTTTGGGTGCGAGAGGCCCTGGGTTCGATTCCCAGAGTGCCCCAATTTTTTTTTTGCTCCCTCTTCGAAGGGTCCAAACTATTTTATCCCGTTGGATCACTCTAGTAATATAATTGGGCTTACTCGAGGGAAAACTCTGTTCTTTTTCTAATACCGCAAGCGATTGAGAATGTCTTGTGACTGAACAGATCCACATGTCTATGGTGAACTGTGAAACACGAGAGGCCGCTGTGTAAAAAAACGCATCAAAGCTCCGCACGATGACGATGAAAGTCATCATTTCCCTTCCCAGAAATTTTTGCTTGTTTTCACTTTACTCTGGATACAGTCATTGCATGTGGGATCACTTTTCTCCCGGATTTTCGGAATTTTGCTGTTGTGTATTTTGTGGCTCTCCAGGCTTAGCCTAAAATCTTTTGCCGCGGCTTTGAATCCCCGTGTCGAATCTACAAGTCCGTGTTTGTTGCTTGGGTTGTTTGTTTGCACCATCTGTTGCTCTCCCAGTGGGTGTAACTACGTGTGGTTCGACTCAATGCCGTCTGGAAGCGTTTTACCAGACGATGCAAAGGGTCCATTTGTTGAATTTATACCTGAAACCCGTAAATAACGTACATGATTACTCGGCGTACAGCAATTCCCGGAGCATCGGTGCAAAGAAATCAGAAATAAGAGACGGCTGTAGCGTGGATCGCCCGTTTTGCAGCAAATGTGAATCTCCATGGCGATACACGGTTCCAAACTGGGCAATGCGTAAACATGGACCCAAAACGCACCCTGCATCCTCGAAGCTCATTGGCCAGCCTGGAAAATTGTAAACAGTAAACAAACCATACGGCGGGAATTGGGCAACTGGGCAAAAAAGAAAATGTTTCGACGTTCTTCCCTCTCTCTTCTCCTCTTTCTTTCCTTTAGCCAACGAACTCTCAACAACTCACTTTAGTCATTCCTTTCAAACACTCCAGGTGAACAAATACCAACAAGCTACTCTGAATTCGTTGTATACCTCCAAGTCTCTCGTTTTCGCTATACCAACAACACACTCGCTCGAAGAAGGACAACAACAACAACAACAAACGCCAAAACAACTAGAAATATACCCGCTATGAAGTTGACAAACGTTCTCATCCCAATGGCTATGCTAGCTGCTGCCGCCAATGCTGAAGATACCACAATCATCACCAGCACCGTTACTGTTACGGAGACCCTCTTGACTCCTTCAGAGAGCTCTGCTCTGGCCGAATCCATCGCCAGTGTTTCCAGTGCTTCTGTTGCCAGTGTGTCTTCTGTTTCCGCTGCTTCTGTTGCCAGTGTCTCCAGTGCTTCTGCTGCATCTGTTTCCAAGGTTTACGCAGCTTCTGCTGCTGCTGTTGCTTCTGCCTCCGAGGCCTCGGTTGCCTCTGAGTCTTCCGCTTCTGCTGCTGCCGCTTCATCTGCGTCGGCAGCTTCTGTTGCCAGTGTGTCCAGTGTTTCTGCCGCTTCCGCTGCCTCTGCTAAATCTGTTGCTGAGGCCAGCAGTCTTTCTGCTGCCAACGGTTTGCTCGCTATCGCTTACGATGCTACAAACAGCTCGAGTACGGTACACTCCACCAAACACCACAACAGTACCTCCCACCTCTCCACAGTCGTCTCTACTTCGTTGAACCACACATCTTCCACCGCACACCACAACTCCACGACGCTGATAACCAAGACCAAGTCTACCAAGTCTGCTTCGTCTACTGAAGCTTCCTCCACCGAGGAAGCCTCTACCACTGCCTCTTCCTCTTCTGAGGGCGATGCTAACAGATATCAGGTCTCGGGAATCACCCTCGGTGTTGCAGGTATGATTGTGGCTGCTCTCTTGTAGAGCTGGAGAACCCCTAAGTGCGCTTTGAGTTTTCGCTATCGTTCCCTTTTGCTTTTTTTTACTTTTTACTAATCCCTTTTCTTGAATCTTTCAGTTCTCTCTTAGTCTTTCTTGTTTAGATGGTTTGCGACGTAACTTCAGTTGCAACCGTATGTATTTATATACCTTTTCAATCCATCCCCCCTCTATCCTAAGTACGCGTCTCGGTAGATATACACGTGTTTCATTATGCGAGTAATTATCAATGCTATTTACTAGATTTTTGAACGTCAATCACCACAGAGTAGATGGCGTTTCTGAAGCCGTCACCCTTCTTGACCCAGCGTCCGAGCTTGTGTTCCTTGGACAGAGCGGCCAGAAGCTTGAGCTTTCCAGGCTGTTCCTTCTCGTTCTCGGCAACGTCGATCGAAGTCACCACTCCGCGAGCATTGCCGAGCTCTGCAAGAAGCTCAAAAGAGCGGAGGTCATCTTTGATCTTCCACACTTTGATCTTGCCGTTCCAGGACCCAGAGAAGAAGATGTCGGAAAAGGGAACGGCGTGGATGGCCGTGATCCAGTAGGGTTGACTCTGAGGGACCTGCAGTTCAGCAGTCTCTGGATCAACCTCTCCACTGGCGCGGGATGAGGGCAGACTTGGCTCAAAGCCGTGGGCCTGACGCTCAATCCAGATAGGCTTCTTCTTACCGGTGGACCAGAGTGCGATGTTTCCGTTGTCCGAACCAGTGACAAAGTGCGAATCGTCGATCATGGAAACACAGTCGATGCTACCTTCGGCGAAGAATTTGGATTCGTCAAACTCCAACTTGCGTTTCCTGAAATCGTTCTGGATCTTCTCCAGCGAATCCCCTCCTCTGAAAGTGAGTCTTGTTTCATCTGCAATCTTCCACAGCATGGCTGTCTTGTCCCTGGATCCAACTGTGACACATCTTTCCTGTCCTAGGGCGGCGATGTCCACCACACAGTCTTGGTGACCGTAAAGCGTCTCCAGCTGTGCCATCTGTGCAACGCTATAGGTTCTGATCTTGAGGTCGGAGCAGGCAGCGTACAACTGGTCTGTGTTTCTTCTAAAGGCGAGAGCCATGACCTCTCCCCTCTTGACATTCGTGACGAGTGCTCTGAGCGGAGCAAGGTTCTCGGTACTCCATATAATGATCCTGCGGTCCTTTCCACCGGTGGCAACGTATTTGCCATCGGGACTGGCTGCCACGGAGTATATTTCATCGCAGTGTCCATTCTCCGAGTGCTCTTTGGATAGTTCGGCGAACCTGGCTCCACCCTTGGCGTATTTGGCCTTCTTAGGCTTCTTGGAAAAGTCTCCGATGCTCCACTTGCTGAGTTCCATGTCTTTGCTCACGGTGTATGCGTTAGGGTACCTCACAGATATACCGTTCATACCGATGTTCTGCACTCTGGTGATCTGTGGTGTAGACTCGAACAGACAGTGATCTCCTATGAATCTGTAGATGTAACCTTTGTCTTCGGCAACATCTTTCTTGAGTCTCGAGGCAATGATGTCTTCGTCTATATCTTTGGCATCGAAATCGTACTCGCCTGCCTCGTTCTGGATGTTCTCCAGGTACTGCTTTGCCAGTCTTCGCCTCTTGTCTGCAGCAGACTCGTCAACATCGTCTTCTTCTTCGCTCGCGCTGTCATCTACCTCCACATCAGTGGCAGAATCGAGGTCAACGTCTCCGTTTTCACTACCACTGGTATCCGTTATCTCGTTCTCTTCTTCCTCAACTCTCTTCTTCGCGGGCTCCACCACACCCCTCTTCTTACGGGTGTCTATCTTGGCTGGTCTCTTCCTCTTCTTGGAAGCAGATGCAAAAAATGGGTCTGACATTTCTCGGCAACCTGTGTGTAAGTCCTGTTTACTGGCCACAGAGAGAAAACCTCAAAATTTTTTTAACAAAAAAAAACTTTGGTTTGGGTTCGGCGGCACACGACAAAACCGGAATTACCCTGCGCACGACATCGTGACGCGCCTGTTTTTCTTTCCGCTCCCAGCGATTTGTCGCGCGTGTCTTTTTGCTTGTTTTCCGACATACGCTCTATACAACTCAGAAATGTCGGTACAGAGCAGCGTTTTGGATGTGTTCACGTCTGGTGGGAAGACCTGGGCGGAGCATGCTGGCGACACGCTGATTGTGGGTGGTCACTCTGGCCTGGCCAAGGTCTTTGATACCCGCAACCCAGATGAGGAGCCCAACGTGATAGACATCCCGGAGGGCTTTTCTGCTATTGCAGTCAGTCCCAAGGACGACCTCTTTGTTGTGACGTCTGTCTCCGGTGAAGCTGAGTGCTTTACCCTGGGATCTTCCATTGAGTCGCGGGGAACCCTGGCGCGTTCTGAGCTCGCGTTTAGAGATGCGTGTTTCACACACAGCGGTCGCATGGTTATGCTGGGTGGAGACGACGGTGATCTTGCGCTGGTTGATCTCGAGTCCTCGCCGCCCTCTATCAAGAAGTTTCCAGCTGGAGATCAGATCCAGAGCCTCTCGTACAACAGAGTTTTCGAACTGGCTGCGGTGACTCTGTTTGGCGGCAAGGTGAAGATCTTCTCACTCACATCCTCGGAACCACAGGCAATTGCGAGTTTACAGAGCGCCCAGCTGGATAAGGACCAGTTTTACGACGAAGCCAAGGAAGATCAGCGTTGCCTGCGGTGCTCGTGGAGTCCCGATGGTGATTACATTGCAGTCCCCAGCGACTCATCTACACTCAAAGTGTTCAGCCGTGGCGAGTACGACGACACCGTTTACTCCATCAAGCTCAACGGAGATGTGCTGTCGTATGACTGGTCCCCCAATGGTAAGTACATCGCCATTGTGTCCTCAGACAAACTCCTCAGCGTATACAACACGGCTACCAGAAAGACATCCAAGACCGCGTCTTTGCGCCAGCGCATTACCAATGTTTCGTGGAGAAAGAATGGCTCTTCATATGACGTTGCCCTAGGTACCCTTGCTGGCCAGGTTATCAACTATACAGCCATAGTCGAGCAGACTCCCACTGAGGATACAACCAAGAGCGCAGCCTCGCTCTTCGTGGATGATGAGGCTTCGGACGACGATGATTCGAAGGAGGAAGAGCAAAAGGGTTCTTCGAGGACTTCTCCTGGAATAGACGATTCTGGATACGGTCTCGAAGACGACTTCATAATTGACGATGACAACGCCGGATACGTTTCTGAGAAGAGAGCACACGATGATCTGTTCGGTGAGGCTCCAAACAAGGCTCGCAAGACGAGCAAGTTCCCAACTCCCGTACCTGTGGGACCTGCAGCCTACGAAATCACGCCATACTCCTGCGGTGAGACGCCTTGGAACAACAACAAGAAGTACCTCACTATGAACTCGGTCGGATACGCGTGGTCCGTCAAACAGGACGAATACAGCACAGTCACTGTGTCGTTCTTTGACAGAGGATCCCACAAGGAGTATTACTTCAAGGACGTGCACGGATACGACGTTGCATCTCTTGACGACAACGCTGTGCTGCTTGCTGTTAGTGGCAAGAAAAACTCTGCACGCGTCTTGTTCAGAGCGCATGATAACGTGGAAAACTCGTGGGAGCGTGATATCCCTACCGCAAAGGGTGAGATTGTCACTGCTGTTTCTCTGAGCGCAAACGCCATATTTGTGTGCACATCGCACGGATACGTTAGACGTTTCAATCTGCATGGTCTGCTCGAGTCTATCGAAAAGGCCAGACCCGTCATTGCATGTGCCACGAGCGACAGGTATGTGCTCACAATCAGCGTCAGTGGCCACATGCAGTTCTCATACAGTCTACAGGACCTCGACGGGAAATTCCTCCAGAGAGATGCTGGACTGCCATTGCACGTGTCTCAGGATGAACACCACCTAATCAAAGGTCTGTTCTTCAGCAGCGATGGAGATCCTTGTCTTGTTGGAAAGGATGACGTTCTGCTAGTGTTGTCGCGCTGGAGAGACCCACTCCAGGCCAGGTGGATGCCCATTCTGGATACACAGCTCGGACTCTCGAAGATGAGTAGCGGTGCCAAGAACCTCAAATGTTGGCCATTGGGACTTTTCAGAGACCAGTTTGCGTTCATCATCGTCAAGGGATCTTACTACCCCAGTTTCCCACTCACTATCCCATCTGAGCTCGCGGTCAAGATCCCAACCAGTGCTGCTGAGGAAGAGGACGACGAACAAACTGCAGAGGAAGAACTGGCGAGATCCAGAGTTCTCGGAGAACTGCTCAATGATGCAATTTCCAGCGAGGAACTTGGAGGAGACGAGGCAACCGAGCGTCTGCAAGAGTTATCGATGCTCTTTGACAAGTCACTGCTCAAGCTCTTTGCATCTGCATGTACAGAGCAGAACACCCGCAAGGCCATTTCGCATGCCGTGCATCTCAGAGAGGACAAGGCGCTTGCTGCGGCTGGTCGTATTGCCGAGAGGCTTGAAATGACCTCTCTCGCATCTAAGATCAACACTCTGAGAGAAGCGCGTTTGGAGTTCGAATAAAAAAAATGCTTGGTTGTTTCTAGTGTACAATGTTTACTTAACGTCTCTTTTTACCCCTGTCCTTGGGCTTACTCGTGAGCCTATCAATATCAGCCTTCGATATCACCAGTCCGTTTCTTGTACTCTTACCAATCGTGTTGATCCTCAATCCTCTGTCTCTCATCTTGGTCACCTTGGACCTGTTGAGACCAAGACGGTCTTCGGCAGACGTAACACCTCTTCCTTTATCGAGCGACCGTAGTTCTCCCTTGCGCGATCTGGCAAGTACAATACCTGCTTCTCTGGCCTCCTTTTCGTACTTGTCTGCCTTCTTTGTCCTTGCTTTGATCATACCTTTGCGCATATTCATAGGCATATTTTCGAGATGTCTGTTCTTCACAGTTCCGTTCTTCGAAGACAGCTCCCTCATACGTTCGTCGAGAGTCCGTATCCTGGCGTTGCCAATGGGTCCATCGAGAGTGTTTAGTGTCAGTTCTGCACCCGAGTGGTGATTCTTCGGAACAGAACTCAGAATGTGAGACTCACTCAAGAGACGCTGTAATGCCAAATCGTTCTTCAAGTTCTCTGCGTCTTCGGCATCGTCCTGACCGGCTCTTCTGCGAGACTTTGGTGGTTCTTTGATAACCTGGTCCAGTTTGAGTGCTCTTCCCGACTTAAGCAGCTTCTTTTCAACTCGAGACTGCTCCACCGGCTTCTCTGCGTATCTATCGACAAACTTGACAACCTCAGGCGCCATTTCGGTATGCTTTGTCTTGTCTTCTGAACCAAAATCGGAGAAGAGAAGGGTTGCCACACAGCTCAAAATTTTTTCTCCTCTATAAATTTCCCTTTGGGCTTGGCCTGGGGCGATGAGCTCTCCTCTCCTCCCTTTAGCCACCCTCATTCCTCGGGTCCTCCCTAGAGTTACAGAGTGCCAGGCGGAATGACAAGATACGTTGGCTGTATAGATATTCATGGGGGCCAGGTGAAGCAGATAGTTGGCGGGACCCTACAGAAGGACGATACCAAAGAGGACAAGTCTCTATCCACAAATTTCGTCAGCGAAAAGCCATCTTCTTACTATGCTAAACTCTACAGAGAGAACAACGTTACCAGCACACACGTCATCAAACTGGGGTCGTTGCCGGCAAATGACGAGGCGGCCAAACAGGCTCTGAAAGAGTGGCCCGGTCAGCTACAGATCGGCGGAGGCATAAGCGGCGACAACGCCGCTGAGTGGATTGAACTCGGCGCCTCCAAGGTCATCATAACATCGTGGTTGTTTCCCAATGGAGAGTTCAGCCTCGAGAGACTGCAGGAGATAAGCCGCAAGATCGGCAGGGACAAACTAGTGGTTGACTTGAGCTGTCGCAGGAGAATAACCGAGACCGGTACTGAGTGGGTTGTAGCCATGAACAAGTGGCAGACGTTGACGAGCAGCGTACTCGGGAGACCGTTCTTTGAATTGCTGGAGAAATACTGTTCTGAGTTTCTGGTGCACGCCGCAGACGTCGAGGGACTGTGTCAGGGAATCGACCAGGAGCTTGTACAGAAGCTGGGCGAGTGGACAGACCTGCCAATGACATATGCCGGTGGAGCAAAGAGTCTGGCGGATCTGGAGGTTGTGAACAGGCTCAGCAAGGGTAAGGTGGACCTCACATACGGAAGCGCCCTGGACATCTTCGGTGGGGATCTGGTCAATTTTACAGACTGCTGCGAGTGGAATAGAAATCATTAATTCATAGTATTTAGTACATCTTTGGTTTCTTGTAGAGTCCAAAGCTGGAGAAAGCCCACACCCCGAAATTGCGACCGCTCCGCACACAGTGGAACAACCACGGCTTCATGGTTAGCAGGATACACGCCCATGCAAAACCTTGCACGAACGGCATGAGCATCTGGTCCTTGATGATTGTATATATGACGATCCCCGGTGTTATCACGGGCAGCGGTTCTGCGCCGTCGTCCCTCGTCGCCTTCGCCGCCACCTTCGTCGTACTCTTCGCATTCGCGTAAAGTGCACGCTTGAACCCCTGCTCAAAGCGCATATCCGGTATTGGCATCTTCTCCATCTTTACACGTTTCTTGCTGGGCAACGGAGCTCAAGCAAGGGCCTGAAAGCGCGGGTTTGGAGGCGCTTTGTTAGCAATGGCGAAATTCTCCCACACACTACCAAAAATCCGCCGTCGAACCTCTTTGTCCAGCGGAACGATACACAACAAGAACCTCACGGAGGGACCCAAGACGGTGAGATACACACAAATCTATCCGAGGATAAGCATGTCTGAAGACGCTCAGGTTACTATAAGGAAAGCCGGGAGAGATGAGGTGGATTTCATACTGAGTGGCGTTGATCTTTCTCTGGCCAACTCTCTCAGAAGGACGATGCTCGCGGAGGTTCCCACTCTTGCCATAGACCTTGTGGAGATCAAGATAAATACATCCGTTTTGTCGGACGAATTTTTGTCGCACAGATTGGGTCTTGTGCCCTTGGAGAGCGAGGACATCGACAAGTTGAAGTACACAAGAGACTGTACCTGTGAAGAGTACTGCGACCAGTGCTCCGTCGTACTCGAGCTCAAGGCAAGATGCGACAGCGACCAGACGATGAACGTCTACTCCACTGCTCTGGTGCCCACTAATGCAGCCACAGGACTCTCTCTGGGCCAGCCTGTGATCCGCGAGGTTGACAGGAACGGAATCCTGCTCTGTAAGCTCAAGCGCTACCAGGAGCTCGATATCAGGTGTATTGCCAAGAAGGGTATTGCCAAGGAACACGCCAAGTGGTCGCCATGCGCCGCTATAGGTTTCGAATACGACCCTTGGAACAAGCTGAAGCACACAGACCTGTGGTACGAAGAAGACGTCGAGGCCGAGTGGCCAGCTTCTGCAAACCGTGACTGGGAAGAACCACCTGTGCCAGATGCCAAGTTTGACTATGCTGCCAACCCAGACAAGTTCTACATCAACGTTGAGACTGTGGGATCGCTCAAGCCCAACGAGGTTGTCAACAAGGGTATAACGGAACTTCAAAACAAGATCGCCAACATCGTTATGGAGCTACGCCAGTTTGACAGGTCCAGAAACGGCCAGACAAACGGCGGAGAAACCAACTACGGCGGAGAGACAAACTATGGAACCCAGTACGGTGCTAACACGGACTACGACGGGGCAGCCACAAACTACGGCAACGGAGCAGCCACACCTTGGTGAAATTAGACAACACCCTCCACCTGCAATGCTGGCAATTGTATTATAATAAATAAAAATCAAAAACCTCACACCCACATCAAACATACGCAACCACAGACAGGTTTCGTTGCATCTCTGCCAAAGCCGGTGCGGTTCAACAACATTCCAGGGCAGAAATCGCTGGAACTGGGCTTGTCTAAGGTCCTTTCTCCATACCAATCGTCGAACAAATGGCTGACTTCATCGGTAATACTATTGGGTTGATCTCGCAGAAAGATATCCGGTAAGTTCTCCACTGAGACTTTTTGGGGCGAGCGAGACTAACGCACACTCAGCTATGTGGGTATACTGGAAGACATCAACGGACAGGAGAGTACCATTTCTCTGAAGGATGTGAGAGTATTCGGTACCGAAGGAAGAGTCTCTGATCCATCGCGGATTGTGTACCCTTCCACTGAGGTCTATTCTAGAATTATGCTCCGTGGAGCCGATGTCAAGGATCTGAACATTATCCCAATGGACATCAACCTCGTCAAACCAGAACCTGTGCCATTCCCCGCTTCAGGATACAACGCGTACCCGGGTGCACCAGCCCCACAGGCTGCCCCACAGGCTGCTCCACAGGGTTCTCCTCAGGCTGCTCAGGCTGCTCCAGCTCAGGCTGCTCCAGCTCAGGCTGCTCCAGCTCAGGCTTCTCCAGCTCAGACTGCTCCAGCTCCAGCTGCCAAAGAGGCCAAGGCTGCTCCACAGAAGGAGGAGACACCAGAGCCTGCATTACGAGCCAAGCCACAGCAGAAGATCCGCGAACAGAGAAGAACACCAGAACCGATCTCCAAGGAAGCTCTCAAGGAAGACTTTGACTTTGAATCCAACAATGCCAAGTTCACAAAGGAGGCCGCAGACGCAGCCGAGAAAGAGGCTGGTTCCTACAACAAGAAGTCCTCGTTCTTCGACACCATTTCATCGTCTACCGAGACCGGCAAAGGTGAGGGATTGAGATGGGCCGAAGAGAAGAATCTCAACTACGATACTTTCGGAGAGACTTCTGTGTTTAGAGGCAGAGGCAGAGGCAGAGGAAGAGGAAGAGGAGGCAGAGGTAGAGGAGGCAGAGGCAGAGGCGGGTTCAACAAGCAGCCTGAATGGGCTTGAACCACCACAAAATATCGGGTAACGATCATAGTAACCAGTGTAAACGAATAACCAATAATCTTTCAGGCTGGTGTGTGTAGGGACCGAAACCTGACAAGTGGAGAAGGCCCACCCAGGCTCAACGCCTCCTGCCCTTCTTTCGCAAGGGGCAGCAATATGACCTCAATACGGCCGTTCCAGGCTACGGACCTGCTTGATCTCAACAGCGTCAACCTCGATTGTCTCACGGAAAACTACAACCTACAGTTCTACCTCCTGTACCTGATCCAGTGGCCGTCGCTGTTCTTCAAAGCCGTTGCACCCAATGGCGAAACACAGGGTTACATGATGGGCAAGACCGAAGGGTCTGGAGCTGACTGGCACACACACATCACTGCGGTGACGGTGAATCCGTCCTACCGCCGTCTGGGACTGGCATCTGAGCTGTGCCAGCATCTGCAGAAGAGCACAGAGTCGGAAGAGCCATACCACGCGTACTTCATCGATCTGTTCGTGAGGGTCACCAACAGACTCGCCATAACGCTTTACGAGAAGCTGGGATACTCGGTATACAGACGGGTGCTGGGATACTACGGACAAGGGAAGCAGGGAGACGGTGAAGTTAACGACGAAAATGACGCCTACGATATGCGCAAGTCGCTGAGGAGAGACGCCAACAACGAGAGTGTTAGGCCAGACGGGGCAAAACACCACGTTTTGCCACACGAGATTGTCTTCTAGCCAGTATGATGCGGAACAGCGACAGAAACAACAGCTCGATCTGATCTTTGAACATGAAGAGTAGCCCCTGGACGAGTACACCCTTGAGTAGCTGTGGTTTGACACCCTTCCACAGACCAGCAACACCTTCACGCCTGTAGAGATACACCAGCAGTCGCTGGAATGTGTCTGGTCTTTCCTCTTCTGAATCGCTGTTCTTCTGCAGCACCGCTTTGCACACGATGAGCGGCTGAGTGATGAGCGTGGCTATGATCTTGCTGAGCACACCGAGCACGAAGGACTCGTACGGCTTCAGGTAGGGCTTTCCGGCAAACAGCAGCGCCTTGAGGTTCTCGAAAGACGCATATGTGATGGACGGGTTGAGGGTGAGTACAAGCGACACCTTGAGTCCCTTCCAGAGTCCAGTGACCCCATTACGCTTGACAACCTGCTCTGCCGTCTGCAGTGCAGACACATCGGCGTCCTGCGAGGTCTGCTGCTCTGTGGTGACCACGCTCAGCGGAGTCACAACCAGCTGCGACAGCGATGCAGCCAGCACACCCATGGCCAGCTCGTCGATCACGTTGACGCCTCTGTTCCTCCTCAGTCTGTGGTACGACCGCTTCACCAGATTGTACATGTAGAAGTACGAGTAATTCGTAACTGCCGTCGACACAAGCGACGAATTGATTCCCTTGTACCACCCTTTGAGTCCCTGGGCCTTGTATATCTGCTGGAGCGCGTCCTTTGTGTCTCTGTACTTGCCATCGGGCTGGGTCTGGATGACCGCCTTCACCAGGTCCAAAGGGTACACAGCTGCGTTAGACAGCACCGCTGAACAGCAGCCAAACAGCGCCTTCTCACTCGGTGATAGCTGTCTAGACATTTAATGTTTCCATTTAATCTGATCTGGGTCTTTTTTTTTGGATTGACGGAGAAACAGCGCTATTTAAATGAAGAGGACCTTCGTTTGCCGCCGCCCCCGCTTTCTCGGATGCACGCGCGCCTCTTCAGCCCACTTCCTCGGCTCACTGGAGAAGCGAAACGTTGCGGTCAACTGCACCACAGGTCACCAGAAGCTCAGGCTTGGTGGAGTTGGCGCCTACAAATGCGCACTTAATTCTTCCCTCCTGCATCTCCTCGGATCTCACGATATCGCCTGTTTTGAGGTCCATTCCGCGTACGATGCCGTCATCGCCCACCACCCAAACGCCATTGACCGGTCTCTTGAGCATCTGCGCAGAAGAATACTTGTCCTGGGGCGACATACTGTTGAGGTTAGACACAACAGTTTCGCGGAGCATCGGCACGTTCGACGTGAACAACTGTTCCTTCGCATCGGGAAGCTCCGTGGAGTCCTGGATCAGCTGGGTGAGATCGGGCACGATAACGGTGATAACCCGCATGTAAGGGACGTGATTGGTGGCTATGCAGAGAAGCTGGCTATCACCGCTCTTGAATTCAAGCATGTCCATTGGCTGGAAAGAGTGATTGGAAAATTCAGAGTCGTTGAGTGGGATCTTGGCCAGCTCAACGAGTCTTTGGGTATCGATCAGCATGAGTGACAGGGTCGACGTCTCCAGTCTACCAACAGCAACAAAAGGTCTGTCAGCGTACCAGAAACACTCAAGGCACGTGGCGTTGGTCATGAGCTTGTACTGGCCAATAGGAGTAACGCTAACCTCGTCGAAATCAATCCTGGTCACCTTCACGTGCAGGTCCCATCCGATGGAGCAGATGTAGCCGCTGGTGTCGTTGATCCTCAGGTACTTCGCATCGGTGAGGAGTCTCGCGTGTAGATCGTGCTGTGCGAGCACCTCCAGCGTATCGGTGAGTTTGTTCACGAACAGCGTACCGTTCATGCCGAACGTGAGCAGGAAATCGGTGTTGGGGACGCCTATGGCAAGCTTGACGTTTGTCGTTCCGTGGTGATTGGCCGCGGACAGAAACAGCTGGCGCGTGTCGAGGTCCACTATGAAGAGCTCTCTGTTGCTGTTGAGAAAAACACCCGAGTTGTGCTGTTTTGATTTCCAGAACGACGAGTGGATCATCATATTCTTGGAGTTCCCCGGAATGTCCAGCACAGATCTGTCTTTGGGAGCAGCAGGTGTCCAATTGGGCAGCTCCAGGTTGTGACGCCGTATCAGAGCCAGTTGCTGTGGCGTATGGATCTTGGAAGACTCATCCTGCGAGTACTTCTCTTTCAACCTCAGAAAGTTCACACGGTCAGAAACAATAGACGTCAGCGATTCGTCTAGTTTATCTATGTTGTGTGTCAGAGGCCTGTCTGTCTCCTGCTCAAATTGCTCGAGCGTCTTGGTGAGACCTTTGCTCTTGAGATATTCCGCAATCAGGAGATGCACATGTGTTTCCAGCGGATCTGACATTGCTTTGTGCTCGTGATTATCTAGCGCCCTTATCTTCGCGTGTGGCAAAGACACACAAAACACACAGAGTGCACCAATCAATTTGGGATCACATAAGAAATGACAAATTATTAACACGTGATCAAGCAAGGGGTTACAGCCCTAGATTTATGAGAGAGTGCGGCTCTTTTCTTAAGGATCAAAGGTAGTGTATGTACCGAATCTTGAAAAAATTTCTGCTGGCAGAGTGTGCTCCCTCTGGTGGTGCCGGTCTCACTCCTCCTGTCTGTGCTCTGTGAATTTTTTACCCAAATTTCAATACGCTTTTTTCTCCTTCTTTTTCCTAACGTTCAACAACACATAATACAAAGATGGGTCAAGGTAAACCAAGAGGTCTTAACTCTGCCAGAAAGTTGAGAGTGCACCGTCGTAACAACAGATGGGCCGACCAGGCTTACAAGTCCAGACTGTTGGGTACTGCTTTCAAGTCCTCTCCATTCAACGCTGCTTCTCACGCCAAGGGTATTGTCTTGGAGAAGATTGGTATTGAGTCCAAGCAGCCAAACTCTGCTATCAGAAAGTGTGTCAGAGTCCAATTGATCAAGAACGGTAAGAAGGTTACTGCCTTCGTTCCAAACGATGGTTGTCTCAACTTTGTCGATGAGAACGACGAGGTTTTGCTTGCCGGTTTCGGTAGAAGAGGTAAGGCCAAGGGTGATATCCCAGGTGTCAGATTCAAGGTTGTCAAGGTCTCTGGTGTTTCCCTTTTGGCTTTGTGGAAGGAGAAGAAGGAGAAGCCAAGATCCTAAACATGGTCATGTTATAATTTCTCTCAAAACAGATATAAGATATTGACGTCCCTACGTTGTAGTAGTTCAGTAGAGTGCTACGGAAGTTTTGATTTGTGTGTGGAAAAAAGTGATTTAGTCAAGCCCTTTACTTCCCTGGATGGATACACCACCCTTTTTGGTGGTTCCTCTTCTGTGCGTCAGCAGGTTCATCTTGGTGCTGATACTCTTGAACTTGCCCTCTCTGCCAGATCCAGCAGCAGCCTCCTTTCTCCTCTGTATAAGATCAGTACTGATCTTTGGAGCAATAGTATAGGCAGAAGTTCTGGCCGCAGGTGCAGCAGCTCTGTTTCTCCGCGCGGCAGATTCCTCGTAGAGCGACTTGCGACCGTCCAGGACTTTCTTTGTCTTTTCAGCAGATGGAATGGCGTTGATGTACTTGGTGTAGTTGAAATCGGCCTGCGCCACAGTCTTGTCTTTGTAGTTGTCAGAGCGTCCCATGATTGGTCTTGTCCAGTCTCCAATGAGCTTCTCGGCAGCACGTTTTAGCGAAGGGTCCGCTTTCTTTGATTTCTGGTAGAACAGAACAACTTTCCCGAGTCCACTCTCTCTGAGATGGATCGTCTTGATGGGTAGCTGCTGAACGGCCTCGAACATGCTCTTCTGGATGGCGTAAGCAGGAAGCGATCCATCCGGCAGAGGCTCCAACCACAGTCTGACGGATTCAAGCATGTTGTTGTCGAGAATCGAGTCAGAGAGGTTAGCACGCATGAGAGTATCACGTACCTGAGGGAGCAACATCAGCTTCTCAGTGGATGGTTTACCGTTCTTGATGTTCTCGCTGTCGTTGTATGCAGCCTCTCTCATCAGCATCTTGAGGTGTGCAATAGCCTCATCCTGCATCTGCTCAAGGTCCACCTCGCCTGCTTTACGCTTGCTTGCCGGTTTGGCAGTGGCCTTTTCGAAACGTTCTTCGTACTCGCGTCTTCTCCTGAGACCTTCATCTTCCTCCTCAATCGTTGGGATGGCCTCTGGCCGTGTTTCGGTAGACGCTTCCCCGCGCTTTCTCCTCTTGAGCTTCTTGGGCTGTGGTGTATCTGTGCTGGAGCTGGCTTTGTGTTTGCCTATCAGCTCAATGTCAAACTCTGGAGCCTCAAAGTTATCCTCATCCACATCCGACAAATCGGATAGATCTGACCCCTCGTGATTGGACAGCCTTTCTTCCTCTGACATGGTTTATATGTGTATTATGGATATATCCCGTATATCCTACCTCTCCTTGAAGGTAAACGCTGTGTGTGTCTCTCTCCCTGTGGCCTTGGTGCCCAGGAAAATCACAGGTTATCACACGACCATCCCATTCCCGTGGCGAAATCTCTGAAGCGGAAGAGCCTGAGTTGCGTCTTTTGCTCTTCTTTTAACAAAATAGATATATTCAAAATGGATCCATTTGGACAAGGTGCTCCCTCTGAAGAGGAGATGAAGTTGCAGCAGAAGGCTAGCGAAGAGACCATCAGAAATGCCGTCATTGTTGGTGCCGCTCTGTGGTTGAGTATGTCTTTCCAAACCCTGTGTCGCCTTATACTTATACTAACCTCTCTTACCAGTTCCTACTCTCATCCACGCCGTCAGAAAGGCTCTCTAAGAGGCCCACGTCTATTGTACATATGTATATACTGAATACGAATGCGGAGAATCTCCTTTTTCTTTGACTGAATTTGCCGAAAAATGTGGGATTGTCAGGCTTTCCTCAAATGGATTAGGATGGTATATCGCTATGGGGTTCAGACAGGCCTGCCTATCCGGAGGATGTCTCTCAGAGACACTCGTGCCACCCAGCCGGTCTTTGGGCTTGCCGGTCTCGTTGGAACTGCCGAGTGCACTCTCTGCACCCATTCGTTCTCCCAAACAGCGTCCCAGTGGGACTTTTTCATTTCAGCAACAACTTCCTCGGGGAACATCCCGAGAAACCTCTTGTGGAATATCTGTCCGTTGAAGTCCATCACTCCAATCACACTGTCGCTGCGTTCAGAGTACAGCCACGACTTCCCGCTGCGCCATATTATCAGCAACCGCTTGTCGCTGTTGTATTTGCGAGAGGTTAGCGGATTCAGCCGGTACTCGTTGAACTTTATCAGTGGCAGATCTGTGTACGGTACACCTGACGTGTCCGCCGCTGGTTCCACTTCGTAGACCTCGTGTTTCTTGTCTGGTTTTCTGTGTCTGTTGCGAAGGTTGGGTGATCTGGATCCCACGTCTTCGAAGAACGCAGATATGACCGGCCCGTCGAAAGAGAACGAGATATCGTCAGTCTCGCTGATATGTCCGAGCATCTTGCCCTGTAGTTGTTCGAAAGCATGGAGAGGGAGTCATTAATTCGTCATTTTATATTTGTCAGAGACGATGAGAGGGACCCGCCTTCCATGCACGCGGCGTTAAAATCAGGAACCCAATCCCAAAACAAGTATATGGTAAACAGTCTCATTTTGGTAATTTCGACAGCATTTGGATATCGCGCTCGTCTTTATCCGGGTATTGTTTCAGAATCTCTTCTTCGTGATCAACTGTGGGTTCTTCAGTCTTGGTGGAGAGTCCTAGTGCTTCGAGTTGTCTATCCGTGAGTCGATTGACGTACTCCTCCGTCTGCGTATCGTCCAGCCTGAGTTCTCCGCTCTCGAGAATGTCGTTGAGCCTCTCAAACTGTGCCAGCCTCTTTTTCGTCTCGCCTATCAGGTACGGCAGAGTGTCTCTAAGCGGCTGAATATCGCGGTGCTCGCCGGCCTTTCTCTGGAAGTACTCGAGCAGCAGCTTGCAGCCCTTAAGTTTCGATTGTAGCGTGAAAAGCTCCTTCAGCTGATGCCTCATCAGCTGCCGCAGCTCGTTCAAAAACTGAGTTTGCACAGTCAACTGTCTGATCTCCTTCTCGAGGTCCGCGTGCTCGGGAGCCACGGGCGCAAGGTCTTCGTGGTGCTCTAAGCGCATCCATCCACCGTCGATCAACTCCTTCGGTATCGTAAAGATGTTTCGCAGAACGTACAGCTCAAACAGGTCGAAGTTCCGATCCACAGATGCAGCGAGTAATGTCTCCAGCGCGAGCGATCCGCGCTCGATCTTCTCCATCACGGCAGGCAGGTTTGTATCTGCAAGCACAACGTCGTCATCGTCCTCCGTTTTTCTCAGCCTGTCGTCCTTGTCCTGTTCAAGTGTCTTGAGGAACGTCTCCATACCGTTGACGCACTTCTGCGCTATCTCATTGACCGCGTTGATCACATCGTCTATGATCATTAGTGGCGGGTAGCTGAGGTGCTCCGTCAGAATATGCTCCGCCGCATCACCCATTTTCTGTCTTGTTTGTACTTGTTGGTGATGATAAAGACGCTTCGGTCTTTGTTTACATTCGCTTCTTTCAAGGAAGCCGATTTGTGTTTCGGACGACCTTACTAAATACAACGAAATAGTGAATGTATGCAACAAAATGGAAGAGATTCTATTTTAGATCAATCGGAGTCGCTGTCCTCTTCGGAACTGTCCTCTTCAGCGGCCTCGATGACCTCTTTACTAGCGTTAACGATGATTTCGCTCACCTCGGCGTCGAGTTTGTCCTCAAAAGGCACGCTCACCACGTCTTCCTTGGTGGTGTTTGCCTCAACCGGGAGTGTGTCCCTGTCAACCTTCACCAAGCTTCCCTCAACAGAGATAACCCTTCCGGCTCTGTTGACGGACTTGATGGTGAACTTGATCTTCCCCTCAACAACATTTCCATCTCCGTCTTTCCACTGTCCCTGCGATCTCGGTCTGCTATCTTCAGCCTCAGCCTCGGCCCCTTCTTCCTCAGCCTCCTCTGTATCCTGGCTGTACTCGAATGTCCAGTCTGTGGGTATAGAGTTCTTCTTGATGGTAGCGTTGAAGGTGTCGTGTATCAGAAGACCAATGTGCGACTGGGTCTGCATGTAACTCCATCCTTCGACGATATCGCCCACCGAGGGACTCCATATGAGAAACTCAGCGGATATCCACACAAAGGTGAATGGGGACTCGCTCGAAATCCTGGCAAGTATCTCGGTGTTCTGTGATTGTTTGAGTATCTTGACTTTGGAGTACCCGAGAATGACACCGTCCAGTTTGGACGAGTACGTCATGATCATAGGATCAAGATGCTGCTGGCGGATTCCCTTGATTGGTTCGAGAATGTACTGTGGCGCAAGGGAGACGTACATCCTCGCGATGCTTCTCTTGAAGCACTTGGTAGTACCCTTGGATGACACTTGCTTGTCGCCATCCAAACGTCTCTTCTTCGAGGTCTTGTCTCCGTTGGAGAACGTGTCGTTAGTTCTCTTCCTAGAGTCTATCACGCTCATGCTATGCTGATTCTCTTCTCGGGATGAGACAGGGCGGACAAGGGGATTGGGATTAGAAAAAAAATCGGTCAAAAAAATTTCACCAGATGAGTTTGCTTATATAAGCTGGATTACGTAAGCCAACTCCAAAGATATGGCGCAAGGTTGTTTGAGGTAGGCGCAAACAGTCCTTGGCGGAACTCCTTGGTGGCACTGAATAAGACCGAGAGTCTTGGTGGAGATCAAACTATAGGGGTGCGTTGTTTCGACCAGATCTCATTGGCCGTTGGGGAGTTATGCCGAAAAATATGCTCAAAAGCTACTCCGCACACAGTGTGTACCAACTAATTAACCGCTAAACGTTAGTGGTTATGTGTCCCCGCTTGGCCTTTTATAAGGCGGCTACCGCCCACCTTTATTGACTAATAGGGATAAAGCCAAGGATGACGGAGACAATACTGGAGGACAAGCATCATCACCACATCATCACGCGTGTGAGTCGCGTGAACGAGAAGGAGGAGCCGAGTGGACCACCGCAACACCACCACCATGTGCTGCAGCATTCAGGACAGGACGGCCAGGTCCACCACCATCTCGTACACCACGGACTCGGAAAGGAGGAAAACGAGGGCTTAGAGAACTGTGACTGGGCGGAAATCACACAGGCGCTTGATTTTTCCAAGACATCGCCTGCGGAGTTCACCATTTTGGATAACTTTCTGGAGTGCTGCTTTGAGCCACAGCACCAGCCGGAGTTTGCAGATTTGCAGCACAACCACTCCAACTGCGACCTCGACTGCGATCTCACAGGGCTCGAGAGGTTGCTGTTTCCATCGTGCCCCATAGCCAACAAAGAACCACAGAGCGATCGGTGCAGCAGCTGCGCAGAGTGTACAGACTGCTCTGTGTGCACCACCGACTGTTCCGAGTGCGAAAGCATCAAATGCGAGTGGGAAGGCTGCTCGCGGGCGTTTACCGGGACCTCGGATTTGCACAGCCATATAGTTGAGGACCACATAGGGTCGGGGAAATCGCAGTATGAGTGCAAATGGCACAGATGTGCACGGAACGGACGCGGGTTCTCACAGAGACAAAAGGCGATCAGACATGTGCTTGTACACTCCAAAGATCGGCCTTTCGAGTGTTTCGAGTGCCATAAGCGATTCAGCACCGAGGAGATGCTGGATCAGCACATGCGCATACACACAGGAGAAAAGCCATACCGGTGCAAGTTCTGCGACAAGAGATTCAAGACCACATCGAGTCTGTGTGTTCACACGAAGATACACACGGGCCAGATGAAGTGCCAGTGGCCCAGGTGTACGCGGACTTTCAAGGAAACCTCGCAGTTCACCAAACACTACAAGAGTCACTACAGGACAAGAGTCAAACCTGAGCAGGTGCTATGAAATTATTATATAAGAGAGTGATTAGGTAGCAAAACGTATGACGAAACATAGGACAAAGAAGAGATGGTGTCACGTAGAACAAAAAGAGAACAAAAAACACACCGCATCATTTGAAGCCGTTGGCAACCTGCTCGGTAGCCTTGGCCGCGGTGTCTGCGGCTGAATCGACAGCAGCTTGGACTGGCTCTGCAACAGACTCCACAGTCTCCGGAGCAGGCTTGATGGTCTCGTAGGCCTCCTTGGACAACTTCAGGGCTGTGTTCAGCACAGACGAGTTCTCGGACTGGTACGTCTCCACAACGTGAGATGTGATGCCGGTCTTGTACTGGTCGATCTTTGGCTTGACGCGCTTGATCGCCTCGGTGGCAATGGACACGGTTCTTCCAACCTCCTTGGGGATCTTGTCGCTGGCCACTGCGGCGGTAGGAGCTTCGCCTGGCAGGTACGATGACAGCAGAGACTCGAGCTTGTCATTAGCAGGCTCGATGATGGGGTTCAGCGTGCCATCAAGCTTTGGCTTTGCCTTCTCCGTGTACAGATCCTCGACTTGCTTGACAGAGGACTGGAAGGAGGCGCTGAGTTTGGAGTTGACCGCCGCGAGCTGCTCCTTGGGGATGGCAACCACGTCCTTCGCGGTGATGGTTGTGATCTGCGGGAAGGTCTTGTCGAAGGAGGTGAGGATGTGGTCGTCGGCGTACGCGTCTATCTTGTAGAGGTACTTGTTCGAAGGAAGTACATCGAACAACGACTTGAGCTTTGCAAACACAAACGAGACAAAGACAAATGTGGAAAGATAGGCAACCAGCTCGGACACGAGCGGGTACGATTTGACGTGGTCGAGAGTCTTAACCATTCTGACAGTGTTTCCGTTAAGCGAGAAAAAAGAAGAAGAACAACAACAACAAACTCAAAAGAAGTTTTTTAAGGGGCGGGAGAGTGGTGGCGCAATTTAAATTTACTACGCCTGCCCGAATTCACATGTGCTTATCGCGGTGACAGCGGACTATTTACGTAATCAAACGAAAATTACGTAATCCAGCTTCGATCCTAGTACTCGCCGCACTGGGATATCACCACCTCGAGCTTCGGCCTATCCTGGTCGTCGGTGCTCACCTGTCCTATCTGTCTGACGATGTCGTGGCCCTCTATGATCTCTCCGAATACGACGTGCTTACCGTCGAGGTGGTGCTGCGGCTCGAGACAGATGAAGAACTGGGACCCGTTTGTGTTTGGTCCCGAGTTCGCCATCGAGACGCTGAACTGTTCGTGTTTGTAAAAAAATCCCTCGTCCTCGAACTGGGTCTTTCCAAAGATCGTCTTGGTGCCCGTACCGTTCCCCCTCACAAAGTCTCCTCCCTGGATCATGAACCCCTTGATGACCCGGTGAAACTTCGACCCCTTGTACCCTAGGGGAGCCGTGCCCTCTCGGTACTCACCGGTGCAAAACTGTCTGAAGTTCTCGCATGTCTTGGGCAGCTTCGACGCAAACAGTCTGATCTTGACCCGTCCAAGCTCCCTTGCTGCATGCTGTTAGTACCTCGTCTTCACAACACAAAGAGACAACATACGCCCTATTTGGATCTATCCGGTTAGTTCCGTCCGCAAATGGACACGAAGATATACTCACGTCAAAGAATACCACCGGCTCGGAAAAGTCCATCGCTGTTGCCGTGAGGAGGCCCGGCGCTCGGGTGGAGGGAACGTCTCCGAAAGCCCTCCATACAAACGCGTTCTCGGTGAAGCGCACGACCTCGCAATCAGCTCCCCTCGTTCAGCGCCAACGCTCGCTCCCGGTTCTTCTGCAGGTCAACAAAGGGGGCACGATAATCTATTCATACAAACCGAAAGGATGGCACCACCTTCTCCCACTCTCTACCGGGTGCACACGTCTGTGCCAGACACGGATTCTGCCATAGACAGAAGTCTGCCCGAGTTTCCTGCAGCCCTGCCCATTGACGAGGACAACTACTTCAAACACCACAAGCCACCCAGCTATCTGTCCGAGATATCAAAGGAGTGTGCCACTTTCATAGACTACCACCACCAGAAGACAGGCAAGAAGATCGTCCTTGTGACCTCGGGCGGAACAACGGTACCTCTCGAGAACAACACCGTCCGGTTCATCGACAACTTTAGCGCTGGAACAAGAGGCGCCACTTCTGCCGAGTACTTTCTGGAGAACGGGTATGCTGTGATCTTCCTGCACAGAGAATTTTCGCTGCTGCCGTACTCGAGACACTACTCTCACACCACGAACTGCTTTCTGGACTACCTCGCAGAGAAAGACGGCAAAGTCTCGGTGAGCGATGACTACCAGAATGACATGCTGGTGACGTTACGCAAGTACAAGTACGCCCAGGACAACAAGCTGATTCTGATGATCCCATTCACGACCGTTCACCAGTACCTCTTTACCCTCAAGCTCATAGCACAGGAGCTTTCTGTGTGCGGATCGACTGCTCTGTTCTACCTTGCTGCTGCTGTGTCCGACTTTTTCCTCCCCAGCTCGCGCGTGCCAGACCACAAGATACAGTCGCAGGAGTCTGGCGGCAAGCTCGTTGTTGATCTCGAGCCGGTGCCCAAATTTCTGAGCAGACTGGTTGACTCATGGGCACCTATATCCATGATTGTCTCGTTCAAGCTAGAGACCGACCCACAGATCCTCATCAAGAAGGCCCGCGGTGCCCTTGAGAGGTACTCCCACCAGTTGGTGATTGGAAACCTTCTGCAAACGAGAAAGGAGGAAGTTGTGTTTGTCACCGGTGGTGGAGAAGAATGGGTCAAGCTCCAGGACGAGAACTCCGAAATCGAGTCCCAGATCGTGCCTCTTGTGGCTGAGATGCACGAAAAGTGGATAGAGGATAAGAAGAGGTTTGGTCTATGAGTACTATGTATATAATATAAAGTTTTTTTGTGGCTCCTCACAAAAAGGAGACTCCTAGTCCGAACTGGAATCCCTTTCTGGGCACGTCTATGGTCGAGTGCTGGATAGGAACGGCAAAGTTCAGCTCAAACCTTGCTGCTGGATGCAAGTACGCCAGTCCCAAACCGCAGCTTATGGCGAATGGCTCTTTCGCAAACGAGTCCCACTTCTTGTCAACGGGTAGGTCTTGCGAAAGGTTCATGAGTTTGCCAAAGTTGACAAACTGGTGGATCTTGAAGTTCGACTCCTTGGAGATAAAGGGAATAGGCGAGAAGTTTGAGAGTCCACCGGTGAGGTATACGTTACCTCCAATGGGCAATCCCATGTGTTTGGGACCCAGCGAGTTGAGTGCGAACCCACGAACGTCATTCGATCCACCGATGAAAAACCTGTCCATGAAGTGGATTCCGCGTCCAGCTGCCAGGGTGTGTATGTAGCCTGTCTTCAACGTGAAGCTGGACACCTGACTGGCCCAAGAAACCAGCTTGTTGAGCTCTGTGGACACCTTCACGTTGGCGAGAGAAGACACTTCGATATCAGCCTTTGCAAACTCTCCCGTGGCCGGAAGGGTTGCATTCTTCGGGCGGGTATCGTAGCTCACCGAGTAGTTCACCGCACTCTTGAAGCTCTCGCCAGACTCGAACAGCATCTGGTTGTTGACCTTGGTGGCCTGTGGCAGGATTCGTATCGTGCGCATCATCGTATCGTAGCTGAGCTCGTGGTTCACAACACTGTTGAGCGTGTGGAGCTTGAAAGACATACCGAGAGCACGCTGGTCGTGCTTGGTGGTCCAGTCAACCGTTCTGTTGGTGTTGTAGCCGAGCACCGTTCCACGCAACCACGGCTCGTTCCAGATGGGCGCGGAGAAGTCCAGCAGATAAGTCGTCCTCGACGCAGCTCCTATTGAGTTCGAGCCGATGTTTGTGTTGAAGTTGACCGACTCTCCGCCTCCAAACAGGTTCTTGTACTGCAGTGTCAGGAACCCGTCTCCCTCACCGTTGCCGATGTTGGTCCCGATCTTCATGAAGAGCCTCTTCACCGAGGATATGTACACGTTAGTGACGAGGTTGAGCGGGATGGCCTGGGTCCTGTTTCTCGCGCGATCAACAGACATGGCTATGTTGGTGACGGTCCCCGTCTTAATAAAATTTTCAGACACCTTGTCCATGCTGGCGACAAACCGCTGGAGGTCCAGCCGTGGATTCCCGCCCAGCAACGGCTGCAGCTGACGCTCGAGAAACGCATCCCTGTACGGGTTCTCGGAGCTGTACACAAGGTTCACGTTCTGGACCCGCACCGGTGTGCTGCTGTTCTGCTTGAGGAGATCGTTGAGGATGTTGTAGTTGTGCTCCTGGAGCACCTGGATCTTCTGGGCCTGCAACTGCTCGGCCTCAGAATCCACCTTGCCACTGGCAAATCGCGATTCGTCCCCGAAATCCATCGTTGTTGGGTGCAGCGGGTGGAAGAGTGGCGGAGATCACGGGAACACAGAATCAACAAGGTGGATTTGGAGGGCGCCCCATTGGGTCATCGCCCTGGCGCTTCACAGCCGCCACCCTGTGCTCCTCCTGTTCTCCTCCCATTCACCAATCACATCGCTATGACTAAACAGAAGGTGTTGCTCATCGGGCTCGGTGGCGTGGGCACCGTGGCCGCTTATGGACTGACATACAAGGGCGAGTCGGAGGTTTCGGTTGTTGTTAGATCCGACTACGCCAGAGCAAGCACCACCGGATACGACATCGAGTCCTGCGATTACGGGTCCATTCCCAAGTGGAAGCCGGCACACGTTTACAGAAGCGTCGACGAGGCTACCGAGCACGGTCCGTACGACTACGTGGTGGTGTCCACAAAGAACATCCCCGACGTACACCCTCTCGAGGCCACCATCGGCAAGGCCTACTCTCCAGACAGGACGACCATCGTTCTTCTGCAGAACGGGTTTGGCATCGAAAAGCCGGTGATGGCAATGCTTCCGGGTGCCACGGTTTTGTCTGGTGTTTCGATGATTTCGTCTACTCTGCTCGACGGCGTGGTGCACCACGAGAACACCGACATGGTCAAGTTTGGCGTCTTCTACAACACAACCACCCCCAGGGCGGACCAGGAGCAGAAGTGCCACGAGTTTTTGGACCTATACTCCAACGACAAGAACGAGGCTTCGTACGATCCAGACGTCAAGTACACCAGGTGGCGCAAGCTTATCTACAACGCCAGTCTCAACCCGATCTGTGCGCTGACCAACGTGGATGTGGGCAGACTCGGTCTCTTTGGAGGCCTGGACACTCTCGTCAGACCGGCCATGCGTGAAGTGCTGGCCATTGCCAAGAGCGACGGAGTCACTCTTCTCGAAGCTGACATGCAGACCATGATAGACTCGGACGATGAGATCTGGTACTCCCCGTCGATGCTGGTCGACATCAGGAAGGGCAACTTCACCGAAAACCAGGTCATCCTGGGTAATGCTCTCGACGTGGCCAGGGAGAACGGAGTACCCGCACCTACCCTGACCGTACTGTACAACCTCTTGAACATTGTCCAATGGCGCACCAAGGAGCAAAAGAAGTCCTTTGAGCTTCCCGAGCAGAGGCCCGGCCCAGACTACAAGATCCAGTAACCAAGTCCATTCTTGGCATATGCAGAACAGACCAAACGGAAACCTATTTTTCAGTCCTAAAATGTAACGCGCGTCTGTCAGCACAGAAATGTGTCATTAAAGATTATAGGGGGAAAAGGCCCATCAAGGGAAAATTGGGAAGCCTCTCTGACAGGCTTCCTTCTTTCTGTGGCAAACGAAACAAGCGTTTATTTTGGAACTCCCCCCGTTGAAAAGCGCCAGGCGAGGGAGAAGAAGATTGCTTGGGTGGAATCGTTGATAAATGTCAGATACTCAGTCGGTGGCCGGGTTCGGCTCCAGGATGCCAGTTCCGGCTTCTCTGGACATATACGATGACCAGAAATCGTCCCTGAGATCAGCCGGTCTCAAGCAGACATCGCTCAATACGGCTATGGCGCATTCGAACAAGAAGTACAACCGGCCCAAAACCCTTCTGTTCTCGAATCTCGGAATGGGGCTCGGAAACGGGTCCGCACAGAGCATAAGTAACGGCGGTTCGTTCTACGGTGGACCGCCAGTGGCCCCCAGGTTTCCGGCCAGCCAATCGACGATGTCGCTCAACTCAAACTCATCATACACGAGCCAACAGCCGTACTACCAGCAACAACCGCCGCAGAACTATCCATACCAACACTATCCACAACAGCAGCAGTACCAGCAGTATCCACAGCAACAGCAGCAGCAGTATCAGCCACCCCCACCGCAGATGCAGACCATGCCTCCGCAGAGTCTCAACAACCATATCCGCAGACTTTCGCAACAGGCGTCGACCTTCCCGAGGTCTCCGTCTCTGAACAAGAGGTCTTCTGTGATATCTGCTCTTGTGGAGCAGACGTCTCCATCGAGAGCGGTGAGTGCTGCCCACACGGAGGGCCAGTTCACACCGGACTCGCTGAATGATCTGGAGACGTCTATTGAGCTAGGTGCACAGTTGGACCGCGTGTTTGGCACCAGCAAGGACGATAAGCTTGAGCTGTTGGAGCGCGATTTAGACGCAAAGAAGGAAATGGAGGCCAAACTGTTTGCGGAAAACGAGGAGCTCAAGTCTCAGATATCCAGACTCGAAGAGCAGATGCAGGACGTCACCCTCGTTAACCAAGAACCGCTCAACGGCGAGCTACTTTCCCAGAACGAGTCTCTTCAGCATACGGTTGGCAAGCTAGAGGAACAACTGCGCAGTGTGAGTTCCATGAACGAAGAACTGAACGCAAAGTCTAGACTGGGAGGAAATCTCACGGTTGAAAACAAGAATCTCAAGCAGCAGATCCAGCGGCTTGAAGAGCACATCGATCAGCTCACACAGATGAACGATGAGCTGTCAGCGAAAGTCAGTGGATACCAGGACAAGTACTCTGACTCTCTAAAGAGGCTCGAGAGGATAAACTCGGTCCAAAGAGCGCACGAAGCGCTGCAGAAAGAGCACGGCCAGTTAAGGGAAATTCATCAGTCATCCAGCGAGGATGCCGCACAATCCCATGCACAGTTAAGTGCTCAGCTGAAGAATTCTAAGGGAGAATACGATTCCTTGAAGGCCACGCATGAGACGGCCACACAGGAAGCTGAAAGGACAAACAAGGAATTGAAGTTACAGTTGAGCGCTCTTGGGGAAAAACACGCGAACATGATCTCTAGCAAGGAGGCAGAACTCGAACAGCTACACGAACAGCTCAAGAGCCTCGGTGCATCTAAGGAGACTACAGATGGTGAGTTGTCCGAGATGCGGGCGCAGCTGGAGGCCATCAAGGAGGACCACTCGGGACTCAGAAAGGAAAACGAGAACCTCAAAGAAGACCATGCGGATCTCAGGGAAGTGCATGATAGCCTCAAAGAGGAACACTTTGGACTCAAAGAGGCTCACGAGACCCTCAGAGAGGAACACCGTGGACTCGAAGAAACACATGACACTCTCAAGAATGAGCATTCCAGTCTCAAAGAGGTACACGAGTCAACTAAAGGCGAAACAGAGCAGCGTCTGCGTGAACTAAAGGCTACTCACGAAGAGGCCACCATCAAACTGGCCAATACCAATGAACGCGTGTCTGAACTTGCGAATGAGAACGAGTCTTTGAGAGATATGCTCTCGGGCATCATGAAGCGCGTTCACTCCAAGACCTCGAGCGAGACGTTGTTCGCCAGCATAATTGGAGAAATGAGCGACAGCACTCTCAGCGAGGAGTACAACACTCTACAGATGTCTCTACAGGAGAAGACCAAAGAGGGTGTCAACGTGTACGACCAGGGCGAACTGGGAGACACAGAGCCACAGCTGTTGAAGGTGTTCAGGGATGAGGTGAGGCAGCTGTCGTTCCAGCTCCAGCTCATGCACCAGCAGAAGACCGAGATGGAGAACAGATACAAGGAACAGCTCAACATGGAGCGGAAGACAACAAGACAGATAGCAGGTGCGCTCACGCAGATCCTCAAAGACTCCAACGTTCCAAAGAGGCACGCACCCGGACTAAAGACGATCAGTGTAACACCAAACATCCCCAACTTCAAGAGGGAGATCAGTTAGAACCTATGTAATACGCCTTGATATAAACATAAATATTTATGCCGCACAATCTGCCATCAGAGATACGGGTCAGTGGATCCACTTTCCCATCTGGGCGCAGGCGCCCAGAAGAGGGGAAACCCTCCTTCCATGTGACTGTTTCTCCTCGTTCTTCTTCTTCTCCATCCTCGTGTTTATTACAGAAGCGGTTTCACAATAAGCGGAGTTATCGATTTAATCCGTCAGATAACGAGCAGCGTACCGGAAGCATAGCTTGCTCAGATTTCTGCCACTCTCCAACGCACCTCTTCTTTGTGGTCGACGATAGCCTATTCTCACACCACTTTTGAATAGACCCTTTCTTCTGATCTCGTTCTTTCCTGTTGGTTCTTGCTCTTTCTTACACTAGAGTATTTGATCCACGCGGAGATGTCTCAACCGAGGGCAAAACCATGGGAGGTTGCCTCTGGAACATCCATAGCATCAAGTGAAACGCAGCAAAACACAGCAGAGGCTGGCGCGCCAGAGATACCTTCGAGACCTAGCTCGATGTCAGCAACAACGGCAACAACCGCACTAGGCCCAACAACAAACACACTGGGAGCAACATCGAACACGTTTGGAAACACCATGATGTCCAACGCATACCAGTCGCCCTACTCGTCGTATGGGTCCAGCGGCTATGGGGGCTACGGAGCGAGTTCATACGGGGGATACGGTAGTATGGGTGGCTACGGTGCCAGCTCATACGGTGGTTATGGTGGCATGTACGGCTCGAGATATGGAGGGGGATACGGAGGGATGTATGGAAACAACATGGCGGGCCCAAACAACCAGCTAGGCGGCTTGGCTCAGAGCTCAGAGGCCACTTTCCAGCTAATAGAATCGATGATCGGCGCGGTTGGTGGATTTGCACAGATGCTGGAGTCGACTTACTACGCCACGCATAACTCGTTCTTCACCATGATCTCGATGGCCGAGCAGTTTTCGCACCTCAAAAACGCACTGGGTTCACTGCTTGGAATATTCACACTCATCAAATGGACCAAGAAACTACTACGCAGAGCCGTGGGCATCAAGAACACACTCACGCCGACCGAGTTTGCCAAGTTTCAGAAAAACCAGCTCAAGGAGAGTAACCCAAACCCAAACAACAACAACCCAAACAAGATATCGCTGAAGCCTCTCCTATTCTTCCTCGCAGCCATCTTTGGTCTTCCATATCTGATGAACAAGCTGATAAAGCGCCTGGTACAGGAACAACAGAACGCCCAGGGTATCGCACCAGAGCAGCTGGTCTTGCCTAACGGTGCTGCTGTTGCTCCTGGCGCCACAGCCACTGCAGCTCCGCAGGTGGATCCAAAGAGACTCGAATTCGCTCGTGCGCTTTACGACTTCAACCCTGAGAACAACGAGATAGAACTTGCAGTGAGGCGGGGTGATCTCGTTGCGATATTGTCCAAGACAGATTTGTCCACCGGACAAGAGTCCAAGTGGTGGAAGTGCAGATCAAGAGACGGAAGATTCGGATTTGTTCCCTACAACTACCTCGAGGTGATCCAGAGAAACAAGAGCGGAAGCGCTATAGAAAACATAACGCCAACGGAAACCGCCTCTCTCAAGGCTGCCAAGTTTGACGCTGAGGAGTTCAAGCAGCTCAAGGCTTGATCTAACGTGCTACGCGAGTATTTTTGTACTGTTCTTTGTTTTTTATTTGACCATGAGTTATATATCCCTTTAGGAAGGTCCAACAGCATCATCTGGTCTGTTTTGTTCGCTCTCGGTCTTTGCACCTTTGTCCTGCAGAGAATCGTATCCCTCAAAGTTGTCCTTCACCTTCTGAGTATGCTCGTTTGCAGTGTCAGCAGCAGTTGAAGCAGCCTCCTTCGTGGCTTTCTTGGCATCTTTCGCCATTCCCTTTGCGTCTTCAGCTATATCGGATGCCATGTCGGAAGCCTCCTCTTTGACCTGAGACGTGGAGAAGCTAGCCTTCTCCTTGGCAACGTTGGTGGCCTCTGCTGTCTTGCTTGCAACCTGTTCAGCATTCTCAAGCCCGGCTGCGGCCGCCTGGCCAATCTTCTTGTTCAAGTTGTCCAGTGTCTCCTTTGCAGAATCGACAATCGTGTGTCTGAAACGCAATTGCGCTGGTCTCACTGCAGTTGCAGCTCTTCCAACTCTGAAAAGTGTAACGCTTTGTCTCAACATGTCAAAGTATCTTTGCCGAATGTGCCAGTTCTAGCATTGCAATGGCCCATATCCAGTCCTATTTATACTTCTTCAAACAAGAGCAACCCAAGTTGATTGCTATTACATCACATACACCCGCCCGCTTTTGAGCCGCACAACAATCACGTGTCAGTGTGGTTGCCACACTACGGGAGATCTGCTTGCCGGTTTGTGCGGTTCATAAACACAGGTCTCCTGAGAGCTGATCCAGAGGTGTTACGCGGTACTGCTCCCTGCTGGCATGATGGTTCCCCGGAGGGTTCATTCGGTGCTCAAAGCCGTCGTGATCCTGGCTCTTCTCTACAAGTTTGTGTTGCTGTTATCGGGATCGCTTAAACCTGCCGTTGATCAGCCAAGGGAGGAGGACACGTTTCAATCTGAATTCACGCAATTACATCGGGACTTTGTGAATTTGAAGCCCAAGTGTGATCCATTGGACAGATACCTCGAGGACTCGAAGCAGTACCACCAGTATTACGGCTATGACGATTACGATGTCAAACTAGACGACGAGGCACTTGCCGGGCTGCTAGATATCTCCAAAGAGCAGGAGAGAGAGATCTCAAAGTCCAACAAGATGATGATGTCGTACCTGAAAAAGGGGTCCAAGTTCATGGCTTCCTTCCAGAAATCGCTGGAAGCTTCCAACCTGATACGCGCTCCACAGGGAATAGTGTACGTGGCAGATGAGAAGCTCTTCTGGCTCACGTTCATGAGCATCAAGTACATCCGTGAGGTGAACAAAGACACAACTCCGGTTCAGATCTTCACACCGCTTGCCTCTGAGCTGTGCTCGGCGCTTGCGCGGAAATTTGACGACGTAGAGTGTTCCTCTTTCGACAAATACCTCCCTGTGGAGCTGATGATCAACTTTCAAAAAGGCTACCAGTACAAGTCACTGGCTCTTCTGCTGTCGCCGTTTGAAGACACTCTTTTCCTAGACTCGGACAACCTTCTGCTGACGCCTGCAGATACGCTGTTCTCCAGTCCGAAGTACACATCCACTGGACTTGTTCTGTGGCCCGATTTCTGGAAACGCTCCACCAATCCGCTCTACTACAAGATGATTAACAAGTTTCACCTGATCCAGTTGCTACACGTCAGCTCCACACCGGCCGTGGAGAGTGGCGAGATAATGGTCAACAAGAAGAGACACCTCAGAACACTGGTGCTTGCTTACTACTACAACATACACGGACCAGACTACTTCTACCCACTGTTCACACAGGGGTTCCCTGGCGAGGGCGACAAAGAGACGTTTTTGATGGCCGCCATTGCGCTTGACGAGCCGTACCACTTCATCCAACAGAAGACTCAGATAGCAGGCTACAACGAGGTAGCGGATAACAGGTTCTACGGACAGGCAATCCTGCAACCCGACCCCACCAAGACTGCCGAGTTTGTCTTCTTACACTGCAACTATCCAAAGTTGAAGGTGTGGGAGTTGGACGAGAGGTACTTCAACTACATTACCCAGCCCACACAGCAGCACAGGGCATTCCAGGTTGTGAGGAACGCCAAGAAGGATGGCGATACGGGGTTCACCAAGGTTGTCGGACGCGATGTGGAGTTGGAGGTGTGGGTCGTCATGAAGGGACTCGTAGACGAGCTCGCTGACTTCTGGGAATACATAGCGGTTGGACCCGCTGACGATGCGCGCTTGAAAATAAAGGCACGTATTGCCTTTTTACAGCAAATAGGAATATGATCAGCATTCAATCATTTCATCAACATAATTGACGTAGCCATGTGAGCCGCACCGCATCGAGCCCGGCGCCCGGGTGACTCAGGGAAAACGAGCGCTTCTGGCCTTGCCCCTCCGTCCACCCTTCTAGGCCACCCGATATAATGTTCCGCAATATATTAGGCCAGGTGAGGCACTCCAGCACAGTGCCTGTGTCCCTGCAGGAGATTCTCAAGACTCCGCCGCCGCTGAGCTCAAAACTCGCCGTCAGAGGATGGGTCACCGCCGTGAGGGCACAGAAGAAGATAGCCTTTGTGCAAATCACCGATGGAACAACGTCGAACACACTACAGTGCATACTGGACCCCGTGCTTGCCAAGGGGCTCAAGGCAGGTGTTTCTGTTGAGATGAAGGGCACGTGGAAGGAGTCAAAGGGAAGCGATCCATACGAGCTGAAGGTGAGCGCTGACGACAGCGTCAAGATCCTCGGAGACGTTGCCGAGACGTATCCCCTCCAGAAGAAGTTCCACAGCAACCAGTTCCTGAGGACGATACCCGAGTTCAGATACAAGACCAACTCTCTGAGTGCGCTGATGAGACTGCGTTCGAACGTTGACTTTTCGCTCAACCAGTTTTTCAACGGCACCGGGTTCTACAAGACAAACCCTCCTCTCATCACTTCTTCCGACTGTGAGGGCGCCGGCGAACTGTTCACCATAGAGAGCAACTCGGCCAAGCCCGGTGATCCGCCATTTTTCGGCAAGAAATCGTACATGACCGTCTCCACCCAGCTGCACCTAGAGGTCATGTGCATGGCCCTCAGCAAGGTCTGGACCCTCTCGCCCTGTTTCCGTGCGGAGGAGAGCGATACAAATAGACATCTGAGTGAGTTCTGGATGCTTGAGGCGGAGGTTGCGTTCGTGGACAGCGTACACCAGCTCACGGATCTGACAGAGCAGATGATCAAAGCCACGGTGAAGCCGCTGCTCGAGGACCAGAACGGGATCGGATCGGACGTCAAGAAGTCGAAGAGAGACCCAGAGGTGGCTGAACAGCTCCAGGCCAGATGGGAGTCACTGTGCAGCAAGGAGAAGTGGGACTCGATAACGTACACCGAGGCAATAGACATCCTGGCGAAGGCACAGCGCGATGGAGAGGCACAATTCGAGTACGACCCTTCGTGGGGTGATTCTCTGCAGTCTGAACACGAGAAGTGGCTTGCCAAAGAGTACTTCAAAGGACCTGTGTTTGTGACGGACTACCCCAAGGAGCAGAAACCGTTCTACATGCTAGTCAACGCAGACAACAGGACGGTTGCGTGTTACGACTTGCTCGTGCCCGAAATCGGAGAGCTTGTGGGTGGATCGCTCAGGGAACACGAGCTGAGCAAGCTCAGGGCCGAGATAGCGGCCAGAGACATGAACACTGACGATATGGAGTGGTACCTCAGGCTCAGGGAGAGCGGATCCGTGCCACATGGAGGCTTCGGTATGGGCTTTGAGAGACTGCTCTGTTACCTCGGAAACGTCGACAACATCAGAGAGGTGATTCCGTTTCCCAGAGCCGCCCGCAGCTGTGTGTGCTGAGTCTATAGATTTCCTGTAAAAATAGAATCCCAAAAGATCATTCTGAAAAGTTCACAATGACGCAATGAGGGGTTCTGGAGAGGCTGCTCCGGCGCTTCTTCCCCGGCTCTTCTTCGCCGGCTCTTCCCTCTTGTCCAATTTACCTCTTCTTCCCTATCAATCTAGCGAATAATGGTGGATGGAGCAGATATAATCGCAAGATCTCTGTACCAGCTCGGTGTCAGGACGGTGTTTGGCATTGTCGGGATACCGGTGGTGGAGGTGAGTGGCTCATGTTGTGTTGACCTGGGAGAAACACAGGACTAACCAGCGCTAGATTGCTGATGCGTGTATCGAACTTGGGATCGAGTTCATAGCCTTCAGAAACGAGCAGGCTGCGTCGTATGCCGCATCTTCGTACGGATACCTCACTGGCCGGCCCGGTGTGCTGCTGGTGGTTGGAGGTCCTGGACTCGTCCATGCAGCCGCCGGCATACTCAACTCACATACTAACAGATGGCCTCTCCTGGTGCTGGCTGGCTCGTCCTCATCATCCGAGGTGTACAAGGGTGGCTTCCAGGAGCTCGACCAGGTCTCCTACATATCTCCACACGTCAAGTTCGCAGCTAGACCACCGCACGTGGCCAGGGTGCCCGAGCTTGTGTCAAAGGCATACCGAAAGGCGGCGGTTGGTGTGCCTGGTCCTACATACGTTGATTTACCAGCAGATATCATACAGGCCAAAGTCGACCCACAGGCAGTGGCTACTGTTCTGCTCAAAGTGGGTGACGAGGTGTCGCGTTTGGGTGCTCCGAAGTTTGTCCCTGCGGATGGACGCATAGCCGAAGCTGCTAAACAGCTCAAGCTGGCGAAGTCTCCGTTGGTTGTCATTGGTAAAGGTGCCGCGTACTCCGAGGGTGCTTCGGAGGTGATCCGCAAATTTGTCACATCTCACGGTCTGCCATTTCTGCCGACACCAATGGCGAAAGGTGTGGTGTCGGATCATTCTGACCTGAATACCTCTTCTGCCAGGTCAGTGGCACTCAAAAACGCAGATGTGGTGCTGCTTCTGGGCGGTCGTCTGAACTGGATCTTGCACCACGGCGAGCCCCCCAGGTTCAAAAATGGTGTCAAGTTCATACAGGTGGACCTTTCCGCCGAGGACATTGGGGATGGCGGCTCGTACGAGCTGGGCCTCGTGGGCGATATAGCACTCACTGTCGAGAAACTGGACAGGCAGCTCGGCAAATACAACTTTGGAGGTGTTTCGCGGGAAATACTGGAAAAGCGCTTGAAGAATGAAAAGACCCAGGTTGCCAAAGAGAGTGCACCCCTGAAGAGAGGAGAACGTATGAACTACAACCAGACATACGCAGTCATCAGAGAGGTTCTCGAGGAACACCGCGAGAACGTGATCTACATCTCAGAGGGAGCCAACACCATGGATGTTGCAAGGGTATCCTTCCCCATGACACAACCGAAACACAAGCTGGATGCAGGCACCAACGCAACCATGGGGGTAGGGATGGGTTACGCCATAAGTGCAAAGAGTGTGTTTGGCAAACAAAAGATAGTTGTTGCCATCGAGGGCGATTCGGCCTTTGGGTTTTCTGCGATGGAGGTGGAGACCTGCGTCAGATCTGAACTACCCGTCATTGTGATAGTGATGAACAACAGCGGGGTATACCACGGTATAGACCCAAATTCAAAGCAGGCAAAGCTTCCGTCGACTGCACTGAGCCAAGACACGAAGTACGAGTTGCTCGGTGAAGCTCTTGGTGCTACGGGCTACAAAGCGACTGACCTCGATCAACTCAGGTCAGTGATGACGGATGCTGTCGACAAGTACATCTCTAAAGGTCAGACCAGTGTGATAAATGTGATCATAGAGCATGGAGCTCAGAAGAAACTACAATTTGGATGGCAAAATAAACCAAAGTTATAAATCATAACACCAATATTGAACCCCCTTTCCCCTTATTTATCATCGTCACCACCGTGAACCACATCGTTGTACTTATCCTGAACCGAGTCCACGAGATCATCAACTGCATCTTCGAGTTCGTCAAACACGTCGTCCAGGAAACCCAAAACTCCCTTGCCCTTCTTCTCATCTTCATTGTCGTCATCCTCGTCATCATCGTCATCGTCTGAGTCATCTGAGTCATCATCCGAATCTTCGTCATCACCCTTTTCGGTGGCCACAGGAGGTGGCACAGATGTGGTCTCATCAGCAGAGATGCTGCTGAAGTAGGATGGATCAGGTACAGACTCAGGCGTGATCAAAGTCGACAAGGCCGACTCAGAGCTGAGCAAGGATGATGTTGGGTCTTCCGCGAGTGGTGCATCTGATAGCTTGACGAGATTCTGTCTCCATATCAGGTCGTATGTTGCATTTTCACGCAGGATACTCATATCATGCACGAAACTGACATTAGGATAGTCATACACATCCTGCCACTTCACATCGAGTAAGTTGTTGGTGGACAGATACGAGCCCGAGAATCCCTCGTCGCTGACAACACCACTCCCGTTGTTGGGTGAAGGAACAATGTCCAAACTCTCACAAACGATGTTGTACAGTTCAGTGTTCTGGAAAGGCTGTACTCTCTTTGGGGCTTCACCAAGCTTACGCTCAAAGAATGGACCATATCCCAAAAAGAGAGCTCTCATGAGCACCTCGGTGTTGTTGTAGCCGTGTATTCCAAGCGGATGGTAGTCATATCCCTTTCTCTTCATCTCAGCGTGGGTTGTGACGGTGTAGCCAACTTCTGGGATAACCCAGATAGGCGCTATTCTTGGAGTGTACTGGTTTCCGATATAACCAAACTTCCATTCCTTGGGCAGATCTTCACGCTTGTAGACTTTGAAGTGAGTGTTGTCCGGATTGGCCTTGTAGTTCTCCATGATTTCGTCATAAACGTCCGATATGGGGTATTCCGCGAACGGACGCAGTCCAAAAAGCGGCCATCCGTCCATGTGCTCGACCTTCTTCATGTCCACAAGGTCATCAAGGTATATGAGCCTGTTGTTGGAGGTTGGAGACATACCGTGATCAGAAACAACGACAAAGTTCACAATGTTGGTGAGGTTTCTCAGCACGAGTCCCATGTATATACTGTCCAGGAAACTGTCCACGTAGCGTATGCCCTTTTCGAGCTCATCACCAGCAACACCGTACTTGTGCCCTAACGAATCGATAGTAGGAACATACGACATGAGCAATTCGGGTCTCTTGGAGATATCCAGATCCAACCAGTCGAGGATCCTGTCAACTTTGACAGACAGAACTTCGCTGCCGTTGTACCTGTCAACCATGAGTGGTTCACCGCTCTTGAAGGGGACTTCGCTTCCTGGCCACATGTGCACAGCCGAACTGACGCCTTGCGATGCGGCAGTTTGCCAGAGCGGCTCTCCTCCCCACCAGTCCTCGAACAGACTCAGCTCTGGTTTCGTGTTGATGAACTGTCTCTCAGAAACCGGATCGTAGAATGTGTTTCCCACTATACCGTGTTCTGAAGGGTACAAACCGGTAGCCATCGTCCAGTGGTTGGGGAATGTGGACGAGGGGAAAGAGGGAATCATGTATGGAGCGCCGTATCCCTCCTTCAGCAGGTCATGCAGGAATGGAGTCGTCTCGCGTGAAATGTAGTGTGGGTGGAATCCATCCAGCGAAATAAGTATCGTTGTAGTGTAGAACGGGTGCGTACCGTTGGAGAGCAGTGCTTTTTTCTGGCTGACAGAGTCGTATGTGTTGCCCTCTGGAGCCTCGCGGAATGCGCTTGGCCTGTTTCTCGTGAGCCACACCGCAGTAACCATCAACAGAGAAACGAACCCGAACAGAACGAGGTGGAAGTGAACCTTGGTAAACTTCCGCTTACCGCCACCAACCACGAGTCCCGACTGCGCGTAGTCAACGCTGCTGGCAAAGCTGGATAGCGACCTGCTTCTGTCGCGCAGCTCTATCGACTCCTGGAACGACTCAAACCGGTTCTTGCCCGGTCTCAGTAACGACTGCAGTTTGCTCTTCAAGCGCTCAGCTATGGATGGCTCATCCAGGTCGTTGAGGTTCAGTGAGTCGTTGTCGATATCGTAGTCATCTTCTGCGAACAACCCATCGGAGTCTCCACGCGTGACAATGAAGTCATCATCGTCTGGCTCATCCAGGTTGGTCACAGGTACGTCCACCTCAAACCTATTAGCGCTCGCCATTGCTTTCCGTTGGTGCTTGTCTGTCCACAGGATACACTGAAGATCGTCTTCTAAAATTGGGTTCTGGCTGGATGTGTCACAGGGCTTTCTAACCAAGAGCGTGCGGCTCTGTTTCTGTCCTGCTACGGGTGTTGCTACAGTTTCCGTGTATATAATTATTCATTAGATCTATGACTTGTAGTTCTCGAGAAGCGACTCGAACTCCTCTCCAAAGTCATCATTAAGCCAGATAGCCTCGTTCGTGATATCGTTCCACAGCTTCATGTCTGACTCCGTTGGGTTGTCCCAGGTTTTTTCTATATCCTTGAAATCATCATTACCAACAGGAGGAAGCGATGGAGACTTCAGGAACGCAGCAGAGTCGGTCTGTGTTATTTCATTGAATACAGGCAGCGGTGCGTGGAAGTTATCCATGTGTGATTTGAGCAAGTCGTTCCAGATACCGTTGAAGTTGAGAAGCTCCAGCAATTTCAACAGCTGTTCCCTTCTCAGAGCAGCTGGGTGATTGCCCAGGTTGCGCATCTTGGTGAATATCATGAGCGAGTGGTCGAGGTGTTCGCGGGAAATCTCGTGCGCCCCGAAAGCAGCGTTGAAGAGAATAAGCGTTGCCGTGGACGTGAATAAGTACTCTCTGTCCATGTACCCAAAAAGTGCAACCATGTTCTCCGGCATAAGTGCCCATAACGAGCGTATTGTGTTCACAGATGCCTGGAAAGAAGAATTGATGAGCGTAAGAATGATGGAAGAGCACTCAGACAGGTTGATGTACTTGCCCTGATTTGGATTAGAGCTTTTGAGCTGGGTGACAACAAAGTGGAACAGAAGAGGTCTCACCGCCAAGTTTATTCCCTGGAAGTACTCAGTCATCATGTTGACAACCAGACGCGATATTTGGATCTCCGACTGAGAGTAGTCGCAGTTGACATAATCTGGAAGGCTCTTCTTCCACTTGAGCAGACTCATGACCAGCTCGTGCACCACCGGCAAGATGTTTGATTTGGGCTGCCTGTTGTAGAGCTTGCTCAGAATATCTGCGTTGATCTGCGTTATCTTAACGCAGTTTCTTATGAACTCAGCCTCGGGGAAGATGTAGTATTCGCAGTCCTTTCCAGGATGTGACATGTCAAAATCCCCAGGAAGTTCTGCTGAGATATTGTCGTCGGTGAAGGAGAGAGGAAGTCCAGCCTTGGATGCAAGCATGCGCTCATACATGTACACAGTCCACCAAAGTCTCCGCCTGTGTTCCAGTTCGTATCTGTTCAGCGACTCCTTGCCGATATCGACATGCATTCCAAGCACCAGAGACGCACGCAGGGCAATGCCAAAGTAGAAGTAAGAAGCAACAGTGCAATCTGCAACCTGTAGGTAAAATGCATACAGCAACAGAACCTCAACTCCGCTTTCGCGGGCACAGTTGTCTATAGCACCGCTGGCAAACAACCCCGTAAACAGTTCACTGGCCTGGTTGAAGAAGCCTGAACCGGGTAGCTTCGGCACCGCTTTTTTAGTCTTGAGTCTTTTTGAGCCTTTGTTCTTGAGCTTGTAGCCATTTGGAGAGTTAGCCGTACCCACGTACATCTCTCCGATGGCAAAGATTAGCAACACTTTGCAGAACCACATCGTCTCGAGCAGAGTCTTGTCTTCCTGGATATCGTCTCCCAGATCGGGTTTCAGTATCGGTTCGTCGTTGTATATGCGTCTCAAATTCTCCTTGACCAGCCCCTCGTTGAAGAAATAGAAACAGCCATCATTGTAGGAGATGAAGGTGTCCACCAGCAGCATGGCATAGCTATAGCTGGGGAGCGTGAAGTTGACAGATATTCCCGGTCTCGAGTGCGTCTTGCCCAGCATGATCCTGTATGCGTTTCCCTCCTTCTCTAGAATGGTCTCTACCGGATCTGTTTTCGGAAAGGCTTCTCCAGAGTGCGATGACTCGGGCGATTCAGGCGCAGATGGGGAAATGAGGTTGTTGATCTCGATACCAAACAGAGTCATAGACGACGCTCCAACGTACATGCGTTCGCCTGTACGCGAATGGATCATTCTGCCGTGTCTGTCGAGGTATGGCGATATCACCTCGCTCGAAGGGGAGTCTCTCCCTGGCATCCTCTTCGGGTCGTCTATGGACGGTGCTGCAAGGTGGTATGCGTTATCCAACAGGGGCGGAACAGGCTCTGCGGATTTTTGCACCGACGACTGTGTCTTCAATGCATTGCGGAGATTTGCATTCTCGATCTTGAGCTGTGCGATGTCCGCCTGTAGCTTGTTGAGGTACTTCACAGAGATCACAATCTTCCGATCGCCCTCCATGTACTCGCAGGTCTCCTTTGCCTGTATGCACTTTGTGCATGGCTCACCGCCAGGACACTTTATGTGCCTCCGCCTGCACCTCAAACACCTTCAACGGTTAGGGGCTCGTTCCACACAACTTCGATTCAAAACTTACGCAAGAGAGGATCTCTTCTTGGATTCAGCCTCCTCCAGAACTGAATACTCCTCTGGTTCATCCATATCCGGTTATCCAATCGTTTGACACTGATAGGGAGCGTCTTCCAACGGCTTTTCTTTGTGAAGCTCTGCCGTGCCACTATAATTTCTGGTTGGCACACTCTTCGGCAACGCCTTCCGTCTTCAAAGCTTGGCTCAGAACCACCACGCAAGCCTGGATCACATACTCATGTTCATATAATCCATCTTCGCTGGCCATGTATCCACTCCATCCGTATATCCAGGCGATCCGTTTACCCACTGTACACGCTTACCCGTACTTTTACAAGTAGACGGAAGGAGACGTATCGAAGGAGATGAAGAGGAACCGTACACGCCAAGCCGCTGTCAAGATAACACACACAACTCCGAACGGAGGATCAATCTCCACGGGAAACCATCTGACAGGTTCGGCATTGGGTGACGCGGCTCGTATCAAAGTTCCCGACATTCGCGAAAAAAGGAAAACTTTAGAGGAAAAAAGCGCGTCGTGAAATTGAGCGTGGTTTTCAAAGGGGGATGGAGACTTTTTGGGAAAAACGTAAACAAGGAGCGTGGTTCAAAAATCGAAGCGCCTGTTCGGTGGCGCGTCTTTTCATCATTTTTTTCTCTGTCTTGGAACCTGTTCGTTTTATTCTACGCTTTGGGGCTCCTTTTTTTCCCTTTTCCTTCCATTCTCTTCCACCACTCTTCCTGAGACTTGTTATAACACTCTCCTTGTCGAAACACGTTAGCTCTGAGACACGCGACAGAGGCGAACCCAGAGAAACTCAGACTCGCAACCACGCAAAGCAGCAGCCAGAAAGTATGGAGTCCACGTCTTCAAACATACTCAAATCTCTAAACTCTGTGCACCTGCCCTCTTACAACATGACCCCTCTGGATCCAAAGCCCATGAACAGACGCATGGCTCCTCCCTCGACCCCACCGACTGAGGAGACCGAGCTGCCTTCCACGCCAACCGTGGTGATCGATAACTCCAAGCTCGATGACAAGGAGAACCGCGAGCAGCAGAAGAAGTCCAAGAAGACAAAGGGCCCAATACTCAACTTTGAGATTCCGGCGCCAGCTGAACTGCCTGAGATCCACGATGAGCCCGATAACAAGAAGCCGCCATACTCGTACGCGAACCTCATCGGAATGGCGATCTTGCGCTCTGAGGACCGCAAGTTGACCCTGTCTCAGATATACAGCTGGATCTCGCGCACATTCAGGTACTACAAAAAGGAAGATGTCGGCTGGCAAAACTCCATCAGACACAACCTGTCGCTCAACAAGGCTTTCACAAAGACAGAAAAGTCAAAAGACGGTAAGGGCCACTTCTGGAAGATCGAATCCGGATACGAACACATATTTCTCAAACACAAGCCCGGTATGCCATCGACCATCGCGGGTCACAAGCGCAAGCTCGAGGAGGGTCCCATAATGAACACAGAAACAAGACCCGCTCTGCTGCCACCGCTGCCCAAGTTGCAGATCGACGAATCGCCCATACCGGTCAAACGTTACAAACCCCAGCCGGACAGCATCAAGATTGGAAACGGAGATCTGCTCAACATTCCCTCGCTCAGTGCGCCTAGTCCAAACTGGCGTACCCAGGGAACAGACCAGCCCCAGATGATATTCAAGTCCACGTCCGAGTTCTCGTCGTCGTCGAACTCCATCTTTGACTCGCCTAGGCCGTTGTATGCTGGTGCCAACCGCGAGTTCACCTCGTCGTTCTCCTGCAACTTTGAGCTCTCCCCGGTCAAAGTCAAGGAAACAGGCCCACTGCTCGAGCCCATAACACCGGCAAGACAGTTCAGGCAGCCAACGACGGTGAACCTGACAAAGACACCCAATTCGGTTAAGAAACTGTGGAACTCACCGTCCTACCTGGATGATTTCTATACTTCTCCAGTGGCAGACGGTTCTCCCAGGCGGAAGATGAATGACCTCTTTGGAATATTCAACCGAAAGGACATATGACATGCTCATTCTCTCCCTCTTTCTTTTCATCTAGATTTCTGTATCATTAGCCTGGTGTTCGTTGTTGTTGTTTTTTTTTTCATTTACTACTCGGTTCGGAGGTTTTCTATAACTCGCGCGTTTGCTTCTTACTCTTTTTTTCTTCTCACTACTTATTTTTTTATGGGTTTTATACTTCTATTCATTAATCATCACTATACTATCAATCAGAGCTTGCGCACCCTCGACAACCGCAGTTCACACACTGGTCAAAGTCCCGTTGTCCTGGGACTCTGCAGATACATGTCTTTTCAGATATGCACTTGAGACAACACAGGCTCTCGTATCCTTGTTTCCTCCACTTGGCAATGAGGTTCGTGTCTATTATTCTCTTCTTGCCGAGGTAGGAGTATAGTTCCTTCGATATCAGCTTCTTTTTGTAGTACATCTCGTATATGTATCGTGATTTTTGGTGGTTGATCTTCATCACCTCCCACAACGAGTCCTCCCGAGAAAGCCCCTTGAGTTTCTTCGCAAATTCATCAAGCGTCGGTTGCACCTTGGCATAGTCTGCCGGTAGTTTCTTCGAAACCATTGCTTATCGTCAAAAGTGCGCTTGGTTGATCGGATGAACTGTGTTTAACTGGATTTTTTTGCTCTTACAAGACAGGTAGTGCGGTGATTGGTTTTCTTAACTATGCGGATCAGATCAGACGTGTTTCCATGGAATATTTCGTTGGTTTATGAGGCCCTGAATTGCGTGGTGAAACGTTTGAAGCGTAGTTGATCAGGCAGATGCAGATAGTGGTCTCAGAGATGGTGTGGCGGATGAGTGGGGTGCTGTTACACTTGGCTGTCGCGAGCCGCGTGCGGCGTCCCCAGATCCCGTGTTTATCACCTCTTCTTTCCCGCCGACTTTTTCTGTTCTCCGAGAAGGACCACCGCGGAGTGATATTTTACTTGTATCCACTCTAGTTTAGCTAGTGCGATGGACGGAGTCGGTAGCTTCACCAGTTATATGCTTGGGTCCAAGAGGAGCTTTGGCGCTTACGCGCAACACACATTCAGACCAAAGCTCGCAAACAAGATCGCCTCTGTGCGTATGCGGTTCAGCTCGGATACAAAGCCGTACTCTGAAAAGGTATCCGCAAATGGGTTTGTTGCGAGGATCGTATCTGCGGTAAGATCGCGCTGTCTCAGAAGACCCAAGGTCACCGCGCCAGTCATCGGGAGCGAGGGAGACGGGGAATCTAGCTGCTACAACCACTTCTCCACAAGACTTACATTGGATCTTCTGGAGCACAGTTGGGCCTCTGCGTTTTACATGTCTGAAGCAGCCACTGACAACGAAGAGGACGACAAAGTTCTGGCGCTCAAGATGAAGAACGAGAACTTCCCCAGCATAGGCATACTCGAGTCTGAAATCGAAGAGATTACCGATCTCTTTGACACCAGCAGTTTCACAGACCCCTTTTTCGAGCAAGAGAGAGTCGTTGGGGACAAGGCATACAGCCCCGAGTTGGTCGTGTGGAAGGATGTCACACCAGGTACCAGCACCGAAGACGTGGAGACCATCCAAGAAGCCGTGGATACCATTCAAGAAGACGCTCCTCCCATATTTTCACACAAGGAAGAAGATAGAGACGAGGTCGAGAGCCAGACCGACGAGAATCTCGAAACGCCTCACGGAACGTCTACGGGGTCGATCAGGTTCAGCAAGAAGGCACAGTGGAACGTCTACAATGAAGAGGAGGTGCTCATCTTGGACAAACTGATCCCCAAAGGTGGATCGCCAGGATCACTCCGCTCGATTCTCAAGACGAAGAGGAACAGCAACATCGAGCACGAGCAGAGGAAGATCGAGTCGGAGAGCACCATGGACCTGAGTAAGTTTCTTGAAGAGCTGGACAAGCGCGAGGCGGAACGGGCCACTAGTGAGCCCTACCTGCCCTCTATGCGCGAATCCCAGCTCAAAAAGTATTACAACGAAAACTGATGAAGCACAGTATCCGTAGGAGTGTACCAACCACTGTTTAGTGTCCAATCATGTTTCGAGAAAAAAGGGGCTCTTTGAGGTAGTGACCCTTGCAAAAATGGCAGAGTTTCTTCGAAAACCTCGCTCGGCCCCTTGGTGGTTTAACGGATTTATCATTTATCCTCCTGTTTTCAGTCTTTTGTTACACGGATACATCAACATATATTAACCATGTCCACTGCTGTTGTCAAGATTGATTGGTCCAAGATCATCACCAAGCTCGGTCTTTCCGGCCAGACCGCCTCTGCTCTCACCGCTTTCAAGAAGAGAAACGATGAGGCCAAGAGAGTGTTGTACGAGCTCAAGCAGCAGTCTGCCGACGTTGACTTCACCCAGTACAGAAAGGTTTTGAAGGATACCCCTGTCCTTGCGCAGATCGAGAAGGACGTTGCCGCTTTCAAGCCATCCAAGGCCAACCTCGAGAAGCAGCTCAACCTCATCCAGTCCTTCGAGACCAAGGCTCTTGAGAACGCCAAGTCCACCGAGTCTGTCGTTCTTTCCGAGCTCGTTGAGTTGGAGAAGACCCTCGAGAACATTGAATCCGCTAGACCATTTGACCAATTGACCATTGACGATGTTACCAAGGCTAGACCAGACATCAACGAGAAGGTCAAGGACATGGTTACCAAGGGTAGATGGGAGGTTCCAGGCTACAAGGAGAAGTTTGGTGACTTGACCATCATGTAAGAGAAGCCCGAGATACGACATTTATAACACACATTTACTCTAGAGAGAAAAAATATTGAAAGAATTCTTACGCATTCATCACACGTAGAGAGGTGCTCCTGTACGCCACCCGTTCTTCTTCTGCTCCCCCCCTCCCAACGATGTCCACCAATGAGACACTCGCACAGACGTTCAGGCGGGTGCTCCAGATAGAGAAGAAGGATGATTACGAGGCAACGTCCCAACTGATAGCGTCTTCGCCGATGAAGAAGCTGGAGGCCAAGGGCCTCGCCATTCTCAACCTGTGCATTGCCAATCTGAACGTGGGCCTTAACGGTAAAGTGGTGCTTGAACTCGAGCAGCACCCGAGCATATCAGGAGTGTCTCAGTCTGCGAAGGACAGACCCCAGTTTGCCAAAGGTGACTTCAAAATCGGAGATATTGTGGAGTTGGACAAGTACCAGAAGGATGCGGCCAAGCTGAAAGGATCCTCCAAGAAGACAGACACGGAGCAGCACGAGGTGGACTCTGCGGATGTCACAGGCATAATCACCCGTATCAACGATTCCCGAGTGGTAGTTGCTGTGAATCTGGATCAGTTCTCAAGCGCTGATAGGGTGGAGGAGAAGCTCAACCAGCTCTACAACACAGATGCCAAAGTGTCGCTGGTGAAGCTGTCCAACTCCGTGACATACATGCGAATGGACCAGGCTCTCGGAAGACTGGAAACAATTGAGTCCAGTACGAAGCTGCTAAGGATACTTCTCGGTGACGAAGATTACTCACCACCCTCCCAGTCTGTGCTCTCTGAAAGCATGAAGAAGATCAAGTTCATCAACTGCGGGCTCAACGACTCTCAGAGAGAAGCCGTCAACTTCTCGCTGGTGTCCCCGGTGACTATCGTGCATGGCCCGCCTGGAACCGGGAAGACCTCGACTGTGGTGGAGATGGTGAAACAGCTGGCCCAGCGGCAGGATCGTTCCAAGCCAAATCACAGGATCCTCATATGTGGTCCTTCCAACGTCTCTGTTGACACCATTCTCGAACGTTTGTCTGACCTGTACCCTGATAACTCCAAGGTTATACGTATAGGCCACCCTTCGAGGCTGCTCAAGTCGATCACGAAGCACTCGCTTGATCTGATAGTGGAGACAAGTGACTCCAGCGAGATCATCAGGGGTATCATAAAGGAGATCAACACAAAGACCCACAAGGTGAAGAAGCTGAAGAGTTACAAGGAGAGAAGAGAGGCATACCAGGACATCAAGCTGCTCAAGAAGGATCTACGTACAAGATCGAGAAGTGCTACCGCAGAGGTTATCAAAAACTGTGATATCGTGATAAGCACACTGCATGGCTCTTCGTCCCGTGAACTTTTCGATCTCATCAAGAGCAGCGGTGAACTCTTTGACACTCTCATAATTGATGAGGTTTCCCAGTCTCTTGAGCCTCAATGCTGGGTTCCTCTGATGACGCATTTTGGCATCGAGAGGCTCATTATAGCAGGTGATGACAAGCAGTTGTCGCCAATGGTGAACTCCAAAGACCACAAAGTGTCTAGAGTACTAACGCATACTCTCTTTGACAGGCTCGTGAAACTTCACGGCAAAAAGTTCTTGAAGTTCTTGAGCGTGCAGTATCGTATGAACGACCTCGTACTGCAGTTCCCGAACAAAGAGCTCTACGAGGGTCAGATTGTGTCTGATGCGACAGTCGCTCAACAGACCTGTCTCGACCTGGAGGATGTTGCCGAGGACGACGATACCACAGCGGTGTATATATGGTATGACACACAGGGTGGGCTGTATCAGGAGTTTGGCGAGGAGGATGAGTTTTCAAAGTTCAACGAGAACGAATGTACTCTTGTTGCTAACCACGTTGATGCTCTCTGCAAACTCGGTGTGAAGGAATTGGACATTGGCATAATAGCACCTTACTCGGCACAGATATCCAAGCTGAAAGCACTACTGCTCGATGACCACCCGGGTCTCGAGATATCTACGGTTGACGGATTCCAAGGCCGTGAAAAAGAGGTTATTATACTGTCTCTGGTGCGCTCGAATGACAAACACGAGGTTGGTTTCCTGGCAGATTTCAAGAGGCTCAACGTATCCATCACCAGATGCAAGAAACAGCTCTGTGTCGTTGGAGATATGGAGTGTCTGTCTGAATCCAAGAACAAGTTTCTGAAAGACTGGGTGGAATGGTGTGAAGATAACGCGGAGATACGGTATCCTGATCTGTTATAGGTTATAGAGACTCGTCGAAATCTGGAAGCCATAGCGTGACTCCTCTGTTGGCCGTAGCAAGGTTCCACAGTCTTGGATTGAACAGTACGATGTTGGGCACCTCCTCTGTCGACTTGAGACTCTTATCTGGAAGCAGTGGTGTGCTTCTGGAGACCTTCTGTAGATCCCACACGTTGACAACACCGTTGTCAGAGCCACCATAGACGAATCTTCCATCCGGCGAGAGAGTGGTTTGACCCGAGGTCACAAACTTCGATGACACAGGCTCTGATCCGGTCAGTGAGCCTTGTAACGCACCGTTGAACGCATCCAGCACAAAATGATCACTTTTTGTACTCACGAGGATGCGTTTACCGTCGTTCGTGAATTCCAGCTTGGTTATGTCTGTGTTGATGTACTCCTTGCACGAGAATGTATCGAACGGGGCCTCGCTGTATGCTTTTGAATTGTACAATCCGATCTGCTTCGTCTCCTGGTTGGCAACGGCCACAACGTATCCCGTTGGGTCAAACGCTATGAAGTTGGGCGCCTTGACATTCATCAGCCCTTGGCACGTTGAGGTTCTCGTATCCCACAATCTGACTGTGTCATCATAGGACGCACTGAGAAAGATATCGTCGAGCGGCGACATCTCCAGTGCAGTGACCTGTTTCTTGTGTCCTCTGAAGTAGCGAATGTACGAGTTGTCGTGGAGCGAAAGGTATCGTATGGTATCATCCTCCTTCGTGGAAGCGTAGATACAGTTCTTCTCGTGGTGGGTGAAGCGTGCCAGGTGACAGCCGTACTTCTTTGAGTATGTTGCCTTGGAGTGCTTACCCTTAGACACGTCGTAGAGCTGTATGCTCTGGTCTGTACCACAGGAGATCAGGAACTGACCAGAATCATCAAAATCGAGAGACGTTATGGGTAATCCCTTGTGGTACTTGAAGATCTTCGATGGCTGGAAGCTGTACATCAGCTTCTCGCTTATTGCCACACTCATCTCCAACCTATTTCTGCTTCCGAGCTGTTAGGCTGACGGCGCTGTCTCTCAGGGCTTTTCTCGCTCTGGTGTTTTGGGTAGTGGCTCCATCAATTATGAGCCGCGTGGGAGTTGAGCTTCCGCTGAGTAGGGTAACCCCGCCCTGCCGCTGGGAGAGCCAGGCTGTCCTGTTTTTAGACGCGTTGACACAGGCAATCCCAAACACCTTTTACAACCGCACAAGAGATAACGATGAGAGGACTGTTGGTGTTGCTGTTTCTTGGATTGGCCCAGGCCTTGCATTTCTACGTTGACACGGATGAAACCAAGTGTTTCTACGAGGAGCTTCCAAAGGATACCATCGCTGTTGGTAAGTGGACTTGATCTATCTCCAAAAGGCCCGAGTACTAACCGATCTCTAGGTAAATTTGAGGCTTACGAGTTGGACACATCCACCAGGGAGTACGTCCAGTCTCCAAACCTGAAGGTTGAGATCACTGTTGATGTAAGTGTTGAGCGATGTATTCCCAGAACACGATACTAACCAGCCCAAGGAAACGTTCGACAACAACCACAGAGTTGTCTCGCAGAAGAACAAGCCAGTTGGCCAGTTCACATTCACCTCGCTCGATGCCGGTGAGCACAAGTTCTGCATCACCCCAAGACACACCCAGTGGTCCACCAGAGGCAGACACAGAGTGTTCTTCGACCTTGTTGTTGGCGATGCCAAGGCGCTTGTGGATAGCAAGAGACAGGGTGACGTGAACTACCTCACCGCCAAGACCAACGAGCTCAACAAGAAGCTCCAAGAGATCAAGAGAGAACAGTCCCTCTTCAGAGTAAGTTTTTACCGCTGTTTTTCAGCTGAACAAACACTAACCAACGTCTAGGAGAGAGAAGCCTCGTTCAGAGACCAGTCCGAGTCCACCAACACCCGTGTTGTCTGGTGGACTATCCTCCAGCTGCTTGTTCTTGCCGGTACCTGTGCATACCAGCTGACGTACCTTAAGGGCTTCTTTGTCAAGCAGAAGGTTGTTTAAATTAACCCCAAAAAAAAAAAAATCAGTATCATTTTCGGTATATTTGTAGCGTAGCGTGGGGGCGATGAGCCCCAGAGGCAGAGAAAAAGCTGTGAGCCTCTGCCCCTCCGCTCCCGTTTGTTTTGCTTACCATGGCAGATGTCAGACGACCACACCAGGAGCAAAGAGGAGCTGATACGAGAGCTGGCACAACTGAGGCTTGAGAACAGCAGGCTGTTGGGCTCGGAGAGGCGTTACCAGGCTGTCACAGCAGACACCGAACGGCCTCTGACGCTGGAGGAGTTCAGGCGGTACGGACGCCAGATGATCGTGCCCCAGATACGCTTCCAGGGACAGCTGAGGCTCAAGGATGCCAAAGTTCTGGTTATAGGTGCAGGCGGACTTGGCTGTCCGGCACTGCTGTACCTCGCGGGTGCTGGTATGGGGAAATTAGGCATAGTGGATCACGATACGGTGGATGTGTCGAATCTGCACCGTCAGATCCTGCACTCGACAGAGACGGTTGGGCTGCTCAAATGCGACTCTGCAAAGCGCAGTTTGACCAGACTAAACCCAAATGTTACCGTTGTGACGTACCCGGTGGCCATCTCCAACGACAACATCTTCGACATCATGCAGGACTACGACCTGGTGCTGGACTGTACGGATACCCCAGCCACGCGATACCTCATCAACGATGCGGCTGTCATACTCGGCAAGCAGATCGTTTCCGGCTCGGGTGTCAAGACCGAAGGCCAGCTGGCAATCCTGAACTTCGCGAGGCAAGGCCCATGCTACAGATGCTTCTATCCCACTCCACCGCCTCCCAACTCCGTCACTGCGTGCTCTGACGGTGGTGTGATTGGCCCAGTCATAGGGCTGGTGGGTACCATGATGGCTCTGGAAGCCATCAAAGTCCTCACTGGCGCCTATGCTGAAGATTTCAAGCCTTTTTTGACGCTGTACTCTGGGTATCAGCAACAGTCGCTGAGGACGTTCAAGATGAGGGGCAAGTCGCCGAAATGTGCGGTTTGCAGCGAAACAGCAACGATCTCGAGGAAGACTGTTGAGTCAGGGGAGATAGACTACGCTGCGTTCTGTGGCAAAGTGGACTATAACGTCCTGGGAGATAGCGACAGGGTATCTGTTGTTGAATACAGTCAACTTTCTAAGAAGGGTACCCTTCTTGACGTGAGGCCCAAGGAACAGTTCGAGGTGTGTCATCTCCCTGGATCGCTCAACGTTCCGCTTACTGAGATCCAGCGTGCCGATTCTGTTCAGCTGAAAGAACCTGTGTATGTTATTTGCCGATACGGCAACGATTCTCAGCTGGCAGTGAAACATCTTCGCGAGAAACATGGTTTCCGCCAAGTGAAGGATATTCGTGGCGGTTTGAACGCATGGAGCGATAAAGTAGACATTACATTTCCTAAGTATTAATCACGCAAGATCGGCACTGACTATCTTCTCGATAACGACGAGTCCACTAGGCGAGCATGCGGCATACCATGCACCAGCCTGTGGGTTACCATTCCATGCTATTGAGTGCAGGTTGACGCCAGCCGGAAACAGATCGACAGAGAACCTCGCGTTCTCCTTCTTAGCAGCGATCATGTTCTGGGCAGTAGAGAACCTGTATGAGTCTGTAGCTTCGTTGTAGTCAATCTTCAGTATGTGCGCACAAACAGATACAGCAGAAGACTTTGCAGGCGCGGCAAGTTTTGGCGTGGGGTTGAATATTAGTAGAGACCCATCAGATGCAGATGTGAGGATGAGTGGATGTAAAGCGGATGCAGCTATGGATGAAGCAACAGCATCGTGGCTTACCAATGCGTAAGAATGGGAAGGAAGTTTCTTGGATGCCATTTTCAGCGTTGTTGTACCGTCCTCGTACACAAACATGTCAATCAGCGGAGAGTACACCACCTGTCTCGTGAACAGCTTGGGAGGCGTATTGCCGAAGTCCATCTGTTGCAGCGTCTTGAGGTCAACGGCGACATTTGAGAAGTCTAGAGTGGACAACACCACGATATCACTTTTGATGCCGTACCTCTTCTTGTGTTCTTTCTCGTGGACATAGTCAGAGATGTTGGAGACCACACGCACTATCCTGTTGAGATTCAGCTGGTATATGTATTCCGGTTCAGCTGTGGATACAGAGAGCTCGGCTATACAACCATCTGCGGTCCCCACCAGCACTCTTGACTCTGAGATCCAGTCGAAGCAGGTTATCTTTTGTCCGGGAAGCTTGAACGTGACAGAAGCATCGGTTATGACAACGCTATCCTCTTTGGAGTCGATGTCGGCAACGTCAAACTTGAAAATTTTGCAGGAACCATCGCTGAATACCGCACCCAGCGCACACGTTCCTGCATCGGTCCTCGAAGGGGACCACTTAATGTTGGTCATTGCACCAAAGGGAAGCAGAAATGATTTCACCAATTCAACTTTAGCGGATGTCACTTTGTACACGAGCAGTCCGGACTGACACTCTGTCTCGGATGAGTACGAGAGCTCCTCGCGTACCACACCTTCTCCCGGAGGCAACACAGATACAAACAGATATTGCGTATCTGTTTCAACACCCTGCATCCACGACACTTCTAGTGGTAGACTGCCCGTGTTGAGAACTTTGCCCGACCTACTCCCCACCGCGGGGAGAGAGACAGAGTCGAACGGCTTCAGATGAGTTGCCGCATCGTTGTTGAAGGACACTCTCATGCCGATACCCAGATTGAGAGACTCTGTGAGTTGCGAGTGTGTGATTGGAGTGGACTTGATTTCCGGAATGTGCAGCGTTTCGAGATCTTCCGGAAAGACGTCCACCTCTGCACAGTATGTGTCTGATATATGAGACCCAAACATCCTCCACTTCTTCTGGGTGTTGATTATCTTCGCCATGACATCTGTGTTGAACCCGTGCATCCTCAAAAGTCTGGCTTTCAGGTTAGGTCCGCTCTTTGCCTGTACGAAAGGTGGCACCTTTGTCTTTGCTTTCAGCACTTCGTGTTCCAACTCGGATCGCGTAGGCGGTGCTCCTTTGAACTTGGCGCTTCTCACAGTCGGCGTACCGCTCTTGCGCGTGTACTTCTTCTTTGTCACAACCACCTCCTCTTCGGAAACGATGTCCTCAACCATATCGTCATCTTCATCCTCCTCCTCTCCGATATCCACTTCCTCGTCGTCGTCGTCGTCGTCATCCGCTACCGCACCGTCAAATTCCTCGTCATCATCGTCCATAGCCACATCCTCGTCTGGAGCATAGGTCACTCTCTTGGAGGCGGCCCTCCGTCTGCGCGGCTGTGGTTCCACCACGTCGCTCTCGATCTCGAGTTCTGCAACCGGAGCTTTGGGCTTCGTTGGTTTGCGTACCGGAGGTGCAGCTCCTTCGGGTAGTGGGTGTTTCCTTGGTCTTCCTCGTCCTCTTTTGACAGGCGTATCTCCCGACATCCTCTGTATGTGTAATGTTTAGGGCAGAGACGCGAAAAAAAGGGTGGTGTGCTCCGGGTTCGAAACTGGTGATTTGCTATACTTTGCAATCGCGTCAGACAATTGGGTATCTGTGTTCCTAGCTGCTTTATTGGTGCAAATAGCCAGCTTCAAATGTGCTGATTAGCTAGGCAAGTGACACACAACAAGACAAGGAGCCTGAACCGCTGTCGTTGTAAACACTGGGAAGCCAGCCTGCAGATGTCGTGCACAGCACCCATATTTTGGGAGGTTGCAGTGCGGCTCAGGACCGCGGATGATCTACAAGACCGGCAAAAGAACAGTCAATACGGAATTTGAAAGAACAGACAATGAAAAATTGAAATACAAGTTACTCGATGAGCTCGACCTCTTCCTTCTCGTTGAGAGTGTGGATTCCGCGTCCCTGTACGCGCTCCTTGTTCGAGGCAAACTCTCTCTCTGCACGCCAGACAAAGGGAGAAGACGACATGAAGAGAACATCGAGGTCTTCCAGACTCCTGTTAGCGGTCTCGAGGTAGAAAAGATACACCGGTATGGTCATGAAGAGGTTGAGGAACCCAAAAATGAAAAACACCCAGTAGTTGACGGCCTTGATAAGATAGGGCACAATCTCGTTGATAGCACCGCCCGTGAGGGAGAACGCAACAACGGCAATCGCAGCACCTTTGGACCTTGTCTGGATGGAGAAGATCTCAGAAGGGTACAGCCAGCACACTGTGAGCCAGGTGCCACCGTAGCAGAAGGTGTAGAGGTAGAGAATGGCGCAGATGGCACCGCCAAGAGCGGAGATGTTGGATGCGTCTGGATCGGCTCTGATTTTGTAAGAGAGCCCACCACCAATGAATAAGAGCACGAACATGCTCAACAACCCGGCAAGCATGAGCTTACGACGGCCGACATTATCAATGGTGTAGATTGCGGTTGCCAGAGAGAGCCAGTATCCGAAGAAGTTGCCACCAGCGAGGAGCGTGGACTTTTTCGCAGAGAATCCAGAGAGTGCAAACATCTCTGGCGCATAGGTCGCAATGAAGTCGATACCCGTAAGCTTCTGCATCACCTGCACACCAGCACCGAGTACAACACGTCTTAGGTTGTGCATTGGATCCTTCTGGCCGAAGAAAGGCATGAGCAAGGTTTTCCAGCCCACTCCAGTGTGGGACTCCATGTTGAGGTCCATGAGAATGGCACTCATCTCCTCGTCGATACGCTCGGGCGACGGGTCCAACCGTGTGCGCTCCAGCACCAGTTTTGCCTCGTCGACCCTGCCCACAGAGAACAGGTATCTGGGAGACTCGGGGAAGAAGGGGATGGCAACCATGTTTATGATCAGAAAGAGCATCTGGAAGCCAATGGGGAACCTCCAAGCAAGTGGTGCGCTTTCGTGGATCGAGAGTCCGTATTCCATCCAGTACACAACAGTCGATCCCGCCAGCGCGAGCGTGAACTGCACAGCGACAAACATACCTCTCATCTGCGGCTCAGCGATCTCCGAAGTCCACAGCGGAACCACTGTGTTCAGGTGGCCGCACCCGATTCCGTTGATGACACGCGCAAACATCATCCACGTGATGTTCTGGGCGGATGCCTGCAGTGCAGCACCGAGCATGGCCCAAAGGCACCCGACAAACGCGGTTCTCAGTCTGCCGATTCTGTCTGAGTAGGCACCCACCATGAGAGCCCCGAAAAGAAAGCCAAGGAACCAGATGGACACGATACCGCCTTCGGCCGCCGAGTCTCTGTCTGAGCCGTGGTTCACACCCATCAGGCGTTCGTAGTTTGGGTTTCCGTTCACCTGAGACATGACGCTGGCGTCGTAGCCAAAGAAGATGATGAAGGAGCCGGCCAGGGCGAGCACGCAGTTGATCATGGGGCGCCCCTTGAGCGTGAGGAGGCGCGACTTGCTGGGACCAGGCACGTACTTGGCCCACGCGGCCTCGCGGATGGGGGTGAACTCGAGGTTCTGAGCGATATCCGAGTTGACGCTGGCGTGAGAAGACATGGTTTTGCTGCGGGCACCCAGAGGACAGTGCCACGCGAAGGCGACACAAATCCATATTTATAAGCACCGGATGGCACAACGGATGATTTGTAGTTTAGCCGCAGCTCCCGCACCCCCCGCACCGCTCCTGCAGCGCTCAACGCATCTTCGCCGCCGTGAGAACATTCACCCGAAGGGCCCAGGGTGGGATAATGGGGTCCGTTGTGCCTATTTGCTTATAATTTTGGCCGGGAACGGTACTTTTGGGTGTCTTGGCATACATATATTATGCGCGGCTGAAGCCCTGCCCAGACTTGGGTGTGCTGGATCTCTCCGGTGCAAACCGTTGAGCGCTGGAAGAAAAGAGTCGCAGATCTAGAGCCTGAGGTCATTCGCTGCAGGCTTGCGGGGTGGCGCCGCCGCGGTGAGGGGAATTAACCGCTTGCAGAATTTCCGCTGCCGGGGACTAAAGGAGAGATCAGCCCGAGCTCCTAATCTCTTCCTCCTCTCTCTCCTCTCTTCCTCAACGACTACGACTACGACCACGACCAATCATGGGTATCCAGCTGCCATCGTTTGATGAATTGCCTAACAAGTACAGGTACTGGGAGTGGGGTCCTCCGGGCTCTGAGGCCGAGGGCAGAGGTATGCTGAACCTGCTCACTCCAGACGTTGTGACCGAGGCCGCTAAGGAGATCAGGACAGGCGAGAGAGTGGCGATCGGGTGGCGGTTCGACAAACCGGACTTCCCGCCTCTCCACAGAAACAAGTTCAAGCTGGAGATCAAGTACATCAGCGATCCGGTCGCGTTCGACGACGAGATCAGCATCAACCCGCAGTCGTCGAGCCAGTGGGACGGATTCAGACACTTTTCCCAGACAATCAGGGCCGGAGACGACGATCTGCTGGCCACCGAGAAAGAGGAAGCCGGTCTCACGGAGCAGGAAAAGCGTGTGTTCTACGGAGGCACCAAGCACACCGAGATCCTGGACCCCGATTGCGACAGAATCTCGATCCACCACTGGGCAAATCAGGGCATTGTGAGCCGCGGTGTGCTTATCGACTACAAGTCCTGGGCTGACAAGAAGGGTATCGAGTACTCGTGCTTCTCGACCCACCAGATCAAGCTCGCGGACATAAAGGAGATCGCAGCCGAGTCCGGTATCGAGTTCAGACAGGGTGATATCCTCTTCATCAGAATTGGACTGATCCCAGAGTGGGAGGCCATGCCCAAGGACAAACAGAAGGCCTACGGTGACAACGGCCCTTACCATCACTGCGGTGTGGAGCAGAACATCGACGTGGCCCGCTTCCTCTGGGACAACCACTTTGCCGCCGTGGCAAGCGACTCGATCGGATGGGAGGTTTACCCTACACAGAACCCCGGCTTCCATCTCCATTCCTTCTTGCTTGCAGGTTGGGGTGTCCCGATCGGCGAGCTCTTTGACCTCGAAGGTCTAAGCGAGCTCTGTAAGAAGCAGAAACGCTGGACTTTCTTCTTCTCCTCCGTTCCCTTCAACGTCAAAGGTGGTGTTTCTTCTTCACCCAACGGTGTTGCCATTTTCTAAATCCGACTATATATCTATTGGTTCTTGTCGCCTCGTATCTGCTTAACCGTCTTGCTGAAGTCGGGAGTGCTTTTGAACTCAACTTTACCGTCCTTCACGCTGGCATATTTGAGGTAGTCGGCAGCGCTTCTCTCGGGCTGCAAAAACTGGCCCTTCTCAGTGACAAACTTCTCAACTTCCTTGATGGAAGATCCTGCGTCTCCGCCTAGCTGGAACTTGTCCTTGCCGGACCCGGTCTGAATGAGTATCGTACGCGGTCCCTTGACTTGCACAAAACCGCCGTTCCCAACAATGGTCTCGTCCAGTGTCTGGGCTGCAATTCCGACAACCTTCTTGGACACTTCAATGATCCAACTGGTGGCCTTCTTGAGAACAGACAAGTACTTGTTCCCCTTCTGGACCTCGTCTGGGTTCACAATGGCCTCGGGTTCTGGGACAACTTCCTTTTCCTCGAGTGTCTTCGACAGCTGCTTGGCTGACACGCTTCCGTTGCTCAGGTCCACGATACCGTTGACACTGAGGGCCAGTATAGACTCGCGCTTCAGTAAGAGCTGCTCCTCTGCGGCGAGGGTGATCTTGAAAACCTGACCATCCCCCACCAGAGATGCGAGCCCTCTCCCGTTGATGAGACTGTAACCCGAGTGCGACCATCCGAAAAGACCGGAGGTGCGAGGGAATGCATGCTGGCTTATAGCGAGAGAGGTACCCGCGTATGCCTGTAGTGCCTTCGGTGGTACAACAACCCAATCGACACGGCCATCCAGCACGATGTTGACGAGGGATTTTTGAGACTCCAGTCTGCTGTAGAACCAGCTCGCTACTCTGCGCTCTTCAAATGCAGACACAAGTGCCCTCATGGACACCGTCGATGTGATCTTCTGGTATGTTGACGAGATGCCTCCGTAAACAATTGACTTGAACGGATTCAAGATCTCAAGCTGGGACGTCACTGTGTCGGATACGGAGGCTTTCCCGTTGCCGTACAGCGACATGAGGGATCCTCTCTTCACGTATATGGGGAGGGAGGGGGGTATTGCGATGGAGAGCACCGATGCGGGAGACCCAACAGTTGTGAAAGTTGCATCTGATGCGTGGTTAGTGGCTTCGATCGACTGTGTCCGGGTAGTCTATACATACCGGTACCGGAGACAACGGCCTGTGGGATTGTCTCGGCCCTAAGGTGGCCAGTCTCGGCGGTTGTCGTGCTTGTTGTTGACGCGACGGTGGGGCTCTGCAGAATGGTCAGATCACGCTTGAGGATCCTCGATCCGAGAGACCCGGTCTTGATCACACTCCTCGAGCTCATCTGGGAGATTTGTCTATGATATGGCAGTATCCCACTCTTGCAGTTGTTCCTCGAGGGTCTTGTTAGAGGTCTCCAATTGGATCCGACCCAAGTGGAGTGTGTGGGTACACGACCTCATTTAAAATAAAACGATCTTTTTTTGTTGTGGATGACCTGCTTGTTCTCTTCACTGGTTCAGAAGACAAGCCAAATGTTTTTCCAGAACACCATGGAGTCCCAGAAACCTGAAAACCTGGTTGCACTTGCCTTGGTGAGTAACTCTACTGTTTCCTGTTGCACAGATGGCTAACTTACTCAGACTGTCGCTTGGCTCAGGGTCAAGCGTTCTCAACAACCACCAGGCGACCTTTCTGTTGTTCTCAGCGCACAAGACACAAAGCTACTGAAGCCATACAGCGGTATCCTCACTAAGTTGAACGTTCAGCATGCCGGACTGGCCGGTGCAGTGGTATATCGCGTTACTCTTACGAATCTGGTCGGGCTGTGCAAAGTCTCAGCTAGTCTGCAGAATAGGGAGACCTCAGTTGGGATTGCAGCAAGCCTGGACCGGGTTGCAGTGCAGTGGATCGCTAAGTTCACAGATAGACGTGATCTTCACCGTGGAGTGACAAGCATGGCGTCAGCGTACATCGTGATCCTGGGGAATAGAGATCCCACGGTGAGAAGAGCTTGTACCGTTGTGTGGAAACGGATCCTCCTGTCTCTCAGCGAGCGTTACTACTGCACGGGGGTCGCGGGCTTGATGTACGTCTTAGAGGCGGTTCTGCATCTGTATGGCTTAGAGTTCGACCAGATTCGGGAGGATTCGGCTGTTTGGGAGACCTTCCACGATGTTTCCACGGGTGTGGAGGCCGATAGGTCCCGTGAGAAGCATCTTCTCAGACTTGCCATCGGAGAAGACATCGACGTTGCCCTGAGGTTCACAGATGACCTCATCAGGTTACTGAGACACCTCCTTGCTCGCAGGACACCTCTTCGCACTGAGTCGGTTGGCGTCATGAAGCGTCGTCTTCTATCCGTCCTTCTAGCTACCCGCAACCCTGCTCTCAAACAGTTCTACAAGATTGACTGGCACTTCATCAGCTAATAACGAGTTGAAAAAGCTTACACATCTCCACTTGACGCATCTCCCAGAGCTGCATCGGCTGATCTTATAGGGTCAAAGTAACGGTGAGCCATAGCCTCCTTCGCGGTTAACCTCTCGTGGTGATCGAACCTGAGAAGCTTGTCGATGAAATCTATGGCATCTTCTGTGGCAAGGTGCTGGTTGGAAGTGTTGATGAATCTGACCCACGGCTTCTTTCCGTAGTAGCCAAGGTCTTCGTACTGGGTTCCCAGTGACAGGTTGTACTTCTCAAGGTATCTTTCAAAGTCGTCAGAGCCGAGAACCCTCACTATCTGTACAAGCTGGTCTGTGTTTGACTTTCCGTGGAAAAACGGTTCTCTGCGGAATATGATGGATGCGAGAGTGGCACCGAATGACCACAAGTCCAGAGAGTAGTCGTACAGCCGGTAGTCGACAAGCAGCTCAGGACCTTTGAAGTACCGCGAGGCAACTCTGACATTGTACTCCGTGTTTGGGTGGTAAAACTCAGCCAGACCCCAATCTATGAGTCTCAGTTTGTGATGTGTGTGATCAATCATCACGTTGTGTGGCTTGACATCTCTGTGCATGATACCCATTGAGTGGCAGTAGTCCAGGGCCTTGAGCAGCTGAAACATGTAGAACCTTATCTCGTTCTCGTTGAGCTTAGGGTACAGTATTCTGAACTCGACGTTGTCAACATGCTCAAAAACAAGCGCCGGGGTCTTGGATATGGGGTCTCTCACAAGGTCCAGCAGCTCGATGATGTTTATACCGCCCCTCAGGTTGTGCAGTATCTTTACCTCTCTCTTGATCTTCTTGCGCTTGATCGGTTTGAGGACCTTGAGGACAACCTTGTTACCCTTGGGAAGCTCGTAGCCCTCAAACACCTCAGAGTACTTGCCCCTGCCCACCTTTCGTATAATCTCGTACTTTTCAGGAGACCCCCACATTATGCTTATATGGTCATAGTCATAGTAGTCTTCCGGCTTGTTCTTGTTTACATAGGTGTAAACCTTTGCCACCGGTGATGCCACAGATTCGTCGTTGCCCATTGTTCCCTTGTAACTGACGGAGATGAATGTGTAGTTGGAAGGTTCGATATATCCTTCTCTCCTCCCTGAATGCACCGCAGTCCTCTATCCAGTCTGTCCAAACACACAGATGTATTGCTCAAGCGGCCAATAAATGGCTTGTGACTGGGAGAGCGGTTCTTGTTCGGCCGGCAAAAAGCTCCCGGTGTCCGCCTCCCGTTTTTCCTGCAATCCGGGTTGGTGCATGTGATTACGTAATCCGTTTGTTTCAAGTTTCAGCTGTATATATATGGTTTACATGCCCTGGATACCTTTGACCACCTCTTCCTGTCTGGCCTTCTCCGACTTGGTGACTTCGATATCCTGCGTAGATCTGAGGTCTCCGAGAATGTCTCTTGTCTTACCAAAGTACACCTCCTGGAGCATGTTTCTCAGCTTGGACTCTATCTCCTCCACCATGGATCCAATGTTTGCGATGTGCGAGTAGCTGTCCGTGTATGCCTGCGTCTTCTCCGTTTGTCTAGTGAGGTTGCCAGATAGGTAAATGGAATCTGTGGTGCTCTCCTGGGTGGCGAGATCCAGTATAACCGTTGACGTCACCTTGTAAGAGGCAGAACCGGAGCCTGGCACAACCTCAAACACGTGGATGGAGTCCCAGCTTCCGGAGTCCTTGGTCTTGGAGTCGATGTCCTTCTTGAGCAGCACAACTCCGGCAAACTCGACGCTTCCCGCCTCATCCATGTCCTCGTCCTGGTCCCACAGATACACACTCGAGATACCACCTTCGTAGTAGAGATCTCTGTAGATATCGAACGAGTCATTGGCGTACTGCTCCAGCTGTCTGAGCACAGTGGATGGGTGTGGGGCGTCTGCCTCGTCATCTATGGCAGGGTAGTACTTGTTGTTCCATGGAGATCTGAAAGAGTCGCCGTCTCTGTTGTAGTCGCAGGTGAGGAAGTTCTTGCCCGACTCACCACACCTCTGTACTTTCAAAGGTGTGTCCACAGACGACAGCAGGTCCTCTGCGAGATCTGGAACGAGTCTGCAAAGGCTCTCGAGGTGCGAGCCGATGTTCTTGGGGTCAAGTCTCCTCAGGAGATCGAGAGATGCATCCAGCGCTTCGTCAGACTGTCCCGGGTTAGTATCGCCATCAACTCAACCAATTGTATTACTCACCATTTCAACAAGTGTTGGGTGGATATATTCGAGGGATAACAAAACACGTAGCGCCCGATCTTCCCTGTGCCAATCTTCCCCCCCTTCTCATCTTAGTGACACATGGATTCATTGGCAGAAGGTGTGAAAGGTCGTGTGCCCGCGGGTAATGTGCTTCAAATCAAGCCATTGTGCTCGCCTGATCCTGGCCAACGCGTCCTCTTCTCAGTACGGAACATCACCATCCATGTTGGAACAGATCGTGCCATACCTGCCCAAGACCGCGGGTCTTCTGCCCAAGTGGCTCTTTTTCGTACGTGACCAGAGCTCAATTCCTAGCCCAGACTGAAACTAACCGAGCCAAGATCTCTGCGGTGTCCATTTTCAACTCCGCGCAGACATACTTCTCCGGCCTGGAGCTCACAAGAAGAGTCTACGAGAACAAACCTCTGGAGACCACCGGTCTGTCTGCCCGTACCTTTGGTACCTGGACTCTGGTCAGTGCCATCATCAGAGCCTACGGTGCCTACTACATCACCAACCCCCAGGTGTACGACATCACACTCTGCTCCTACTTCATCGCCATCGCCCACTTTGCCCTCGAGTGGTTTGTGTTCAAGACAGCAAAGTTCGGAAAGGGTCTTCTTGGTCCCCTCATCGTGGCCACTACCAGCATCTCCTGGATGCTTCTCCAGAGAGACTACTACAGGTCTTGAAAAGATACCGATGATTCCGTTACGGATGTTTAGAAAATTGAACTGATTTTTTTCTCTGTTTTACTCGCTTTGTGTTTCGTAAGTCTCCATATGGTAGTGTCTCAGTGTTTCGTCGGATCCTGGCGTTTCAGTATTTCAACGGCAGGACCGAGCAGTCTCTGGAATCCAGACTTTCCAAGGGTGACAACTTTGAGTGAACTTGTGGCCTTGACGGTGGCCTGTCTTGGCGAATCGTGTAGAAGAGCAAGCTCTCCGAAGTAATCTCCCTTCTGTAGCTTTCCAACCACCTCGTTCTCCTTTATGACATCAGCAGTACCAGACTCGATAAAGTAAAAGTTCTCACCGGCCTCTCCCTCGGTCACCACATTCTCGCCAACGGTATAAGATTCGGTTCCAAGGGCATCGGCAAGCTTGTTTCTCTCGTATGAGGAAAGAGCACTCAGGACAGGCACCTCTTTGAGGAATCCCTCGTACATGGATCTCTTCTTTGCAGTACCCTCGAGTAATATACGTCTGAAGGTCATTCTGTCCAGTGCCCACAAGATACAGTCGGTCTCAGCAACAGCAGTTGCAGCTCTTGGGGAGTTGTACATCAGAGCAAGCTCACCGAAACTCGAGCCAGCTCCAGAGGTATTCACCTTGGCTCCGTCAACGTAGAAGTCAACCGTACCCTTCTCAACAACGTAGAAAAAGTCTCCTTCATCGCCCTGGACAATGATGTTGGTACCCTGTGGTGCTCTCTTCTCTTCAAGAGCATAGATGACTGTCCTCAACGACTCCTCGTCCAGCTGACTGAACAGAAAGTTCTTTGCCACACTCGCGTTGAGTCTCTCGAGCTGTTCCTTTGTGAAGTTATGCACCGGTGGTTTCCAATCGTCACCGCTAAAGGTATCTGGATTCATTGCCTCTGCACTGACAGATGTTCTTCTATTGGCGTTGAATGTGGTTGGCAACTTGGCGAGAGCCGCGGCAAATCCAGCACCGGGCACAGTTGAAGGTGGGGAGCGCTTGCCTGGATCACTTGGATCCAATGGAGCCTTTGAGGCTGGGGCGTAGCTCTTGAACAAACCAGCAGCATCCGTAGTCAGGTTCGATGGTGGGGCATGATCGGCTGAGTGTGGATCGTTATCGCTGAAAGGTGTCTTGAAAGCAGGCATCGAGTTCTGCAGCTCCTTCGCCTGGCTCCCCGTTGGAAAGAGGTTGATTCCAGCGGCTTCTGCTTTGGCCTTCTGTTCCCAAAGTGCTTTTCTCTGTTCCTCCAAACGGCTGTTGAAGTAGTTTGCACAAAACTGGATAACGTCGACTGGACTCTTTGCCCTAATCTGTTTGTTCAGCTCGTTCAATTCGTCCACGTACTGTTGGAAAGACATTCTGATATATGAAGATGAGCGGTTGCAAACAAACAAACCAGAAAGCACAAGGGGAGGGGAGAATAAGAAGTGGAATTGAAGGGGGGGAAAGGCGGAACAGGGGCCACTGTTGACCCGGGACTAGTTGGCAGACGAAAGCAACAATTGTCCGGGCTGCATAACCGCAAGCTTGATAAGGGCTACAACGGCAACGCCAGTTGGGGTTTATTTGATCTAGAGATTGTCTATTCGAGGGAACTCACGGTTTCAAAGAGATGGATGTGAGACATCGCTGGGTCGAGCTGTCTCCCTGCTGCGTAGGCTTCGGGCGACCTGTCCATGAGCTCCGCCAGCTCCGACTCGCCGAGCACGTTATCGGTAACGTATTTCCCGCCAAAATTCTTGAGCTTGAGTAGATCATTGAGCTCTTCGTACAGTCTCTCGTTCTTTGTCTTCTGGTCGTTGGAGAGACGCGTGAGCGCTTTGAACTGGCCCATCTGGATGACCAGTTTCTCCAAAATCCTCTTCGAATCCGCGCGGGCAAGAAGCACTTCCTCCACAGTATTGCACACCGCCAGTCTGTACACCACCACAGGCTTCGTCTGGCCTATGCGATGCACACGGTCCATCGCCTGGAGGTCGACCTGTGGGTTCCAGTCACTGTCGAAAAGGATCACGCTGTCTGCCTCGGTGAGGTTGATGCCGAGGCCACCGGCGCGCGTGGATAGCAAGAAGATCTGTGCTTCGTCTTTGGTGTTGAACTCACTGATCTCAGTCTGGCGGTCCTCTTGTGACGAAGACCCATCTATACGACACACATCGTAGCCTTTGTACGTGGTGCACCAGTCGTGAATCAGATCCAACATCTTGACAAACTGCGTAAAGATGAGAACTTTGTGTCCGCGGTTGATGAGTTGTGGTACCAGCTGATCTAGCAGCATCATCTTGCACGAGTTCTCCACGATGGACGCGTCGACTTTGTTCTCATCCTCCCATGGAAAATAAAACAGGTACGGAGAGTCACAGACCAACCGTAGCTGCATCATCGTATTGAGCATCTTCTTGGTGGATACTTCCTGTCTGACCCTGTTCCAGTGAGGGGCCAAAGCCGAATCTTGCTCCTCGCCTGCAAGTGCCGATTCCAGGAAACGATCAACTTTGGTTGCTCTGATTCTGTTCAGCCGCAGATACTCTTTGAATGCGTATTCGAGAACAGAGTTGAGGAGCTTTTTGTCGAGCGCAGCCATATACAATGTCTTTTGTGTCTCCGTGAGGGTCCCGTAGACGATGTACTCTCTCTTGGGAGGAAGTCCCTTGACGACGTCTCTCTTCAAACGCCGCAGCAAGAATGGTTTCAAAATGGTGTGTAAACTGGATATCAGACTTTTTTGTATCTCAGAGTTGACCAGCTCGTTGAACTGTTCGTCCTCCTCGTCCTTGAGCTCCTGTAGCGAGGAAAAGTCGAACCACTGTTCAAACATCTGGACATCGGGAAACACATCGGGTAGAATGAAGTTCAGCAGAGACCACAGCTCCCTGAGGTTATTCTGTAGAGGCGTTCCGGTGAGCAGCAGTCTGTTTGAGGTTCTGATCCTCTTGAGCTGTCGAATAAGCAAACATTCTGCGTTCTTCAGTCTGTGGCCTTCGTCCACGATCAAGAACCGCCAGTCAACGTTGTTGAAGTAGACCGAATCGAGAATTGAGATCTCGTAGCTCACAACGACAACACCGAGGTTCTCGCCTGTGCCAAAATTCTCGTCTCTGAGGCGTTTTCTCGTGGCCTTGTCACCTTTGTAAGCGAGCACAGGCAAAGACGGGGCAAACCTCTGGATCTCGTCCACCCAGTTGGAAAGCGTCGATAGCGGACAACTGATCAGGAATGGGCCCTTGATCCCTTGTTCGTACAGAAATGCAAGCATGGCTATCGACTGCAGAGTCTTTCCCAACCCCATCTCGTCCGCAAGGATCCCGTTCAAACCGTTCTCGTACAGCGTGATTAACCAGTCCATGCCGGCAAGCTGGTAGTCTCTCATGGTGCAGTTCAACATCTTCGGCTGTGGGCGGAGATGTGTGACATCCACGGCCTCTTCGAGTTTCTGTTTGGTCTCTCGGGACTCTGATGAGAGCTCTTTGCTCTCCAGCTCTGTCTTCTGCTTCTTTCCACGCCGTGCTTTCTTTTTGGGCGGTTCCTCCTCCTCCGGTTTCTTCTTCAGTGTGCTTTCCAGCAACGTATCGGCTATGATGGCAGAGAACACCTGAGACTTCTTCACGAGGTCCTGTAAACGCTTCAGCTTTCTATCGTTGGACATGCTCGTGAACTCGCGATCCTCATCCTCAAGTTCTCGGTCCTGCTGCTCCTTGATGGCCGCTAAAATACGAGCACTCTCCTCCTCTTCGTCTACAACGGTCGCCATCGCCTCTTGCGTCATGTTTCTATAGCTCTGTTGTCAGCGGCAAGAGGAAGAGCAAAAAAAAGAGACGCGCCGCGTCGCTACCTGTGAGATTGCCTCCCGATCGCTATGTTAGTCGTGTGCCGACTGGAAAAATCCTTGTCGGCCCTTTCCCCCTTGGCTCCTTGTTTGTTTCGAGGTTCCACCATCGGCCTCTTCTCTGTACAATTCCAGATAAATACACATCCATCTAGTCTTGCTGCTGAACCATGTCTGAGTCACCAGAAACAGCGGTAAGTGACTCTGTCAAGGAGGAAGAAGTTTCCTCTGTCGAGACACCGGAGGTTGAGATGAAGGACGCGACCGAGAGCGCCAAAGATGAGTACGACGAAGACGAGGAGGAAGAAGACGAGGAAGACGAGGAGGAGGAGGAGACGGCTGCCGTGGTGAATATGGAAGAGGAGCAAAAGAAGCTGGAGGAGAACGCCAAGCAGTTCTTGGCCCGCCAGACTAGACCGGTAGTGATTCCCTCATACGCGGCGTGGTTTGACATGAACACCATCCACGAGATCGAGAAAAGATCTCTTCCTGAGTTCTTTGTTGAGAGCTCCAAGTTCAAAAGCCCAGTCATCTACAAGGACTACAGGGATTTCATGATCAACGCATACAGGTTGAACCCCATGGAGTTCTTGACCGTCACTGCTGCCAGAAGAGGACTTGCCGGTGACGTTGCGTCCATCGTTCGCGTTCACGGATTCTTGCAGAGATGGGGGCTGATAAATTACCAGGTTGACCCTAGAACAAGACCCTCTCTCACAGGTCCACAGTACACTGGACATTTCCAGATCACCCTCGACACCCCGGAGGGACTTGCTCCATTCATTCCTGAGAACGCCGAGGTCGTTGTGAAGCCCGCCAGCGAGAAGCCAGAAAGCCCAGCTCCAGAACAGAAGGCCAACGGTGTGGTGAAGGTCAAGACCGAACCCGCTGATATTCCGTTCAACCTTGAGGTGAGACGCAATGTCTACGATTCAACTCTGGACAGTGTGACACTCCGCAGCGAGGAGAAGGAACGTTTTTCCAGCAGTGTCATTGGCACCAAGCAGGTGTTTTGCAATGTGTGCGGTAACGATGCCACTGTTACCAGATATCACAACTTGAGGTCCAAGAACAACGTGTGTTCAAAGTGTTTTGAACAGGGTCACTTCCCCTCCAACTTCCAGTCGTGTGATTTCGTCAAGCTCGAGAAGGCAGCAGCTAGCTCTGATGCCACGAGCTGGTCTTCCCAGGAGGTGTTGTTGCTGCTAGAAGGTGTTGAGATGTACGATGATGACTGGAACAAGATCTGCGGCCATGTTGGTACTAGAACCAAAGAGCAGTGTATTTCCAAGTTTATCCAACTGCCTATCGAGGACAGGTATCTGCAGCAGACCATTTCCAGAACGATCTACGAGAAGAAGAAGAAGCTCACAGAGAATGGCGACTCTTCGCCCTCGTCTTCCAGCCCGCTACAGGCCGTGGACAAGACCATTGAGTTTTTGGTCAGCAAAGTTGATGCAGACCTCGCCAAAAAGTCTGTGTCGGCAGCTCTGGGTGATGGGTCCAGCGAGGGAACCGATGCAGATATAGTCAAGAGCGCCAAGACTGCCATTGGTGTACTTGCTGCGTCTGCGCAGACCCAGCTTGTGGAATCCCAGAAGGCACAGGAGACCATAATCCGCCAGCTTGTTGAGCTTGAGCTCGAAAAGATAGAGGCCAAGTTGAACAAGTTGGACACTGTGGAGAAGATACTGGAGAACGAGAAGAAGCTACTTGCCAAGAAACAGCGTGATCTGCTCGTTGACAGAATTGCTCTGCGCAAACAGGCAATCACGGTTCAGGATAAGCTCCAGAGGGCAGCTGAACTCGGAGCCACAGAGGAGGGTCTGCAGCTGTGCAACGAGGCTGTTGTGGAGGCTAACCGTGCACCAAAGGTGTTTGTCACGCGTAAGCCAACCGCTGCTGAGCTTGTCAGTGAGACAGATCTCGTCGACGGAAGCAAAGAGGAGAGTCTTGCTCCAGACTTTGAACCACTCAGCGTGGGGAACCCACAGTCTTACAAGTTCTGGTCTGGTTGAATTCCCATTCTGTTTTATATATGTATACTATGCAGTGTCCTCTTACCAGATATAAACCAAAATCCAAAATCCAAAATCCAAAATCTTGAAGAGAATGAAAAGTTAGGAGCGGTGTTCCCGATGAGCTGGGCAGGGTGATGGGCCCTTTGCTTGTTGTTTTGACGCCAGCTCTTCTTCCCAGCGATCGATCAAACATGAAACTGGGACAATTGGCGGCTTTGTGTCTGCTGTGCACCCTTTGTGATGCACATGGACTCTTCAGATTCAAAGAGACGAAAGAACCGGGCCAGAAACTGCACTATGACAACGGCGTTATCAACCTCAACGCGCTTAACGAGCAGCTCTCGCAGTGCGATGTTGTCAAACAGCTGAACGACGAAACCCACCACGACCACTCCACTGTTGACGCGCTTGCCAAGGTGTATGCGTGGGCGTTCCCCTTTGGACCTGCGGGAAACGCTGTTTTGTCCACTGTTTACATTTCTGGCCCGCCCAATCTGTTGCTGGCGCTGATCCCTGCAAACATCAAGGTGTCCTCTCTCACGTTGCTTGTGGGATTTGCCACCGGCGGGTTGCTGGGAGATGTGTTCTTGCACTTACTTCCCCAAACATTCTTCGGTGAGAGCGTGGAGGAAGGCGCTTCCTTTGTCATGGTTGACGAGAAGCGCAACTGCGTGCTCGGACTGTGTATCTTCCTGGGATTCCTCATCTTCTTCGTCATAGACAAGGGTCTGCGCGTTTTGGAGCATACGGGAGAGGAGGGATCGTCGCACTCCCACTCCCACTCGCACGCTACGGTGGAGCTGCCAGTTGAGAAGAAGAAGGGCAAGAAGTCCAAGTCCAAGTCCAAGAAGAAGGAGGAGATTCCAGTTATAGACAACCCCAATGCGTCCGTCAAGACATCCGCATACCTCAATCTGATCTCGGACTTCTGCCACAACATCACAGACGGACTTGCCATATCTGCGTCGTTCTACATATCGCGTTCTGTTGGGTGTACTACCACCCTGGCCGTGTTCTTCCACGAGATCCCGCACGAGATCGGAGACTTTGCGCTGCTGATCCAAGGAGGTTTTACCAAGTGGCAGGCCATGGGGTTCCAGTTCGTCACCGCCATAGGTGCATTTCTCGGAACTTTCATAGGAATCACGATCCAGGAGTTCGGTAAGGAGTCCGTGGCGGCCATTCTTGCGGAGGATAAATACAGCGGCATACTGGGCACCTCGGTAGAGGTTGGAGACCTCACGCTCCCCTTCACTGCCGGTGGGTTCCTGTACATAGCCACCGTGGGAGTCATTCCAGAGCTTCTGGAGCTGGAGGCCGGCACCACAAGACTCCAGGAGTTTGCCAAGTCCCTCAAGCAGCTGGTTTTCATCGGAATCGGGATCTCCGTGATGTTTGCCATCGCTTGGTTCGAGTAATAGCCTTAGCAGGTAGTAGCGGCGCAAGGCGCGCCGCCTCTGCACTTTGACTTTTGACAGCTTCTACGCCCCTTGTCCTCTCTCTCCCCCCTTTGTAACTTTCTACTAACAGACTTTCCCTCTTTTTCTCGATTCCTATTGGTTAATCAAACAGATTACAGCAATGAGCATGAAGTACACGTTTGAGTGGTATGTTACAAGGTAGTTCTTTTTCGGTTGGTCGACAAGCCGCGTTTGATCTGGTGGCATCAGGAGATACCACGCGGACTGCACAAGTGCGCTTGATCCAGATCCACTTCCCCGTGGGAACCCTGTGGATCCACAAACTGGGATCGCGTGGAGTACGCGTGTTTGCGGACACGATCGGCCGCAGTGGTGAGTCCTTTACTAACCTCGACAGGAAATCGGCTTCTGCCAGTGAGGTGTACGTGACTGGAACGTTTGACGATTGGTCAAAGTCTGTCAAGCTCGTCAAGGACGGTGACACGTTCTCAAAGACCGTGACGCTGCCCAACGAGAAAATATTCTTCAAAGTGAGTAAGACCAGAGGTTTTCCAGAACCACGCCGCACATTACTAACCCGCAAGTTCGTTGTTGATGGTGACTGGGTGCTTGCAGACTCGATGAAATCCGAGGCGGATGCAACTGGGATTGTGAATAACGTGCTTGTTCCGGAGGAGCTCGAGGAGCCTCTCGTGAGGACCAAGACCCACGAGACCGGAGTTAGCCAGTTCACCTCCATCTCGTACCCGAACGCGACCTCCGAGTCGCCTGCCCTGCTGGACGCAGATGTGGACAACATGTCCTCTTCCACCCAGGTGACCCTCGACGATGGCCCGGCCGGCTCCTCCATCACGGTGGGGGAGTCTCCGCAGAGAAACCGCAAGTCCGGTGTCTTCTCCAGGTTCAGGAGCTTCTTCAAGTGAAGAGGTCCCGCGTTCTTTTTTGTCGTCGTTCTTTCTTATACTTTCCCGGTCGCATGGGTCTCTCGCTTATAATCATCCCAGCTTTGGGGGTGGGATCATATCGCTAATCGTCGTTGTCGCTAATCTCCTACAGCCTAACCTCTGTGTGTTCGCTTATATTAATACTCATTCTCTTTTCGCGCTAGTAGCCTTCCACGCCTGGTACTCCTTCCTGCGTGTCCTTATGTCGATGTAGCCTGCTCTGTTTTCTATCTCCTCGTAGTCTCCAGTACCCATCGCCTGAGACTTGACCGTGGCCTTCCCCATGTCTATGGGCCCCAGCACCGGCTCGGCGTATCCTTCAACAACCTCTCCAGTGACTATATCATTGACATGCTTGTCCTGGGGATATATGGACAGTATGGCCCCGATTAGAAAGAGAACGCATGCAACGAGAGACTCCAGCTTGACGTCTATGGGCAGCGGTGGCGCCGAAGAACCCAGCTGTTTCGATAACTGGCGGTGTTCATACGATGAATATCCCGAGTTCAGCAGCAGCACTGACCCGAACGTGTATAGTACCTTCGACGCGAATGACATGATTTATCGGTTGGTGTCACTGGAGTTCCTCTGGTCAACTGCTGCTGGGCTTCTGGTTGGTGTCATAGAAAAGTAGTGTGTGTGCTGGGCTTTGCGCCGGATGTGTGTGAGGGCCAGCGCGGAGACCCCCTGATCTGGTGAAAGCGCATCTGGCATACGAAAATCCTCCGTATTCCAGCAGCAGAGATCTCCAATTCATGGCCAATGTCTTCTCGTAGAGATAGCCCTTCTGCAGCGGTCTTGGCCACCCGCAGTACAACCTATGTTTCGTTGTATTCAGCCCCCAGCGTCGTGTCTCGTCCAATTTGACTGATCTCGGGAAGCGCCTCTAAGAAAGGCCACACCAGCGGAGAACACAGCGGCAGTCCACAAGGGAAGCAACAATCATGACCGAAGGCACGGAGAAGCCAAAGAGAATCACCAATGACGATCTGTACAGGAGGTCAACACAGTATAGGATGTGGTCGTTCACGCGGGAAGAACTGGACAAGAGGCGAAAGGACGTCAATGCAAAGGGTGTAACGTCTGTTAAGGAACGGGTCGACTCGCTGGAAGCCACAACGCCAGAACTGCAGGAGGTCAAGGATGCGGGCGTGGAGACCTTGAGTCCAGAGGAAGAGGCCAAGATTGTTGCCTACTATGCGCGTAAGGCAAGCGATGTGGCCCATTTCTTCAAGCTCCCCACCCAGTCCCGCGCAAGTGCCATATCTTTCCTGAAGAAGTTCTTCCTGATGCACAGTGTCATGGAGTTTCACCCTCTCAGCATCATGTACAGCTGCATCTTTCTTGCAGCAAAGAGCGAAAACAGCTTCATAGGCATAAAGACCTTCACCAACGCCATGCCCAAGCTGACACCTGAGTCCATCCTCGAGAACGAGTACCCGATTTTAGAGTCTCTGCAGTTCACTCTTCTGTGTCACCATCCTTTCAGGCCGCTGTATGGGTTCTACCTCGACCTACAGGCCGTGCTGCCGAAGGCAGACAAGACAAGAATAGGTAAGGACTACGATAGAGCCAGGGACATTGTCAACGAGAGTCTGTTTTCAGATGTCACTTTTCTGTTCACGCCTCCGCAGATAGCACTGGCTGCACTGTGGGAGGTAGACGCAGTGGTGGTGGAGCGGTACCTTGCGCGGAAGTTTGGGTTTAAGAAAAAGAAGGATGAAGAATTGGCCTCAGTCAAAGAGGAAGAGGCCGAAGTCAAGGAGGAAGAGGCTGAGGTCAAAGAGGGAGAAGAAGAAGCCAAGGGGAAGGTGACTCCTGAAGAACACTACAACTCGATTTTGGACATCATCAAGAGATGCTCGCAACAGATACACCAGGGTCTCAACCCAAGCATGGAAGAGGCAAAGGTCATTTCGACAAAGGTCCACTTCTGTCTCGAACCTGCCAAACTAGCAAAAAAGCTCGCCAAGAAGTCGTCTAGAGCAACCACAGAGTCTGCCACGCCTACGGTGGATGCTGTGTCCGCCAAGAGGGAACCTGACTCAGATGCGGATCTACGCGATGGTCTTAAGAGATCCAAACTGGAATGATCAAATGCATTATTAGATAGAAACCTATGTTTTTCTCGTATCAAGGAAACAGCCTTGGTGTGGCTATCACCTTCTCCTTGACAAAACCAAGGTTGTTTATCTGTCTTTGAGAGTGGTTAACGTTGGCCATTTCCTGTAGAAAGGAAGAGGCTCCTCCTCTTGTCATGTCCAAAACGACATCGCCAATCTTCATGGTGACTTTCCCAGATTGGTGTAGTCTCAGCGACCCAATCTTTCCGGACAAGTCGGCAACGTCTTTGGTCTCTTCCTTCTTGACTTCCTGAAGCTCTGATTCGTCTTCGTCATCCACCACAGCCACGTCGTTGTTTTCTTTCTGTGATAGTTCTGTGAAGTGTAATAGAGACTCTGGAAGTTGCACAAACAGGAACTCCTCTTTTTCGGGCTGTTCCTCGTGTCCATCTTCTGACTTGACTTTAACATGCCTTTCGAACAGCTTGCCCAGCTCGCTCGAATCCTCTTTGAGTCTGTTCTCCTCCTCTTTGAACTGCAGAGGGTTTAGCAGATCCTCGTCGATCTCGTCGTCTACCTGTGTGTACTCTTCAGGCTGCACGCTTGCCGTGCGTGAATCAACATCTGTGGCTGTGTCTGGTGTCTCTTCCTTGGCCACCTCTATTTTCACGGGATCCTTGACTGCGGCCTCGCTGTAGTCCACATGCTCGCGTCTTGGAGCGCGTACGGGGAACAGAAGCGACTCCGCCTCGTCGATCTCGTACTCTTTGTTCATATCGATCAATGCTGCACCGTCGTCTGCCATCTCTTCGTCGTCTTCGCCCTCGGCGCCCGGCGTGGCTGACCTTGACCTCGATCTCGAGTCTCTAAGCTGTCTCAGGAAATCCGGCGCACTTCCATCGGATTCGCTCTTGACGAAAGTGGCAAAGTCCGGACCGTTGTTCTTGATGGTAACGAATCCACCAGCAAGTGGACCTTCAGACACAACGTGTGTTCCCGGCATGCCTCCCCTTCTTCTACCGCCCCTGGTGGCCCCGCGCGCGCTGAGCCCACCTCTTGGTCTGCGTGAATCGGGAGCAGGCCCCTCAACCGTGGTTGGAGCATCTGCATCTCTCTCCTCTTTGGTTCTTCTGGCCACAACCTTGGGTCTAAACTTGAGCGGTTTACCGCTGACCGCCGCAGGATTGGCTCCTGGAACAGGCACTTTGCGTCTCGATATGGAGCTCAGTCTATCCTTTGACGTTGGCGGGAATCCTGACATCTATATATGCATACACTATCCCCTGGATCCCTTTTCCTCGAGATCTCTACCTTGTTTGGTCGAGTGGTTGGCTTGTTGTCTGTGCCCTCAAAGGTCAGAATTTTTTTTTCACGAAAGGTCGTCGTGTGAGCAACAAAATAGTCAAAATAAAAAAAAAATTAAAAAAAAAAAACTTTTGAGAGTAGCGCCACCAGTTTGAACCACAAAAACAAAGACCACAATGGCTAAGAAGAGAGGTAGGGGCTCTGCCAGAGAGCTTTCCGTGGAGGAAGTTGGTCTTGACGAGGTTGACGCTTTCAACCAGGACAGAGAGAAGATCCTGCTCGAAGAAGCTGGGGTGCGGGAGCAGCTACAGCAGGATGAGGGCAGTGACGAGGAGGACGTGATGTCACTTGGGGAGGGAAGCGACTCTGACAACTTCGACTTTGTCAACAACAGACACATGAAGGAGGACGAAGAAGATTACTACAAAAGTGGTTCCGACGAGGAGAAGAGCGATGACGATAACAAGTGGGGATCCAGAAACGACTACTACGGAGCCGATGACGTTGATGAGGAGGAAGACGCCAAGTTGCTCGAAGAGGAAGCCATAAGGCTTCAGAAGAAGCACCTCGCCGAGCTCAACATGGACGATTTCATGGATGACGACTACGAGGAGAGCTGGGAGAAGAAGGACGGCACAGAAGAGAAGACTGAAAGCACGGCAGAAGAGGCTCCGCTGGCCAAGGTTTCGGACCTGAGCTCCACGGAGCGTGTTGGTCTTCTGAATACTGCGTACCCTGAGTTCGTGCCGCTCACCAAGGAGTACTCCTCTCTCAGACCCGTGCTGGAAGAGCTCAGGCCCCAGCAGAAAACCGATATCGGAAAGGCCAAATTCACAGCCCTATCAACGTACCTCGGCACCATTGGTACGTACTTTGCCACGTTCCTGTACAACCTCGAGTCCGAACAACAGTTCTCCATGAAGGATGAGCCTGTGATGGAGGGTATACTCCATTCCAGAGAGATATGGAGACAGGCCAGTGAGCTACCCGACGTTGAGCTCGTCGAGAACGACGAGCACGATGACGCTGTCTCTCAGTCTGAAGTGAGGCAGTCCGAGTCTGAACCCGACTCCGGCTCCAGTTCTGAGTCCGACTCGATGAGCGAGGTGGAGGAAGAGGAAGAGGTCGAGTCCGACGATTCCGAGATCACTTTCGACATGCTCAGCAAAAAGAGAACGATCAGAGCATTGCGCACCAAGAAGGATGACGCCGATGAGATCGACCAGGAGGACAAGAAGGGTCGCAGAAAGACGCTGCGCTTCTACACATCCAAGATTGACCAGAAGGAGAACAAGATCGAAGACAAATATCAGGGAGACGCGGATATACCGTACAGAGAACGTCTGTTTGAGAGACAACAGAAACTCATCGAAGAGGCGCGCAAGAGAGGAGAAAAGGGTAACGCCGGTGCTCCAGGCGTTGACCTCGACGACAACGACTATGACTCTGCAGACGAGGCTGTTGCCAGAGACATCAAGGAAGATGCAGACGATACCTACTACAACACCGTTGCCACCGCCAAGAAGAACAAAAAGGAGGCTAGAAAGACTGCGCACGTCGAAGCACTGCTTGCTGCCAGAGAGGGTACTCTTGCCCAAATGGCAGATGCCGTTGGCGATGACGGGAAGCGTGCCGTTGGTTACCAGATTCTCAAGAACAAGGGTCTTGGAAAGACAAGAAAGAAGGAGAACAGAAACGCCAGAGTCAAGAAGAGAAAGAAGTACGACAAGGCCCAGAAGAAGCTCAAGAGTGTTCGTGCGGTGTACACCGGACAGCAGGGTGCTTACAGCGGAGAAAAGACGGGTATCAAGAAGGGTTTGGCAAGAAGTGTCAAGCTGGCTTAATGTTGTGTATAGAATCGTTGCAATTTCACGGATTTTTTTCTTAGTGGTATAATCTCCGGCTCTGAATGTGTTTCTTGCTTGTTCACTGTGTGCTCTCGAAATTGGGCCACCCACTGCAACAATTTTGTTTCGTTGTGTTTTGACCACTTCGCCCTTGTCTTCTTTCCCAACAAGGTGAAGTGGCGGTTCTCTGTTTCTTCTACTCTTGTTTACCACAACTGTATTTGATGCGTTCATTTTCAGGCTCAGACTCGGCGGCGACAAACGAGGGAACGCACAAGGTGGACTCGGCGCCTCAGCCGGTTTCTGTGTTTAGACAACCAGGCATATCCTTTCCCATGACGCTGGCGGCAACTTCAAACGGCAAAGAGCAGGACAGTACTGGCCTGATCCATCAGAATACAGTCCTGGAAACGCAGCGGGTTACGAGGGTCATCACCTTCGAGATCGACCTCGATTGTGACATGCTCCATGGACTGCAGAATCTCTACGAGACCTTCTCGGGCTTTGGTGAGCTCGCAATGGTAGACGTGATCAACACAGCAGACTGCACTAGAGCCATTGTTGGTTGGTTTGACAAACGCTGTGCGTTCAAGGCCATTGGGTCGATGAATCAGCTGAACTACGCTTTCACCCCCGAGTCGGTTCAGTTCGACTGTATACGGGGGTACGGATGTCTCTCGGTCCTTGCTGCACTCGATGACCACTACTCAACAGTATACACCTTGCCCCTATGCAGGGACACTCCACTGCAGAGTGTACATGAGCTCCTGAATGAGTTCGGTGCCGTCGAAAAGGTCACCGGGGTTCCCAACTTCCCCAAGGTGCGCGTCTGCAAGTACCATGATGTCCGCTCCGCACTAAATCTTCTCCGCAGAAACAACGAGCCAGGCCATATTTTGGTGTCTTCTGCCAACATGTATGATCTTCTGTCAAACTACTCGTGGGACAGGTATCTGGCATTGGCATTGTCTTCAAAGTCCAGCAACGGAACGAACTCCAACCGGAAGTCAGCGGCCATGGTGAAGAAGAAGTGGAATACTCTCGCAAATTGGGTTCCAACAATTTATACAGGTTTTGATGCAGCGCTCTCTGAACGGGCGAGAGAGGCCATTCTCGAGGATGAGTCTGAAAACCTGATCGCCACAGCAACACCACCCTCGTCAATATACGGGAGCAACATCATAGATCTTAACAAGATAGCCAGAGGCCAGGATACTCGTTCAACAGTCATGATCCAAAACATCCCCAACAAATACGACAGAGACCAGTTCAAGGCCTTTCTGGATGTCTCAAACAAGAGTACCTATGACTTTCTCTGTGAGTTGAGGCCTTTGAAGCCAGTCCGTGTGAATGACACCGTACTAACAGTCTAGATCTACGGATGGATTTTGCAAACAAGTGCAAGTAAGTTGGTCAGCCACCAAAGTTGTGGAAAAGCACCATATTAACGTTGAAACAGTGTGGGGTATGCATTCGTCAACTTCATCAAACCAACCCACATTGCGAGGTTTGTCAAGGCCCGGGAGGGCAAGAAGTGGCACAAGAGTAACTCCGAGAAACGTTGCACTGTGAAATATGCCACAATGTACGTTCGTGTCTCTCTTATGTTGTATGCTTCATTCTAACTCGTCTCAGCCAGGGGAAAGAAAACCTGATCAAGAAGTTTCGTGTTTCAAAAGTTATGCAGCATGGTAAGACCACCGGAATAAGCTATCTTTCTGACGACTTCTGAACTAACACCACGCAGAGGAGCCTTTCCGTCCCATCATTTTCCACTCCACAGGCCCTCACAAAGGCGAACAGCAGGAGTTCCCAGTATGAAGATGGTTACTCTCTGTCTGACTCATCCGACGAGTCTGGCTGTTGTCTCAAAGCTCTTTCCCACTCTTTTGCTAGTTCCACCATTGCTGCTGAGTCCATAGAAGCATCCACAACGTCTCTGGGCACGTGGTTCTGCGAGTGCTCTTTGCATGCAAATCTTCCTGTGTTGTGCTCTGTGACCAGTCTGATCTCTGGATCTTCTGGGTCGTACTTGCCCGTTATTAGCTCGTTCCAGGAGTAGAGATACGAGTTTGTGGTTCGGGCGAAAGGGTTGAAATCCACGATGTATACTTTGCTCACATCACGGTTCAGATAGACGTCAAACGTAAAGTTATTGCTTTCGAACTTGGGGAGGAGAACATCGTCAAAAAAGGCACCGATCTTGTCAACGATCTTTTCCTTCAAACCGTCCAAGAAATCGTAGTAGTTGAGGTCTCTCTGAGTTATGGCGAGCAACTGTCTGTCTTTGACAAAGCAACGAAACTCCATAGCTGGGTTCAGATCCATCCACTTGCGCAGCACGAGCTCAAACTTGAGTGGCTCTGCTGGTTCCTCTTCTTCTGCGTTCACCACATCGAAGGCGTGCTCGAGATCGTGCACTATGTAGTCGGATGACTTGAGGAGAAGGTACACATCGTTAGCAGACCTGCACTTGGTGGTATTGTCAATGAGCATCCAGACCGCATCCTGTGGAGATGACCAGTTCATCTTGGGTGTTATGCAACCGCCGAACTCTTTGATCGTGGTCTGGATGGTCTCATGGACATCCCCAAACTTCTGCGTGGGGTCCTCGTAGCTCTCGCCGTCCTCGTCATCAGACCAGTCGCTGTATTCGTTGTCTGAGGTAGGCTTGACTTCATAGAAAAGACTGCTCTCCTGTGGTTTCGCGCGTGGGAGACGTATGTCGTCCTCTTGCAGGTACTCAAGAAACCCAGCTGGCAAAGGTCGTATGATCCTGGTCTTGGAGAGTGTGTGTTCCTGGAAGGTGTGGTACCACGAAGAGTACGAGCAGTTCAGCACGTCTTGTCTGGAGACAGTCACCTCAGATAGGGACACATATTCCTCCTCAGTAGAACTCGGCATGTTGTCTGTGGTTCAGGCTCTGGTTGTTGGCTGGGAAACAAACTCGGTTTGCCGCCTCCCCAAAAAATTAAAAACCGGATTATGTAATAGATTTTTTTTTGGGAAATCGGGAGGCGATACACGACCTTTGTATTCGTCGAGAAAAAACGCGTTGTTCGCTGACACTCCAGGCCACCCTATTAAGCGCCTTTTAGTCGACAGCTCAATACCAAAATAGCAATCATGGCTTCCAAAGTTGCACCTTCGAACGCTACCTTCAAGGACAAGGAAAAGCCTCAGGAGGTTAGAAAGTCCAACATCGTGGCGGCCAGAGCCGTGGCTGATGCCATCAGAACCTCTCTGGGTCCCAAGGGTATGGACAAGATGATCAAGACCGGTAAGGGTGAAGTTATAATCTCCAACGACGGTCACACTATATTGAAACACATGGCCGTGCTGCATCCTGTGGCCAAGATGCTTGTGGATGTGTCGGGTGCTCAGGATGTCGAGGCAGGTGATGGAACCACATCGGTCGTCGTTCTCACCGGTGCTCTCCTTGGTGCTGCTGAGAAGCTGCTCAACAAGGGTATTCACCCAACCATCATTGCTGAGTCCTTCCAGAGAGCTGCTGCCAGATCTGTCGAAATCCTGCTCGATATGTCCCACAAGATCTCTCTTTCTGACCGCCAGCAGCTGATCCGTGCTGCCAACACCTCCCTTTCCTCCAAGATTGTCGCCCAGCACTCTTCGCTGCTTGGTCCAATTGCTGTTGACGCTGTGCTGAAGGTCACCACCCCAGATGCCACCAACGTTGACCTGAACGATATAAGACTCATCAAGAAGGTGGGTGGTACCATTGACGATACCGAGATGGTCGACGGCGTTGTTCTCACCCAGAACGTCATCAAGACCGCGGGTGGTCCAACCATCATGGAGAAGGCCAAAATCGGTTTGATCCAGTTCCAGCTATCCCCACCAAAGCCAGACATGGAAAACAACGTTGTTGTGAATGACTACAGACAGATGGACAAGATCCTCAAAGAAGAGAGAGCATACCTCCTCAATATCTGCAAGAAGATCAAGAAAGCCAAGTGTAACGTGCTGCTGATACAGAAGTCCATTCTCAGAGATGCTGTCAACGATTTGGCGCTCCACTTCCTCGCCAAGTTGAACATTTTGGTTGTCAAGGACATCGAAAGAGACGAGGTTGAGTTCATTTCCAAGAGTCTTGGATGCAAGCCTATTGCCGATGTTGATTCTTTTACCGAGGCTAGACTCGGTACTGCTGATCTTGTTGAGGAGATTGAGTCTTCCGGCTCCAGAATCATAAAGATCACCGGTGTCAAGGATGTTACCACCCCAACCGTCTCTGTCGTGTGCAGAGGTGCCAACCACCAGATTCTCGATGAGACCGAGAGATCTTTGCACGATGCTCTTTGCGTTGTTAGGTGTCTTGTCAAGGTGAAAGCTCTCATCTCCGGTGGAGGTGCTCCAGAGATTGAGGTGTCGAGAACCCTCTTCAAGGAGGCCGATTCGCTCTCTGGTGTTGAGCAGATCTGCTACAAGGAGTTTGCCGAGGCCCTCGAGGTGATTCCAACCACGCTTGCCGAGAATGCCGGTATGAACCCTATAGAGATTGTGACGGAGCTGAGAAACAAACACGAGCTTGGAGAGAGAAATGCCGGAATAAGTGTCAGACGCACTGGTGCCACCAACACATACGAAGAGCATGTTCTGCAGCCGGTCCTGGTCAGTACCTCTGCCATCACGCTGGCCAGCGAGTGTGTCAAGTCCATCCTCAGAATCGATGATATCACTTTCAGCCGTTGAATAGCTTTACGTAACTAATCCTTTCTGTATCAAACTACGTGTAATCCCTCGTATTTCTTGCCAGTCTTGCTGACTCTCACTGACTCTGCGGTTGTTCGTCAAAGTACTCTCCGTGCCATACATTTTGAGTAGAAATTTGTGAAAAATGAGATTTATGGGAAAATCTCTCCAACGGTATTGAAATGTCGGTTGTTCTATATGTTCAATGCTATGTGTGTTACAACGGGTTAAATACTCCCTCATTTGGGGGCTGTCTTGGTGAGGATCTTGACGGCGTCTTTGCTGAACACGTAGGAAAGACCGCTCGAGATGGTGGTGGCAGCCACGATTAACTCAAACACCTGCATGCCATACAGGAAAAGCTCGGAGTTGTCCGAAGCCATGTAAGGCAGGAGCACCGGCTTCACGACGCAACAGCCAATATACACCATCTGTAGGGCTGTGTTGATCTTCGAGATCATGGTTGGGTGCACCTCCGCACTCGGTATGCTGAAGTCGAAGTAGCGCAGGATCGTGCGTGGAGCCGGCAGGGATATGAACCGGTAATATATAGCAGAGAGCGCCAGCAGGAGATCCCTGCCGAGAATGAGAGACGCCAAGTAGAGAGGCATCTGGTGGGCCTGAGCCATGCAAACGGTGCAGATCACCATCAGCGCCTTGTCTGCCATTGGGTCGATGATGGTGCCCACTATGGAGCGCAGGTTGTACCTCCTCGCTATGAAGCCGTCGAGAAAGTCAGTGATGCACGAGTACACAAACAGACCCAGGGCGTAGATGACCTGGTTGTGCACTATGAGGTACCCTATGGCCGGCGCGGCCAGCAGACGGGTCATCGTCAGAAAGTTGGGTATCGTGTATATGTTCTCATGGATTTGGGGCGGGATGATCTTCGATATCGAGTCTCTGATCTCCTTGGACCGCTCAACTGTGTTTTTGCGGAGTTCCTGTGACTTCTCAACCGTCATCTGGGTGAGCTTTTTCGTGTTGTTCACCATGTTCTTTGCAATCTCACCGGGCTTGGTGTGGTGCTTGTTCTCCCAGACCATCCTGGACTCCACAAACCCGCGCGCGCTCAGTCTCGACCTGACCAGCGGTCCGTGTCGGAGGACCAGTCTAGGCGAAGAGCTCCGCAAAGGCGCCAGAAGCAGCTGCCGCGAAAACCCGGCTACTAGCGATGGTATGTACCTGCTCATTCTTCCTGTGCCACGTAGATCGTCCAACCGCGGGAGTATCACGGCCTTGCAACACTCTGGGGAACAAACGGCGGCGCCCGTTGCTCTTTGTCGCCGCTGTGCCCCGAGGCTCGCCGGTGCCACGGTACACGACCTTTTGGGTTACGCACACCCTGGTCGGGTGACTCAGGATGACTCGCGGCTCGCTTTCTCTCTCGGAGACGCCAGCGTGGAGCAACGGCCTCGTGTATGTTTACGAGCTCTCGCAACTGTGTGAAGGGATTGAGCTGCAGATTCAAGGGTAATATTCGCTACTCACACAGAATGAACGTGCTTGTGTATTCCGGTATGTATTATAACAACTGGCGTGTGGTGGGAAGAGCGATCTAACCAAGCAACAGGTCCGGGTACCACTCCCGACTCAGTCAAACACTGTCTAGAGTCGCTGCGAAACATGCTGTCGCCCTACTATGCGGTTGTTGCGGTCGACCCAAAAACACTGCTCCGCGAGCCCTGGCCGTCCAAGACATCCGCAGTGGTGTTTCCAGGTGGCGCTGATCTGCCTATGTGCAAGGAGCTGGGTAACGATGGAATAGACAAGATAGTCAAGTACGTCCGTAAGGGTGGACGGTACATCGGATTCTGTGCTGGTGGATACTTCGGCTCAGCGCGGTGCGAATTCGCCGTGGGAGACCTGGCCATGGAGGTGAGCGGCCCCAGAGAGATGAAGTTCTTCCCTGGCGTGTGTCGTGGACCTGCCTTCAGCGGGTTCAAGTACCACACAGAGGCAGGCTCCAAGGCTGCGGCACTACAGGTGAATACCGAGGCTCTTCCAGGTGCACCACCCACAGTCTACAACTACTACAACGGCGGTGGTGTCTTTGTGGACGCGGAGAGCGCTCCCAACGTTGAGGTGCTAGCCGCCTACACCGAAAAGCTCGATGTGGACCACGGATCGGGAGTGGCAGCAGCAGCAGTGTCTGTGAAAGCGGGAAACGGCTCCGTTCTGCTTACTGGAACACATCCGGAGTTTACCCCGGTCTTGATGAAGGAATCTACAGATGAGGTAGAGTTTGCCAAGATTGTGTCAACCCTCGTGGAGAACGACGAACAGAGACAGCTTTTCTTGAAGGCATGCCTGGAGAAACTTGGCCTCAAGGTCAACGAACAGTTTCAGGGAAGACCATCGCTGACCCCGCTGTTCTTGACCTCGTTGAACCCAGACGTGTCTCTGGGCCTGCTTAGTGGCATTCGGAACAGCCTTGGGATAACAGAGCCCAACATCCTGGAAGGCACAGCAAGCAGATTCAGACTCCATGTCCAGCCAAAATCTGCAGCTGAGTACCAGATCAAGGAAGCGGGATATGAAGATCCGGACACCGCTGTCATAGATCTCGTTGCAGTGGGTAACAACTTCCCTGACCGCTCTGCTACGCCCTATTTCAACATCAGGCACTACTATGAGGAGCTCGTACGCAGCTGGCAGTCGTCTGGTACCATGGGAGAGTTTGGAAACCCAATGGTGTACGGAGAGGTGCTGACATCGACATCTGTGCTCATGGACAAGAATACAAACATCTTGAAGCAGCTTCCGAACGGATTTGCCATCCACGGAACCACACAGGTCTCAGGAAGGGGCCGCGGTGGAAACGTGTGGGTAAACCCACCTGGTGTACTTGCTGTCTCGGTTCTGGTGAAAATGGCGATTGCAGAAGCCAAGCGCTCACCGCTGGTGTTCTACCAGTACCTCGGCACTATGGCCTACGTTGAGGCAGCCCTCAACTATGACGGCGAAGGAAGCCACGCTGTTGTCCCCATCAGAATCAAGTGGCCAAACGATATCTACATCCTCAAGCCCGAGTACATTGCATCCGGTCCTCCCACGGACTCCACTGATGTTGCATACGCGAAGATCGGCGGAATTCTCATCAATACCCACGTCTTTGACAGCACCTACTACATCATAGCAGGATGTGGTCTCAACGTGTCCAATGCTGCCCCAACTACATCGCTTAACCAGGTCTTGGACGTGGTCAACTCGACTCTGGAGAGCACTGGAAGACCTAAGCTGTCCACTTACGAGCCAGAGAAACTCATGGCCAGGTTCTTGTGGTGCTTTGAGAACATGGTCAACAGGTTCAAACAGGAGGGATTCTCTCCCTTCCTAGACCTGTACTACAGGAGATGGCTACACGGTGGCCAGATTGTATGGCTTCAAGACAAGGGAAATGCAAGGGCCAAAGTCACCGGTATCACAAGCGACTGGGGTCTGCTCAAGGCCGTGGAGGTCAACGTCCACGGTGTACCCACGGGAGTTGAATATGAACTCCAGCCAGATGGTAACAGTTTTGACATGTTCAACGGCCTAATCTCGACAAAGCACCACTGAACACAGAGTTTGGTTAAAGTCTTTTTATTTCTGTTTTACTTTTTAATAAAAACTACACGTCAAGTGTGATAATATACTAGAGTTGGACCTCGATCCTTTTATCGTTTTTTTTTTGGTGTTTTTGAAGTTTCAACCTTTCCTCAATGCAGCATCAAGAACCTTTGAAGCATTGCATTCACAGCAAATCTCAAATTAAAACACTCATTCTTCCTTTGGACTGTAACGTGGAGACGTTGGTGAGTACTGTGGGGAAGTTGGACTGTAGGATGGCGACGTAGGGGAATACGATGGCGAAGTTGGTGAGTAGGATGGAGATGTGGGTGAGTAGGATGGAGATGTTGGTGAGTATTGTGGAGAGGTTGGGCTGTACGAGGGCGACGTTGGACTGTAAGAAGGCGACGTTGGACTGTACGATGGAGATGTTGGGCTGTACGAGGGCGACGTTGGACTGTAGGAAGGCGATGTCGGACTGTATGATGGAGATGTTGGGCTGTAAGATGGAGATGTTGGGCTGTATGAGGGCGACGTTGGGCTGTAAGAAGGCGACGTTGGACTGTAAGATGGAGACGTAGGCGAGTACGATGGCGACGTTGGGCTGTAAGATGGAGACGTAGGCGAGTACGATGGCGAAGTTGGAGAGTACGTTGGAGACGTAGCATAACCAGGGGAAGTTGCCGAGATACCAGGAGACGTTGGTCCATATCCAGAGAATGGCGACATCGGAGTCGTTGGATTGGGGGCGTAAGCCGAGAATCCACCGTAGTCAGTAAGACCACCGCTTCTGTCGTCGTTACCACTAGACTGAACAATAGGCGAGAACATGACAGACGCGGAGTCATCTTGGATGAGATCATCGTCATACTGCGAGCCAGAGTCATATGGAGTGGCCGAACCCTCAGTCATCTTACCTCTGAACATAGGCACCTGCTGCTTAGGGAAGTCAGCAGAGAGCGAGTTCAGCATACCTTCATCGACCATCACATCGAAAGCACCAGTACCTATTGGGGCAAGCTGACCAAGGATAACGTTCTGAGAAACACCCTTACAGTCATCCAACTCAGCAGAAGCACCAGCATCTAGCAGAATCTCAACAGTTTCCTCGAACGAACAACGCATGAGGGCACCAGTGTCCGAACGGTTGAAACCGTGACGACTGATAGCAGTCAAGTGACCACGAGTAGTCATGACATCCACCAACAGAGCCAAATGACGGTAGTTGACGTAAGAACCGTCGAAGGCAATAACGTTGAGAATTTCCTTGTACAAGGCACTTCTAGCAGCCTCAATACCCAAGACAGACAAGATCTCGACGAAGGAGTTGGAGTAAGTACGCGAGGTATCAACACCAGGAACGGCGATAACATCGGCAAGGTTGATACCGTCAGTTTCCAACACCCACTCCTTCTCCTTGGCGTAGTCACCAGAACCATCAGGCAGGACACGGTCGTACTGCATCATGAAGACTCTGGTGATACCTGGAATACCTCTGAGAGAGATAGACTCCAACATCTGAGCTTCAAGAGCCTTCAAGAGACCATCCTCAGTCTCTTCATCCTCTTCATCCATGGCCTTGACATCACGAACGATACGACAACGAATGACCAGCTTCTCAGCGTTATCTTCAGACCAAATGATGAACAAATCATCACCAAAGTTCTCAGAGATCTTCTCAGCAACCTGACTCATGGTAAGCTGCTTATCCAGCATCTTGGCACGGTCAAGCTCCAGACGCAACAGCCATGGCGACTGCTTATGGATCGACTCTTCAACCTTCTCATCAGGAATGGCGAAGTAGGCTTCAACTGTGTCAATATCATCCTCAATGACGGTACTTCTGGGGTCTGGATCGTAGTAGATTTCAGTGGCCGCAGTAACGTTCTTCAGAGTTGTGTGCTCAATAGCAGACTGAATAGACTTAGCCTTCTCGATGTCGATAGCCACATCTGGGTCAAGGTACACAGACAAGGCTGGAGTCTTGACGTTTCTGGCCACAGACAAAATCTCCTTGAGTCTTGGAACACCCAGAGTGACGTTCTTGGAAGAAACACCAGCATAATGGAAGGTGTTCAAGGTCATCTGAGTAGCAGGCTCACCAATAGACTGAGCAGCAATGACACCCACCATTTCACCAGGGTGGACAGTAGACTTGAGGAACTGAGCTTCAATGGTACCAATGACCCAGTCGAACGCATCCTTGTTCAGTCTGTACTCCTCCAGAACTCTTCTAGTGGCCAAACGAGAACGCAAGAGGCACTGGAAAAGTAAAGTGGCGTTTCTCTGCGCCTCCTGCTTCAACTCAGAGTTACCACGAACGACATGAAGCTTGCTACACAACTCCTGAACACCTTTGACAATGTCAGGGATAGCAAGGTCACTAGCCTTGGAGTGATCAACGTGGAAGATCTGTTGAGCGTTCTGGATGACACGTCTGATGTTGACAGGAAGAGGCCAGTTGTAGTCACCACCGACAAAGCACTCACGTAAGTATTTTCTGTCCTCCAAGAGCTGCTTATACTCTTCGTCAAGAAGCTTCTGGAGGTCAACACTTCCAAGAATCTCGGTACCGTACTCGACCAGCTCAGGCTTGATGGCCTTAGAGGCGTTCATGAGATCCACTCTGTAGCGGTTCTCAAAGGCAGCATCAGTACCTGGGATGGTGTCAATGGTCTGCTTCTCAACCTGAGTACCGTCAATACCATCCTCACCGTAGAGGAACTGGATAACGTCACCCAAAGAGTTTCTGGCAGTACCATCGTAGTGCACCATGATATCTTCCAAAGCCTTCAACAAACGACGCTGAATGTAACCAGTCTCAGCAGTCTTGACAGCGGTATCAATAAGACCTTCACGACCAGCCATAGCGTGAAAGAAGAACTCCTGAGGAGTCAAACCTCTCAGATAAGAGTTTTCAACAAAACCCTTGGACTCAGCGGAATAGTCATCCTTGGTAAAGTGAGGAAGCGAACGATCAGCAAACCCAAAAGAGATACGCTTACCCTCGACAATCTGCTGACCAACACATGCGGACATCTGAGAAATGTTGATATAAGAACCCTTAGAACCAGCAGTCACCATCTGCTTCACGTTGTTCGAATCCTTTAGAGACAATTCGGCAGACTTACCGGCAGAGTCACGAGCCTCGTTAAGCACCTTGGAAACCTTCTGCTCGAAAGACTCTCTGACGGTCATACCAGGTTCGGGCTCAAGCAAGTTCTTCTGGGCATCCAAGATGATCTGCTGAACCTTTTCCTTGGCCTCACCGATAGTCTCTGTGATGACTCTCATGGTTTCGCGATCGGCAATAGCATCACCTATACCAATAGAAAAACCGTTGTGCAAAAGCCAGTAGTTGACAACCTTCTGGATGTTACCGAAAAGCTGAGCACAGACCTGTGGACCCTTTTCTCTCATGACGGTGTGAATCAAACCACCAGCGGTGGCACCGACAGTTGCCTTGTTGACAACACCGAACATGATTTCACCGTTGACAATCAACATACCACTGTCCTTGGGGGACAATAGGGAACCGTCAAATCTCTGCAAGTAGATACCCTTTGGAATACACACAGAGAGTATCTGTTTACCAGTCCACAAAGGCTTTGGCTTGAGAATGGCTGGCTGTGGGATAACACCGTCCCACTGTGGGATCCAGAAAAGCATGTTCATAACCTGGTCATACTCGAGGAAGATATCTCTGAGAGTCATCTTTCTGACACCACACAAAGTATCCTGAACAATACCCATGACAGGCTTGTTGGACTGTGGAGAAACAATCTGCAAAGGCACAGCACAAATCTGCGAGAGCTCAGCTCTAGTCTCCTCAGATTGTGGAACGTGCAAGTTCATTTCATCACCATCGAAATCGGCGTTGTATGGCGAAGTGACAGACAAGTTCATTCTGAACGTGGAGTATGGCATAACCTTCACCCTGTGAGCCATCATCGACATCTTGTGCAAAGAGGGCTGACGGTTGAACAGCACGGGGTCGTCGTCCATCAAGTGACGTTCGACCTTCCAGCCGTACTGAAGAGCAATGTCACCAGCACGCTTGTTGTATCTGAGATCTATACGATCACCAGAGTCACGGATAACGTACTTGGCACCTGGGTGCTCATTAGGACCGTTTCTGACATACTCTGTGAGTTTCTGAATGTTGTATGGGGTGACCGTTTCTGGGTAAGACAAAGTCCTAGCGATAGACTTAGGCACACCAACCTGGTCTAGCTCCAAGTTGGGGTCACCAGAAATAACGGTACGTGCAGAAAAATCAACACGCTTACCCATCAAGTTACCTCTGAGACGACCTTCCTTACCCTTCAGACGGGCACGGATGGACTTGATAGGTCTACCTGTCTTCTGTAGGGCCTGGGGCTGACCAGCGATATCGTTGTCCATGTATGTGGCCACATGGTATTGCAGCAGGGCCTCGAACTCGCTGATCACATGCTGGGGTGAACCATCCATCTCCAACTTTTGAACGTTGATGTTTGCCTTCAAGATATCAGCCAGCTTATATGTCAAATCGTCTTCACCACGCTTAGTATCCGTGAAGGCGACAGAAGGTCTAACAGGTGGAGGTGGAACTGGGAGAACGGTGATAAGCATCCACTCGGGACGAGCAAAATCTTCGTTGAATCCCAGTCTGTAGCAGTCTTCTGGAGAGATATGTCTAAAGACGTTCAAAACTTCAGAGGCAGTAATCAGCCTTCTCTCGTTCTGCTCGGAGTCTTCATCCAAATTAGTCTTCTTCCACGTACCCCATAGCTTGAGACCATCTCTTCTGACGGTAGGCTGTGTATTACCACAGCCACCTCTCTGGGGCACAAGCTCCCCGGAGTTGTCATCGCTTGGGATAGGGTCAACCTCACAGACCATCTTAGTCTTACACAAACTCCAGACGGCGTTGAATCTCTTCTTGGGGTCTCTGATCTTGATGGCTCTGGCATACATCGGATTCGTTTCATCCAGCAAAATCTTACCACAGTTCATGCAGACACACTCACAGACCTTTTTGATCCTGTTGAGGAAACCAATGTGGAAGACAGGTTTGGCCAACTCGATGTGACCAAAGTGACCCGGACACTCAGCCATGCCTTCTCCACAGGTCTGACATTTGAAATTTCTGTCTATAGAACCGAGTCTGGGATCGTTGAGACCACCATCTCTAGGTTTCATCGTCGTGAGGTCCATGATTTCAGGGTACTCGATCTTTGCGACAGAGATGGCCCTGACTTCCTCGGGGGAAAGCAGTCCAAACTGAACCTAGATTTGGGGGTTAGTACTTATCAACATGAATAAAATCAACAATCAATCGCACATACTTCTTTCACCGTACGGAGCGGAGCACTGGAATAGGGAAACTGACTCATGGTGTGAATATATCAACAGAATGTATAACTTTTCACCACGAGTTTTCTTTTGCCTCCCTGGGATGATGTATGTTTTTGTTTGTTTTTGGTGTTTTTGTGAGTGTTTTTTTTGTGTTTTTTTCGAACAACCAGCTGAAATGAAAAGAAAAAAGATGCAAGTATAACAGGTACAACGGAATAGTAGTAACAGAGGTATGGAATGCGCCCAAAGGTGAGTCCAACGTATCCAAAGGGGTCTGGACGGGGGGAGGGTTCAATCGGCAACAGCAAATAAATGAGTACCAATCAATCAACCTGCGGACAGTAATACGAATCAGAAGCCTCGGATGAAGTTCAGATGACTTGTATTAGATCTGCGTACTAGACGTGGGTGGGAGGAAGTCTATGAGTAGTCGTATAGAAAGTGCCACTGTTTTGGTGCTGAAGGAAGCGCCTTCGTTGACTTTCCTCCAGAAAGAGGGTTACCCTACCCACCAAGAGTTACCCGGCCTTCAAGATTTTGTTGTACTCCTCTAGATATTGGTTGCATTTATTATAACGTGTCACTGATTCGTTCAAGAGAAGAACTTGGCGTACGCAGCCTTTTCCTTAGCCTTGCTTGCCTGCAGCGACTTCTGAGCGCGGTTGAGAGCAGCAGTGATGGCTGGGTCACCAGGTGAGAGTTTGAGTGCGTTCTGGAGGTCGGTGATGGCTTCATCTTCGTTGTGGAGAAGAAGGTAGCCCGAACCACGACGGAAGAGAGCCTTGGCCCTTCCCTTGTCGTCAATGGCCTCGCTCTCGAGCGCTTCAGTGGCAGCATCGACGGTGGCCTTACCCTTGCCGAGCTTCATGGCCACAAGGGCAACGTTCAGGTAGACGCTTGTCTTGAGCTGGTTGACTGTGCTTGTCTCTTCGTCGGAAAGATCTTCAGGGAAGTAGTCGTTCAGGTAGGAGCGAGCCTTGGCGTACTTCTTGTGAGCAGTCTCCAAATCTCCCCGCTTGAAGTACTTTGTGCCGAGGTCCTTGATGTCGGTGACGGCCTTGATCACAGTCTCGGCCTTTTTCAGATCAACGGTTGGCTCATCGTCGAGGCAGTCAGCGTACACGTCACCTGTACCGTCGTCTTCTGTGAGAGGGGCATCAGGTGGCAGCTCGCCACAGTCAACAATGACCACGTCGTTGACCGGTTTGTCCTGTGGACCCTTCTCGGTCTTCTCGATGGCTCTCACAACAGACTTACCGGTGAGAACCTGACCAAACACGACGTGCTTGCCGTCCAGGTGTGGGGTGGGCACGGTGGTGATGAAGAACTGCGAACCGTTGGTGTTTGGACCAGCGTTGGCCATCGACAGCAAGAAGGGATTGTCGTGCTTCAGGGCAAAGTTCTCATCCTCAAACTTCTCACCGTAGATGGACTCACCGCCTCTACCGTCGCCAAGGGTGAAGTCACCACCCTGGCACATGAATCCCTGGATGACTCTGTGGAAGGCGGATCCCTTGTAGTGCAAGGGCTTACCGGACTTGCCGACGCCCTTCTCGCCTGTACACAAGGCTCTGAAGTTCTCAGCAGTCTTGGGAACCACATCAGCAAACTAAACCTGGGTTAGTATACAAGAAAAGGGTTGAAGAGATCAGTCAAACTTACCAGCTCAAACACAATGCGCTGGGCGGGTTCGTCACCGATGGCAACGTTGAAGAACACTCTAGGTCTAGTCTCGGACATTGTTCAAGTATGTTTCTGGAATACAAAAATCTCGCAGTGTGGATATGGAAGAGATAGAGGAAAAGGTGAATATTTATCAACGTTAGACGCCGCCCTCATCGCCGACTTTTGGCTTTCCAGAAATTTCTCCCCGCTTCAATTTTCCAGGGATCGGACGAACGACACATATCGAGATCAATCCTCCTTTTCAGTGTACTTGGTGTTCAGATTTCAGTTATACCGACTAGAGAGATCGAGCATGAAAGTCCAGGGTTACGCTAGACGGGGCACATGCCCCCGTACATTTAGCCGCTAGCCTTCCAGGTTCTCATCCGGAGCTGAGTTGATATCCACAACGCGTACCTATAGAGGCTAGACTATAGTGCGAAGAATGGACCAAGTGTCCCCATTCAAGGTGAAGTGCCTCGCTGACAAATATCCGAAAATATTTGTAACCGGGGGGTGCATTCTCATCACGGAGCGGAGGCTAACGGACTAATCATACACACAGCCGCCAGGGCCAGGGCGCTTAATGACTTGAAGAATCCTATCACTCTTCCTCCCTCTTTCTTTTCCTCTTGACCGTCCACCGTTTCCAACATAGACTACAGAGCTATCTGAATATATTCACAATCATGGGCGAAAAGATTGCAACTCCAAGATGTATCTTTGTCCGCCACGGGTAAGTTTCATTCGCCGAACCCCCGAGAATCGAAGCTAACACTTTGTCAGACAAACCGAGTGGTCCAAGTCGGGACAGTACACCTCCGTCACCGACATTGACCTCACTCCCTTTGGTGTCAAGCAGATGGAGGCTACCGGAAAGGCACTCATTGGCGACTCTCCATACAACCTCATCCAGCCCGAGAACATCGACACGATCTTTGTGTCTCCACGTACGCGCGCCCAACACACAACAGATCTGCTGTTGAAACAGGTTGATCCCTCCAGACTGAAGCACGTCAAAAGAAACACAACCGAACTTATCCGCGAGTGGGAATACGGTGACTACGAGGGCAAGCTCACCAACGACATCAAGCAGTCGAGAAAGGATCGTGGAATTGACCCTCCAGATTATGAGTGGACCATCTGGAAGGACGGCTGCGAGAACGGAGAAGACTACCCGGATGTCACCAAGAGAGTCGATGAGTTGATCCACAAGATCAGGGCTATTCACAAGAAAGCATTTGAAGAGAAGAGATCCTGTGACGTTGTCGTTGTCGCCCACGGACACATTCTCAGATGTTTTGCTGCGAGATGGGTCGATAAGCCAATCAACTGTAACCCACAGTTGCTCTTGGATGCCGGTGGAGTTGGTGTTTTGTCTTACCAGCACCACAGTATTGAGGAACCAGCTCTTTTCCTAGCTGGTGCCTTTGTCGTTCCTGTCGAGGAGACCGGGAGTGGTATCTAAAGATGATAAAGCGATAGACAATATCTTATGACTCTCTTATATAACACGTAATCATTCACCGTGACCTGAGCTGGTTGAGAAGCTCATTTTGCTCAAAAGAGAGAACCCTTCTCCCGTTGAGTTTGCTGGGGACATTTTCCGAGAAACTTGCAATCTCAGGAGCGACATCAACCCTCAACCCTCCGTATGGTTTCGATTTGCGAGAGGGTGATCCCAGTTCTTCAGACAGGCATGCCCTAGCGGCAACTTGTCCCTCATGCACAGATGGGACCCCTGGTGTCTGAGGAGCTGGTCCGTAATTGTTGGCTATGAGTTGGTGGTGTATTTCCTCCATGGTGTTGTTCATGCTGTAGTTGAAAGCATTGCGCGAGTTGTAATCCTCATTCACAAGTGCCCTGTTTTCGTTATTGATGCTCGAGGTTGACGTGTTCGCATCTAATCCAGTAGACGTTGAAAAATCACCTTCTGCGTGTTTGGGAGATGAAAACGCCCGGAATGGAGAAAGCTGCGACAGGGAAAACCCGTTTTCGTTTTTGCCGTTTCTTGTTGGAGTCTTATCCCATTGCGGCTTGTATTTCGACAGAGGTGTCAACAGAGACTTGACGTTGCTCCCATGTGCGCTGTTGTGCGACACGTTGGCAGTTGGCGTCATGCTAGTGTCACCTTCCAGGAAGGATGACGTGTCTTTGGGAGACCCAAAAGATATGTACTCAGTGAGTCCCTCGTCACGGTGAGTGTCGACGCTCAGGTTTGGGTGGTGTTGGTCTTTCAACTTTTGCCGTTTCGAAACCTCAGCTAGTGTAGAGTACGACTGAATCTCCTCTTCTGAGTTGTGGTCTATCAATGGAGTTGTCTCTGATTTTGGGGTAGCACTCAGCATCTCCTGGATGGAGGTTATAGAGTTTCTCGTGAACTGTCTGTTGGAAAACCATCTCTTCTTAGCTGGGCTAGATCTCAAACTTCTTGGGCTGACCGGGTCCACCGGACTCAGCATATGGGTGGAACCATAGTCAGTTGAGTTTCTCGTGACTGCACGCAATGGGGGTGTCTTAGGATCAACACACTCGTCCTCATCCAGTCTCCAGCTCAGCGCAAAAACACCACCGAGGACAAGTGCGGTACCGGTGATGATGTTGAATAGCTGTGTATAAGTGACAGATCCCCATTGCTCGTAAAAGATCATTCCGTTGCAGATATTGACAATGTTGTAGATACAGAACACGAGGGGATACAGTATCGACGTAGACACTCTCTTGAGGCCTTTGTTGAGCAGCAAGAGCTGCGAAAGACACAAAGTGAGAAATCCGATGATTATGCCCCAGGAGGCAAAGTGATTCAAAATCTCAAACAGTGCATGGACGCTGCCTGCATTGAAAGCATTGACCAAAATCTCCACCACTGATTTTGCCAGCAAAAGGGAGTGGGCAGATAGGATACCACTAACGATTCCGAAAAGCGCACCTTGCCACATGAGAGAGTTCTCATGAGACATGTTGAACAGTTTCGAGTGACACCCGCTGTTGAAGCTGGATATGCGATCTCTCTGCTTTGCTATGAAGTTTGACGCCGAGTTGAGAGGCGTAGTTAGGCGGTCCACACCTTCCATTCCCGAGGCAAATAACAGCTGACGATAGTTATCGTTGTTTCCCGTTGCTGAAGCAATGCTGGAGTCCTGTGATAGACTAGATGCATCTGCAACTTCCAGCTGTTCTTCCACCGACGCAGCGCGCGTCTGTTTGGCATCGCTCGACCGGCCGTGCAGATGCAGGTTCAACAGGTGATCTGGCTCTCCTTTCTTGTCATCAACACACTTCATCACTGCTATCCAACCGAGGACGAAAACCACGAGAATGGCATCGAAAGAGGCCCATAGCACAAAGGGTTTTCTGCGCAGTAGCACAAAGAAGTCATCTAGCGTGTATTCTGGCTCCGGTATGGCCCCAAACATGGCAATGAGAAAAGCGCCAACGCTGATCACAAGCGTGCCAAAGAGAGAGTACACCGTGAATGGCTCGTTCAGGATCAGCGAGCTGAAACATGCGTTGAAGACCAGTCCGACGGACTGGAGCGGCGACAGCACGATGAGCGGCAGGGTTGTTATCTGGATGCTGGATCCAAACACGTTTGATATTATGAACAGGGTGAATCCCAGTCTCCACAGCGATCTCTTGTAGGGCGGCTTGTAGTGTGGTTTGGCCTGTTGTATGAGGTGGGACTTGCGCTGCAAAATGAGACCAACAGACTGGCACGCCGAGGAGAGAACTCCCACCAGACACCCCAGGATGATTGTGTCCTTTGAAGATGCAGAGAGCGGCGACATGAGATGTCGTGATTCCGAAATCATGGCCATGAGCATGGTTTAGGTGGGCTGTGTATATGTACCCGTCCCCGCAGACGTTGGTTTGAGCTGCGTCGTTGTCAAAGAGACGCTCCTGGTTTCCGATCCGATGAATGCTCTCCCGAAGACGTGTTATATCGGTAGACACGCCGAACACACACAGAGGGTCGTGTTGATGAGGGGCGATCACGCGTATAGCAACCTGTGTAGGGGTACGTTGGGCAAGGTGGGGCGCTCAGACTCGCAATTATTTCTTGTTGGTTGCGCCGTTCTGCCTTTGATATGAGCCTCCAAATAGACGGGCAGCGGACCAGAATAGTCTGATGATTCACAACGGTTTCGCCACAAGACAGCTCTCTTCAGGCCAGCACACCAAAGCATACGGGGGGCGGTTCACATTTTTAGCTGCGATTCTCTGCAAGCGCTGTCTGTGTTTGTCAGTAGTGCGCCGATTGATCGACACCAAAACTACACCACGCGCTACACGGAGTCGTGTTTTGCTTTACGCCACCATAACGAGGCCGAGCGTTTGTGTTCTTGTTACCGTTTGGCTGGAAGATGACAGAGCTAGAGGATCTGCTAGGCGAGAGCATGGCCAAGCTGGAGGGAGGCGAAGCATCCGAGGCGCACGGGGCTCTTCAGAACCTCGACGCGTTACTCGCGAGACTGTGCTCAGAGTACTCTCAGACACCACAGGCATCACGCAAGTCCTCGTCGTCTTCGTCATCCAAGAAGGTCGTGTGGAAGGTGCCCAGTGTCGACGACAAGGTGTTTGGAGAGTTTGTGCGACTGCAGGATGGCTTCGAGTACAACATCGCCGGGGTGCTCACCTCGAGCCTACGCAAACAGCGCGGAGACCCCAGCTACCCTTCAGAGTCGACCGTGCTGTTGCTGACCGTACTACAAGGTCTTTTGCTCGTGCATCCTCCCTCCAGACGCATATTTTCGCGCGAGCCCACTCTCAAAGTACGTACTGTTCTCGGCTGCGCGCAGAGACAACCACTAATAACGACAGGTCATACTGGACTGCATATCAGCGGGAAACCCTAGCCCAGTGGTGAAGGCTGCCATGCGCACCCTGGTGTCGTGTCTTGTGAGGAGCGTGCCGAACATACGCGCATTCGAGCGTCTCGAGGGCCCCGAGCTGGTGTGTGCGTGTCTCAAGGGCAGCTCAAAAGAGGTACGTGTCAGTGCACTGGAGTTCATGTTTTTCTACCTGATCCCAGAGACCACAAGTTCCGGCGTGAATGCGGCAGATGGCCATGTGAGACGGTCTACAGCGGAGAAGGCTGCTGTGGTGAGACCGTTTCTCGCGAACGTCGACGAACTGGTCGCCGAGCTGTACCAGAGCAAGCCCTTCGGCAGCATGAAGATTGACTGGTAGTATTTACATAGACATTTTAACGAATTTCACGAGCACGGTTTCGCACGTAGTGACAGCTGATAACGGTCTTTAGAGGTCCTATTGACACGGACTGTGGTGGCAGACAGGCCAGATTGGCGTCATCGCTCCCCTCCTTCACAGCCCCCTTGTTTCTCCTTTGTTACCGCGACTAACACCCGGATTTCACACCAAGGAAGAGTTGACAAACGCTGGCAGTTTGTTATATATTATCATCTATTTGAGTCAGTTTTGGATCCCGCCAATCGCGTCTTTCACAGCCCAACCGAGTTGTATTCTGACGCCTCTCTTTCCCCTTATTCCGATAAACCCTTCAGCGACCGATGCTGGCAACAACGAGACGGTGTGTCACTAGAAGTGTCACCAGAGGAGCGAGATACTCTTCGTCATCAACCTCGGCCAATCCGCAAGATACAAACACCGAATCTGAGTCTGGACAGTCCACTGCTCCAAGCGATCTGGCAGGCGCCGCGGCAGCCCCACCGGTGCAGCCGGTGAACGCGGGTATCATAAAGAAGGAGGCCAAATTGGTGAGAGACTACCCCATGGAGAGCGAAGGTGACAGGTCCAAGAAGAGATACCTGAGCAGTTTGCCGCGCGTTCCATCGAGTTCGAACATCAGTTTTAACAACCTGATGATTGACGTGCTGATGAGCAACTACAGACCCTTGACCACGCCGCTCAAGAAAAACCACTTTCCCGTTGAAAACGCTATGATGAAGCGCAAGAAGAAGACCTCTGTGCTTCAGAGCCTAGCCGAGTTCAAGGCCACCAAGAAGAGTCTGCGCGAGAGTAACAACGCCAGATACAAGAACTACAACCCATACTTTTCCAAACAGCAGCATCTCGTTCCATACACATCGATCTTCACAAACACCATTCTTAACACCCAGCAGCACAGCACAGAGCTGTTCAATCTGCCGCTGAGCTATCTCGAGAAGCTCAAGCCATTCCACCCACCCGGCAAGCCAGGCGAGGAGTTCTACCGTGACGATCTGATCATAGTCAAGAACATCGAACTGGAGGAACAGGAACTGGCACGCAAGGCCAACAGGAAGAGCAAGTATTTGAAGGATATCGAGTCGGCCAAGGGCAAGAAGAAGAAGCCGATCAAGATCGAAGATATCGAGGAGTACTTTGGGTTCAAATGATGGCGTGTGGGGAGATCTGTTTTCACTTAGTTGGGTATCTGTTTTGATTTTTTAGTATTTTTTATATCCTTTCGACAAACATATGGGGCATTACATCGTTCAAGTTCGTTCATTTGGTGTAGCGTTCAACGTAGTACTTGACCAGACCATTGTATCCACTCTCATCACCGGCCTTCAGCAGATTTGCGAGATCGATATTCAGCGGGCTCAGCGGTTCAGGTGACTCCAACAGCTGTACTATAGCAACAACCATACTGCTCAGCGTCCACGCCGGTGTCCACATAGACTGGAGCACATCAAGACATATCTCACCTGTATCGAGATTCACATTTGGATGCGGCATCTTCGAACACGTACCGCTGCCACCACGATCGAACCTGACCGAGGGAGGAGAAGATGGATACGTCGGTGGAATGGATATGCGGAGATCCCATGTTCCGTTTGCGTATGGAGTACCAGTGGGTCCACGAAGGGTGGCACGCCACAGGAACAGGTCATCTTCAGAGACTGGATGAAGAGCAGTTATTCCGTTGACCGATAGAGACGAATCATCCCGCGATAACTCTCTCGATATGCTTCTGAGTTCTTTGATTAGTCTTTTCTCGCTCATCTGGATGGGAGGCTTGAAGAGAAGAAGGATAGGGAGGCGCGGCAGCGCTAACAAGGCTTCTCTCATGACCTTCTCCTCCCAGAGCACGCATCAAGACTTTACCTGGATTTACCAAAGTCAATGTAAAGTTTCCGACATTTTATTATTTTGTGTAGCAATTAGATTTATTTCTTGGACTTTTCGCTGGACTTGGCCTTCTCGGCCTGGTCCTTCAAAACCTTCTTGACAATCTTCTGCTCCTCAATGAGGAAAGCTCTGACGATTCTCTCCTTGACACAGTTGGCACATCTGGAACCACCGTAAGATCTGGAAACAGTCTTGTGGGTTCTGGAGATGTTGGCGTACTCTCTTGGTCTCAAAGAAGAGATACCGGCAAGAGCAACACCACAGTCACCACACTTTGGTCTGGTACCAGCCTTCTTCAAGTGCTGGGCTCTAAGAACACCACCTGGAGTCTTGACAACCTTGATCTGGTTGGAGCGGGTGTTGTCTGCGAAAGTTAGTACCACCGCTCGATGGAAGGTCTTGGAAACAAGAAAGAGGCAATAACAGAGAGGACTTCCAACTGGCATTCACGGTGTTTCCAATGCTGACGCTCAGGCTGCTTTTCGTTTGCTTTGCTGGTCGGCAGACTTCTGGTTGTCGGGGGATGATGTTTCATGGGTATGGCATGTTGTCTGATTGCAAAACTTTTTTTTCCGCTGTTGTTTTACCACCGTTGTCGTTGTTGGACCATCAGCCGTAATGCACTTCATTTCTGGATTGATCGTCTTCACTGTATTGCTTTAGGTATCGTTATGCTTGTGTTGTGCAAACTTTTTCGATGTCGTCCATTCTGATGAAAACCTTTTTCGCCATGTCTCTTGCTCCCTTTCCAAGTGTTCCAATATATCCTGAATATACATACATGGGTTTCTTCTTCTGAAAGTAACTCTCTGAGCCATTTTTATGGATTATGATAAGATGTTGAAAGGAAAGAAGTCCTGAAAGAGTGAAAGGTCAGTAAGAAAAACTCTTAATTTTTCACAGGGCAGCTGGGACGCTGGGCCTGAGCGGGTTCCCTCACTCTTTGTGATAATTGGGTGGCACACATAGCACGCCAACACCCAATAGAGACACTACCTTTTCACAAGTCACGTGAGTGATGGTGGCTAAGGGTTGAAGACCTTGGTGTGGTCATGTGACGGTTGGTAGAGCATGGTCAGGGCACTACCGTGCCGGGGATAAGAAGAGCGTGTGGGGGAGGTGACGAGTATACAGAGGTGACAAGTGAGAGGTTCCTTAAGGATCTATGTAATGGTCTCGGCGTCGTTCACTCCAGAGCAACAACCTCCATCTCAACCTCAACACCGAGAGGAAGAGCAGCAACGGCAACACACGATCTAGCTGGCTTGTGGGTGTTGAAGTACTTGGCGTAGACCTCGTTGAAGGCACCAAAGTTGCCCATGTCGGTCAGGAAGATGTTGATCTTGACGATCTTCTCAAGAGAAGAGTTGGAAGCCTCGAGGATGGCAAGGGCGTTCTTGATGACCTGCTCGGCCTTAGCACCGAATGCACCCTCAATTGGCTTTCCCTCTGGAGTGTAAGGGATCTGGCCACTCACGTAGACAAAGCCGTTAGCCTTGATTGCCTGGGAGTAGGATGCGGCAGCTGGTGGGGCGTTGGTGGTGTTAACCTATGGAAGTTAGCCCTGATCTTTCACGATAAGGCGAGAGGAGATACATACTGGGGTCAAAGTAGAGCTCATTCTGGCAACGTTTGTGAATCTAAGAGTGTTGAATCTGTTGATGGTTGGTGCAGATCTGACAATTGAACGCAAAGTGTACATCTGTTTGGGTAGGGATTGACAGCTGATACGTGCGATCAGGGCGTCCGGTGGCGAATGTCAACGCAACGGGGGTTACCGGGACGGCGTGAGAGATCCAAAAAGATTATGAAGCCCTCATCGTGCGCAAATACAACGAAACAGGACATGTTGCGAGGGCTCCTCGGTTGGAGAGAGTATATACAGGACCGGCAGTTCTCCGGTAAGCGACAAGGGGGATACGGGACTCATTTTGGCTGGTCCAAGCCGACAACGATGTCTCCGCTCAGCGGCTGGACCGACTCGAACTCTTTTCGCAGCTGTTGCTGGAGCTCAAACTCCTTCACGTTTGCTCTCTGCTTCGAGGTCATCTCCTCCTGTCTCCTACGCTCGGCCATTCTCTCAGCGTCTTTGATGGGGCCCAGCTTGAGTGCCTGGTGGCGGGTTAGTACCGACTTGTTTGTTGCGTGGCAGCTCGGATACATACGTCTCTCTCGGATTGCTGCAGGTAGTAAACACCGATGGCGGTCGCCGACGCGAGCACAACGCTGAAGCCAAAAGTAACCTTGGATGCCCTGGACATGCTTTATCTGTGTATACCGATGGAAACGGCCTGTGATGGGCCGCGGAAGCTTCTCTTCGGAAGGGCTCTCTTGTCCACGATTGATCCCCACACTACCGGTCTCAAAACACTCAAGCGAGGCCCGGCGATAGTGAGCCTGCCGTAGATAAACGCGGAGCATCTGGTAACCCAGCCTGGGATTAGTTTGGGGAGGGTGGACCTGGTGTAGCCAATCGCCGAAGCACGTACAAGTCAATGGCAGCGGTCGAGCGTCGGGGTGGACACTCCCACCGCCCGCTCCGCCGGTACAGTAAATTGCGGCGACTCCACTGCCGCGGCCTAGGGTCTGGGTGACCCGTAGCAGACGCTCCCTCGGCACCACCTCCCGCAGGGATATTGCTAGGAGCGTCTATTGCTCAAACATGCGCTGAGGGACCACCCGGCCAGCGATTTCTTGGTAACGGGACGTGGGTCCAAACATAAGTCCCCTCCTCTCAAGGCCAGCCCTCGCCGGCATGCGAACGGAGCGGACGCTCAGCTGCAGTCGCCTGAGCTGACCTATATCCTCTCCAGGTGTGTAAACTCGCCGGGTTATCTGTTGTAAACCATTAATCCGACTCGCAGACAAACAATCCGTGTTGGAGTTCCCCATAGGACGCGTTTCTTTTTTCCGTTCCCCTTTTTCTAAGTGAGACTCCCTCTTTCCCGTTTTTCCCCTTGTGGTTTACGAGGATTTACTCCGTGTTCAATACTTCTTCTTCTCTGAACAGGGATAGCAACACACTACACCCATACATTATTCGCTAGTGGATAATACAGATGAACGGAAACTACAACCCGTTGACGATGCAGGTAATAGAAGGCGGTCAACCGGTCCAGCAGGGACAGGGGCAACAACAACTGCACCAGGAGTTCCAACCGTCTTCTCAACACTCGCAATTCGCAATGAATCACGGAAACAACTCGTTCTCAGGCTCGATGACTGGATACAGTCCCTCCGCTCATCCACCGTTCATGAACACGTCGCGTACCGGCTCCATCGACATGTCAGCGCAGGGAGAGACCAACCCGGCCAACTACGCTTCAGCGAGCAGACCAATAGTACAACCGCCAACTTCGAGAACAAGTCTCCTGACGACTAAGCTCCAGAGCCAGAGACACTTTATGAACGCACAACAGCAGCAGCAGCAGCAGCAGCAGCAGCAACAACAGGATATACAACAGCAACAACAGGCTCAGCCGTACGAACAGCACAGACTATCAGAACCGCAGATATTCGGACAATCGTATGGAAGTGAGCACATGGGGAGCTCATTCAATCACTCGTTCAGACAACCTCCTGTTGGATTCAACGAATCCAGTCCCAGTTTTGGTGTTCAGCGGCGCAATGAGACCGACATGTCCACATCTAACCACTTTGAGCGCAATCCCAGCATGGCATTTGTTCCCTTCCACAACACCCCTTCAGCAGTGAGTTCGTCGTACAGATCGGCTGGTGTTGCCGGATCGGCCACAAATTCGTTCCAACAGATTGATCCATCGAGACAGAACTCGTATACAGGCAGGAATGTTGCCATTGGCGGATTCCAAAACCTGGGGTTCCAACCACAGCCCACACCTGCCACCACGACAACAAACCTGACCAAAGATACTGCCTTCTCTACCAATTCGTCTTCCAGCACGCTGTACCAGGATGCTCAACAGGCCAGTTCGTTCCAAGGTCAACCATTTCAAGATCAACCCCAACCCCAACAGCAGCAGCAGCAGCAGCCCCTACAGCAGCAACACGTACCTCCGCATCTTCAACACAGTGACTCAAGTCATTCATCGTTCATGTCGGCGTCAGCTCCAGCGCACAGCTCTTTTGCACACGTTCCTTTCGCACAGGCACAAGAGCAGGAGAGACAGAAGAGACTGGCTCAGAACAACAACAACAACAACAACAACGCAAACAATTTCAACAGGCCTATGCATAACGACTCATTTGTTGGTTTGCAACATAGAGATAGCATATCTGCCCTTCAGAAGTCTGCCGCAAAGGGTGAACACTTGAACATTGCGGAACACCCAGTCCAAGACCTCATAGTCATGCTCTCTGCTCTCCTTCAGAAGATTGTCGAGGCAAACGACCTGTTGCACCCAGAGCACTACAACCACGACAACAGCAACAGCATGAACTCGACAAACAAGTACACCGCTAACGTACTTGCCTTTCACGGTCGCAACATACCTGCTATCAGCTTGCAGGCTTACCTCACGCGTATCCTCAAGTACTGTCCCGTGACAAACGACGTGTTTCTCAGTCTGCTAGTGTATTTTGATCGCATAGCGCGCCGTGCGAATGCAGGAGAGTTTCACTCAACTCTCGGCCTTGGAGGTAGCACAGCTGGAGAGTCAGACGAGGGATCTATGGATGATGGGAACAGTAACGCTTCAAGATCCCACAAGAATCAGCTGTTCGTCATGGACAGCTACAACATCCACAGGCTGATAATCTCTGGCATAACTGTTGCTTCCAAGTTCTTCAGCGATGTGTTTTACAAGAATGCAAGGTATGCCAAAGTTGGTGGATTACCACTGGAAGAGCTAAACCACTTGGAGCTGCAGTTCCTGCTGTTGCTGGATTTCAAGCTGATGATTCAGATTGAGGAGATGTACAAGTATGGAGACTTACTGTTGAAGTTCTGGCAGAGAGAACAATTGAAGCAGCAGCAACATCAACAGGAGCAACAACATCAACAGTCACAACAGGAGTATCACCAACAGTGATACGTATATAATCGTATGTGTAAAATAGCATCTCTTCATTCTAACCTCCACTGAAATCTACGCGATAGGTATGATGCATAATATCTTAATCTTTTTTTTGTATTATTGTGACTTCTTATTCATCCTCATGCGATACTATCCTTGAAGACACTTCTAGTGATGGTAACAACGCGTTACACTCAGCTCTCCAAGAGTTGAGCTAACTTTTCACCTGGACAAGCCATCGAGGGAACAGCACACACACAAGAAGTAAAAAAATGGGCCACGGTTTGATTTTTGGGGGTTATAGTCGAGTTTCTCCATCTTCCTTTTAACGCAAACGTCTGGCCTCTCTCTCAGACTCCATCAAGCACAGAATGTCGTTCTCTCTGACTGGACCCTTGACGTTTCTGACAATAGTTCTGGAGGCATCGTCGATGAACTCAACTCTGACCTGGGTGACGCCACCACGGGAACCGGTTCTACCGAGAACCTTAATAACCTTAGCAAGAGTAACTGGAGTCTTGGTGTCCTGTTTCGGTGTTAGTTTTGCACTCAACATGGGCCATTCGTCGGTGGAGGATCACTGGTGGGTCTGCCGAAAAACCGTCATGGAAAACGCCATATTCAACGACAAAACTTCCGTTTTCGCGTAGTTCGATGTGGGTGAGCTCACTCGGTCGTTGCAGTGGCGTGTTGTTCGTTGCTCGGCGCTTCAGCCTTTCCCCTGGGACACCATCATATGACCAACCCACGAATAATAAAACCCAGCAGATACTCGTGGATGCGAGTATCCGTTCGCTCAACTATACATACCATTTTTGTATGATTCAAATATAACTGTTGTAGTTGTTTGTGGAGGAGAAGGGAAAAGAGGAGAGAGAAAAAAGGAGAATCAAAATTTTCATCAACGAAGTTTTCCCTGGCTCTGTCCGCTCAGAGCACCCAAGCCAGTCCGCTCGTTTTCCAAAAAAGATCGTGTACCGGTACCAAAGTTCCTTCCAATTTCTCGTTTTGCGTCAAGTGCGGGTAACCCATTACCCGGACCACCTTCATTGAGATTACATAATACTTTAGATAAGCCGGACCGGTGACCGGGTTGTTTAAAGAGTCATCGCAGTTTCGTTGTTGAAAAACCCAAGCACCCTTACTGCTTTATCTTTAGAACTTAGAGCCGATAAACAACAACGATGGATTTAGTCAACCACCTCAGCGATAGACTTTTGTTTGCTGTCCCCAAGAGTATGTCCGTCTCCTTCTGTCTTGTCTTGTCTCTTACTAACCGATGTTCCAGAGGGTCGTCTCTATGAAAAGTGTCTCCACCTGCTCAACGGTTCTGATATTCAGTTCCGCAGATCTAACCGGTTGGACATCTCCCTGTGCACAAACCTGCCCATAGCGCTCATTTTCCTTCCAGCTGCCGACATTCCCACTTTTGTGGGCGAGGGTAGATGTGCTCTCGGTATCACTGGTGTCGATCAGGTTGAGGAGAGCGAAGTTGACGTTGAGCTCGCCATGGATCTTCTTTTCGGAAGATGCAAGCTGCAGATACAGGTTCCAGAGAACGGACAGTACAAAGATCCCAAACAGCTCATTGGAAAGACCATCGTGACGAGTTTTGTCAACCTCACAAAGGCGTACTTTGCCAAGCTCGAAGGCGTTGCTATTGAGCAGATGTCCACCAAGGTCAAGTTTGTCGGTGGCTCCGTGGAGGCCTCCTGTGCCCTCGGTGTCGGTGACGCCATCGCCGATCTTGTCGAGAGTGGTGAGACCATGAGAGCTGCTGGTCTGTGTGCCATCGATACCGTGATAGACACCTCTGCTCACCTCATTGTTTCCAAGGACCAGACCAACAACGAGCTTGTTGAGCTCGTCAAGTCCAGAATCCAGGGTGTGTTAGCCGCACAGAAGTACGTCCTCTGTAACTACAACGCCCCAAGAGCCAACCTCCCAGGCCTTCTCAAGCTCACCCCCGGAAGAAGAGCTGCCACCGTATCTCCTCTCGAGGACGACAACTGGGTCGCCGTCTCTGCCATGGTTGAGAAGAAGAACATTGCTGTCATCATGGACGAGCTCAAGAAGCAGGACGCCTCCGACATCCTCACCTTTGAGATCTCCAACTGCCGTGTCTAAGCCCGTCTCATATACAACTGTAATAAATCCCGCATCATATATGCAACTGTAGATCGTGTTTTCAGCACAATACAACGTAATCGCTGGGTTGTAGCACTTCCGAAACTCAGTTTGCACACGACTTTCGGATGAAGGCGGTGTTGTGTTGTCTTTTGAAGGGATCTTAGTCGCCAGATACTGTACAATTAAACCTGGTTTAATCAGTTGAGCAATTGCCAAGAGGGAGTGTAAGCCCCTTATATTCAACTTTCTGTCACGTTGTGTGTCTGTTCCAGCTTTTAGAGTTCTAGTTTTATTTTGGTGTTGATCAGGAGAGGAGCATACCGCCTGTCTCAGTCACAAAACACAGGACACACACCCTTTCCGGATCTCTGTTTGGCTTGATGTCATCATCTACATCAAGAACCCATTCTATCTCTTCACAACCACAAGAGAGAGGAAGCGAGACCCGATCTAGCGGAAGCAGACAGGTGTCACGCCAACACAGCTTGAATCACCTTTACGATAAGGACTTTGAGAACTCTTTGAACGTCGCTTTGGAGAACGTCACATACAACCCGTTTGCAACGCAGCAGAACGATCACGTATCCGATTTTGATTCGCAGTCGCTCACGAGAAACATACCGCTACACTCAATAGAAACAACAACGATGAACAGCAACACGACAGACTACTTCGACGATGAGTTCGATGAGGGAGATATCCCTCTGATAGGCGCTTCTGACGCCACCGGTGCGCGCGGGGGATTGAGGAATAGCACTTCCATATGGTCCAGGGGAGTCCAGTCTCTCAAAAACACCACCAAACTCGGATCGGATCGCCGCAAACCAGTCAAGCTCCCAGAAAACGATTACGACAGCGATATCTTCGCAGATCAGGAAAGAACCATAAGGCCCGGAATGGACTCCAAATACCCTTCAAACGCGATATCCAACGCCAAGTACAACATTGTCTCTTTCATACCGATCATCCTTTACGAGCAGTTCAAGTTCTTCTTCAACTTGTACTTCTTGCTGGTTGCTCTATCACAGGCTATACCTGCATTGAGAATAGGTTACCTGTCTTCTTACATTGTTCCACTCGCATTCGTGCTCATCGTTACGATGTCGAAGGAGGCCATCGATGATATACAGAGGAGAAGAAGAGACCGGGAACAGAACAACGAGCTTTTTGAGGTGCTTGGATCGGTGGCTCCCGTTCAGGCCAGAAGGTTGAAGTGCGGTGACTTGGTAAAGCTCCACAAGGATAGAAGAATACCAGCTGACATGGTTCTGCTACAGTCGAGCGAGAAAAACGGTGAAAGTTTCATCAAAACGGATCAACTGGATGGTGAGACTGACTGGAAACTTAGAATAGCCAGTCCTCTGACCCAGAATGCCACTTTGGAACAGTTAGATGCGTCTACGTTGACTATCGGTGGACCTTCGAAGAACATCCACTCCTTCAACGGAAAAATCACGTTCAACTCACAAACCGCCCCTCTCACAGTGGATAATACCCTTTGGGCCAACACTGTGCTGGCGTCTGGATCTGCAATCGGTTGCATCATCTACACCGGAAGAGACACGAGGCAGGCCATGAATACATCTACCCCTGGTGTAAAGACAGGTCTGCTCGAGTTTGAGATCAACAGCTTGTCAAAGATTCTCTGTCTCTGTGTGTTTCTCCTTTCTGTGATTCTAGTTGCCTGCCAGGGATTTACGTCTGACTGGTATACCGATATCATGAGGTTCCTCATCTTGTTCTCCACCATCATCCCTGTCTCCCTCCGTGTCAATCTCGATCTCGGTAAGACCGTTTATGCTTATCAGATAGAGCACGACAACGCTATTCCGGAAACAGTCGTGAGGACTAGTACTATACCTGAGGACCTCGGCAGAATTGAGTACTTGTTAAGTGACAAGACCGGCACGCTTACACAGAACGATATGGAGCTGAAGAAATTGCATCTTGGAACTGTTTCCTACGCTGGTGACACTATGGATATAGTGGCTAATTACATGAAGGGAGGTAGCGACTCTGCAGTGAGAGCTACCCGAAGAGACATGGGAAACCGTGTGCGTGATTTGATTACCACACTGGCTATTTGCCACAACGTGACTCCAACGATGGAGGATGGTGAGATGACATATCAGGCTGCTTCTCCGGATGAAATTGCCATTGTCAAGTTTACAGAGTCCGTTGGTCTGTCGCTTGTCAAGAGAGACAGAACCAGTTTGACTCTCCTCAACAGTCACACTCGCCAATACTACGACTATGAGATTCTCCAGGTATTCCCATTCAGTTCGGAGACCAAGCGCATGGGTATCATTCTCTACGACAAAAGAAGAGATGAACGTTGGTTCATGCAGAAGGGTGCTGATACCGTCATGATGAAGATTGTCCAGCAGAGCGATTGGCTGGAAGAGGAGACTGGAAACATGGCCAGGGAAGGTCTGAGAACCCTTGTCATTGCCAGGAAGAAGCTCAACAACAACTTTTACGAAGAGTTCAAGGCGAAGTACCACGAGGCTTCTCTTTCCATGGCCAACCGCGACCAGGAGATGGCCAAGGTGCTTGCGCACTACATGGAACATGATCTTGAGCTTTTAGGTCTTACTGGTGTTGAGGACAAGTTACAGAAGGATGTCAAGGCATCTATTGAGCTGTTGAGAAACGCAGGTGTCAAAATCTGGATGCTTACTGGTGATAAAGTCGAGACTGCCAGATGTGTTTCGGTCAGTGCTAAGCTTATTTCGCGTGGCCAGTACGTTCACACCATCACCAAACTTTCGAGGGCAGAGGGTGCTCTTCAGCATATTGAGTACCTCAAGACAAACAGAGATGCATGTTTGTTGATCGATGGTGAGTCTCTTGGACTCTACTTGACGTTTTACAAGCAGGAATTCTTTGATATCGTGGTGCACTTGCCTGCAGTTATTGCATGTCGTTGTTCTCCTCAACAGAAGGCTGATGTTGCCCTTTTGATCAGAGAAGCAACTCACAAGAGGGTGTGCTGCATTGGAGATGGTGGTAACGATGTCAGTATGATTCAGTGTGCTGATGTTGGTGTCGGTATCGTCGGTAAGGAGGGTAAACAGGCTTCTCTAGCGGCAGATTTCTCCATCACTCAGTTCTGCCATCTCACCAAACTGTTGCTATGGCATGGCCGTAACTCTTACAAAAGAAGTGCCAAGCTTGCTCAGTTTGTCATACACAGAGGTTTGATTATTTCTGTTTGCCAGGCAGTTTACTCCATTTCGTCTTCGTTTGAGCCACTGGCTCTGTACCAAGGCTGGCTGATGGTGGGATACGCGACTTCTTACACCATGGCACCGGTGTTCTCTTTGGTGCTTGATTGCGATGTCAACGAGAGTGTTGCTAACCTATATCCTGAGTTATACAAGGAACTTACTGAGGGCCGGTCTCTATCGTACAAGACTTTCTTCGTGTGGGTATTCGTGTCGCTCTTCCAAGGTATTGTTATCCAAGGATTCTCTCAGCTGTTCACGGGTCTTGAGGAGGATCTCTTCACTTCCATGGTCGCCATCTCTTTCACAGCTCTGATTCTCAATGAATTGGCTATGGTGGCCCTCGAGATCAACACTTGGACAAAGGTCATGATCATTGCAGAGTGGGTTACTCTACTTCTGTACGTTGGAAGTGTCCCATTCTTGGCCGACTACTTCAACCTCAAGTACGTTGCCTCCTTGTCGTTCTTCTGGCAATTGGTAACCATCTTGGCCACTTCCCTGTTGCCAATCTGGGCCGCAAAGGCAATCAATAGAAAGTTGAGACCTCCCAACTATGCGAAGGTTCAACAAGCGTGAGTATATATCTCTATAATGCTTTTTATTTCAGTTCATTCCGGGTGTTTTTTGTTTTCATAGTTCAGAAAAGAATGCATTAGTCATTATTATTTAATCAGTGGTTAGAGGTAGACGTCCTATGTCTTGTGGTGCTTTCTTCAACTGCATTGTCTATCTGCTCAACTTCATCTTCGTCGTCATCATCGTCGTCACTGCTGTCATTGGGTTCAGGCACAGCATTGTCGACCTTTTTTCTCTGGAAATCCTTGATGTGTGCCTTGTTGATGATGTTACTGGCATGTTCGAGGAACTGTGGGAACATGGACGACTTGCGTTTGACGATTCTCTCGGGAGCAGCAGGAGCCCCAGCAGATTCCTCGTGATCTGAGTCTGTGGTGACAGTTGGGGCGCGCACTGGAAGTGGTCTTCTGCGGATGACAGGATATGGTAGTGGGGTTTCTCTTGATGCTCTGAACAAGTGTACATTGGTGCAGTGTTCGTTTTCCATTCTGAAGAAAACCCAGATGAACCTCCTGATTAGTTCAGCAAGTGCAATTCCAAACGAAGTCACAGCCGACTGTTGAATCTGCTCGGTGAAAAGCGCGTAGAAGATCCATTGAAACCTCAGGATGACATCAAAGAACATGGCGAAGTAGTAGTACCATGGGTTTTTGAAAATGAGATCATCTCTGAGAAACCTGTGCTTGGACCCGGCCTGCATCAGCGACCAGTCCATGAAGATGTCCCAAATGGAACTGTAAATGGAGTTCACAGACGCAAAAGTGATCAAGATCGCACGATTGGGAGTCGTCGTATTGATTCTGTATATGCTGAGTGTAACGTAGTATACCGTTGCAATCGCATACTTGGCCATGTTTGCCAGATGGGGGAACCAGTCACCAGTATCCGCATAACGTCTCAGACACTGCATGAACCTCATCAAGCTGGGTATAGTGGACAAGAAACCCATAACGCGGGACCTAGAGGACCCACACTTGGTGGGAGGACCCAAAGCACCTGTGTTTCTCCAGTGGGTGGAGTACAGGCAGAGAAACAGCGAGATGTTCGAAATGGAGTAGGTGAGAGAACAGAGGATATCACCGATGAAGAAGTCCCTGAATTCAACTGGGTAGAAACCACTGAGCAGGAGACGCCATATAGCGGTGAGAATCCATATTCTGGAGCTCCTGTAGAACGTGTTCAAGGGGCAGAACATTATGCCGAGAGATATACCCACAAAGAACCAGGGCCATTCCTTACTAGCAATTTTGTCGGGCCAAAAGTCTGAGAACCCAAACCACGCAAACATACTTCCCATACCAAACATCAGAGACGGCAGAAAGAAGAACTCTTTCACGTCCAATGCCGTCCTCTGGTCAAACTCAAAGATAAACTTGTAGTTGATCTTGAAGATGGTCCAGATATAGCAGTTGATACCGAAGAGTAGAGCCATGAAGATAGTGATGGCAAAGCCAGCCCAGATCTGCAGTATGTATTTTCCTGCTTCCAGTTGTCCCGAGACTGTCTTGTAAACTCCCAGGTAGGTAGCAAGGACAAAAAAGGGGATTCCTATTCCCAACAGGAGACCAGATGAGAAAAAGGGTGCATAGTAGGTCTCCTCTGCTTCCGTAGATCTCAATCTAGCAATGGCCATCTTACGATTGCCATGCGCAAATGCCTCAGAGTAAAGTGTCTCCGTCTGTGTCAGCAGATTATCAATCACTTCGCTTCTCCAAAAGTAAGCACTGTTGACCTTTTCCATGTATGTCATCTGAATGTTACTCCCTGTAGTCTTGTCAAACTTTTTGAGCATCTTCCTGAACGCAGTCTTGTTCATAAGCTTGTACGACTTGAGCAACTCCAGAGACCGGTAGTACTCCAGCACTGCTGTTTTGATCTGTCTCCTGGCCACTAGATAGGGCACCTTGTTCTTGGAGTAATCTCTGCGGTTGTAAGAAGGGTCTTCCGGAGGTGGTGAATCTCCTAATTCATCGTCATCCTCCTCGTAGTATTGCTTCTCCTTACCGCCTTGCTGCAACCACTTGAAACGTGGGAAAGAAGGCATTTCAAAGTTGTTGAGCCAACCGATGGCTCGCTTGGCGGTGTGTTCGGCATACATCAGCTCGTACTTGATACCCGTGAGTGTGTCAAGTCTCTCATCGTCCAGGTCATCTTCGCTGTCCTCGTTGTTACCGCTGCTCCCCTCGTTGGGGTTGGCCGCTGATCTCAGAGCCAGAACCTTCTGTGTCCTTCTCGTCTTTTGGCGTTTCAGGAAGAATATCTGGTCACTGAGGATGTCGAACCTCTCCACAGAGAGTTCTTCTCTCTCGCGGTAAAAGCTCTCGATTTTGTTCAGCTCGTTATCAACCCAATTCAGGAAGTCTGACCTCGCATATTCTGCTATGGGCTCAAGCGGTATATCACCAGGGCTGCCCCCTGAGAAAGACGAGAGTCTCGCTCTCTTGAAGCTATCGTATAGCTTGCTCACTGTGGATTTGCGCCTCTCCAAAGTCACAGGCGAGCTGTTGCTGCCGTTATATGTCAACGACTTGAAGTGCACTGGTCCCGGAGAGTGCTCTGCTGGATCCATTGAGTCGAGCGACTCATCTCCGCTGTGAGTAGAGACGGCTGCCTGGTCAGATGCGAGCAACAGCGGTGTTCTATCGTTGGGTTTCTTCGCGGAATCGCTAGAAGACGTGGATGGATTGTGCGGTTTGACGTTGGTCGGAATAGCAGGCGGCGGTAAGCTGAGCGATGCAACTGAAGACAACCGCGAGTCATGGCGAACGGCGCTGTCTGAGCTCTGTCTTCTCAGAGCATGTATCGAAAGAGATGGGGTGTTTCTGGACTTGATACTGCTTGAGCTGAGGGCTGCAACCTTGCCCACTTTTTTGAGCTTCTTCTTGCCCTTTTTATAATCCAGGTACTGAGTCTTCCACTCAGGAACCTGCGATCTCTCCAACTCCTGTCCAAACTTCATATATGTACCGTTAAATGGGCGATATCCAGTGCGAATGGTAGGGAAACAAGGGTAAGCGCTGTGTTTTTCTTTGCAGAGCCTGCTCAGCTCACGTGGGGGTGCACGGCTAAATTCTACTTGGTAAGTTTTCAATGTTTTTATGTCGTTAGATACCCTCTATTTGTAGAAGTCGAACTTATCAACATCGGAGCCAGTCTTCACCTGGGAAGTGTATGCCTCCTCGAGATCCGACTGGAGGATGACGTATCTGTTCTTCCTGACAGCGCGCAGACCGGCCTCCTGCATGATAGCAGCAATGACAGCACCACTGAGCGGATCGTTTCTGATGATGAGAGAGTCAAGGTCCACCTCTGGAGCAAGCGACATCTTGGACGCAATGGTGGAGAAGATGAGACGACGCTCTCTTCTGTCTCTCAGCGATGGGAACTCAATCTTACGATCAAGTCTACCTGGTCTCAACAGAGCAGGGTCGAGCGTATCGGCTCTGTTGGTGGCCATGATAACCTTGACGTTAGAGGTCTGGTCGAAACCGTCCATCTGGTTGAGCAACTCGAGCAAAATTCTCTGAACTTCACGATCAGCACCTGTCTGGGCGTCAAATCTCTTGGTGGCAATAGCGTCAATCTCGTCGATGAAAATGATGGATGGGGAGTTTTCTCTTGCGAGTCTAAAAACATCTCTCACCATTCTTGGACCCTCACCGAGATACTTCTGCACAAATTCAGAACCAACAACCCTGATAAATGACGCGGTAGACGAGTTTGCCACCGCCTTGACCAGCATGGTCTTACCAGTACCTGGGGGACCGTAGAGCAACACACCTCTTGGTGGATCGATACCGATCTGTTTGTAGAGATCTGCCTGTGTGAGGGGGAGTTCAACTGCCTCTCTGATTTCCTGTTTCTGCATGTCCAATCCACCAACATCGTTGTAGGTCACGTCTGGTTTCTCGTTCTCGCCCACAATCGATATGGACGAATCTGCCTCAGGTGGCAATATGTCAACGAGCGCGTTGGAGTGGCGGTGGAGTGCCACAGACGACGATGGCTTTAGAAGCTCTCTGTCAAGAGTTGACAGGATTCTGACCACGTAGTTGGAGCCAGTGGTTGAGGACACTATACCAGTGTGCTGGTCGATAGGCTCGAGAAACTGGCCTATGACCAGCGGAACAGACTGGATCTTCTTCACCTCCTCCTGTGCTCTCACAAGCTCTCTCTTGAGATGACGCTGCTCATCCTTGATATATTCTTCCTGTAGGACAAGCAACTCGAACTCTTTCTGTAGCTTCTTGAGCTTGAGATACACATCCTGATTGTTTGTGTTGCCAGAGGCCAATCTGAACTTTGACACAACCGGGTTGGTCAGGTTTGGCGTATGTGTAGGATAGATTCCAAGTTCTTCCATTGCTTCCAATTGATAACTTGTTGTCTACTATGTGTTTGAATCTGTCGCCACCCCTTAGCGGTATCCTTTTGGCCACCCGATGCTTCGTCCTTCAACCCAGACCAGGGCTTCATAACACCAGTGCTACTACCAAAACGGAGCCGCACGCCCGCGCTTCGTCTGAATCGTTCTATATACTAAAGCGGGTCTATTTAAACAGTATATTCGTGACAATGCCGAGAAGCAGTCCGGTGGCAAACGCACTGGTCACAAAAACGTTCAGCTGTAGTTTGTCGAAGGACAACACCTGGGACGTGTAGGTGTCCAGGGGGTTCACGTAGATCAGCGCGAAGTTCCTCTTGACAGTATCCCAAAGCGACCTCGCAGATTTCTCTTCGGGGACGAAAGATATCACGAACGGATCGATCTGTGTAGGCTCAGTGGCCAGAGGTGTATCGGGTGTGGGAGTGGACTGTATCCGGGAGATCTTCTCATCCAAGAGGTCCTTGATCTTTATCTCAAACGAGCTCACCATACGCGACCGCTTGAAAGGCTCCAGGAACAACTGCACAACCACAAAGAGCAGCAAGTTGACTGCCATAATGATGAGGGTACCCCACGTGGAGAAGGACCGTATTCTGTCTGACCACACCTGCTCTTCGTGGTACCTGTTCATGATTCCCTGTATCAGGTTGGAGTATGTCTCCTCCTCTATGTTCTCAAGCTGCTTAATCTGTGCTGCAGTCTCGTTGACGGTGCTCTCGAGGGTATGGTCATCGCGGTACAGGTTTGTGAATCTTTCCAGATCTGCTGGACTCCACCTGTGCTTTATCTCAAGCAGCGCGTTTATCTCCTTCTGCGAAGCAACTCTCTCGCTCACCGCGTCTTCGTGTGCACGCTTGGCCTCCTGTACCTGCTTTCGTATCTCCTGCAGCTCCGACTCACAGCTTATGATACTCTGTTTCAGCTGTTCTATCTTGGTGTATCCGGTCACGTCATTCACTATGCGGCTTGCAAACTTCAAGGCGGTCTTCAGATTTTGGGCAGCAATGTCCAAGCGTTCTGAGAAGTTCTTGTGTGCCTCAGCAGTGGCGCTCTGGCGACGTTCGTTGAAACTGCTCAGCTCCTTCTTGAGGTTCTGGAAGTTCTCGCTCTCCATGATCGAGCTGAGGTGCTTCAGGTATGACGATTCGCCATTCTTGTCGCCGTCATTGCTCTTCTGTGCGAACTTCAGCTGTTGTTTCTCTATCTCGTCCACCAGCTTGCCTGCCTTCGTGTTGAGTTCTTTGGCGTTGTAGTTTGTCTGTGTGCTTCTACCAGACCCTATTCCCCGTGTCAGAAACACTCTCGGTATCACCAATACCCGTCTGTTCGCCCTCAATAGAAACATCGGTGATTAATAAGAGTGGAGTAGAAGAGACAAAGAGAGAGAGAGAGACGCTCCTCGCCGCTTCAGGCGCTAACAGATCTGTTAACAGATTTGTCGATGCACACTCCAGCCCCGAGGAGGCGCGAGAGAACAACTGCCGCGCGATTACGTTTATATTCACCTTATTACCAGGGTATAAAGTCAGGCGTAGCTTACAATGGCACCTGAAGGTATCGACATCTTCTGGAGAAAAGTGGAAAAAAGTACAATTTTGGGGAAATCTGACCATGCGCACAAAGGGTGCTCTTAGTCCTCCTTCTGAATGAACAGAGGCTGATCGTCATCCCACTCGGTGTCTTTGAATGTGCTGTACGAGCCAGGGTATACCTCTGGGAACTCCTTAGCGTAACCGTAAAACTTCCACACCCTCTCCTTCCACACTTCTTCGTATGGAAGCTCTCCGGCAAGCTGCTTGGCCTTGTCCTCGTTCGCCGCCCATACACGCAGCACGTTACCGCCCATGAGCTTCTTGATCTGTTCGTCGGTGGCGTTGGTGCGCTTCATCACCCCAATGACGAGATCGGGGTACTTGGACACATCCTCGAGACCCTGGGGGCCCTCTGGAATACCGTCAAAGTCACTTCCCATACCAACGTGGTCCCATCCGGCAACATCGATGATGTGGACAATGTGGTTAACAGCATCCTCAATGGAAGCACTCTTGGCACCCTCCTGGATGATGAAGTTGGGGAAGAAGTTGACACACACAACGCCGCCGTTCTCCTTGAGTCTGAGGAGGACATCGTCTCTCACATTCCTCTCGTGTTTGGTGAGCTCCCATGCAGAGGAGTGCGAGAACAGCACAGGAGACTGTGTAACGTCCAAGACATCGTGCATGGTCTTGTAACTGACGTGGGAGAGATCAACCATCATACCAAGTCGGTTCATCTCCTTGACACACGTTCTGCCGTAGTCGGACAACCCGTTGTCTGGAAGACCGCCTATGACAGAAGATGCCGCTGTGGCAAACGGGTTATCGCAGTTATGTGTGAGAGTGATGTACCTGACACCCAAGTTGAAGTACTCACGCAGAACTCCAAGAGAGGTATCCACCTGGTGGAGGCCCTCAACGCCCATGGTACAGGCGAGCTTACCCTTCTTCTGGAACACTTCAAGCGCAGTCTGGGAGTCGGTGACGTACTCCATGTGTTCTGGGTACTCGTTGATCAAACGCCTGACAACATCTATCTGCTCGATCGTGTCTCTGACCGCGGTGTTCTTCTCGTTGAAGTCCTGGTAGAGATAGTCCGGGTTCTTGCACTCGATGAAGCAACTGAAAAACTGCACACCAACACCACCCTCTCTGAGACGGGGCAGATCTGTGTGGGATGTAAGCTCACCGTTGAAACTGAACTGATTGTGTGTGTGGATCTGGTTTCTCAGCTGTACTCTCAGCAGATAGGGGAAATCATTGTGGGTGTCCACAATCGGGAACCCCTTGGATATTCTCTCGAATCTCTCTTCAACACTCTCCTTGGCGATAGGCGACATGGCTAAAATGTGAATAAAGAAGAGGGAGAAGACCGATAACAGCAAGTGCTAGTCCATGTATTCAGGCCCCCCCTCTCCGAAAGCGGAAGTTGTTTAAGCGCCCTCAGGAACGCCTTAAATGTTGCGCGATTCTACGGTATTTTTCTCCGCTGTGGCTGCTTCTTGTGTAAAATCAGTGATTGCAAAAAATAGCAGCATTTGTTCTTCCAAAAACCACCAGCTCACTTGGCGTCTCGGCCCAGTTCAGTCCACCATCCAATCAAGCGCTTGAATAAACCAAGACCAACAGCGATAATAGAACAGAACATGCACGTGACTTCTTCCGATAACGCGCTGATTCACTTTCAGGATAGTTCGGCGCTTAGAGGCGATAAGCGCCCGGACGGTCGTTCACCACCCATATCTCGAGTTATTCCGAGAGATTAAAGTGTCAGCCTGTCACGCTGCTGCATAAAAACGCAGGACATTCCGCCCCCCTTCTTTCACCGATTTGACTGCCTGTTTCCTTACCCGCGGTTAGATCTCTTTTCCAGTTTATCTGTTGCATTCAGATAGATTTGTGTATATTGATATCGCCAGAATCGTAGATCGCAGGAGATCTACCTAACCAACCATTCTACAAAGCAATGTCCAAATCAGATTATGTTGTGCAAGATATAGAGGAGCCCGATAGTGTCGAGGAGCGGCCCAACATGAGAGCCATGTACGACCCTGTCACTGGTGTCAAGCGAGGTCTCAAAACCAGACACATCTCCATGATGGCCCTTGCTGGTGTCATTGGGCCCGGTGTGTTTGTCGGAATGGGAAATGCCCTTCACAGTGGTGGTCCGGTTGGTCTCATTGCCGGTTTCAGTATCGTTGGCCTGCTGGTCATTGCGATGATGCACTCTATCGGTGAGCTCAACACCATGTACGACTTCAACTTCACTCTTCACTGTTCCAGATGGGTTGATCCCGGGTTTGGAGCGGCCATTGGATGGTGTTACGTCATGCTTTGGCTGTGCAACTGTATCGGCGAATACGTGTCTCTCAACTCGATCCTCTCCTTCTACACAGACAAGATACCTCTATACGGCTGGTTCCTCATCATTTGGTTCTTGTTCACCTGCTACCAGTTTCTCGGCGTTGCCGCCTTTGGTGAGGCCGAGTACATCCTCTCTTTTCTCAAGATCTTCTTCCTCTGTGGTATCTACCTGTTTTCCATCATCTATGCCGCTGGCGGTATCCCAGACCACAGCCCAGGCAACCCATTCAAGGAGTATCCTCTGGCCCATGGCTTCAAAGGTATTGCCAACTCCTTTGTCTATGCTGGTGTGTTTTACTCCGGTGTCGAGGCTGTTTCCATGACCACCTCCGAGGCACGCAACCCAAAGAAGGCCGTGCCCATTGCTGTTAGACAGACGATCTGGAGAATCGTGTTTGTGTACCTTGGTGCCTCCATAGCCTACGGTATTACGGTTCCATGGAACGACCCCAACCTTTCCTCCTCCAACAAGACCATGAAGGCTCCAGCCACCATTGCTCTTGTCAACGCAGGCTGGAAGAACGCCGGTTACTTCACCACAACCATCATTCTGGTCACCTGTATCTCCTCCATCAACAGTTCGATCTACCTCTCGAGCAGATCGCTCTTCAACCTTGCCACCGAGGGAAATGCTCCAAGGTTCTTCGGTATCGTTGACAAGAGAGGTACTCCATGGGTTGCCATCCACTCCTGTCACCTGTTTGGATTCCTGTCTCTGCTCGCCATCAACTCCAGTTCCTCGATCGCATACAGTTACATCGTCAACCTTGCAGGTGTCTGTTCGTTCATCGTTTGGACTGCCATTGCCATTGCACAGATCAGATTCAGATACGGTTGGATTGCCACTGGTCACTCGGTCAAGGATCTCTTGTTTGAGACGCCGCTTTTCCCCTACTCGTCGTTCTTTGCCGTCTTCCTCGGTTCGCTCCTCACCCTCGTCCAAGGTTGGTCAGTCTTCAAGCCATTCGACGCTGGCCAGTTCGTTGACGTGTATGTCATGATCCCAGTCTTCTTCATCCTGTGGGCCGGTTACTCCTTCTACTACAAGAAGTTCTGGGTCTCATACCACGAAATGGACTTCGAGACCGGCAGAAAGGACCTTGAGCTTACCCTTGACGATATCAAGCACGAGGGCGAGCCAGAGAAGAAGCAAACTTTCCTCAGCAAATTATGGGCCAACTTCTGATCACGTTCCGCCATCTTTTTGTGTTTTTCGAGTTCTTTATTAATCGGTTTTCTCTGCTAAAGCACCTGTAGACTCACCTGCCCAAGTTCAAGCGCCAGCCAAACTTCTTGGTTATCCTGAACCAGTCAACACAAACCGTGCCATCCATGTTGAGCCGCCATACCTCTTCAATCACCAGCAGCACCTTCTTGATACTCGCAAACTCGTAGTTGGAAATGAGGTAGCTGATGCGCTCTTTGATCCTCATTCTGCTCTGTGTGGTAACACAGCTGAGCCCTGCGATCAGCAAGGGGAAACACAACGAACTTTTAAGGGCTGAGTCAATGACAACGTCTATGCAGCTCTTCATCTTGTGGAGAAGACACTGGATCTCAGGGACAACAGGAGGCAGTCTGCGCACGGATTGGCGGAGGTGGATCTGGATTGAGAACTGGTAGAGCTCAAAAACGGTGAGATGCTGCTCCAGGTTAACGTCACCACGGATCAGATGCTCGAAATCCAACAAATTGGGTTTGGCGTTCTCGACTTCGGCATCAAGCTCAGTGGCACGGCTCAGAACCTCCATTGTCCGTTCCAGTTTTGCATCTTCGTCATCGTCCGACTCGCGTATCAGCTTCATCTTCCGAACGAGGTTGACCACCTCGCCCAGCTTCAGGATCAGGGGACGGATGCACCCTTGCAGAGAGTCAAACATCGGGTGTTCCTTGTTCATGTTGTATATGTCCTCGTACTCGTCTACCCCGTAGTAGGTGCCGTTATCGTTGGACTGCGAGGCCAGAATGTCAAAGTATGCAAAGTTCTCCGCGAGGAAATGACCGTCGCTCGCAAAAGTCTTGAGCACGGCGAACCCACCACCAGAAGAGTTGACGAGGTTGTAGCCACAGGTGAGGAACCGCGACCACGCATCTGTGTCACCCACTGAGATCTCCAGACACATGAGGATCATGTAGCACGCGAACGAGGTTATGAACACCTCGCGAGTGAGTCCGTTCCTCTGCTGCCGGCCCACGAAATCCATGGCACGCCTGATCCACAGACGGTCCACATCGGTTCTGCGTCCTTTGTTCTTGAAGATGCACCCCCAAGCAACGAGACACGCCAGAACACCCTCGTTCTTAAGGGCCATCGGGAGGAACACCTTGAGGAAGTAGTTGAACTCGCTCGGCACTATTGAGATCTGTGTGGCGACATTGTTGCAGTAGTGGTCAAAGTACGATAGCTCCAGCTGACTGAGCCGTATGGGAAGCGAGAGTCTCGGAGACACGTAAATCGGGGTATATGTGCTCTCCTCGATGCCACAGAGCAGCGGACTCGAGGCATTGGAGAGATCCAGAGGCGCCCAATCACTTGGCGCTGGCGTCTGTCTCAGCACCAGCTCCTTGGGGGACAGGTCCGAGACGAAGGTGGACCTGAAGCCGGTCCTGGACACCTTCTTTCTCGGGCGTACCTGGTAGTCACATGGGATATTCCGCGAGGAACAAAAGCCACACGCCGGTTTGACCAGATCGCACTTCCTCCTTGTAGCGTTAGTACCCAGATGCCGCGTGTAAGCAACACCACTCACCGTCTCTTCTTGCAACAGGCACACGATGATCTGGACCGCGTGGCCTTCGGCTTGAGCATTCGGATCAATCACCCGGAGAAAAGAAAACAGATGAAGCAACGATAAGGAAAGGCTTGGAGGCGTTAGGAAGGGGCGCTAAAACACCTTCCTATCTGGGAGAAGCCGGATGAGGAGATGTTGTTACCCGGACTTTTTTTGCTCTTGTTAGCCACCCGATCGTACCACCTTTACCGGCTCCGTATACATTGGAGCGACTCTTTAGAGCTGAGAACCAACAGAGGAGGGGCCACACAGATGTCTGACAAATACGTTGTTGTTGGTGCCGGCATAGTTGGGCTGTATACCACTTACACCCTTATCAGCAGGCTCCATCTCGACCCAGCCGATGTCACGGTTCTGGGAGAGTACCTTCCCGGAGACCAGTCTACGCTCTACACATCTCCGTGGGCCGGCGGTAACTTTTCGTGCATCTCGCCAGACGATTCGCAGACCCTCAGGTTCGACAAGTTCACGTACACCAACCTCGGCAGGCTGCAGAAGCTGCTGGGTGGCGCCAAGTGCGGTCTTGATCGCCGAGAGTCCACCGAGTTCTGGGACTTCGTGCCTGCCCCGACCAAGATTGCCTCGCTGGAGACATACCTCGAGAACATGAAGGTGCTGCCCAAGGAGGAGCTGCCCGAGGGAGTCGCCTACGGAATCACATACACCACGTGGTGCTTCAACTGCCCGGAGTTCCTGTCCAACTTCAAGGCCTTCCTCGAGTCCAAGGGCGTCACGTTCACCAGAAAGAAGCTGTCGCACATTTCCCAGGCATACCTTCCCACAACGAAGTACGTGCTCAACTGCACCGGGATCGGGGCCCACGATCTGGGCGGTGTCGAGGACGGCAAGATGTACCCCACCCGCGGGCAGGTCGTTGTCATCAAAGCACCCCACATCAAGAGCAACAAAATGAGGTGGGGCACAGACTACGCGACCTACATCATTCCCAGACCCGAGTCTGGCGACCAGCTGGTGCTCGGTGGATACATGCAGAAGGACAACTGGACAGGCGACACGTTCGGGTACGAGACCGAGGACATCATCAAGCGTACGACGGAGCTGATGCCGGAGATCCTGGACAGACCCATCGACATCATCAGGGTGGCTGCGGGACTGAGACCAAGCAGACACGGCGGTGTTCGCATAGAGTCCGAGAAGGTGGAGGACGGCAAAGTGCTGGTTCACAACTACGGTGCCAGCGGATACGGGTACCAGGCTGGTTTCGGTATGGCCAACGAGGCTATCGATGTGCTCCTCAGAGAGATGAACAAGTCCAAGCTGTAGATATACTGTCTTTTTTTATTATTCTTGTATACACCTTTGTACATCCTTTACCCTTAGACAGTCTCCTCAAACACGGTTTCGATAGGCTTCTCCATGAAACTGGCGTGGGATAACACGGAAACAGAAGAGGCACCAATCAGCCACATCATGGTGGAGATGGGCGAGGCAAGGAAACCCAGAGGAACAGCAATGATCAGCAGACCGGTGTACAGCTGGGAGGTGGTGAGTCTGCCCATGGCAAGCTCGAGATCGCGGCCGTCGAGCTTGTTGATTCCGTAAACACCAACAACAGAGAAGATGATCACGAAGAGAAGGAGCAGGTTGGTCAGCAGGGAGTAAACCGAGAGCAGGCCCACGATGACGGCGTAGTTCGCCTGGTAGTAGCTGAGGTTGTAGGTGACTCTCTGCTGGATCTCACCAAAGTTCACCGGCTTGGAGAATCTGCGCACGTCAAAGAACTCCTGTGGGGGTCTGATGGCGCTCAGCTTTGACTGAACGGTGACGAGATCGGACTGGCGCTGTTAGTACACGGACGGGCGGCACGGAAAATTCAGACGTACCTTCAGGCGGTCAACGCTCAGACGCTCGCTGAGGTTCTGCAGCTGTGCCTCTCGTTAGTAAACCAATCGGCGGTTGATCGGGCCGAAACTCACACTCACCTGCATGCTCTGGAGTTGGGCCAACATTTCTGGGGAGATCGATCACAATAACAACACGGGGATTATCCGTTGGAATATATATATTCTATGGAACACACTAGACACAGAGGAGAGAAGAGGACAACAAAGCGCCTGCACAACACGCCAAACCCGCCCTCCCTGCTCCGCCATACCAGGAATCGGGCCAGGGCACCGAACCCGCCGCGGGAGGCGCAGATCGTCCGGGATGGGCTTCACACGACCGCGACCTCTCCCGGCGATTTGTGGGACACGCCGTTGAGGCTGAAGCCTTGTTCCGAGCCCATTCCCAAGACGTTCTCCAGGTCCGGGTGCTGTGGCTCATCCGAGGTGTATGTGTCCTGCTCGATGCTCCTCTCGAGCACAAGCCCGCTCTCCGGGACTGCAACTGCGCGCTCTGGGTCGTATATGTGGAACCTGATCGTGTCACCCACCTGAACGTCTCCGATCTCGGGGGATATGGCCAGCATGCTTCCCTTGACACCCCAGCCACCGCCCGCAAGCACCTGGAACTTGCGCTTCACGTCTCCCAGGTCGCTCTCTATGGATATGTACACCTTGGACTCGGTGGACTTGATGTTCTCGTTCTTCTCCAGGTAGTGAGCCGCAGGCTTGTTGTCGAGATCCTGAACGAGGTTGCGCACGGCCCTGGTCACCTGCAGCGCTCCGGTGATGGGTCTCAGACAGTCCGAGTAACTGGGGGCACGAGCCCGCACGTCTGGGAGCGTCAGCTGTAGCTCACCGAGCCTGCGACCGGCCCACGGCGACAGACGCCTATCGCTCACACCGAGAAAGAACATCGTAGACATGTACTGGGTCTGGAAAATGGTGTTGGCCAGTGGGACCTCGACCTCGTGATCACCAACGGTGCACCTCAGCGTAGACGTTTCCAGCTCCCAGTTGTTCTTGATCCGTATGGCACTCACGCCATCGTTGTACACCTCCAGCCTGTCCTTCGTGTCCAGCGGTGTGAACTCTCCAATCTCAATTGGGCTATCGCTCCACAGCTGGGACACGTAGTTTCTCTTGAAAAGAACCGAGTCAACAGTGGCGAACACGATCTGCAAGTCGGGAAACTGAGAGTTCACGCGTAGAGCTTCGCTGATGGACTCGTTCACGTTGAGCGGAGTGCTCACGAGAAACAGAGACTTGTATGTCTGACACAGCTTCGAGTCTATCTGTGTACTGGATGTCGTTCTCAGCAGCGACAACAGTCTCCTTTGTATGAACATGATGTGTGTGTGTGTGTGGCTCTCTGGTGGCGTGGGAGCAGTGGGAGCAGTGTGTGAGGTGAAAAACCGGAGGTTCCGCCTACGCTTCGGTCCACGGTGCTCCCTCCACCGTACTGGATAGTACTAGATTGGCGTTAAGCTACGCCATTTACAAAAGCTACGGTTGCCAACAGGGAGATTCTAGGGGCCGTGAGACCCACGGTCGGGGCGAGTTCCCTGGTTGACAACTTTTCACAGATTTCTTCGAACACCGAATTATATTGAAATCTAGTTAATAGAAAACCAATGTGAGTAAGCAAACATGATTCAGTGTCCAAATAGATTTCATAAGTATAATCCACACAAACAACACACCGTTTATTTAAGCTTCTTCTTTGGTCTCAGCTGGTTGGTGTGACCACACTTTCTCTTACGGCAGTTGGTAGCTCTTGGTGGCAAACGGGCGTAACACTTTCTGCAGATGGACTTCTCACAGTTGAACTTGGAGGCAAGGGCCTTGAGGGATGGCTCAATGATACCACCTCTAAGTCTGAGAACCAAGTGGAGAGTGGACTCCTTCTGGATGTTGTAGTCGGAGAGGGTTCTGCCGTCCTCGAGCTGCTTACCGGCAAAGATAAGTCTCTGCTGGTCAGGTGGAATACCTTCCTTGTCCTGGATCTTGGACTTGACATTGTCGATGGTGTCGGAAGACTCAACCTCAAGGGTGATGGTCTTACCAGTCAAAGTCTTAACGAAGATTTGCATCTTGACCTGAATATACTGCGTTAGATGCGTTCCTGGCCGTTGTGTATCTCTGGCAGAGAGCTGTAGCTGTGGCAAAGACTTACCTTTTGTATGATATGTGGTATCAAAAGAAATCTGCTAATGTAGAAAACAGACTGAAGGTTTAGAAAAATCCAGCACGCACCAGGGGATGGACACGAGAGTGCCATTACCAATAAAATTCTCCCGACTCAGGAAGGGTTCTGTAACCCTCACTGAAACCACGTGATCATCTTATTTTCCGAAAGCTTTGATCTGATTACATAAGTAAATCCCAACTGGCTTGTGCACTACCTTATCCGAAGCGGTACAAAACATGGAATGGTTATCGCTACTGTCTAGGACTCAATTATAAGCGTCATGTTCTTCATAATACTTGTGATAGTCATATTTGCACTGATAGTGCTGACGATCGCACTCCCTGCGGTGTCTGGAGTTGCCAAATACAACGTCGAGCGCCCTATATCGAGGAGTGTCGAGGATGAGGACGAAGAGGAAGACGAATACGAGGGATACATCCCCCCCGACGAGCTACAGAGGAGAGAACAGCAGAAGCAGAAGCAGAAGCGCAAGACCAGTGCCTTCGAAACGATCAAGAACGCAACCATGGATGACATACCTCTGAAGTTCCGTGGCAACGTTCCGGAGATACGCAAGCGTCCCACCAGAGGAACAAGGTCCAAGGGACAGTTCGACCCCTACGCGATGTACGATAAGAAAAACCCAGACACTTACGATTACGATCTAGACGATATCATCAACGAGGAATTGGAAAACGACAGGAGAGAAGCCGCAAAGCAGCCGGCGCATTACACCGATGATCCAGCCGAGCGTTTGAAGAGACTGGATGATCTCTCCTGAACTAATGAGCCAATTCTTTATATATGTATTGGAAATAATTAATGATAAATGCACTTTTGTGTTTGCTGATGCTATAGATTTGCAATGAGGGTGTCTGTGTGGGTATCTTGCTTTGCATCCGAGTCCTCGACGGATGATTCCGATGACAGTTCTCCCTTGGCGGAGTATCCAGCATCGTCACTGCTATCCTCGTCTTCCTCCATATCCTCTTCTTCGTCCTCTTCCTCAATGTCATCGCCGAAGGTATCGCGCGGGTCGTTACGCTCGGAGAGCTCGTAGAACAACATGAATGTGCCCTGACAGTTGAGAACGTCTCTCTCGCTGCACACACCAACAGTCTCGTCGCTTATGCGCCACCAGATGCCGCGGTACTTGCGGTACGAGATGTAGTGTCCGTAGTTGTGTGTTCCAAAGTGCGAGATGACGGCTTTGAGAGAGTACGAGCATGACTCGGACGGGGCCTTCTTGAACGAGAGTCTGGCGTCTGTGTTGATGTTGTCTGGCTCGGCGATGTACTCACTGAGATCGAGCTTGAGAGGGAACTGCACAGTGGCTCCATTCTTGCGCACCATGAAGGTACGCTGGTCAAACACCGATCTGTTTATGTGGATGGACAACAGTGGGGGAGCCCTGGAGAACAAGATCTGCTTGACTTTCCTCGATTTTTGCACCATGTTCTTGGTGTGGAGTCTAGCGTAGACCTCGTCGTCGATGATAGGCTTGGCCAACTCCTGTTTGATCTCCTCTATGCGTTGCCGGGTGAGCGTTTGGAGTTTCTCGTTGGTAACAGTGTCCAACTGTGCCTGTAGCACAGTCAGCACCTGTGTCAGACCACATCTGTTGCACTCCACACCGTCTATTATCTCAGGCTCGGCCCACATGTCCAGCAGCTCTTGGATGGTGTAGGATGCCTTAGACGAAGCCGGCAGGTTAACTCCGAGTCCTGAAATGACAGAGTATCTCAGACCTCCCATCTCTCCACATGTCAAACAACCAATGCGCTCACACTGGAGACCGTCAACCGGAGTGACTAACTTCAGAGGGTACACCTTTGACAAGTCCTGGAAGTTGGGATCAACCTGGTGCGATGGAACGTACACCGTTCCCAGCTCGCCCAGTTTTTCCGATCCGTACATCATGTCTTCTGTCTTAGTCACGAACTTCTCCTTGGTCTTCTCGGTGGGATGCAACTTGGCGAAATCTTTCTCGAGCTCTTTCATCAGCGTCTGGTAGAACTCCTGTGCGTCTTCCTGGTTGTACCCCAGGAACAGGTGTCGCTGGGGACCGTTGGACAGACTCTTCAAGAGCACCTTTGTGTTGAAAGTGGCCGTTTTGCTGCCGTGCTTGTCGTTAAGCTTCTCCAACAGATGTCTCAGCGAGTTTGTGAACTGGCACTCGGGATGGCCCTCGGCGAAGCTGAGGAAGTCCACGAGCTCGTTGGACGAAGCCATCGACTGCAGCACAGAGTTCATGAAACAGGTGTTACCATCGTTGACCAACCCGCCAACGTTTCCGCCCAGCTCTGCTGCTCTTTCGTAGTACTTGAGCAGTCTGGGATCTCTCCGAGATCCCATCCTCAAACCGCCGCGTATCCCGTCCATGATATTTCCGAACGAGCGCCTCAGTCTCGTCCTCTTGCCTTCTTCCTCAGACGGAGGCAAAGGGGTCGCTAGCGATTGGTCGAAAATCTTGGGGAAGTATAGCTTGTATAGAAACCAGGTTAATGGGGCAACAAGGACCAGTGTTCTCCAGTTGTCCCTCAGTACTGTGTCGGTGGAGAAGAGCAAAACTGCGATGGCAAGAGAAAGATGTGTGTATTTGTGCGAGATGAACTTCTTCAAGTTCATCAATAGATGTGGGAACAGGTTATTGGGTATAAACAGTGCTTGGCCAGCAAAGGGCAAAGAAGACTCGAGACGACTCCGTTTCTAGTAGGCGCTGCGTGTGCTGCACAATGGAGCGAGTGTTGTATGCACTGGAATACAACATTTGATTTTCAGAGAATTAAAGGAATTGTATGATATAAAAAGAGGAGAAAGAGAAGCAGAGGAGGAAATAGGAAAGTAGAGAAAGTGGTTCAGTTGAATTGTTTCTGTGGGTACATCATTCTGCCGTAGGATTGGTACTGTACATTTGGTCTCTCCTTTCCCCATCCACATTTTAGTATGCGTCCATTGATGTTGAAGCCAGTCAACTGCACAATGGCAACGGCAGCGCGCTCGTGGGAGTCGTACTTGACGAAAGCACACCCGCGCTCGGGATAGAACTTGAAGTCGACGATGTAGCCAAAGTTCTGCAACAGGCTTATCAGCTCGGCCTGGGAGGTGTACTGCGCCAGGTTCCCCAGGTACACGGTTGTCTGCCAGGACGGAGTCTGTCTGACCACCAAATCGTACGACAGAGGCTGCTGGAACTGCTGGATCTGTGGCTGCTGCTGTTGCTGCTGCTGGGGTAACTGCTCCTGCTGGAACTGCTGTGGTACCACCTGTGGTGCTAGCAGCAGCGGACTCTGTTGCTGTTGTATCTGCTGCTGGTGCTGACTGCGGTGCTGGTCTCTGTGGGAGGCCCAGTTGAGTCTGACTGCACGGCCGCCGATCCACTCGCCGTTCATGGTGGCCAGGGCTCTTTCTGCGTCCTGGTGATCTGAGAACGAGACAAAGCCGTATCCCCTGGATCTCCCGGTCTGCATGTCCCACATGACGTGTGCTTGGGTGAGCGACGGGAAGTTTTGGAAGGCCTTCTTGAGGATGTCGTCGTTGATCTCGCTCGACAGGTCGCCTATGAACAGGTTGTAGTTAGACTCTGTGGAGCGGGTCTGCTGGGACTGGAACGCCCAGTTGATCTTAATCGGGGAATTGGCCAGCACCCTTCCGTTCAGAGTCTGGAAAGCAGCCTCGGCAGCAGCGTGGTCTGCGTAGTGTACAAACGCATAGTGGAAGCCCTGTCTGTTCTTATCAAACAGGAGCTTGACGCTCTGCACGGGGCCCTGGACCGAAAACAGGTCCACCAGCATATCCTCGGTGATGCTCTTGTGGAGACCACCGACGTACAGGATCTTGTCGGAGACTTCGCGGCCGCCTTCAATGGCGTTTGCAGGAGCCACCTGCGGGACCGGGGTCTGCTGTGGCTGTTGCTGTTCCTCAACGGGGTCCTGCAGTTCAGTATTATGTTCTTCGGACATTCAGATGACGGTAAAAGCAAAGCAAGAAAAGGAAAGGCAAAAAAATTCAACAAGCGAGAGGACAAAAGACCAAAAGACAACAACAAACGCAAAAACAGACACCAAACAACAAACCGGGTATTTGTAAAAGAAAAGAAAAGAGCACAGCTGGTAAGACAGTAAGGATGCCCCTTATCAGTGATAGATATCCTGTGAATTATATCCAATTGGATCGCGCGCAGAATGGGAGCAGAGAGAAAGGGCAGGGAGCGGGAGCGAAAGGCGGCCAAAGGGGGAAGCAGAAAAAAACCTCAGTTTCGAAGCGATGTGAACAATGGGAAAAACTTGAGGAGACACACAGGCCAGATTCGGGCCGTGTTATTTATCGGGCGGGCGTCAGATCCGCAGCTACAGCGCGCAAATATATATGTCTCGTACGAGGGCCTCAGGCGGGAATGTGCGCACAGATCTGTAGATCAGAACGCAAAACGCACGGCTCTCGACAGAATTCTCGACTAGCAGGAATCTAGAATCATAACAATAAACGGACAATACGCGGGCACATGAAGATATTTATCCCGCACACTACCGCGCTCGGTACGGGGAAAAATACACCGCGGAACATTCCACTATTATACATCTCTCTTGTTCTCGATGGTGCCGATCACCTCCTCGTTCTGCCGCATCTGCTCGATCCTGTCCTTCCTCGTCATGTTGCGCTTGCCGCTGCGGATCTCCTCCTCCTTTCGTCTCTGGGTCTCCAGATCCTCCTGCCTGGCCTTATCGCGCATGAGTCTCATCTCCTCCAGCTCCTGGTCGTGCTTGAGCTTGAGGTTGGCGATCTCGGACTCGTACTCCGCGAGCGTCTTGAAGTCCTGCTTCGTCTCCTCGATGAACTTGTCAACGTTGAGCGGCAACTTCTGCAGAAGCGCAACCTCGACGAGCTCCGGGTTCTTCTTCTCCTCGGCGTTGAACTTGGCCTTGATCTGCCGCCTGGTGCGGTACGGGAAGAACTGCGAGATGAGCCCAAAGTCGGTTCCCCACGATCGTAGACACTGGTAGAACTTGACAGTCTCGTCCTTGGTCCACCTATCGGTGAACGCGCGCTTTCCGTAGCTCGCACTGGTGATCAGGTTCTGAAACGGGTTGTCTGTCTCCCTCTCACGCCCGTCCGTCCCGCGGTTTTCGTGGCGGTTGACGAACAGAGAGTCGTCGTCAAACTGGATCTGTCCGTCCTGGATCTTCAGCTGTAGCCCTGTGGCCTGTTGCGAGTCATCCGCCCCATCCTCAGGCTTCGCAACGTCTGTCACCGGCTGTGTTGGTGCGCTATCTTCCTCCAGCACCAGCGGGGTCATGTTCTGTCTGGCCGCCTTTCTGCGCTCGCTGTTTGCCGTGCGTTTCTGCTTCCTGAGCGAGTCTCCGCGCCGAGCACGCTCAAAGTTCTCTGACACTTTCCCAATGGGTATGATGGGCTTGCACAGCTCGTCTAGCGTGACCTGTTCGTCGTCAATGACAAAATCCTCGAGCAGTTTCGGATTCGTCTTGGAGGTGACCGAGCGCAGAGACTTGATGGTGGTGATCACTTTGCTCTCCCGGCCAATCTTGGCAAAGTTGGAGAGCGACACCCGCTCCAGCCGTTTGCTCTTTGGGTTGAGATAGTACTTGTGCTGCTCTTCTAGCTCTGCTTCCGAATACACTATCGGCTTCTTCATGTTCGACAGCGCGTCTGCTGCGTCGAAGGCCTCTTTGTCCATCTGCTCGATCATCTTGCGCGACTCGATCTCCTTGGCCTGCTGCCTGGTGAGGCGCCTGCCCTCGGGAACCGCAACCTCAGTCTCCGGTTTCTGCTTCTTCGCCGCAGGCGGCGTGTGGACCTTCGTTGGCCCTGGTGCTGTGGTTCCGGGAACGTTGATCTTGAAAGGTTCCATGTCCTGGGATGGTCGTTTCAGTATGCCAGCCTTGAGGCCAGATGATATACTCGAGAGTCTGCGCCGCTGTATGCTCTCGTGCGATGGCTGCTGTTCCGTGCTGAACGAAACGCTCTTGAAAACAGGTCTCTCCTCCTCCTCTGCATCTTCCGCCTCGGCCTCAACATCTACCTCCTTGCTGTCTTCCGGCTCTGGCGCCTTGCTGGTCTCTCTGGAGACAACCGATCGTCTCTGCGGGTTTCTGGGAACGAAACGGTGTCCCGTTTTTTCTGTGCCGTTAGTAGCGGCCTGACGACGCCATCGAACCATACTTACTGACGATACTGCTCATTTCTGGTGGTGTATTCGCAGAGTAAACAAGCCTTTTGGGTTCAGATTGTTTTTTTCCCTCCTTTCCCCTGTTGTTTCTGCTGCGCCACTCCCACCCACCCCACCAGCCACGCAGCGCCGCCGACCCCAAACGGAGCGGAAAAATTTGTTAATCCGAGAGAAGCCTCCAATTTTTCCGGAGAGTGAACAAATGGCATCGCTGGTGAAGACATACGATACCGGAGAGTGGGTGCTGGAGCTCAAGAGCGTGTCACATGGCGTGGTGGCCGGGTTCACGGGAGGTCTTCTGAGACTTTACCCGACAGAGCCAGCAGCCACACACCTGTCTGAGGTGAAGGCGCACGACGGGCGCGTGAACGGACTGCGTGTGGTTGACGAGAACACGGTTGTCTCGTGCGGTGGAACCAGCGTGAAGGTGTGGGACGTGCGCACCTGGAACAAGGGCCCGCAGATCACGTACACCAACGACAGAGACGTGGAGTTTCTGAGCGTTGGGGCCGGACACGGACGGATCGCAGCAGGCACGGAGCTGCAGAGACCAGACGCAGAGCTGTACCTGTGGGATCTGCGCTCCACGCAGCCAATTCGCAAGTTTGTGGACTCCCACCAGGATGACATAACGGACGTGCGCTTCCACCCCACGAACCCGAACATCCTGCTCAGCGGCTCCACCGACGGATACGCCAACGTGTACGATCTGTCGGTACCGGAGGAGGACGACGCGCTGCACCAGGTGGTCAACTTCTCCTCCATCCACTCCACCGATTTCCTGTCGGAGAAGCGCATATACACCCTCTCGCACATGGAGACGCTGGCCATCCACGAGCTCAACGACACCTCGGACGAGGACAAAGAGCCCCGGCCAACCGAGTTTGGCGACGTGCGCGAGCCGTGGGGGTGCGAGTACGTCGTGGACGTGTATCCGGGCCTTGTTGCGTGCGGCGCCAACTCCCGAAACGAGCTCAAACTGTACAAGTTTGACGCAACACGCGAGAAGGTGTCGGTGAAGCACCCGGTGTCGCTGCCCGGTGCACACGGCGAGGAGGTGGTGCGTGCGGTGCACGTGGCCGCCAACGGGCTCGTATACACCGGTGGCGAGGACTCGAGGCTCAAGGTGTGGCAGACAGAGCCGGCCTTCGCACCAACGGCACCGACGTTCTTCGAGCCAGCAGAGACAGACATGGAGCTGGACACCGCCGAGGCCACCTTCAACAGGCCCGTGACGGAGAAGCCACACAAGAAGAAGAAGCACAGAAAGGACAAGCACAAGCACAAGGAGCGCTTCAGGCCGTATTAGTATCATCCGCAACACGCGCTTTTGGTTGTATTTTTCACTTTCGTGTACCACCCAGCGCGGGCGTAAACAAAGAGAGGATTCGTGTTCATCAGGGGCTCTCTTCCCGCCGTTCTTTTACTCCATCTCTGCGTTTCGACATCGGAAAACAGGACAGGATACACGCGTCCGCCGAGGTGCAAGGAGAGTGGGAACGTTGACCAGACACATCTTCGAAAACAGAGGTTACGCAACATGCCTTCCGCTGCGCCCCCGAATGCGTACACTCCAGGGACGATCCTCACGGTGGGGTCCCACCAGATCAAAATCATAAAGTACTTGTCGCAAGGTATGTCTGCAAGCGTCCAGGGTGTGCAATTGAGGTACTAACCGGCCAGGTGGCTTTGCCCATGTCTACACGTGCGAAATGACGCCGCCCTGGAGAAACTCCTCCATTGGCTGTCTGAAGAGGGTGGCCGTTCCGGACAAGAGAACGCTGAATCTGCTGAGGGCAGAGGTTGACGCCATGGTACGTGCTTTGTGTCCTATGGACGGGGAAGTCCCACTAACAACCGCCAGAAACGACTGCAGAACCGCAAGCACATTGTGTCGTACATAGACTCACACGCCTCGCGGATGACCACCGCGGTGGGATATGAGGTGTTCGTGCTGATGGAGTACTGCTCGCGCAACGGGCTCATCGACTTCATGAACCAGAGGCTTGTGAACAAGCTCAAGGAGAACGAGATCTTGCAGATAATGGGCGAGATCACCGAGGGTGTCGCCGAGATGCACGCGCTGCAACCGCCTCTGATCCACAGAGACATCAAGATTGAAAACGTGCTCATCTCAGGAGACGGGTGCTTCAAGCTGTGCGATTTCGGTTCGGCTGCGCCTCCACTGAGACCTCCGCGCAACGTGGAAGAGTTCCAGATACTGCAGGACGACATAATGAGACACACCACACCGCAGTACCGCTCACCAGAGATGATCGACCTGTACAGACGCCAGCCCATAGATGAGAAATCGGATATCTGGGCCCTGGGAGTGTTCCTGTACAAGCTCTGTTACTACACAACACCGTTCGAAAGCAACTCGATTAACGGCAACCTGCAAGGCGGTGGGGGAGAGATGGCAATCCTGCATGCGAGGTTCCAGTTTCCAGCGTCGCCAGCGTACTCGTCTAGACTCAAGAACGTAATGTCGAAGTGTCTTCAGGAGAACCCGGCACACAGACCAAACGTGTGCCAGCTACTCGAGGAGATCTGCAAGATGAGAAACATACCCATGACGATGAAGAACTTCTACATCGATCGTCCACCGGTTGTCACCAAGCTGGAGGCTCCGGTTCTTGCTGTGCCATCTGGATCAGACGAACAAAAACCTCCAACGTCACCTCGGAGACCACACCACACATGGGGCTCCACCGAGAATCTCCCTCTGCACCGCTCCAAGTCCGCCAAGGCCACCACACACCCACAGGCCCCGTTCAACACTCTGGACAAGTCGCGTGTCATCAACAAGTCCCAGCCCGAGGTGAACAAGGTGGCCTCCTCCGGGTCATCCTACGATCTCAACAACAGAATCAAAGATTTCATATCAGGCATGGACAGCAATGGAAAGGTTATGACCAGATATGTCTCCGAAGAGACGAAGACTGACGACGGATTCACCAGACCACAGGTGCCTGTACAAAGAGTGAGATCACCTGGGTTTGAATCGCTCGACAAGTACGCCAAGCCCACATCGAGGAACTCGAGTGGTCACATGAGACCATTGAGCATGTCTGCGAGTGAGTTCAGGAAGCTACAGCCTGTGCACAGCTCGAACAACTCGATGAAGAACATCATGACTGGTATCACGCAGGAGGAAACGGTGGAGTTCTCGCCAGACCACGACAGGATATACAGCAGACCGTTGTCGAGACAAAGCAGTGGCAAGAGCTGGAAACAGCAACTGACAGGCGACAGCATCAAAGCTTTGAGAAACGTGACTGGAGGCGGAAGACACAACAAGAGGTCGAGTATCAGCAGTCTCAAAGATCTGTTCACTGGAGGTAAGTCGAGAGACACGTCCCGCAACCCACCTAGCAGGAACTCAAGCGCCTCACACTCGCTGATGAAGAGCCAGGCTAGAGCTTCGTCGAGGGATTCCTCCAGGAACTTCAGCTCTGACTCACTCAACGAGCACTCTGATAGTGTTGCCGAGTTCAACTCGAGCTCCGAGGGGCTCAACAAGGTTGTCGAGGAGGAAGCGAAGCACACTGTCAAGCGTTCGTCGTCGATCCAGCGCCGTGTTCACATGCTGCTCAACCGGAAGCAGTCTCCACCACCGACCAAGACCGCGAAGGGCTACGGGAAGTTCACCGACGAGGCGGAAGACCGCACATCGATGCCACCGCCTCTGCCTAAACCCAGGCAGAACGTCACAAAGCCTGAGATCAGAGTTTCGAGCGATGACAACAGGCTACTCACCAGATCTCTCACCAAGACACCCCCGCTCACATCCGAACGCAACATATTCGACACCCCATCGACCGTGACCAGTTCAACGGCCTCCCCCAAGAAGCTGCCACCTCCCAAGCCCAAGAAACCTTCGCATTTGAAGTCGCCCTCCCCTCACAAGCTACACCGCGTGTTCACAGAGTCGAGTGATACGACCGAAGAACTGGCGGTGCCTGTGAGAACAGCTAGACGTACGAGCATGGACAGCGATTTCTCAGTCAGCGACTTGGACGACCTCGAGAAGCGCTTCCAGGAGAAGTTCCCCAGTGCCGTATAAGTTCCACCCAAAAGCAACATTTATCCCCTCATACATATAGCATCATATATAAAAAACACCCACTCGATCGTTACACCTCTCGTAGGCGCTGCGGCGATGAGCTCTGGCGCCTAAGGTTTTTCCGGGCGCTGGAGACTCTTCTTCTCTCCTTTCTGACCACTGTACATAAAATATAACTCCATCGCAGGAAAACATGAGTTCCAGAGCGCTGAGAAGGCTGGAGAAACAGAGTCTGGAGAGTGAACTCGCCAAGCTGGCGGTGGATGCCAAACAACCGGTGGCGAGCGACGATGAGTCAGAGGAGGAGACACAACCGCGCAAGGTGAATGCGTTTGCATTTCTGGAGGAAGAAGAGGAGTCCAGCGACGATGAGTCACCCGTAGCTGCTGTGACCACCGAAGCGGCTGAGGTGAATTCGAGTGACGAGGATGAGTTCTTCGACGCGAAGGAGACACAGACCACAGCGGCCAAGAAGAGGCGCAACAAGAAGAAGAACAAGAAGAAGAACAAGAAGGCTGCCAAGGAGGATGACATAGACAAGATAGTTGTGGGAATCACCTCCACCAACGACCAGATCGAGGTGGTGGAAGACGACGAGTTTGCGGAGAAGCTGGAGGAGTACTACGAGCATTCCCACCGTTTGAGCTCGGCAGAGTTCTCCAGGAGTCTCCCGCTGCTCCAGTTTGACGCCAAGTTTCTGGATCCGGACAGAGAGTTCCGCAATCTGTTTGGAAAGCTTCCCGAGGAGGTCATCGAGGACGCAGACTCCACGCTGTCCACGTCCGTCAGCCCCGAGATGCTTGCCCAGATCAAGCGCATGGCCAAGATGGTGCGTGGGTGGGGAGGCAAGGACAGACGCTCCATCCCGGGAACGATGCGCAAGCTGGTGCTCACCAAGATCAGGGATGACTGGATCCCCACCACCAAGAAGGACTTCCTGATGGAGGAGCTGAGCGCACAGAAGGTGCAGAGGCTGCTCATGGCCAGAGACCCGAACGAGTGGCCGGTGGCTCTCAAGACAGAGATCGAGTCCGAGCTGGCAGCGGGTATCAGATACTTTGCCTTTGACGGTAAGACTCCGTTCGACACCGAGTTCTTCATCAGCGTGGCCATCCAGCCCGACCACGAAGCGCTGATCAAGCTGCTCCAGCGGTCTCCCTACCACATCCAGACTCTGCTGCAGGTCTCCAACATCTTGTACAGGCAGGGCCAGAAGATCCAGAGCAGCGCGCTCGTGGAGAGGGGGCTGTTCACCTTTGACAGGTCCATCAAGCAGAACTTTGTCATTGGCTCAGGCCTGTGTCGGCTGCCGTTCGAGTACTTCCTGAACCGCCAGTTCTACCTCTGCATATTCAGGTACATCCAGGTGCTCACGCAGAAGTCCACCTTCTTCACGGCCCTCAACTTCTGCAAGCTTCTGCTCAGTCTTGCACCCGAGGAGGACCCCTACGGCGTGAGGCACTTCATCGACTTCTACGCCATTCTCTCCGGCGAGTACCAGTACCTCGTGGATTTCGTTGACTCGCCGCTGTGTCGGGCGAACAGTGACTGGCATGTGCCCTCCCTGGCCTACTCCGCTGTGCTCGCACACCTCAAGCTCGGCGATAAGACCAAGGCAAAGGAAGCGCTGATGCTCGCATACCTGAACTTCCCGTACCTTGCACAGCAGCTTCTTGAGAAGATCGGCCTTGGCGTGGTGTCACCCTACACAGGCGAGATATCCGACCACACAGCCGTGGCCTCGGCCGCGTACATCGTGCGTGCGCACCTTCTGTGGGACGACGCCGAGAGCAAGCAGTTTCTGTACGAGGAGCTCTCGCAACTGATCAACACCGTCAAGAAGACAACCACCGCGGTGCAAGGCGACGAGGTCCCCGAGAACCTGATCAGGTACGTTGTTCTCTCGGGCGAGGACTCGGTGATGGCCAAGCTCCCCAGACACTTCTTCGACAGAGACGTGTTTGAGTTTGACGTGCTGCCGCCATCAACCGAGGAGTCTGAGACTATTTACTCCTACATCGACCAGTCTCAAATAATGCTGTAAAGGAATGTATATATGCATGCGAAAGGGGTAATGCTATTCTTGTGTAGGTTCCTCGATCCGAGCCGCCTCTGGCGCAACCTCTGTGGGCTTTGAAGAGGCCTCTTCGGGCGCTTCATCGGCGTCGTCCGAGGTGCTCTCGTCTGAGCTGTCGTCTGAACTGGAGTCCGAGTCTGAGTCCGAGGTGCTCTCTTCCGAGGACGATGACGCGGCCTCTCTGTCTTCCACAACGCGGAACGCCACGGTGCTTGTCTGCGAGACATACACGTCCGGGAAGTCGATGATCGTCTTCCCACGCAACAGGTCCATCATCGGTTTCGATCCGTCCAGTTTGGTGAACGCCGGGTTCTTTGCGTGCTTCTGGTCCTTGAGGTAGAAGTGGAGCTCTGACCTGGGTGCGTCTTCCGTCTCAGGCAGCAGACCCAGCGGCCGCAGCGGCACAGATCTCTCCAGAACGGCATTTTCGTCCAGTCTGTAGGTGAGTGTCTTGGTCTGCAGTTGCGCGGACTCATCAACCAACAACCACTGCACCGTCCACACAAACACGTTGCGTCTCTTGTCGAAACCGGTCTTGTTCATCTTCGACCGCGACATCCCGGCCGGCGACTTGAACACGTTCACGCCCCTCAGCACCGTAGGTTCGTCGGGGTTCCGCCCAAACTGTCTCCGCTTGTTCCTGTCGGCTGTGAACATCGCGCGGGCTCCCGTGTGGGCGTCTCTCTTGGAGAGGTCAATCCTGCGACCCACGTCCAGCAGGAAGTTGTAGTCTCGCTGCACAGTCTCGGGCTCGATGGTGGTCCTGGGCTTGTACTCCGTGGGATCAGGTCTCCCCGAGCACTCAAACTGCAGCTTGTGTCTTCCGACACACGTGGCGCTGCACGTCCTCCGCATGCACGCAGGACACTTGTACTTGGCCGCCTCCACCTGGCATATGCAGCACTTCTCCTGCGACATACCGGAAAATTTTGCTTGTCTCTGTGCGCGGTAAAGAGCGCCAGACGGGAGGAGAAGAGAAGAAAACATGTTGCTGTCAGGTGTTGTACGTGCCACTAACCCGGGATGGCTGCTCGCCTCTGTTTGGAGCTCACCGAACAAGGGGCGTTTTCTCCACTCATCCAGCACATTCGTTGTCTATTCGCAGCACAAACATCACAATGGTGAGTCGGACGAGCATGCGTGCGCTGCAGAGATACTAACGTTGGCCAGTCTGGAATCCAAACCCTGCTGAAGGTGAGTAACGTGTTCTCTCGGGGGAGCGAGAGATACGGAGGGATAGGCTTCGCACACACGAGCAGTTGCTAACACCGCTACAGGCCGAGAAGGAGGCGCACGAGATTGTGGCCCAGGCGAGACAGTGTAAGTACCGCGCGGTGGACACCGCCACGACGGCTGCGGGAGGGATGCGAGACTAACAGGAAACAGACCGCGCGCAGAAGTTGAAGGCTGCCAAGGCTGACGCTGCTGCCGACATCGAGGCATACAAGAAGAAGAAGGAGGACGAGCTGAAGAAGTTCGAGGAGGAGGTGAGTATTTCGCCAGACGTGTGCCCCAGCGCCCAGAGCCGCCTGCGACACCCAGGAGACCGCATACTAACCCCAGACACAGCACTCCGGCTCCAACAAGGCTGCCGAGGAGGCTGCGGACGCTGCTGTCCAGGAGGAGCTTGCATCTATCAAGAAAACCGCCGCCGAGAAGCAGGCTGCTGTGGTCAAGCTGCTGATTGAGGCCGTTACAAAGCCCACGCCAGAACTCCACATCAACGCTGCTTAATCCTACATAGTTACAATCCAATAAAACAAACCTCACGTTAAACTGCTGCCAATGGCCAGGGTTCGCCTGGAACAAACGTGCGGCCGGTTTCAGGACGATCGGGCCCTCGTTTAGAAGTTGTGCCATCCACCCTTTTCCTTGTTGACACCTTGCACGTTTCCGTTGCTCCTCTCCCTTCAACCGTCCATCCTCCCAAGTCGCTGAACAAAGCCATGGCTTACAACATCAGCGGATCGCTGCTGACTGCAGAGAACCTCAAGAACTCGTCGCTGGTGGTGGCCGATGAAGTGTACCGCGTCCTGGTCCAGCTGTCCAATTCGCAGTGGCTCCCCATACAGATCTCGGTGTCGTTTCTCGTGACGGTGGTGCTGCCCACCTGCTACTTCTTCTACAGGAGGTCCTGCAAGAGTGCCGAGAAGGCGCTGAAGATCGAGGTGCCCGTTCCCGACGAGGCCAAGCCACACTGGAAGGGCAAGAGACTCAACCCAACCTCCATAAGGAACCCAGACGACCCACTCTACATCCAGTCCTACTGTCCAGCCACGGGCCAGTACCTGGGCAAATTCAAGGCGTCAACGCAGGAGGACATCGACACTGCGATCTCGGAGGCTGCTGAGGCCCAAAAGACGTTCAAGCATACATCGTTCAAGCAGCGTCGCCAGGCTCTTCGCACGCTCAACCAGTTCATATGCGACAACCAGGAGACAATAGCACGCGTTGCGTGCCGTGATTCCGGAAAGACCATGATCGATGCCTCCATGGGCGAAATTCTGGTCACTTTGGAGAAGATCAACTGGATTTTGAAGAACGGTGAAAAATCTCTGAAAGTGTCTCCCAGACCAGGCCCTGCGAACCTTCTCATGAGCTACAAGAAAGCTGAGGTGAGGTATGAGCCCCTGGGTGTGGTGGCTGCGCTTATCAGCTGGAACTACCCGTTCCACAACCTCATGGGTCCCATCATTGCCAGCATATTCACAGGTAACGCGTGCGTTGTGAAGTGTTCGGAGAACGTGAGATGGAGCTCTGAGTACTTCATCCACGTTGTCAAGGCTGCATTGCAAGGGTGTGGATTTGATCCTAACCTCGTGCAGCTTGTGTGTTGCTGGCCAGAAGACGCTGACTACCTCAGCTCACACCCGGGACTATCGCACATCACTTTCATCGGCTCTAAACCCGTGGCACACAAGGTTCTTCAGGCTGCGAGCAAGTCACTCACACCTGTCGTTGTTGAGCTTGGTGGTAAGGACAGTCTCATCGTCTGCGACGATACCAAGGACATAAACGCCATTGCATCCATCATCATGAGAGGAACATTCCAGTCCTCCGGCCAGAACTGCATCGGAATCGAAAGGGTCATCGCTGAGCCTGCTGCATACGAAAAGCTGATTGCCATCCTCGAGGACAGAGTCGGGAACCTGCGTCTTGGATCCGGTATAGATCAGCTCGAAGAGATTGATGTTGGTGCACTCATCACCGGTGGAACCAAGTTCGACTACCTGGAGGAGATAATCGCCGACGCAGTCAAACAAGGCGCTAGGCTTCTCGCTGGTGGTAAGAGATATACGCACCCCAACTACCCACAGGGTCACTACTTCAACCCAACGTTGTTGGTGGACGTGACGGCAGACATGAGAATCGCACAGGAAGAAGTTTTCGGTCCAGTCCTCACGATGATGAAGGCCGAGAATGCAGATCACGCCGTTGAAATTGCAAACTCGACCATCTACGGTCTTGGTGCCTCTGTTTTCACCGGAAACTTTGCCCTTGGAAACAGCATTACGAATAGACTGATTGCTGGAAACGTGGCAATCAACGACTTTGCCACGTTCTACGTCTGCCAGCTTCCATTTGGAGGAGCTAAGAAATCTGGATATGGCAAGTTTGGTGGTGAGGAAGGTCTCCAGGGGCTCTGTGTTGCCAAATCTGTCTGCTACGACAAGTATCCATTTATCCAGACAAAGATTCCTCCCCCTCTGGACTACCCCATTCAGAACGGTAAGAAGGCTTGGAACTTTGTCAGTTCGCTCAACAGAAGCGGCTACGATAACAGCATATGGCAGAGAGTGAAGTCCATTTCCACTCTGGCCAAGAATGCCGCTTGAACAAAAGTTTTACAGTTTCTTTCTCTTTTCTTCCGATGAATATCCTACAGATGTCATTTGTAAAGTATATGTACACGAAAACATCATCTATAGAATACCAACCATTTCTGTCTCACCTCATTTCAGAACCTGTTTCTCAACATTCTTGAAAGCAGCAGCCAGATCATCAGCATACTTCTTGTGGATCTTCTCAATGTCGTTAACTATCTTTTTGATGGAGTCCTTGGAGCCCTCAGCGCCCTTGACCTCCTTCATTGCAGCGGCTCTTATGCTAGCGAGAGAATGCTGGTGTGCAGAGGAGTTTCTGAATTGCTCATAGGACTCCTTGAGGGCCTGGACTGTGTTCTTCTTGACGTCAGCAGAAACGAGCGGCAGAGGAACCTTCAGCATCTGTGGGTTGGTTGGGTCAACCTCAGGATTCATGTTGAGTCCAGCACCGATAATGGCAGAGACGATACGCTTCGTATTGGCTGGATCAAAGACAGTCACGTTCAAAGCCTTGGTGCCTCTCAGAGTTGTCTGTGCAATGTCTCTGTAGTTAGCGGTATGACCGTGGTCGAGCTCAACCTGCAAGTTGTCGAAGATGGCTGGGTTGGCCTTACCGAGCTTGATTTCGGTGGCTTTCTTCTGATACTGTTCGAGCACAGTCTTAAAACCAATCTCGACGTTCTTCAATATGGCCTTGGAATCAAGCAGCACCACCTCCTCTTCCTCAGCAGCAGCTGCACCCTTTCCTCCTTTGTCCTTCTTGCCTCCCTTGCCTCCCTTCTTGGCCTTGGCCATTCCCATGTTTGAGGTTGAAAAATAGGCCACCGCAGCCGGTCTCCAAAGACCGTAAACGGATGCCCTCCGGATGGATATCGACCTTATGGCCGAGCTTGCCAAGACACCTCTGTACACTGTCTGTCTGATGATACTCATAGTCTCTGAATATGTTGTATTCCAGAGTCAAGATGAAGGCTTCCCAGTGTTAACGGCTGAAGTCTTTCGGGAGAAGAGCACGCAGCCCCGGATAGTACCCAATCGGGAAGGAAACTCCACATCGTTTTTGGGGAATCCTTAGCTGCCGAAGATGTCATTTTTGATGGTCACTTTTCTCACAAACATTGCCAGAAAATCGCGGCTCGGATAGATATACAGCGTTCGGGATATGTCAGGGAAGGGAGCGGTTGGGTTTTTATCCGTTTCGGAGGGGGAAAGTGCTTGTCTTTCAGTCGCGTCAACTCAGAGATGACGGATCGCACTTAGCCTTCTTGTGATTGATCTGATCAAAGTGGCGGTAAATACAGAAGATTCGCGAGATGAGAGCGTACCTATTTGTGATATGGCTCAAATAAACAGGTCTTTGATTGAACTGGATCAACAAGGCGGATGAATATTTAAGAGAGCACGAAGTCGCGCCGGAAAGCGTTTGGCCTCTGTGAGCTCCAACAGAACTTTGTCTTGTTCGTCGCACTTTATTCTTTTGCCACCCGCCCCGTTTGGTTCTCATTACCCTAGTTGTGGTGTCCGGATATGAACTTCGAAAAGCAAGACGCTACTGTGGACGTTGCTACTCCGTTCGGTGGCAAACACGCGTCTGCAGATCAGCCCTCGCCACTGGAGAAGGACAACACGCATATCCAGAACGTCCTCAACGCCCTCGCCCTGGAGCACTCCATTGAGTCCTCCCCTTTGTCAGCTGGCTCACTGCTATCTGGTTCCAGGAGCAGCAGCGTATACCGACGGGCTCTCTCTGGCCAGGAGTCGTTGTACCCTGAAGCCGCATCTCTGGTCCAATCGCCCTCGGAAAAGCCCAACTCCATTGCAGATGATGAAGAGCTCGGGCGTCTGGTGTATGATCTCAGATCACTGACAGCGGATGCGTCCCCTTTGGATGCTGGACCTCCTCAGCCGGACAGCTCTGTCAGCGATCTGGCCTCGGTGCAGAAGGACCTACTGATCCCAATGTACTACAAAAGGCACCGCATCGTGCAAGAACTGTACCAAACCGAAAAGGTCTACCTCAGCTCTTTGAGACTGTTGCTAGAGGTATACCTGAAGCCCATGGCCATGGACTTCTTCAATGCGATCCCGGTGATGGGGTTCCAGGCTGTCCTCGAAGAGTTGATCAAGTCCCATTCTTCCTTCTTGTGGGACCTCAAGTCTCTCTTTGCAACCAAAGGCGGCTTTGAGGTTGAGGTTTCGCCCGTCTCCATCACGTCTAACTATGAGTTTTACAAATCACAAAATGCCACAGACATCTTTGGGAGCTCTTCCTTCATTATTCCTCTGGTGGAGCTCATAGCAAAGCAGTCCACTCCGACGTACTTATACGTGGAGTACTGCTCCCGCCAAACCAAGTTCACTTCTTTCACCAAAGGTCTCTCAATAACCAAGTATGCTTCCAGACTGCTAAACCTAGTGGAAAAAGTTGAGTATCTAGAAGGATCCAAACTGCAAGAAAAGAGTCTTGACATGTCTTTCATCTCTCTGATCCAGAAACCGTTGACCAGGACTGGGAAGTACAGGCTCATTCTGGAGTCACTCAAAGGATGCTTTGATGACACCCCGGATTCTACTCCAACAATTCTCGATAGCATAGATTGTGCAATCCTCTCCATCAAGCGCAAGCTGGATCACATCAACGAGAACCTCACGGAGAATATGAACAGGTCAGAGCAGGTACAGAGAATCTTTGCACTGAATGAAGAGAACAAAGCAATTCTGAAGCAACACTTCAAGACTCCGGGATCGCAGGCGGAACAGATCGAAGTTGATGCAAGAATCTTCGGAGATCCGGTTTTGTGCGGCTCAACAGAGTGCTTCTGGATGCGTGGCAAGGGCACTGTTGTTCAGCAGGCACTGGCTGTACTGCTGTTCAAAGCACACTTGGTACTTCTGTCATCAAGAGGAAAAGTCAAGTTTATCGTGCCTTTGGCAACGGCGAAGCTTATAGAGGGAGTACCAGAGTTTAGCATGGGTGGCTTGACTTTGACCAACGGTGCTGTCATCCCAAGGTCATTCAAGCTGATTTTCGAAATGAAATTCTGCTTGTACGAGATACTGTTTGTGTGCTCGTCGCTACTTGAAGCAGCGGTGTGGAAGTATTACCTTGAACTGATTACTGTCCATGTTAACGGCGGTTACACACTCGACTACTCATACTCTTTTCACTGCGGCCACTCAGGTTTCAAACCGCTCTTCTACATTCCCCCGAAGCTGTCGCCTCTTAGTCTTTTTGACGGTTTATTTGATCCAAAAAGGTATGAGAGCCATAGGAACTGCTACTTCTCCTTCGTGTTTCCACTGCACATCTTGGATGGAGAGAGCAATAACGCAGAGGTCAGACCCGGGACTAGATTAACGAAGCTGAATCTGGATGAAATCCACTCTGTCAACACTCTACTTGGACCACTGAGATCTCATGAGTTTCCTGCTCCTGTCCGCAATCTTCGTCGCACAGACAGAATCTCTGATCTGGGGTCTCTCATGAGGACTTCACCGAGTTGGACAACTCTGAGATTGAGAAGGCTGAACCACTCATCTTCGACACTCAACATGAGTAATGACTCGGTCGTCTCGGAGAGGAACAATAGTGAATTGACCTCCAAGAGTTCCATTCGAAGTTTACGGAAGACTCTTTCCCGGAGTCAGTCTCTACGTGATATCTTCAAGACCGTGTTCAACCGTCAGAAATAGTTGGTGTTTTCTTGTTAATGTACGTAATGCCCATGCGAATCGTTAGTGCTGCTCCATCTTTTGTTGTCCAATCTGGCAGGCGCTGTTCCCTTGAAACTACCCTTCTTCAAGATCGTCTTGATGGCATCGTCTACATCGCTGGTACCAAACTCGTTCTCGAGGTCAGAGTTGTTGACCTGGTCGAGCTCACCCTCGGTTCCATTGGATGTGGCATTCTTGTAGATTTGGAATTTGGCAACCGCATCGCTTAGCGGGATGGATGAGTCTTTGAGATAGTCGTCTCTCGCCTCTTCCGACTCAACAAAAACAACAAAGTCTGTGTCGTTACCCTGGTAGAACAGCTTGATCTGTTCATTGTTAATACTTATGTTTCATCCTGGACACAATTCTGACTTACGGGTCCTGACATTATGATTTATGGGGAAATCACCGAAACATAGAGGAAATAAGATCCGTACAAGCCTTTATATAGGTATGGAGCGCTCACCCCACTCACCCCACGGTTGCTATGATAAATCGTGACGTCAGAGCAATTTGTACAAGTCACGGGCTTTTGATGAAAAATGTTCATATCATGCTTAACATTAAGGTGTCGTTTATGTGCACCTTTGAAACTAATATACAATGCAAAAAAAGGGGCATCGGGGCTTTTTCAGTCCCAGTAGAAGCCTCCGGCGATAAACCGAATCATGTACTCGTCAATGTGGCCAACGCCATCATCATCGTCTTCCTCGCCATGATGCTCGAGGAACTCCTCTGCAACTTCTTCAGATGCCATTCTGGATTCCTCAACAACAGACTCGCTTCTGTGCTCTGAGGGTGTGGCGTCGTTGCTCACCTCAGATACAACATTGTTGGTTCTGTTAGTGGTTTCGTCAAAGTCATCGTCGTCGAGAGCCACCTCCTGGATGGCAACGTTTGCAGCGGCTGCATCATCTGCATCTTCAGCCTCGGCCAGTACAGACGTGAGATTTTTGGTGTTGTTGGCTTCCAGAAGCAGCGGCTTATCTTCCTCATTCCCACTCACTTCTTCACCGAGCAGGTCCTTCACAGAAAGCTTTCCGAAGTAGTCCGTGGTGAAATCACCATCCTGAATGATAACGTTGTCGAGCTGTCTCTTCTGATTGGCCTTCCGCAAGATGTTGGACTCAATTGTGTATTCCGACACAAAACGGTAAATGTGGACATCTCTGGTCTGGCCAATTCTGTGGCATCTATCTTGACACTGTTTGTCCATAGCTGGATTCCAGTCGGAGTCGTAGAAGATAACGGTGTCTGCACCAGTCAAGTTGATACCAAGACCACCAGATCTTGTGGATAGAATGAAACATGTGATTCTGTTGTCTGTGTTGAAGCGTTCGGTCAACAGCTGACGATCCTCAATCTTGGTGGCACCATCCAATCTCATATACCTGTAACCGTGGTAGTTCAGAAATAGCTCAAGGATATCGAGCACCTTGGTCATCTGCGTGAAAATAAGGGCTCTATGACCATTGTCACTCAGCTGCTGGAGAAGAGTGGCCAGCTTCTGCAGCTTACCACAGTCATATTGCAGCAGCCCTTTGTCTGGGAAAGCAATGGACAACTTCACCTGAGCCTTGTGGAAAGGATTGTTCTCAACCAAAGCCGGAGCTGCCTCAACGAGCTCGGCGGACACGCTCTCTGGGACGACCTTCTCATTCATGTCGAGTGCAACCACAGCAGGTGTAACGAAAGCGTACTTGTCGATAACGTCCTTCATGATCTCACACCTGGCCTCCAGAGGCTTCACCATGTCGGTGTATGCGTCAGAGAACTCAAGATTGAGTGTCTGGTTGATGGTAGTGGTGGCAAGCAAATTGCTGCTGTAGATGGGTGTCTTTTCACATCTCAACTTGTTCAAGTACAGGATATGCTCGGTAGTTGACAGTGCCTGCTGCTGTTCAAGGTATTTGTGGTACTTGAAGTATCCCTCGAGTGTAGTGAAATCCGGCTTGCAAGGCGTCGTAAGCGCACCCTTGATCTGGTCACACTGGCTCTTGAGATAAGCATTGGCGGCCAACTTATTGACAGAGTCAAGATGGAAGGAGCTGATGTTGGTGTTCTCAGAGGGAACAAGATTGAGGGCATTGAGGTCCAGTTTCTCAGACGTATCGCGAAGGTTGCGTCTCACCACGAGTTCCTTTATGTCGAAGTCAGAGATCGCTGATTTCTCCATGGCAAAAGATGTCAGAATAGGTCTCACCTCAAACAAGTCTGGATGGTTGCAGACCTTCCTCAATTGCATGAGACAGTTGATGATGGACAGGAAGTTACCAGAGGCCAATGTTTCTTTGGTCTGGGCACGGGACATGAAGTCGTCGTACAGAAATCTCTGGCGCTTGGACAAACGACAATAGACAATGTGCTCATACTTCGCAGGCATCTGTTTCTCGACATCAGCCTTGAGACGACGCAACAAGTATGGTCTCAGGACCTGGTGAAGTTTCGAAACGGTTGCCTTGGTCTCCTCATCAGCTCCATCCATTCCTCCAGCGGCCTGGATGATCTTATCGACAGGTCTACCAAACCACTGCTGGAAGTCCATCAAGTTGGCAAATCCATCAGGCATCGACTGGTTGCTACCCGCACGTGTAGAAGGCATGAGGAAGTACAAAAGTGACCACAGCTCCATGATGTTGTTCTGGAGCGGAGTACCTGTGAGCAACAACCTATTCTCCGTGTTGAAGTTTAGGAGAGCCTTCCATCTCTGGGATCTGAAGTTCTTGATGTTGTGAGCCTCGTCAAGAATCATGTACTTCCACTTCTTCCTCTTGAAGACCTGTTGGTCCTGGACCACGAGCTGGTAAGACGTGATACAAACGTGAAAAGTGTCCATCTTGTTCCAGCCTCTTCTCTTCTCCTTTCTAACCTGTGGCGAGCCATAGTAGGTCATAACTTTGAAACCCGGAGCAAATCTTTTGAACTCCATTTCCCAATTGAGCATAACGGAAGTGGGTACCACGATCAAGTGCGGACCCCAGATGTTCTTCTCACATGCGAGGTATGCAATCAATGAGATGGTCTGGATGGTCTTACCGAGACCCATCTCATCTGCGAGAATACCGTTGGTGTTGCTGTTGTACAAACTAGCCAGCCAGTTGAGACCTTGCTTTTGATAAGCACGCAGAGTACCTCTGAGCAGTTGTGGAACTGGAACGTCTGGAACACTGCTGACCTGCTCCTGTGTGACGGGGTCGGCCGACATAGGTTTGTCCTCCTGGCCACCAGGGGTGGAGTTCGGGGTGTCCTCTTCCTTGAGCGACACTTCAACATCAGAATCAGAACTGACAACAGAGCCATCGTTCGCCTCCGTTTCATCCTCAAACTTTCCGAGTAGAGATGCCAGTCCTGGAGCTTCTCCTTCCTCCTCATCGCCGGAGACGTCTTCGCTGCTCTCGTCATCGGAGTCCATCAAACTATCATCTGATTCACTTTCATCCTCGCTATCCAGTAGCGGGTTGTTTTCCTCCTTGTTCAGAAGAGCCTCGCGTTCCTCCTGTGTCATGTTGTCGACAATACTGATCTTTTCGGGTTTAGCGCCCGCCGATCCATAAAGCTCAGCAAGGGTGGCCGGCTCTTCTGCTTCAGATTCGGAATCTGCCTGAGAACCGGAGCCCTCAATTTCAAACCTCTCCAAGTCGGCATACTTAGCTCTAAGTTCCTCGACCGATAGCTTGGAGTCGTCAACAACGTCACCAGATACCACTTTTTCGGTTTCTTCGGCAGATTCCTCGGCTGAGTCAGAGTCAAAGTCACTGCTTTCATCGCTCGACTCATCGCTCGACTCATCGTCGCTGTCCTTTGATACAGCAGACTCATCTTCTGACGCCGGGTCTCTGTTGTCTGTACCTGGAGTGGTTTCTCGGGTTGTATCATTGCGTGTCAGTTGAGCCTCCAGTAGCTGGGTAGAGTGCTGGAGAATCTCAGAAAGGTGTTGCTTAGACTTTATGGCTCTCTCCTTTTCTCTCTCGCGTTCTTCCAGAATCTTGTATGCCTTCTCGGCCTGCATCCACTTGCGCTTGACCAATCTGGCAGTCTCTTTGGCTAACCTCTGAATCTTCAGTTTGTACTCTCTGGCTTCTCTTTCCTTCTCCTGAGACTTTCGCTTGAAGTGGTTCTCGATCATCACGGCAACCTTCTTCGCCTTTGTGATTTTCGTGTTTCTGAGGTCATGAACTATCTTTGCCGAATATTGGGCATGCGCAACAAGGTGATCATGGTGTGTTAGCTGACCAGAGCTGACGAAAGGGTCCTTGTACTTTGTGTAATTAGTGTTGAGCTTCACCATGGTTGGCTCCCTTGTCATACTGGGATGGGTGCGATCAACATTCTCGTCAAAGTCGATCTTGAGAACCCTGTTCTCTATACCTCTGCGTATCCTGGAAAGAAGCTCCAGTTGTGACTTCATGTGTTCCTCGTACTCTAGCTGCGAGAGATCTGATTCAAGTGACTTGTAGGAATCCAGAAACTCCGACAAGTTGCCGAACTTAGGCTCGGTGACGTGTGAAGGATGGGACACCGATTGCTGAGGAATTGTGAACTTGGTCCGTATCTTCATAGAAGCCGGACCGGAGTTGTCTTCTGACTCTTCGCTTGAGCTTTGGTCTTCCTCTTCGGACTCCTCATCGTCAGAGTCTTCCTCCTTCACTTCCTTGACAGGTCGCCTTGATGATCCCTTTTTGGGCGCTGGTTTCTTCTTTGGCGTATCGTTCTCAATCTTCACTTCGATCTTCTGTCTCTTGGATTCCACGATCGAGTCAATTTCGGGCTTGAGTGGATGTGTAGCCACTTCCCGCACTCTTCTAGAAGACCTCTTCCGCGTGGAGTCATCCGCAGCTTGTTCGGGCCACAGCTGGTAGTCTTTTGCGAAATCCTCGTAGAGTTCAGTCTGCTTGTTGATGTCGGCATGCTGTGGATTGAAGTATATCAGACTGGTATAGTGTGTCAAGTGGAACAGCTCGTCAGTCAACTCCTCGTGGTGCATCTGGATACGGGCGAGATTCTCCTTGACCACCGCGTCTCTCGTTTTCCCAGACGGCACATCCTGCAGCTTGAGAAACTGCGAATCTGTGTATATGAGAGGTGAATTGGAAGCGGATTCGCTAACAGCGCCGTTGCGGGATCCACTCCTCCTAGGGGTTCCTGTGGGCGGAACATAAGACACGTTTGTATTCCTCAGTCTGTTGCTGACCCTGCGCACCTTGTTGGGCGGTTCGCTGTCAGACCCTGACCCGCGTGACGACTGTCGTCTAACCATACTATAAGCGCGGGGGTTCGGATGTGCTTATGTGTAGCGCCAGGTGTGTTGGTGCCGAACAGGAAAAACAAAGACCAAGAAAATCGCCGCCCAGGGAGGAGGGGAGGAGCTAAGGGCACAGATTCCCGTGCAGTCGTGCACCAATACTAATGACACGCATCACGCTGGCAGTTGGAGCTGTTATTGACCCTTGTTTCCCGTGGCAGCTCTTCCAATTAGGTTCACGCATTTTCCCGTTTGTAATTGCAGGGCAAAAGAGGTTTGCAAGTCCATCAACCCAGACCAACCCGTCTTTACCATATACATCAAACAAAGACCTTGAAGGTATATCGATAGAGAGATGTTGTCCCGCACGATTCTCACCGGGCGCTACGGTTTGACCCGCCAGCTCATATCGAGACCGCTGGCCATGACCGGTGTTAGATTCAACTCGACAGACGACAAGTACAAGCACCCACTGTTCACGCCCAAGGAGGAGTTCGAGGGATACGTCAAGACCAAGGACTACTTCCTCCAGAAAAGAGACCCATACTTGAAGTATGATGATCAGCAGAATAGAAGAAACGTGGATGAGCCTCTTCATGAGTACCACGATTTCCTCGACATGTGGTCCCCAGACCACTACGACTTTGTCAGCGATAAGACTGCTCTCAGATGGTTTCTCAACTACTTCCTCGCCATCGGTACGTTTGCCGGATCGATCTACTTCTTTGACCTGTGGCCAGAGAGGCCCAACGCTCCAAGATCCTACCCAGACGGCTTGGCCAAGGACCTGGGTGCCCTTCCAGGCGAGGAGAAGTTGTACGCTGCCAGAATTGACAAATTTGCATAGAGATTTTGAACCTATTTATACTGAAGAATAACTATTTATCGATAGACCCGCGTAGCGGAGCAGGACGCTCTCTGTGTTCACCCAGATCGCCCAATCAGGTGAGCCTACAACTAACAGTACAACTAACAGTATAGAGAGCATATGTAGATATAATGTTTATAAGTTAAGAGAACAAAGACTTAGGAGAGATATCCTCTCCCCATACCCCTTCAGGAGCATATTCCTCCTGTTCAGTTTCAGTTTCAAAAGTTTCACCGATGAGGTGCCTCTGTATGAACTGGTTGATTCGTTATGATGATGATCATCCTGTTTGAAAGGGACAAACAGACAGACAATGAAATGGGTGAGAAAAACAACAGGAAAGTAAAAGGAACAGAAACAAACAAAAAAAAGAGAATAACGGTAACAAAAAGAACAATGGAATAGATTCAGCACCAAAAGAAGAAGCTTTTTTGTTTTGCCTTCTCGAGCACCGCGGTGTCGTTGTGGAAACAGTGAGAACCATGGTGTCAAGAAGGAGATATGTGATAACAACAGAGGACAAAAACTGCGAAAGAACAGCAACAAAAGCGGAAAATTGAAAACTGGAGATAAAGGTAAAACTCGTATAGCGGCATGTCATATTTCGATGTGGTTGGAGAAAAAGGGATGAAGTGAATAACAGGAACAGAACAGGGAAGGGTAGGGGGAAGGAGGATGAAGCCGAATGAAGATCTTACTCGAAGCCCTTGGAGTCAATCTCGAGTCTATCGAGCTGACCGTCTCTGGCCGCAAGGTACATCTCGTTGAGCATCTTCTCATTAGAGCTAACATCTCCCTGTGTGAAAGGGATCTGCTCTCCCATCAGCTGTTGCTGAGCCTGGAAATCTGGAGTAGCGATGGCAGTGTTGAAGTCAGTTGGCTGGTCAAGACCCATCAATGGCATCTGTCCGCCGTTCACGGAGGCAGCAGCCGTCAATCTCTGTTGCTGCTGCTGGTAGTGAGATCTCTGAGCGGCACGAGCACCCCAGCTCACTCTGATACGCGATTGGCCAATGGGGTAGCCCTGCATTTCAGTGATGGCCTTCTCGGCAGAAGAACGGTGCAGGTACTGCACAAAGCCACAGTTCTTTCCAGGGGGGATCTTGACGTAGGAGATTTCACCAAAACGCTCAAAGTAATGTCTGAGCTCATCCACAGAAACATACGAGTTGAGTCCACCGATGAAGACAGTGGTGTTGTTTGGATCGGAAAACTGCTGCAAAGGTGGCACAAACTGCTGTGGGGGGATGACGATCTTCTGGAACTGCATCTGCTGCTGCTGCTGCTGGTTCATGCTGTTCTTGACAGCGGTGGACACTCTGATGGGACGTCCCTTCAGGACGGCACCCTGCATCTCAATGAGGGCTCTCTGTTGCTCGGTCTCATCGCCAAACTTCACAAAACCGTAACCCCTGGGGTTGCCCGTGTTTGGGTCGACCATGACTCTTGCGTTGTACACAGACTGGTATCTGCTCTGGAAGAACTCGAGCAGCTGAGGCTCGCCAACACCCTGGGGCAGATCACCCACAAAGATGGCAAACTCAGTGGCAGACTGTGCCTGATTCAGCTGTGGCTGACGGGCAATCGAGGGGTTTCCCTGGGACGCCCAGTTGAGCTTGAAGAGCTTGTTGGTGTTGGGCACCACGGCACCGTGGTGAGAGAGAAGCTGCTGGGCATCCTCGACGGTGTTAACCCTCAGGAAGCAGTATCCGGAGTTGTTGAGACCGTTGGCCATGGCATTCTTGTCTCTGATCACCTTGATGGAGGAGATGATATCCGAGACTCCAACGGCCTGCCAGATCTGTCTGATGGCAACTTCATCCCACCAGGGATCAAGCTCACCCATCCAAACCTGGATCTGTGGTTGCTGATGCTGCTGGGAGAACATTCCACCGTTTCCGTAGCCAGAGGCCACGTTATTGCTCATGAACTGTGGAGATCCGTATGGGGCAGACATGGTAATGCTTTTCGTAGAAAAAAAATAATGCAGAGAAAGGGCTGTATATAAAAAGTGGATGAAGCTCACAAGCTCTATGACCGAATCACTGGAAATGAATAACAATCAACAACAAGAAAAACGCAGCGTTATCCCTCTCTGGATGGAATTTGTGGGTGACTCTTTCTCCTGTTAGCTAGCCACTTCTTAAAGGGAAGGGGCTCTTGGGAAAGAAAGGGGAAGGGGGTGATGGATGAGAGGAAAGATGAGAGGGCTCAACACACAACTCAACAGAAGGAAACTAGAGAAGAAAAAAACGAAGACTCGAGTCAATAGAAAGGATCAACAGTGGCAAAGGAAGAAAGAAGAGAAGAGAGCGACAGAAAGAGCTTTCACCGGAAAAAATTTAGCCCGGAGTCGTGTGTGAACCGTGTCCCGTTTTTTCGGCTGAACTGCTAATTTATTCGCCGTTTAGGCGACGCAAGCATGAGGTGGCCGTGGGCGTTGGAAAAAGCGAGTAAGTTTTGCGTGCGGTGCTGGAGCCGTGGTTCTGAGAAACATTTTTCAGCCCTCTCTCCTCTCTTCGGCAGTCCCCATCGTTCAAATGCATACCCTTGCTTTGCAACACCGGGTCCTGAACATCGTGCGGCCGGCCCAACGACTGTCAGATCCACGTTGACAAGAGATATGGCGCTTAGTGGCAAGATACAGCGCGGACGAGCCCACAGCTACTCTCCCGGACACCTAACAGCACCGTTCCTGGAAGCTTTCTCGTCATACAACAAGCAGCGTGTGTTGTGTTGTTCTGTCGTGTGCTGACAAGGAGCTCATCTTCTGGAGGCGCAAAAGGGGGGAAGGCCGCCGCCCCTTCCAGATCGCATTTCGGCGTGTTTTCCTAAATTTTGTCTCTTTGTTTTAAACTTCTGCCTGCTTCCAGCGCTCAAACCATCTGTACCGGTAGCGACCACTTGCTGAGGCGAACCCACGTGAGTCAACGCATACATCAGGTGTGGTTCCCATACAGTCATGTCGACACTAGACCCAAAGGCAAACGGTACGCCATCGGCGCAGTCTAACGGCGTTCCGTCAAGGATGCGACTCATCCAGCTCGTCACGGAGGAGATATCCAGATGCGCCAGGGAAAACGACGGTATGAAGCTGGTTGGCCTGAACATCCAGTCGCTGTCGCCAGAAGCACTCGAGCTCATCGAGAGCAACTCCGTGGAGAGGCTCTCCTTGCAGAAGAACATGTTGTCTTCGCTTCCTCTCTACTTCAAGAGCCTCTCCAACCTGAGGTATCTGGATCTGCACAGAAACAACTTCCAGGAGTTCCCGCAGGTGCTGTGTTCTCTGAAAAGCCTGGAGATCTTGGACATAAGTGAGAACAAGATCAGGTTCTTTCCTGCCAACCTGGGGCATCTCAAGAACCTGAAGGCGCTCTCCATACGAGACAACCAGTTTGAGTACCTGCCGCCATCCATCAGCGAGATGGACAACCTGAAGATTCTCGAAGAGGCCAACAACCCGCTAATACTGCCATCCCGGAACCACCTGGAATCTTTGCAAGCACAGAGCGGCGATGCCTGGCTGGAAGACCTCAAGAGGCACCTTTCGACGAACTCCGGTTTGCTCGAAGCGAAGATACGAGAGTCCATGGAATCCACACCGGACACAGATCAGCCACCAGCAGGTGCACCCACCAGATCAAGGTCAAACTCCGAATCGTTTGTATCGTCCAGGGCCGCCAAGAGAATGGGGTTCGTCATGAAGAGAGCACCTGTTCAGGAAGAGGTCAAAGAGACGGAGGAGCTCCAACAGCCACCCCAGCAACAGCCCCCAGCCATACATCCACAGCCAGAGCAACCCCAACAAACGCAGGAGCAGCAGCAGCAGCCGCCACAACCCAGGGCCAGAGCAAGATCACACACCGTGTCGAGAGAGCACACTTCTGAGGAGGTGCCAGAACCACAGACCAAGTCTTCCGCCTATTTCAGAAGACTTTCCACGCTTGCAGAAGTGAAGAAGCAAGATTTGATACCGAAAAACGACCTGGTTCTGATTTCGAGAAAGGTCCTCTTTGTGGCCAACGAACTACAAATCAACTTTGCGCGATTCATAGGATTTTGTCTTGACTCAAAGGTCTCCGCAAAGCTGCAGTCACACTTGCTATCGACGAAGCCCCACGTGGACTCGATAATAGAGTGTCTCGAACTGCTCGAAAACTCCAGTCCAAACTCTGCTAACAGCGTCGGTCAGGGACTCGTTGTAGAGAGACTTGTTCGTTCAGTTGTCGAAACGGTGAGGGCCGTCAAGACTTCTGTCGCTCTCTTTCAAGAGAATTTGGGAAGCTTACTCCAGTCTTCTGACATTGCGTTCATACGTATGCTTTACCTGTCGTTGTTCGGGATACTCAATGAGCTTCTCAACGCGTGTCTTGTATCGCATCCAAAGCTGAAGTTCCAGCCCTCATCGACGGCGCCATCCAATGCCACCAACAACGCTGCTTCATCCAAGCTGAAAATTCAACGGACTGCTGCACCTCCACCTCTGAACCTGCGTGTCGAGACGAGTATGTCTAACCTGGGACCTACAGATATCGGTGCAGACTCGCGTGAACTCTATGACACAATCCAGATGGCCATCAACTCTGCACAGTTGGTGTTCCAGCAGATCAACAACGCCATTGGCAAGAGCGCAATAGCCAATGCAACACAGTCTGAACACCTTGACGATTCCGCTGTCATGAAGATCAAGGAGCTTACCGGCTTCTGCATAAGTGCCATGGATATCACAAAAAAGCTGAGCGGTAAGCTTGCCCCCTTCAAGCACTCCACAGACTACACCATTGTCGAGGATAAGAAACTCACCGAGGAGATCAACTTTTTCCTGAAGGCTATCATCAACATGCTCGCTAGTGCCAAGTCTTCCATGGAGGAGGAGTTACCGATTTTGAACGAGGTGCGTTCTTCCATGGGATCTCTTGCAAAAGTCACCAAGGATCTGACTAGGAAGATAGAAATTGCCAAGTCGCAACAGCAGGTGCCTTCTTCGTCTACGATGTACTCCTTCCCCAGCGCTACAGCTCTCACAACACCACTGCTAGCCAGTCTTGGGGCTGCTGCACAGGCCGTTATGCCAAACTCATCGCCCATGAATCTGGCCAATCAACCAAACGTGAACCCATTCGAGACGGAGTATAAATTCAATAGTTAATTTGCGTGTTTATAGAGTCAACTGTTCTTTGAAATGCTTGATTGCGTTGTAGTTCACCTCTAGTGTCTTTGGATCGTACACCAGTTGGCTCTTCTCCAGAGCAACTTCTGGAGGGATCGTCAGCCTTGTCTTTGGGTCTTTGAAGATGTACTTGGTGATGGCTGTACTGCAACACCTCTCTCCGTTGGAGGTCTTGATCTTGAACTCGGACTTGATGTATAGCCACTTTTCGTCGAACGCAAAAACACTGGAGTCGACAGCGTACTTCTGCAGGGGCTTGATCTCCTTCACAAAGCTGATATCCACGCTTGCCACAGGCAGGAAGGGCCACTCTCCTATCTTATCCATCCCAAAGAGCGGCTTGAAAAGCTCAACCATGAGCAGGGTCCTGGACATGTCTAGCTCCTCTAGGAACGTGGAGTTCGACTTGTGCATGTAAAAATCGCACTCCCCAAACGAGCAGAAGGTTCTGAGGCGTGAGACGCGCTTGAACACGTTGCTCTTGCGGTAGTCCTTGGACCAGAACAGCGTACGGATCAGATTGGAGTAGAAACGGACATAGTAACTTCCCGGAAGCGACTTGTAGGACGACAGAAGCACAGCTATGCCTATCCACTTGAGAACAGTCAGTATCAATCCCATATTCAGCAATCGTGTATGTCTATCGATTGGAAAAGTAATCCGGGGCAACAAAGAAAAGGTGCATCAAGGGGCGACCGTTTGTGCCTCGGCTCTTCAGGTTGGTGTCCCCCAGCATCCCTCACCTATTGTAATTAATCCGTGCACGTGAATGTATTTCCGGATTCCGGAAGAATGAAAGAGGCTTTGCAGACACCGCCTACTTATGTACGGTGAATCTTAGCAAATACAGCTATCTGCAGCCTCTTTTCTGCCGAGACCATCCAGACCGGAGAGACCAAACCATTCAGATAGTGAAAAAGTGTAAAAAAAAAGCGCTCAGCAAAGCCCTCCAGAAGGAAAAAAAAATGTCTCGGGTGGTGAACCGAGCCGATGGGCGACGGAAACTGGAAAGCACTCAAACCTCGGACCCGTAAGCCGTACATTAGTAATTGAGCCGCGCTTATTTGATCTGGGTTCTAGTGTCTGTATATATTTTAGTTGTGTATATCTAGTGTATAAATGTAAGTGTATCGTCATGTGGGTCATATGCAAGTCGTCAAAGCAATAATAATAGAAAGAAGGAAGGGTATGGAATAATGTGATCAGTTTCGGGGGATCCCGCTGCACCTGCGTGGCTCGACGTGTGTGGCCAACCACACATCAGCGCTTTCGAAGGACTCTCCGCAGTTCTTACAGTTACCGCCGACTGTATTTCTCTGTCTCTTGCGGGTGCCGAAGGGGTACTGGAAGTGGAGTGCCTTCAGGTGATTCTTGAAAGTATCACAGCGCGAGAAGCATCCGCTGGGATGACACTGGGCGCCGCCGTCTTCGAAGTAGAAGGGACACTTGAAACCAATCTGACCGAGGTCCTTGAGGTGTCTCTTTTCGTGTCTCTGTAAATCGTTTGGTCTGGCAAACCCACGGTCGCAGGTGTGGCATACGTATGGTCTTGAGCTGATCGAAAGGTGTGTCGATTTGTGTGTGGCCAGGTTGCTGAAGAACAGGTGGCACTGTGGACACTCTCTCTTCTTGCGTGGTTTCTTGGGGATCGAAAGAGCCACGGGTGGGGGACTGGGAGAGGCCGACTCCGGTGGACTAGGCGAAGAGTGCTGCTGCTGCTGTTGCTGCTGCTGCTGCTGCTGCTGAACAGGCAGAGGGGGCAGAATGGTGGTCGTCGTCTGCACCTGAATCTGCGGGTACGACTGCAGAGGTGGCAAGTTCCATATGTAGCTTTGGAGCTTATGGATGGGCGGTGGTTTGAAATCCGAGGGCGTGGGGTGCTGTTGTATGGGCGGAAGAACTATCTGGTTTGACATGTTGTGACTCCGATAAGAAAAGAATGGAGAAAAAAGAGGGGAGGAAAGTAGAAAGAAGAAAGGAGGGAAAAAGGCGGCGGAACCTACGGTACTTATTGGAACCGATCAGGATCTACTATTCGTTGGACGGTACGGTACGGCTGTAACTCGAAAAAAACCACTCGATCTCTTCCGAGCGGCCAAGAACCGGAATTTTAGGCCGTTTCTTTTTTTCGGTTTGGGCTTATGCGCTGAGCTGGGCAAGTTCGGCTTGTCTGGCCTATTCACCGACCGTTCACGGTTGTGCGATGCCACGCTGTGGCGGAACCTCGCTGCGCTGGAGAGCGCCGATTTTTGCACCGGGATGCAGGGCACGGTTGCCACAGCGGATCCCGAGCAAACCGGCCAGACACAACGGTGTAAACACGAGCTACTGGGCGTTGGGCTGGGAGAGCCCTAATCTCCGAACATCCCATCGGGAGCGAGAGGCCTCGGCAGGGCCGCGCTTGGCTCTGCCCTGCCGTGCTGCTTTTTGATGCTGCTTCTTTACGAACGTGCCACGCACCGCATGTGCACGGTGCTGGCCTCCGAGCATCCTCGAGATAGGCTCCAAACCAAACAAAAAACGCACAAAACCCACGAGAGATAATGGAAAAGAGGGCCGGCCCCAGGCGCCTCGGCACGGAACGTTACCCAAGCATTAGTCAACCGGGGCAGATCCATTACGTAAATGCCGGGGTGTGCACCCATCAAATCATCTTCCCAGTTTCACAGGGAGAAGTCTCGAAACAAAGTGGGGTTAGATCGAGCCTTGGGAACGAAAATATTGCTCCAAACGGGAGTCGTCGGGCCCCCGAAAAAAGAATTCTTGCCGTGGTTCCCGCCCGTGCTCCGTTCCACCCGCGCTGGCGCTTCCCCTCCTCCCCTCCTCTGTTATTCCGGATTTTCACCTCCCGCAACAGAACGGTCTCTCTCTCCACCCAGGGAAACCAGAGACCTAATCCATTGTTCATAGGCAACAGAACCCGCAAGAAAACACTCCGTGTCGCAGCCTTTCGTGTTTTCTTTCCATTTTTTTTTATTTTTCCGTTGTCATTTTTCGTCTCGCTGTATTTCCCGCATTGTATTATACCGATACCTTTAGGTGCCCTTTGAGTCTGTATCTCCTCTACTAATTATGTCAGACTGGCTTGTGTATGGTTCTCCATCGTGGGAACACCCATTTGGCGTTCAGCTGTGGCCGATCTTCGACCAGGTCTACGAGAAGATCGCCGGCTATCCAGCGTCGGAGTTCGAGTTTGTACACGGTGTCACCACGCTGGGAAACTTCCAGGCATGTGCTGCCATCATCGTGTTCTACTACTTTGTCATCTTTGGTGGCCAGTGGATCATCACCAAGTTTGATCTCCCTCCCAGAAAGCTCAACATCCTCTTCCAGCTGCACAACCTCTTCCTCACCTCTGGGTCGCTGATCCTGTTGCTCCTGCTCGTCGAGCAGCTCGTGCCCATGGTACACAAGAACGGTGTGCTTTGGTCCATCTGCTCGCCGGGCGCGTTCACCCAGAAGCTCGTCACCATCTACTACCTGAACTTCCTCACCAAGTTCATCGAGCTCATCGACACGGTCTTCTTGATCCTGAAGCGCAAGAAGTTGCTGTTCCTGCACACTTACCACCACGGAGCCACCGCTCTCCTCTGCTACACCCAGCTCGTCGGCCACACCTCGGTCGAGTGGGTCCCCATCTCCCTCAACCTTGCCGTTCACGTCTTGATGTACTGGTACTACTTCCAGACCTCTCGTGGGCTCAAGATCTGGTGGAAGGAGTGGGTTACGCGTTTCCAGATCATCCAGTTCCTGATCGATCTTGTGTTTGTCTACTTTGCCACATACACCTTCTACGCAGACAAGTACTTCCCAACGATCCTCCCTAACAAGGGCTCGTGTTTCGGAACAGAGGCTGCTGCGGCCTACGGATACCTCATCCTCACCTCTTACCTCATCCTCTTCATCTCCTTCTACATCAAGGTATACAGATCCGGGTCCCAGAAGAGAAAGGCCAAGGCCGCGGCCGAGAAGGAAGCTTCTGTTGCCAAGGGTGTTTCTTCTGGCGTTGCCAAGGCTTCTCCAATCACCACCAGAACCAGAACCAGAAAGGCCTAAGCTCCTGATACTCAGGTGTCCATACATACCGGCCTTCTAGATTATTGAAACCAAAAAACCTAATATAAAAAAACCATTCATATTCATTCTGATTCATTAGGAGATCTTATTCAGTACAACATTTTTATTTGGTTTTATTTCACCTCTTCCTTCTTCTGGACCTTTGGCACAGACTTGTCCCAGAAATCTAAACTGACAACCGTATCGTAACCTTGCTCGTTCTCCCATACAAACAGGATCTCCTGGGAACTCGAATGGAGGAATCTGATGTTCTCTCCGGCAATACACCTGGTGAGTTCGCCGGTATCCACGTTGCGCACCTCGATGAACTGAGAGTCAAACGACAGCAACGAAGGATACCACATCGCAAACTGATTGGGGACGTTCTCCCAATTGATGAGGAAGTTGGAGCGTGCTCTCCAACCATTCTTGTTGACGTAGAACGAAAAGTTCGAGTACGACAACAGGAAGTTGTTGTTGACTCTGTCAATGCGGAGTGGTTTCAAGCCTTCTTTTCCAATACAGAAGTCCAACGAGGTGTCAGCCTGGTCGAGAAGTGCTTCCTGTATACCTGTCTCCAACTGAACAATCTCGAATCCCTTGGTGCAACCAATGCACAGTTTCGTCTTCAGAAACGAGATACTCACTGGCTCAGAAGAGAACGTCAGATCCTTAACCTCGTTCTTGAACTTCTTCTTGTTCATCTTCTTCGAAGTTATGGGGTCGATAGGCTCGAAGATTTTGATCAGGTGCTGCGATCCGTTACGTGTCACACATACCAGCATGCGTCCTGCACACACCCCACTCTTGAAGAACGAAACGTGCGACATGAGTTCCTTTCCAAGCTTGGCGTTCTTGTTAGGATCGTAAACCGGATTGGGTGGTAGCACGGTAGAGTTCGAACTTGCAGTGGACGTACTCGTGAGCTGCGAACTGGCCCCGTCGTCGTTGAGAATCTCAAGAGGCCAATAGAACAGTTTCTTATCGCACAACGCCAACAGCAACTGGTACTCTTCCAACACTTCGAGCTGCATGATGTTTGTCTTCGAGATAACCTTGACCGGTTTACTCACGAACCGCGACTTGTCCTTAGACTTGCGGATGTTCGAGATGTATATACCTGAATCGGTACCGTATATCAAACGACGACCGCCATCAAATGGAACACCGCAGTTAATGCGGTTGGAGTAGTCGAAGAAGTTCGATGTTAGACGCGTGAGAGTAAAGATATCGTTGTCCGTGACGAGTTTGCGGTGCTGCTGTTCAATCCTTTCGAGCAATGTACGCTGAACAGACTGCCTTGCGTACAACGTCATTTCATAACCATTTCTGCCAAGGTAGGAGAATGTCATTGGGAATTTGGATGAGTTGGAGTTGTTCGTGAGAGTGGAGAGCGATGCAGAGTGGCTCAGGGTTGTCGTTGATGGGAAGTTCGTTGACGATGCAGAAGCTGTTGTCTGCGAGCAAACGTAAAGCGATCCCGTGGATGGAGACCTCTTCATCTGTCTCATAGACCCGATCTCTTCGTTCAGCGAAACAAACAAGAGAGGAATAGGGATTGGTCTCTGGTACACACGGTATACCTCCTTCTTGTTCATTATCTTCACACGTGCAAAGATGAGTGCGTGGTCAAACAGGTACACGTTAACCTCACCTTGGTTCTCCTTGTCCTGGTAACTCTTCTTCTTCAAAACACACTGGTACAACAGTCTGCGGTTCTCATCTGCCAGCTTCAAGTCGACAAGTTCACCTGGTCTGAAGATCAGTTTCTGCTTCAGCAACAGGATGTTGAGTCTGTCAGAAGCACGACCGGTTTCCTGGTTGATTCTGTTGAGAATAACCTGGAGCATATCGATAGCTTTTCCGAGTTTCTCATAATCAGGGTTCGAGGGGTCCGTGGCATCGCGGATGGACTTCAGCAACAGAGGGTAGCGAGCAGGTCTCGACGTTGGTTTTGAGAGGTATGAACTGAGGTCGAGTCTTCTCGACTCTGCGAGGTTACCTGTCTCTTCAACAAACCTGGCAAACAACGCGTTTGTCTTCTTCTGTCTGTCAAACTCATATTTTCCGAAAACCTGACCTGCACCGTACTTGACAAACGGCTCAAACTTGGGGATGAACTCCAGGAAGATATCACCAACCTGCTCCACAATAGGTTGTTGCTGCTGTCTTCTGGTCAAAGCATCTGCAAGACGAGAGTTGACAGCCCAAATCTCGTTGATGCCGCTGAACACAGAACGTATAAACTTTTCACGCTCCTGCTCCTTGATGATTCTCGACTCACTGAGTGGACGGATCCAGAAATCTCTGATGTATTCGAGATCCTTGATGAAATCACGCTCACTGTAGATAGTCTCGAATATGCACTCCTGTCTTTGAATCTCACGCTTGTCAACGCTTTCCAATACCTGTTTGGGAACGTTCAAAGACCAAAGGTGTTTTTTCTCATCGTCTCCAGAGAGAGAAATCTTCGACTCAGAGCGACGTAGACCACCCTGGGGCTTCATGTTCAATCTAGCCTGTTGCTCCAATCTTCTAGGACAAGCAATGCTATAACAAAGCTGGTTTCTAGTACACGTGGGCGAGTAACACTCGGTGAGAAGCGTAAACACACCATTCACGCCAGTGTCTATCGACTTCACCTCCTCTCCATCTTGTGGGTTGGGCGAGATCTGCTGCTGTTGTTGCGAACCTTGTCTTTCCTCGTATGGGTTGAAAATCGTCTCTCCAAACTGGTGGACTTCAGTAGCTGAATCACGCAGTCTGTGCTCATAAGTGACATCGTGGAAGAAATTCTGTGCGTCCAGAGCTCTTCCCAACAACATCGCCAAACTTCTGTCCGACGTTCTGATGATATGAGAGATCACATCCACCGCCTGTGTACCAGTGAAAGAGTTTCTGTACTCCAGTCCGTTCTTGTAGTTCGATCCGAGTTCTATCTTCTCGTAAAAGGCCTTGGCCACCTTCGACAACAGGGCTGGGTACACCGATGGTCTGCGGGAAGAGGAAACTGTGACTATAGTGCGCGATGCAAGCGACGTCTGCGAAATGGAACGATCTGTGTGTCTCAGCGTCGAGGAAGACGACGACCTATGTGGGTTCGCTAATGACGTGTAAGACTTTGACTTGCTGTTCAGTTGCTGGCCGCCATCATGTATGATAGTATCGTTCTTCTGTGGGATAACTCTTCCGCTAAGTGTAGTAGCTGCCTTGGATTTGGACTTGTCGCTTCCGGTGAGTGACCTCATGGACATAGTCCTGCGAGAGTTGTCAACCATCTGGAGGTTTCCATTACCGTTCTTGGAGCCACCATTCTCGTTAAGTAGAGCTCCCGAAGACACACTGCGTCCTCCTCTTCCGAAGAAGTTCAGACTCTGTCTCATTGGGGACCACGAACCAGACGACATAGAGACCGGAGAACCCTTGGGAGTCGTCTCCTGGGGCAATCTCTGTGGCACAGCATCCGTTCTCTTTGTATTGAGAGCAGGCAGTGTTTGGGTTCTCTTAGCTTCTGATCTTACCTTTGGCTGTGGTATAGTCACGGGGGGCGCCTGAAGTTGTGGTTGTCTTGAAGGGTCCATGGTACGGTGGGGAGACTCGACTATAGACGGCTGCAAAGGTGGCACATTATGCGTAGCCTGTTGGTGGTGAATGTGTTCCTGAGAGTGCTGACGCTGGCGGTACTGCTGAGACACTGGCTGGGAGGCAGAGCGGTACTGCTGTGGAGGTGGTTGGTGTTGCTGCGGTGGGTACTGTTGGTACGGCACATTCGGAGGAACATTCTGAGGTGCATGATGTGGCATCACCTGATGCTGTGGATGTTGTGGGTGGTGATGGGGCTGAGCTTTCTGCGCATACTGGTACCCATCCTGTCTATAGGAAGGTATGGGCTGTGTCCTGTACGGGTGCTGCTGCTGCTGCTGCTGTGGCTGTGGCGGGTAAGGCGGAGCCTGTAACTGGGGAGGTGGCGGTATGTGAGAGTAGACCGGTTGTTGTTGCGGCTGCGGAACATCCGGCATGTGTCTATGAGGCAAGCTTCTCTGCATTGGATCCAACGACGATTGCGAGCCGTTGTTGAACCCGTATACCTGCTGTTGTGGCTGTTGTTGACCATACGGGTACTGGTGGTGTATGTGTCCAGAGGATGCCGACGAAGCCGACCGGGTTTGCTGCAGAGGAGGATACTGCTGTCTGCTATGAGACGATTGCTGCGACAGTGCGGATGACGGCCGAGAGTCTATCTCAGCGATTGTGGGTGGCAACCTCGAACCGAACTGGGAGTTGGGATCACTCCTGTAGTTCTGAGCCATTGTTGATCCTTCTTTTTGTGTGTGTCTATGCGTTTTACTCAACAAGACGGTCTAGACGGCGATCAATCCCCAAGAGGACTATGATGGGTTCGAAGCGGGACGATTTGTGTTGTGGTATGGGTGTGACAAGGGAGGGCGTCTAAGCGTGAACCCAGGCTTTCTCGGATAAATCCTGGATGTGAATAAAATATAATATCGCCTCCCGGATACACCTGAGGGTCTTTTGGATGATGTGAGTGTCTTTGAATAATCCAAATAGATTGATATCCCACAGCTTGAAACTGAACAGCGCCAAAGGGGTGAGGGAGAGAGAGAAATCACAGTGAGAGAAAACCCAAAGGGAAATTTTGAATATTTCAGTGAAGGAGACCAGCAGATTTAGGATGGATTTCGACTATACCCGGTTCCCACCCAACTAAAATTCTTATTTGTTAGCAGAAGCAGATAGAAGTCTAGTCAGTATTTAGAATTAGGGGAGGAAATAGGATAAAACTCCCAAAAGACGTCGAAGAGGGGAACTTTAATCCAGAGATGGCAAGCCGGCAGAGGGTACAAATATAGCGATCTAATGTCAGGCATTGTGTGCTGATTTGTAAGCTCTTACGTCAGTAAGTAGTGTGTATACCGAGTTGATCTTTCTGCCTGAGCAGGATGAAGGAGCTATCCGGTACGTCACCCCTTGTTGTTTCTGGCTGTTATAGAACAGTTGTGCTGTCAATAAAACATCATGCCGGTGAGTTGAAATCTTTGGCGCGTATGGAATTGATGAAGAATTGGACACTAACCCGATGGAAGGCCTACCACTCGACGTTTCTAGCAGAGGACCCAGCTGAGGTCAGGATAGTGGGCAACTTCGCCGTGTTCCCCATAAAGACCAAGTTTAGAGGCCCTTCGTATCCGTGCCACTCCGACTACGATATCATCGATGAGTGCCTCGACCTGTTTCGCGCAAACTCCTTCTTCAAGAACTTTGAGATCAAAGGTCCTGCCGATCGTACCCTCATCTACGGGATTCTCTTCATCTCGCAGTGTCTCTCGCTCCTATCCAGCAAAACATCGGAGCACGATGCCACACGCACTCTCAACAACCTCTCACTGGATGACTTTTCCATCCCGGGTGACATGGGATTTCCCCTGAACTCGCTGTACCAGCCACCCAGCGGAAAGATTGAGGCTGATCTGCTGAGGGGATACCTCCAGCAGTTCAGACAGGAGCTGTCGGCCAGACTCATCGATAGACTCTACAGAGAGGACAAGACCAAACCAAGCAAGTACTGGCTTGCGTTCACAAGAAGAAGGTTTATGAACAAGAGTTTATGAGATCTATATACTGACAAAAGCTGTCTTTCACCATATTTTGAACTTTTCGTAAAAGTCGTCCCTGCTTTCCCTCAGCTCCTTGGCGTATGTTATACGCTTATCGTCGACCGCTAGGTCTTCGTAGCACGAGAAGTACTTGTGGAACAGCGTGTCTGCCCTCCTCCTGATCTCCTTCTTTTCGCGCACGGTCCCCACGGCTGGGTAGTCAAACATGTACATCGACTCCGTCTGGAACTTCACACAGTCCTGGTAGAAGTTGTTCTTGACGTTGCAAACCGTGAACTTGTCCACAAAGGACCCACTCGACAGACACTTGAGGAACTCGGCCTGCAGGTCAGAGCAGTTCTCAACGGCAGCGTACTGGATGGGGTACTTGCGGTTGTACTCTTCGAACTCACGCATGTCACGCAGCTGTTCTTGCGACAGTCTGTCTGTGGGCTGGTATACCAGCGGCACAAACGCGCTGCTCTCCACCTGTGTCTTGTCCTCGTCTTTGCGGTTCACCTGCTCCACCGTGATGGCCTGCTGGAACCCCTGGTTCTCAGGAGTACTTGCCTTCAGCCTCTCTTTGAACTCTCTATCGCTTATGGCCTCGTTGTCCTGGGATCTGAGGAAATCGCGCAGATCACCGGGCAAAGAGCGCTCCAGTTCTCTCCTTGCCTCGCTCTCGTCCGTCTTTTTGCTTCCAAACGGCCACACCATCGCGTTTGTCTCTTCCTGTGGGTGCTCTTCCTGGTGAGAAGGCGCCCTTCTTCTTGGGTGGCCCTTTCAACACAAATCTGTTTGCGCACTTCCCTTCTCAAATATATACGAATGATCGATTGTTGTACCAATGTACATAGTTCTGTGCTGTGTTTATAGTTATACATTGTTCTGTGGTGTGTTTCGGCATCACTTCATGGGCAGATCCGTAAGCTCCATTCCGTGGCCCGTCTCTGTTGGTCCGAGGAGCTTGATGTACTCTGTCTCAACCTTGATGAACACCCACATCCATCTTCTGAAGATCTCCAGGGTTTCAATGATGAAGTATCCGTACTCTGAGGTGAACAGCATGGCAAGGTGATAGTGGAGCGCAGACGAGTCGTCCGAAGGTGTGGGTAGCAGTCTGCAGAGCCATATGTATCTGAGGATGAAATCGACGACTATGGCGGCGTAGTAGTAGAACTTGACATCATACATGAGCACAGACCTCAAGACTGCCTTGCTGGTGTTTCCCTCCAGCAAGTTGTACAGAACCTCGAAGTTCCAGTCCATGGTTATGTCCCATATGAAGGAGTATGTCGAGTTGATGAGACTTCCCATGCACCACAGTCTGAGACCGTAGCGCCAGCGTGCGTCGTCTGCAGGGTCAATTGCCTTCATATACACCGTGGCGAGGGCAGGCAGGAACGAGGTGGAGTACTTGATGGCGTTGAGCAGGTGTGATGTGTTGCGTCCCCGCGAAGAACGGTACTCTATGAGACACTGGCGAAGACGCATGGCAGACGGGTATATCAGGAACAGCACATCCAGGTTGTAAGCAGTTGCAAACGAGCGGTCAAGGTTCTTGGCGTTCGAGGTCAGCTCGGGAAGAGCTTTGACTCCGCTGAAGAGATGCGCCAGATACACTATGAGGTCCACAAACACCCTGTTGTAAGACGTGAACGTGTCAGCCAGCAGGATGTCGTTGTTGCGCAGGTTTATGTCGATGTTGCCTATCGAGACACGTCCAATGGTCACGAACAGACGCTTTCTGTCGAATGTATCGTGCGGCCACAGCGAGAGCGCGACAAGAACACCGATTCCGAGCAGAGGCAGCCAGTCGATGATGCGCCACGTGATGTGATTCAGCGTGAAGAAGAGGAAAACAACGTAGTTGGCGGTCGTGAGTAGCGTTATTCTGATGCATAGCTGCCAGCAGCGTTTCAACAGAGTGTTCTTGCGGTAGTCAGGCACCACCGTCTGCGGGAACTTCAGCACCTTTGTGACGTCTATGTTGTGGTCCTGACAGGCCTTGAGGTTCAAGCACCATAGCCACAGACCGAGGTTGACCAGAAAGAGGATCCTGTAAGGAAGTGGGAGGTATATATCAAAGATTCCTAGCACCTCGAGCGGAGGAGAGTCCTGTACGTCTGGAAGAGAGGCTGAACCATCTGGAATAAGAGTATCCAGCAGCTCATCATCTCTCTTGAACCACATTCCCCGGTTGACTCTGTGTAATCAAGATTGAAAATGGTAAACAAGAAGAGAGAGTGAGAAGAAAAGGACAGGTATCAACGTGTTCTGCAGATCCACATCTCAGTCAACCTGTCACGTGGACCATTTCAGAAAAAGCTTTTTTTTCACCAGCCACCCGGCCCTGATTGAGGGAGCTACGAGGAGATTTCACTGAGTACTTTTAAATAGCCATTTATACAGGGCAAGAAAAGTGTCTGTGCGAGCAGATTCAGGTGGAAAGACGAATGCTTCAGACGCAACCGAGGCTGCGATTTGGTATAATGGTGTAATCAGGGGTTTGATCATGATTAGCATAGAAATAGGAACATCACTAGCAAAATGGTCGATTCACTTGCACCCACACACACAGACAAGAAAAAAAAAAGTACTAAGGAATGAACGGGAGAAGAGTGTATTGATGGGTTATAAATTGAAGCGGAAGCCTGTAAGGAAGAAGAAAGAGTTAGTCGTCTGACTAGCACTGTCGTCTTTGTCTTCTCTCTCTGTTCCGAACTTTCGGTCGAAAGTCTTTTGATTCTGTGTCAGAATTTTCAGTGTGTTTGGCATTAAATCGAATCGGTCATTATAGAATCCGTTTGGGGCGACAGCTTGTCATCACAAGAAGCAAAAGAGTTGGAGAGACAGCAAAGAAACAGGGGCAAAGTGGATACTCACTAGTTTATTCAAGACACTATCTGGTCCAGATCCGGTGATCCCAGGAAGATCGCTCCCCCCCTCCCCTCTGCTCAACAAAGAGTTAAGGGAGAGAGATCTTCTCGGGAAACCACTGGTGTAGAGGAAAAAGGAGGAAGAAGAGGGAAGAAAGAACGTCGAGCGAGAAATTTTTTTTTAAACCCCACGGACGTGCGGTTATTAATAATTGGTTACTACTGAACGCTTGTTGTATATCAGCGCTGTTTTTCACGCGCATTAAACATAAGAGGAAAACACAAAAGGAAACTTGGATATTAAATAAAACAATTGAGGCTTATTTGCCGACAGCAGACTTGATGGAGGTAACAGCCTCGAGGTTGTTGTCATCGATGAGACCGGTTGGACCAGCGCTAGTGTTGTTGGACTTGACAACCTCAAGCTTTTCGCGGATGAGTCTCTCCTCCTCCATCTCGACATGGAGGTTTCTGAAGTGGAACCAGAAGAGACAACCAGCAAGGAATGTGGCGATGGCAACAGCCACGAATGGCCACACGAGGTTAGGATCATTAAGAGCTGGGGTGACAGCCTCTCCGAGAGCAGAGGAAAGAGCAGAGGTGAACAGGTTGATGGCCATGACAAGACCCTTCATCTTTGGTGGGGCTCTGGTGTAAGCCAACTCGTAACTGGTGGTCATGGCAAAACACTCAGACACAGCAGAGAGAATGTACACCGAAACCTCCTGCCATGCACTGATAGGAGACACGTCGTCACAGGTAGTGGCATGGTCACCGCATGGACTGGTCTGGTAGATCTTGTGCTGGATGACGGCACCGGCAACCTGGGAAAGAGCAGCAATGGTGAATCCGACAAAGATTCTGTACACTGGCTTGAAGTCCAGCTTCAGCTTTCTCAAAAGTGGGTACAGACAGTAGTCGAGGAAAGGAATGAAAATGATGATAGTGAGTGGGTTGAAGTTGTTGAACAGATCGTTTGGAACACCCTTGGTGGTCATGGAACCGGCCTGGGAAGTCTCAACAGATCCAATACCAGAATCGGCGAGGTTGTAGATTGGGAAGTAGATGAAAATCTTACAGGCGTTGACGGTCTGCTTGATGTCGAGAACCCACTGGTCATCCCAGGTGATGAGAGACTGCTTCTTGGCCTTGAAGTACTGCTCACCTCTAGCGAGCATGTTGGTTGGCTTAGCGTAATCCCAGAACTCCTCGGCCTTGTATCTCTTGATCCAACCACTTCTGTAACACACCTTCAGAATCTTGACGGCGTTGTTCATGACGGATCCCTGAGGAGTGTCCTGGACGAGGTGTGGAGAGACGAAGAAGAGGACAATTGGAAGGAAGAGGTACATGATGAGAGGCACAAAGAAGGCGAGCCAGTATCCAACATCTCTGGCACAGTAGGAAGTGGCAAGCTGGAAGAAAGCACCAATGTTGATAGCCCAGTAGAAGTAGAGGGTCATTCTCTCCAGAGACTTCTGTCTGTCGATGATGGTCTTCTCGCCGGATGGCAGAACCTTGACCATGTCGGTATCGTATGGGTACTGGTCCATGAGCAGAGGCAGCAAGTTAGGCTTAATGAAACCGGTACCGACAGCCAAGGTCAGAATGGCAAGAATGGTAGGGGCCATACCACCACCGTTGGTGAGAACCTTGGGGATGGCAGCAATGATAAAGAGAATGTGGGAGATGAAAAGGGCAAAGACACCGATCCAGATGGCCTTGAGCTTACCAATCTTGGTATCGGCGACGTAACCACCGTAGAGTGGAATGACGTAGGCCATGAACTGCAAGAGCAGGGTAAGACCGTTGGAGGCCTGGAGACCCTTTCCCAGAGCACCAGCACTCTCGTTGGAGTTTCTGTCGAGTGGGGCACCGGTGGTGGAGCCCTCTGGAAGAGGACGCTGGATAAAGTTGTAGAGCAGTCCCTGGACAGAGTAGTACGAAGCTCTCTCGGCCAACTCGACAACACAAATCAGGTAGGCGTAGTAGTTGGCTCTTCCCAGGATCCTAGGCAAGGTCTCTTCCTCGGACTTGGTTGGTCTTCTGAGACCCTTTGGGTTGTACACATCGACAAAGTGCGTGGAGTAGTTGGCTGGGTTGTTGTAGTCGTAGTCGTCATCTGCGGACTCAACGGAGTATTCAGGCTCGACCTGAGCGTTCGCCACCTTCTCGGTGAGCTTCTCTTCGTCAGACATTCTTGAAGATCGTAACTGAGTAAACTAAAGAACAAGAGAAGTTGTCGACGAGAAGGGGGGAACTGTGGAGGAAAAGGAGTGGGCAAGTGGAGTTCCTTTTATTCGTGGTCCATCTCTGCCGGAAACCATTTTTATTTTTTTGCGAAATGTATCGAGATCGACGGATAAAAAGAAACGGTTTTGGTACGGCAATGCAGGGCCGTCCATACTAGACGATGGGCTCGTTGAGTAAACCGGCACATCTCACGAGCACGTCAAACAGAAAGTGCCTCGAGGTAGCCATAGTTACCGGTTTTTTCGCTCTTCTCCTTCCTAAAACCTTTTGGACGGAGACAGTTAGCCTACGCTGGTCCACGAATCGCGCGCGGCTCCTACTACACGTTTGTTCCGTTATGTGAAGATTATTTATCCGTGCGTCGACGAAAAAAGTTCATCCGTTCGTAATTTATCCGGACGGCTGATATGACATGGCGTTTTTACCTTCGAGGTACGACCACGGCTTAACGGTTTTTCTTTGTTGTGCGGACGAATGAATAATAAGTGGGGAGCCACTCGTTATCTGAGGCCAAATGAGTAAAACACACTCTGTGGAGGTGTGTGCGAGCTCTCGGTGGAGTAACTTAAGCTTTTCCTTTCGGGTAGTGAATCATGTTTCCGGCCACCGGAAGCAGCTTATGAAGTGCAGAGCCACACGAGGCATTAAATGTGAGCAAAAACGGCTTTCTTGTGCATAATCTCCGAAACGTACGCCCGTGTGGCTAAAGGTATTGCGTGCTAGAATCCACCGATTAGTATAGCCATGAAAACCTGACCTCGCCATAAAGACAGACATGACTGTGGAGATGAGGAAGTGAGCGAAGCTTTGAAGCAGTCCGAAAGTTACCGATCAAATGCCCGGGCATCCTTGGCGTCGGATTTTTTCCTATATTTGATCTAGTCTTGAAAACTGATCCGAGAAATGTTTTCCCCTGTAGATAAGGAAAATAGATATGGGTGCTTGTAGCCCAATAGAATGTGATAGTGGAGCTCTGGCTCCCCTCACGTATCCGATTCTCACGAGAGCAAAAAATTAGGGAGCGGAAACTTGCGCATGAAGGGCATTTCTCTGAACCACACTCACCCGTTGACGACATGGATTCCTCTGATTGGTCGTTCGATGTTGCCCTGTTCTAGAATACGCTTATTTTAGACCCTAGTGTCCATTCAGAAGTTTCTCAATGTGACCGATATTGCGCACATCACCGAGACTCAGAACATTTCAGTGGGTTTGTGAGTGTAGGGTTACCCTCTCCATCTTGTTCACCGTTGCGTTGCTAGGGAAACAAAGAGCGCGCGGGCTGGCTTGGTGTGTCCGCGTGGCTTCTCCTTTCGACCACCAGACAACAAAGATAAGTTATCGCTATCACTGTTCTATCGGCTGATCTTTGGTCCCCGTGTGGCTCTTCTTATTGTCTGTTTTCGAACGCGCATGGAGACTGAAGCAGGATTGCCGTGTATGGCAATGGTAAGGCCGAGTGGCGCCACCAGCTTTACGTGGAGAAACCTCACTGATCTGGCAGATGTCTCTCGGGCATACAACTCGCCTTTGGCGGTTATAGCTCACGTTGATGTGAATGCCTTTTTTGCACAGGCGGAACAGATCCGGTTGGGTCTCTCGTGGGAGGACCCCGTTGTCTGCGTTCAGTGGAACTCTCTTATTGCTGTATCATACGCCGCGCGTAAGTACGGTATAAGCAGAATGGATAGTCTTGATTCCGCCCGTGAGAAATGCCCCAACATCGTGCCCGCACACACCGCCGTCTTCAGAAAGGGTGAACCTTTCTGGTCGTACGTGGATGGCTTCCCTGCGGCGGCTGATCACAAAGTGTCTCTGGATCCATACAGGAGAGAGAGCAGGAAGATGATGAGAATCTTCAGAGATTTCTGCGACCATGTGGAAAAAGCCAGTGTGGATGAGAGTTTCTTGGACTTTGGAAGGTTGGTGTTTGCCAAACTAATGGAGCTGTTCCCCTGTCTCAGCGTGAAGGCTGCAGACCCGGACTCTCCACTACCGGAGGTTCCATCTGAACTGCCCGAGGAGCTCGCGCATTGGAAGGGGCACATGGTACGCACAGACGAAGATGAGGAAGATGCATATCTTGTGCGTGACTGGGACGATGTGGTGGCGTTGATCGGATCACATCTTGCACAGCAACTAAGAGACAGAATACGAGACGAGCTGGGGTACCTCACGTCGTGCGGCGTTGGCAGGGTCAAAACGGTGGCTAAGTTAGCGAGCGGGTTCAAGAAACCTGACAACCAAACGATAGTGCGCAACAGGGCCATTCCGGAGTTTCTGAAGAATTTCAAATTGGTTGACTTTTGGAGTATGGGAGGAAAGACGGGTGAGTTTGTCCAGCAGGCGCTCAACGTGCCCGAAGAGGATTCCATCGAGTATATCAGAAGGTTGTTCTCGCTACAGGAGCTGGAAGATAGGTTGGAGGACAAAGAACTGGCCTTGAAGGTGTACAAACTCGTCAGGGGAGAGCTGACTGCGCCTATCACTCTCAGAACAGACATCAAAGCCATGGGAACGTCCAAGAACTTCCGCGGTGGATCTGTCAGTTGTAGCAAAGACGTGTTTGAGTGGTTCAAAGTTTACAGCGCAGATCTTGCCAACCGTCTCTGCGAACTCGACGAGGAAGATGGGATTTTGAACGCTGACAAGTCCGCGCGTTCGGTGAGAAGGCCCAAGACCATCGTGATACACTTCACTCAAAAGTCAACCACAAAGTCAAAGCAGTGTCCGATCCCACAACTTCCGTCTGTTGAGAGACTGAAGGAGCTCATATACATCAACGGATGTCGACTCTTGGAACAACTAGAGGATATTTGGAACGAAACAGTTGACGGACCAATGTACCCTTCCCTCAATTGTTCTCTCAGCTTGTCTTCTTTCTCAAACGTCATGGTGATGAAGTCGATAGACGAGTTCATGTCCAAGACATCGCGTGAGGAATCGGTGCCGCAACGCCAGACTCCCGAAACATCACCTATTCCACCCGACATGTGGGTTTGTGAATCGTGTGGTAAAGAGTTCCCCGTCGCTATTGAGGCAGAGCACCGTGATTGGCACGTTGCGTCCGATATGGCACAGGAAATATTGGAACAGGACGGGAACGGACAGCTATCATACGCGGAGATTGTACTCCAAAGACGCCGTACACAAAAGTACGTGACTCCGCCTGTCTCCAAAGTGAGGAAACCAAAGAGGAGTACAAAACCAACCAAGACAGAGGAAGGCTTCAAACAGTCAACCTTACCATTCTCATGACTAAACGAATTTGCATGTTTTTTTTTGAAATTATTTATTCGGGGACTTCTAATATACATATTGCTCTCATTTTTTCTTATCTGCGTCAGAGAAAGATATCCTCGTTGATCTCTTTGTGGTAGATCTCAGGTTGTAATGCTCTCCGTCCTTTGGCTTTGTATCCGCTTCACTGGATGGACTAGAAACAGATTCCTTCTTTGGACCTGGGGTTGGAGTTGAGCTCTTGCTGCCATCGCCTGCAGAAGAGTTGTTTTCCAGAGTCTCTTCAGGTGGCACAACGATAACCCTTCTTATTCCAACGCCTCCTCTAGACTTTCTTCTGCCTCTGCTGAAACGAGATCTTATGGGCTTGCCAGGAGTTTCTGCAGCATTTGGATTGTCGCGTCTCTCCATAGCAGATTTGAGATATTCGTCGACATCTAGGTTCAGCTTCTTGGCCTCCTGGAGCACGTTCTGTGCATCTTCCATGGTCTTGCGCAGCTTTTCGCCTTCCTGTCTGTCTGCTTCCGTCACTTCCTCCTCATCTTCAAACAGGTGTGGATTCTCGACACCCGTAGTGACGTCAGTCAGGAGTTCTTCAAACTTTTCATCTCCCTTGAGCATGTTTTGAAACTTCATCTTCAGGTGATCTGCAGTTCTTGGAATCTTTGACTCAGTTCCCGGTGTCTGTTTACCCTTTCTCTTCAAAGAGTTGTCTTCTGTTTCTGCTGCAGGTGCTGTTGCAGTAGCAGCAGTACTCAAAGTAGGGGGCGCTGTTGCGGGTGCTGGTGGTTGTGGGTTGTCAAAGTGGATATGTGGTCTTGCGAGGTTTTTGTTTGGGTCGAGGTTCTCAGCTCGCAACTGCACCACTGTTTCCATGCCGTCTTTATCCTGCTCTTCATCCGGGAGTATCTCACCGCATATCAGGGCTGCGTTGTCCTGCGAGGTGAACTCCCTACCGTGCGCTATACGGCAGTGATTGAGAAATCCCTGTGCGCTCGAAAAGTTGGATCTCTGACAGTTTATGCACGTGAGTTTGACCAACACTCCATCGGATCTCCTGTATATGCACTCGTTTGCGTGTGTAAGCTTGGCACCAGAGGGACGCAGCGACGATGTCTGGGATCTCGTCCGGTACGTCGACTCGCTGTCCAATGCGAAATCCGGACCACCGGCCTGGTCGAACCCCGGAATCGACAGGAACGCCTTGCGTGCCTCGTCGTATTTGGTCAAGAGATTGGCGTACTTTTCCGTGAAATCCGTGGGTTCCATCTCCAACTTTTCAGTAGGCTGAATCGCGTAGTGGTTTCTCAGGGCTATCATCTGCGCCTCGCACTTGTTTATCTCTTCGTCAATCATCGACAATTCCCTGTGTTTCAGCAGTATTTCCAGACTGAACTCGTTTTCTATCATTTCTTTGAGTTTCCTTTCCACCTGTTCTTTCGAGAGCTTAGCTGGGGTTTCATCCTCAACCGACGGCTCTGCAAACATGGCGGCGTTTGGTGTTGTTGTGTTGTCATCGCCGTCTTTGTTCGATGCAGTCGTCGACGATGCCGAGGAGGCGTGTTCGTTGTTTTCGTCGCCTGACAAAGGTGACCTCACACTCTCCTCAACTGCAAAGGGTGCGAAATGGGAGAGAGACCGCTGGGCCTTTCTCATCGCATGTGCCATTGTCGAAAGAATAGTGAAGGGGGACCGTGATTCACCACACAACAAAAGAATAAGGTGAGACCGGGGGCAAATTAACAGCTGCTCTGACTAGTGACCAGTCTGATAATTCAACCAGTCAGACCGCGTAACTTGGTTGTAGAGAGAAAGGGGCAGGAAGAAACAATGCTTTGTCCAGCAAATCAGTTCCTCCCGCCCCTCATCACCTATCTTTGGACACATTTGAGAAAGGCAGGGTAACCCTCACAACCTCTCCGCTGCGAAGGGGACCCTTTTGATGTCTCGTGGTATTGTGTGGGGGATCTTTATACGTTTATATGAACAGCTAGTTCCGATATACGAAGATCTGCGAGTAGCTGGAGCGGGAATCTGGTTGCCCGAGGGTTTAAGTAGAACATGGCTGGGATGCGTTTGGTAACTTTCATGAAAATTTCTAGATTTCTTATACAGTGACATACTCTATTTACCAAACCGTATCTGTTCTCTCTTGATGACCTTGTCGTCAAAATTTATGACAAACACAGTCTTCTGTGGGAATTCTGGCTCGGGCAGTGAGTGCGCACCCACGCTTGCCTGGAAGAAAGCAGAGTCGAGAACACCCTCGACTATACCAGCCACAAAAGCAGCACAGTTCAGGTCCTTGAACTCCTTGGGCACTGCGATGTACTTGGACACAAGCGGCATGTTGTCTGTGATCATGTACTGACTCGCTATATCCTGCGACTTCTCCAGTTTGTCTGCAGCTTTACCAAACAGACCTTTCCACACAGAGGTGTTTATGAACTGCAGGATTTCCAAAATCCTGATCTCACGCTTGCTCAGACTCTTGTTCGACGCAGAGATGTTGCCGTTGGCGAAGTTCTCCCTGAGACCTGTGAGTTCTAGGTACTTTATACCTATGGAGTACCCGAGGTTGTTTAACCTGCTCTCCAATTGCTGAACTCCACGGGACTTTGAGTCACACCACGAAACGATCTCTGCAAACAGATAGCAAAGAGACGAGAGACTTATATCGTGTTTGGCACGGTGTAGGTTCTTGTCGAATATGCTGGGTGTGTGCTGTTGTCTCTTCAGCGACTGTGTGGACGATGCGCTGTTCACTTGCTGATCTGGACCTGTGCTCTGTGGACCCACCGCCGGATCATAGCCTATCCCTGATACTAGCACCCTTGATGATGACATATCGTTTGTTTCTTCTCGTTGAGTATATCGAACTCTAAGGCAGAAGACGTGTCTGATTAGCCCTTAAGAGAGCGAGTAGTGTCAAGCCAAATATTCTTGCAGAGAGAGAGAGAGAACGAGCCTTTTTGTTGGACCTCCATTAACAAGCGCTCTCCACCACCCAGCGTTTGAAAAACAAGACAAAGATGGCCATAACGATACGCCAGGCCACCATCGAGGATCTCGAGGGTATGCAGAATGCCAACCTCAACAACCTTCCTGAAAACTATACCTTCAAATACTACATGATACACATACTCTCGTGGCCACAGGCGTCATTTGTGGCAACCACAACAGATCTGGTCGATGACGAAGACGAGGAATACACCAGAGATCCCAAGCAGGACAGCCAGTACGTGAGGCGCAAGGAGAAGATTGTCGGATACGTCTTGGGAAAGATGGACGATGAACCAGAAGCCGCGGACAAGACTCCACACGGCCATGTCACCTCGCTTTCCGTGATGAGAACGTATAGGAGGATGGGTATTGCCGAGAAGCTGATGAGACAGTGTCTCTACTCTCTGTGTGAGAACTACCTCGCTGAGTACGTGTCTCTGCATGTCAGGAAGTCCAACAGGGCTGCTCTACACCTGTACCGTGATACTCTCAAGTTTGAGGTGTTGAGCGTTGAAAAATCCTACTACCAGGACAAGGAAGACGCATACTACATGAAGAAGATGCTCGTTCTCGATGATTTGCTTCCCAGCAAGTTTCAGGGAGCCAGCGAAACGGATGATCTGTCCAAGGACTTGTTGGAAGGTATACTCTCATCAGACGTGCAACAGCTTACCGTTTGAGACTACATTTCAAGATTGAAGAAAAGATAAAGACTTATTGAACTTATAAAGACTAGTGCAAGGGTTAGTAATCGAGTCACCGACTTAAAGGTTCTTTCTAAACCTTCATAAGTGAAACATTGATATGTCAGACAAAATATAGTAAGGTAGCTTGGTTTTTTCCACATCGATAGAAACATCTCGAGCCAAATGCACTCAGAGTCATCATAATGAGTCTTCACTTATGGGTATAGAGAACAACAGTCAACACATACCAAGTATTCGTCGATATCTATTCTTCTTTGGTTATCACAAGGAAGAAGGAGAGAGTGAAAAGTTTTTTTTCCCATTCAGCCTTTTTGTGTTTAACAATCGGTGCTTCATAACCACACACACCCACCCTCGCCATGGAGACTCCTTCACAGAGAGGAAGATTCGCGAAAGGGACATCAGAAATCCTCCTTGCGGTAGGATACCTTGTCAACCTTGACATCGCCGTCTATGTAGGTATACAGGTATAACGTGCACACAGACCCCTGTATGTCCAACAGACAGAAACTCGGAATCTGGTCAACGTAGTCTTCGATGTCTGCAGCTTTGACCAGATCTATCTTGACGCCTTTGGCGGGTTCTGGCTCTTCCTGTGTGTCTTTGTTCTCCTCTGGTTCTTCCTGTTCCTTCTTCTCTTCCGTGTCCGCGTCTTGTGTGGTTTCTGTAGTTTCTGTAGGTTTTCCCGACTCTTTCAAGATGGCAGCTATGGCGTCCAGCTCCTCGCGGTCTGGCGGACTCGTGGAGTATGCACCTGTAGCACTTCCTGGATTTATGAAGAACTTCCCATCGAGAGAGTATGCCTCGACTTTATGCGTTCCTCCAGAAATCAGTATATCAACGTCCATGAGACGGGCCTGGGTGAGCAGACTGAGCGGATCTGCCTGGGGCACCACGTTGAACCCATTGACAACTCCAACGCGGAGCTTATCGTATGTGAACGACACAGACAGCGGCAATGTCATGTCGTGGTCAAACTCGCCCTTGACAATTTGCAAGTCCGGCGAAATAGATCTGAGGAACTCCATCGTGGAGTATGACTGTGTGACGTTTCCCAGACACAGAACCTGCTGTATCTTGCCCGAGGGCGATAACAGTTTCTTGAACTTGGCAGGGATGTCAACAGCCCTCTCTGGTATGTGGAAGTCACCGATCGCCAGTATCAACATGATTGATCTGTGGATGTCTTTGCTCAACAGAGAGAGGCGGGAACAGCGCTCGTCTTGTGGCATCGCCCCTTGTTTTTTTGGAGTTGATCGAGACACTCTAGCCGAGAACAGCGAGTTACTCTACAGCTCTACAGAGACTTGGGCTAGATGTAGGTGTGATTTTAGTGTATAGAATTTGTACGTGGATGTGACTAGAATATTCTCATGTTCATTTCTTATCCTTGGCGGCGGCATCGGCAGCAGCAGCGACGGAAGAAGGAGTGGACTTGGGGATGAACTTTGGAATGGTAACACCACCAACAACGGTCAGAATGGTGGCAATGGCGAGCTATGCAAAGTTAGTAATGCGCTTTCAAAGTCCAATGAACCTGAGGATCCCGAGAGACTTCAGACGTTCCCCATACTCTGCTGGAGAAGTGGAGATCTCTCAGTGGGCCTCCCTTTCCTGGTCTGAAGAATTGTAAGAAATCAGAATGTACGTACGACATGAGGAGGAACGGTCTTTCCAAAGATGATGTAGTTGGCACTCATTGTATATTTCAGTCAGATAATCGATAGATCTGAAAGAGAGCAGAAGAAGACAGCGAGAGCACACAAAAGGGTACTCTCCTCTGCCATTGGCCGTCCGCATGCTTTGTAATGCTTTACATAAGCAATAATTGGTAGAGGCACGAAAGACAATAGAATTTTCCAGGAGGTCTCTTTGGCCGAAGACGGACGATTATATAAGTACCCTTTTCCTTCTCCGTAAAGCACTCCACCGAAATGGTAAGTCCTATCAGCTGTCCGTAGTCGCTCGAGTGCTAATCCATGTCCCAGTCTCTTTTGAAAAGTATCAAGTCTGTTGTTCCTCTTTTTGACAGAGTTCTCATCCAGAGAGCTAAGGCTGAGGCCAAGACCGCCTCTGGTATCTACATCCCCGAGAAGAACCAGGAGAAGCTCAACATCGGTACCGTTTTGGCCACTGGTCCAGGTGTCCAGGATGCCAACGGAAACCTCGTTTCCGTCAGTGTCAAGGCTGGAGACAAAGTTTTGATTCCTCCATTTGGTGGCGCTCCAGTCAAGGTTGACCAGGAAGAGTTCCTTCTTTTCCGTGATTCCGAAATCCTTGCCAAGATTGAGCAGTAAATAAACCTGTAAATAGAAACGATGTTGAATTACATAGCACACGCCTGTCTCCAGTAGTTGTCCAAGTGGTACCTCCCGAGTATTCCAAGCGCAACCTCGTTATCCTCCGCATTTTCAATGGTCCACAGGTGGAAGTGCTGTTTGCTAACCTCTCCCTCCCATACGACCTGGCATCTGTTGCGTGATAGATCCTCCAACTCCGTTTCAGCCTCGGCCTTCTTGGGAGCCTCGTTCTCAGTCCAGTTGATCCTGCGCGTTAGCAGTTTCTTGTACTGATTCACAGCTTTGGCGCCTCCCTCCGTGACAACAAGCGAAAACCCCTTGGCAAGGCTGATGACCATCCCCTTCAGCTCGAGCTGTTTCGCATTGATGTCAACTTTGTACACGTGTTTCGGATTGACAAGCCTGTCGATCTTGTAAACGCAAGAGTGGACACCGCGAGCGAGATCCGCGTCTCTTTTAGCACTCTCTTTCAAATGCCTCTCTTCCGGGCCCACCTTGCGCGCCTCGTTCGTCTCCTCGTGGATCCGTTTGCGCTCGGCAACTTCGCTCTTGACACGCATTTCGACTGCAGTGGGGTTCTTTATAGCGTCGTTGGTGAGAACGTTCATCAGGTTTTTCAACTTGACTTTGGGCTGTGGAGCGGGATCAAGGCCCAGCCTTATGCGATCCTGTTTCTCCTTGTGCCGTATCGCCCTATCGTTTCGCCTTATTCTCTTGAGTTCCTGCTTCGTCAAAAACAGAGGCTTGGGAGGAGGAAGGTGTTTCTCCCAGGGAGCCTGGATGGGCACCGGATGCTGTATGTATATCGTAACAGGGCAGTCTTCGCTGTTCTGATCGAGGTAGGTGAGGTTGTCCGGGTCTTCAATGTGCGCATAGCTCTTCTCCTTTAGGTACGGCCGGTCCCACCACTCGATCGCCGGAGGGTTGGATATCCTGTAGTACTGTTCACCAAGGGTCTCATCTGGAGTCAGTCCGAGTTCCTCCTGTCTCTGGCGCACCAATTCCAGCTCCCGCTCCTGCTGAAGTTTCTCACGCAGTGCCTGTGCCTTATGTATGTACTTGCCTGGCTCGTTAAGCACCAACGACCTGTGCGCTCTTGTCTTGCCGAGCGCCATGTCCGACTGGTTGAGGTACGGGTTCAGCTGAGACGGCTGAAATCCATCGCGCACTTTGGAGTTCAAAACAGGGTTGTACGACTTCGGCACCACGGGGGCTGGTGCGCTGCTTCTCAACAGTGGGTGAATCTCAACGTTCAGCCCGCCCCTGTCCTTGCGTTCATCGTCTGAGGGAGACAGCGACCTCGTGAGAGTGGTGGCGGTGGAGGACGAATAGGCGCTGTTATCGCCGTTGGGACGCCGCCTCTTGGAATGCGAGTACGCATCGTCGCTCTTCCGTTTTCCAGACATCTCCAGTCCGGATGTTTGGTTAGCAGGTAGGAACAACAAGCAAAGGCGTTTAGAGAAAATTTGGCAGGGCGTGTGACTCGACCAATTCCTCTCGTCTTTGAATCTTGTGCGGCTCTACAGGAAGGCTCGAAAGAACACATGATAAATTAAGTAAATGGAAGAAGTAAATAGATGGGTTTTATTTTCATGCTAGGCCAAAACCTTCGTGACCTTCAGTGATGGCAAGAAGAAGAGATCCGCGAAGAGCCTCATAGGACTGGTACTCTGGAAGATCGATCTGGTTGAAACAGGTATGGGAAGATGGAAGTCTGTCAGATGAGCCGTAGTCTTTGTGAATGGAGAACTTGGAGATACCAGAAACTCCGGAAAGCTCCTTGAAACCGTGTAGTGGAACCTTGGAAGTACCGGTGGCAAACTGAAGAAGCTTGGCCCTCTCCTCAACGTCGAACGACTTGACTGCTCTCCAGAACCACTGGATCTGCGGAGAAGACGCGGTGTAGTTCTGGTAAACGGTGTTGTTTCTCCAGTCGTCAACATCAATGTCTGGTAGACCAGAAATGAGCAACTCGAGTTCCTGGTCGTCAAAGATGGAGACGAGTTCCTTGGGGATGATCTCGTGGAAGCCTTCGAGGAAACTATCCATCTGTTGTTGGACAGAGGTGTTGAGCCTGTACTCGACGATGAGTTTGACGTACTCCTTCTTGTTCTCCTCGGTGACTGCAACGTTGTGTCCATCAGGGATCAGATCGATAACCTTGTGTTCGCCAAAATCGTCCGACTCAACAGAGAAGGTCTCGTCGATGACATCGGTGATATCATTCTCCAACATCCACAGAAGAGACTTGTAGTAACTCAGATCCAAACTCTCGACATCCTTGAGAGCAAGGGGGCGACCAAGGATTCTCTTGTAAACAGCACGCGAAAAGTGACAGTCAAGCAAGAAACCATCGTACAGAGCCTTACCCATGATCTTTCCGATGAACTTGAAGAAGGACAGGTGCTCAGGGTTGGCATATGAAGTTCTGTTTGGATGAAACGTTGTAGAATCAGAAGCCACCGGTGTGAATAACGCATAGTCTGGGTTGAACATGTGTCTGGACAAGACCTGAAACCATTCACGCGTAACACCACCGGCATCAACACCTGCTTCACCTCTGAAGGAGATATCCAACTTGGAGTTCTTCAGCTCTTCGCTTGGACGGTAAAAGAGGGATCTGTAAGAATCCAAAAACACCTGGTCCCTGCGAACAGTAACAAGCAAAGGCTGTCTCTCATCTGTCTTCTGATGCAGCTTACCCTCAAAGTAGAGTCTCTTGCTGTCAAAGTCCAACACCTTAGAGTTTCTCACCAGCATCGAGAATGGACCGTTCATCAACTTGGGATTGGCTCTCACCATCTGGTTGAGGATCTTCTTGTGCTCGTCGGTGAACGAGAAAAATAGGCTCTCAAGTGGTTCATGGACAAAGTCGTTCTGTTTCTCCTCATACTTGAGGACATCGCGAATAGGCATGTCGTTGACCTTGCTATGCTTGCAAACCACAAGTAGAGCTTCTATCAATGGAGACATAACCGTGGCGATGTGTGAAAGAGCTGGTTTGTCTCTGAGGACCTTCAGAACATCACTCAGAGCACCCCAAAGGGGACCAAGAGAAGAGCTCTTGTACCAATTCTTCAGCTCCTCAACCTCTGAGTTGCTATCAAAGAGATAGTCCAGAGCAGTCAAGACTCTGAGGAACTTGGCCTGATCAGAGCTTGACAGCATAAAGCTGGATAGAGTAACAGACTCAACCTCGTCATCTTCACCAACGGCAGAGATATCCCGCAGCAACACGTTCAGCTCCGACACTAAGAGCTTAGCAAGAGAAGTTGCCCATCTTGAGAGTTCCTGTGGGAATACTTTACGGGCATTCTCCAAAACAGACAAGTTCTGCAGAGTAGCCACAGTCTGATGGAATACACCACTGTGACACTCATCAGCAACCAGAATAGATGTAACGTTGCGGAGATTCTTGTCCGGGATGATTGGAAGGAACTTTGGATCGATCTTACCACCTTCAGCCTTTGTCTTGGCAACCTGCAGAGGCCTGGTAGCAACCTGCAGAGTCCTGACGAGAGTATCGATCAAATCTGCCTCCTGCTTAACCATCTTGCTATCCAAAAGACCGAGCAAAACGTTGATAGGGTACTTCGATGCTTCGCTTCTGCTGATTGACTTGAGATGTCTGTTCTTGGCTCTCTTAGACATGAGCGAAGTCTCCATCTCACTCAAAAAGAAAGTCTTGCCGGCGGTACCAAACTCTAGCAGGTATTGGATGGCATCAACTGTCTGACATGCAATGACAAGCGGAGTACATCCGACAGGGAAGTGTTCTGCAGAGTCTTCAGCTTCAACCTTCTTTGGTGTCTTTGGTGTCTCCAGTTTGGTAGGTGAAAGCTGGATTCTAGCCGTATTCACCTTAGCCCTGCCTGTTAGAGTAGTGAATATCTTCTTGGCAGACTGCAAATTGGTAGTGGCCTCCTGAAGAATGTACAACAAAAGACCCAGAATCTCAGTCTTGGACTGTTTGTTGTAACACAGGTAAGCCAGACCCTTCAGGAAGTTCTCACGGTCGTAATATGACTGTGGCACAAACAAGATTCTCAGCAAAGATGCAACACCAAACCTGTCCAGCAAAAGTGGAGCCGCAACCTTTCTAGACTTCCGGCGAGTGACCTCGTCTTCGTCCTCTTCCTCTTCCTCTTCATCATCCCAACCGTCGTAGTCATCTTCACCATTACCGTCACCTTCATCATCGTCACCATCATCGCCATCAAGAGCAGCAAATCTGCTAGCTAGAGACTCCTGAGCTAAGATCTCCTGGCGAAGGTCGTCAGGTAAAGCGGACAAAAAAGATGGGTCAATCTCAGGAATCTCGCGGCCAGTCGCAGAAGCTTCTGCACGTCTTTCTCTGACGTGCTGAGTGAACACTTCCTCTCTCATATCATCAGGCAGAGCTTCGAAGAACTCTGGATCAATGTCTGTTCCAGAAATATCAACCTGACGGTCACCAATCATAACATAAACTGGTTCCCTATCGGCGTGCGGAGCAGCGGTATAAGCTGCATTATCTGCAGATTCTTCTTGTGCGTTGCTCTCTTCTTCTGCCTTCTGAAGTTCAAGAAGCCTCTGCTTCTCCTCTTCCTCCTCTTTTTTCTTCTCCTGTTTCATCTTCTCTTCATGGTGGAATTTGAGACTCTGGTCATAGATCATGACAACAACGTTTCTCTCGAGAGCAAAACACATTTTGTGGGCAAACGATGAACCGAACATCTCCGCAACCTCAGCCCACCGGTGGAAAGTCGACTTCACGGACAAGTTGTGCACGTCGCTGCTTTGACGACTGAGACCAGAGTTTCTTTCACCTATGGCACGTAAAAGTCCCATGATATGCAAATCTGGAACTTCTCTCAGGTTTGAAGTGAAAACACCACTGCCACCTCTGCTTCTGTCGATCAGGGGAAAGTGGTGGAGAACATCCTGTGGGCGACTGTCAACATCCTCAGCTTCAGGATCATCCAAAGGATTCCGTAGGAGAGACGCGTCCATGTCTCTCTGATTGTGAGCGCGCGAGAACAAACTTGAGGATACAAGCGGAGGGAAACGCAACCTATCATCAATAATGGAGTTCAGATCGATAACGTGTCTGTGGAAGTCACCAGAGTTTCTCATGCGCAAATGATCTCCGAGATGGTTTTCTCTCAGAAAGCTTCTAGTAACTTCGATGTCTCCTTCAAGATCACCGAGCTCTCTTTCGAAGCTGCTGGCGTCGTCATCATCACCTTCGTCAGTGTATCCTTCACCACGGTGACGTCTGCCTTCACCACCGCGACCTTGATTGTGCATCTGTTGGCGACCAAAGTCATCAATCTGTCCCTCAAAACCTTCTGTTTCATCTTCATCACCATCTTCCTCGTATTCACGAATGTCAATCACGAGATCTTCATCATCTGATCTCTCGTAGTCATCATGTGAGTCCTCACTGTCAAAGTCTGAAAACAGGTCGATGGTAAACCTGTCAGGATGATCACCATATCCAGAGTCATCCGACTCAGATTCGTCATCACTTTCACTATCGTCGTCTGACTCTTCGATGATTTCGATTTCAGATCCCGATAGCATCTCTTCGTCGTCAATCTCAATGTCTCCCTCACTTCCGGAGTAGACAACATTAACAATACTCGAAGAATCACTGAAATCCATCTCCTCGTCCTCGCTGTTCTCCTCGATGTCGTACATGCCCAAAGTGGAGTTTTTCAGCAGATTGGGGGTTTCCTCATCATCTTCAAGTTCATCATCTTGCACATCATCGTCTTCAGCATCATCACCCTCAGCCTTCTGATCATCAAACTCATCCTGATACTTGATGATGACGCTGGAAATGCGACTTATGAGTCTCATCATATCCTTAGTCAGAGATCCTGAATTGGGATAGTTAAGATCCAAGTTTGCCAGAATGCCAGCAACGAGATCTGGAAAGCCCTTGTCCAACATGATGCGAGCGACATGGTATGCATCGTACTTGTAGGCAGTCTTGGGCTGAATAGGCACCAAACTGTCTCTGTGATCGTTGATCAGACCGAAACTCAGTTCTAGCAAATCGTCAATCTTACCATATCTTGAGTTCGCGGTGTGAACACTCATGCTCGTGTCCTTCATAACCTTCATTATCAAGTCAACAGTGAACTTCCGCGTGAGAGTGACGTAAGGGCTCGGAGTCTTAGGCTGTTCCTCAGCCAAGTAATCAGGAAGGGCCGAGACTAAAGCTAGAACACATGTTTTGGCCAATGTAGACACCACACTCTTTCTCTCAAATACCAGGTCATCATCGACAGTAGAGAAGGAGTTGGTGGGGAGAAGCTGGTAAATCAGGAAGTTGAGAGCAGTTGACCGGGGCCTCAAAGGAACTCCGAAGAGCCTCTTCTTGGAAAAAGTCAGAAACTCGACCTTGGCATGTTCATAAGAGAACAATAACTCCACAAGCGATTGCAGCAAGAAACAAGCATAGAGACAATGTCCATTTTTGAACAGAAGATCTTGTCTGACCTTGGAGGAGGAGCCCTTTGATTTCTGCTTTTCACTATCCCAGGCTTTCCTATCTTCCTCCGTAGAAACATAAATGTCGTTATGAGTCACAACATCCATAAGCTCATTCAGCAGAATGGACACGGGTCCAATCTCAGGGCGAGGTACATCGTCGTGTTGCTTTGTGCTTCCGTAAAAAATCACATTGGGCTCAGCCATAGACCTTTCACTGTCCACGTCCATCAAAAGATCAGTGCCACACACCTCGGCGAAAATGTCCGGAGAACGAATCATCGAAGGAAGCGAGGTTTGAAGCAGCTTCGTAATGCCTTGGGGCTTGTGACCCTCGCTATTCTTGATCTTAGCCCACCACGCTTCTTCAAGCTTGTAAGAGGTTACCTCCCTGACAAAACCGGGTGTCTCAGTACACTGACGCATAATGATGATCAAGCAAGTCTGGAGGGCCTGCATGTTCGTTGCAGAAGTGAACTGGCGCACACAGCCAAGTAATGCCTTCAAGACAGACGATTCCACCAGTTTTGGCGAGTGAAACTGACTTCTGGAGTATAATACCAAGACTCTAGCCACCGACAATGCACTTTCAAAGGATTTGAACTCAGTAACGCCTAAAATGCTCTCGAAAAAGCCATCAACCAGATCCTGTGGAAGCCTGTAGTACGTCGTTTCCTTCATATCGAAGTACCTAACGAGAACATTTCTTTCCAGCATTTTGGAACCGTAGGGTAAAGCCTCAGGGATTGCCATCTGAGCTAGAATACACTCATACAAGAACATCGCATAAGGGTACCATGGCTTGGAGACATGCTCTGCTCCCATATCGCGGAAACGGTCAAGTATCTTGTTGATGATACCCGAACACTCACCTTCCCAAGGCATACCATCCAGCGAGGGATTTTCTTCAAGTATTCCGATTGATTCGTCGTTCAGCAGCAAACTGGCAAGATGGACCAAGGGTGCGGACGGCTCACCGGAAAGATCGAGCTTGGAGAACAGCGAAAACACAGGCATCCAACGCCTCTTCAGAGGAGGTCTGTCGACATAATAGGTGAGCTTCACCGCAGAATGCACCTTGTGAACAAGAGATGGATACCATTCCAAAATGTTGCACCAGTTATCAAACATGTCCGACTCCCAGGCGTGACACTCTTCAACAACGTCAGCGATGGTCTTTGTACCAGGAAGTGGCTTGAGCTCCAGTGGAACGTACATGTTTTTCTTGATAGCAGCTACAACCGCATCGATATCGAGAGGAGCAGTTGATCCGCTGTAGATCTGTGGGCCAAGAGGTAAGATGTTTCTGTACCACTCAAGGTAACGCCATGCAGTTTCATGGTCAACTCCTTCAACATTCAGATCAACCATGTACTGAACTTTGTCTTTAGAAGGCCAAGCATTCTCCCAGGATAGCGGGAGCAATTTTCCATCGCTATCCTTTTTGTGCTTGGTGAAGGACCAGATCGATTTGTGGATTTTCAAGATGGAACCAATCACATCGGAGGCCAACAAGGGTTCACCATTGGAAGAAACACATCCAAAAACACCGCTCTTTCCCTTAGTCAAGTCATCCATGAGCTGGACAGTCATAGAGACAGCTTGAGTCCAAAAAGACACAAACAGATTCATTGGCGGATCAGATTGATCATCTCCGGGCATGAAACTCTTGAAGAATGATTTCTCAGGCATGTCCGTATTCTGTACTATTCTGCTGAAGACCTCAAGACACTCGTATGGAAGTCTGGCGGTCGCACTCTCCAGAGTGGAGTCCACACATAGAATACTCTTCGATTGCGACTTGCAAACCAAAGGAACTCGAGAAAACGCCCACTTGCATGTCTCTGCAAGTTTTGTGAGACCACCATTTTGGTAAAGAAGAGCACACAGAACAGTATGTGCAGGACATGCAGATCTGTACTTGATGTAGATGACACAAGTGATGAAATTCACGACAGTGAGTCTGTAGAGAGTGGCGAAGTAGTCATTTTCATCTTCCAAAGATAACAAGTCCCGACAATTATCCGCAACCACAGTGGCGATTTTCATGGCACCCTTTGTGATATCACGAGAGAGTCGATCCTGACGCTTATCCATGAGGGGCCTCAAGAGAATACTCAGTAGTCTGATGAAGCTGGTCTTGATGGACGAATAAAATCCGTTCAACAAAACAGTGTTTTCGAACTCCGCGGAGTCTGAACGTCCTGGTTTGGGGGTAAAAGTCCACGAAAGCTGGATGTAAAGAGCTGTAGTCTCAAACTCAGTGGCACCCAGGGCATCGTCAGGAGTCTTCTCCAAAAGCCCAATCTCTGCAGAGACCACTTTTTTGTAGAGGGTAAACAGTCTCCTCAAAACAGAAAGGCCCTCATCCTCATCAATGGAATCATACTTTGAGGCAAAGAAACCGATCAAAGGCGACATGCGAGCACTCGATAATGAAGAAACCGAGGCATACACTTCACCCAGAGAGTATAGCAAATTCGTAACAACGCCGAGTTCCGAAGCCAACTTTCCTGAGTCCGCAGAATCAAGCTCTGAGATCATCTCTGTAATACCCTTATCACCAATGAGCAAACTATCAAGATTGATCAAGGATCTCTTCAGAGCATTCAGAAGTGCCTCCAAAGCATAGCTGTTGACATCTGAGTTGGTAAGCTTGAGAATAGCGTTCAAAGAAGCCATAGACTCTGACATTCTGAAATCAGCAGAAGTGTTTGGAATCGTCAAATAGGCCACCCACTCCTCTGGAGTCACCATCATCGCGACATTTTTCCATCTAGCATTTGTGTGGAACAGTCTGTCCAGAAAGGAAAACGCCTGATTCAGGATTGCCATGCTGTTCGATGGGCGTGAGAGTACATGCTGTGCAGCAACCTTCAAATCAAGCTCGACCTTTTCCGACTTACTCCGATAGAAGTAGCCATTTTCGGATTGTGTCAAATGCGTTGGTTCTGCAAGCTCGGCAGCTCTCTTAGAAGCATTTTTGGCGAGATCAACAACGTTCTTCACGATTGTGTCTTTCAGGTCAGGGTAGTGTCGCACAACTTCATCAAAAGTGTTCCCAAGAACCACCGAAAAGCCTTGGGATAGTAACTCCTTGCACAAAACAGGATCGTGAAAAATAGTGAAAAACTTGGTGATAAGATCAGCGTCAAGAACCTTCTTGAGTCCATCATGACTGAGACAAAGAGCACCGATCACTTCTGGGAGACAGCCCAGTAGATCTGAGGACTTGCCGAAGAACGTTTCAAAGCGTTCAATGAAGACATCCACAGTTCCGGCCTCATTCAAGATCGAGTAAGCGGTTGGCTCGTTGTGCATAATGGCAAGAACAATCACCAGACAACTAGCGAGTGTCTCATTTCCAAAAACACGAGGGTGTCGCATGACTGTATTGAGAGAGATCAGCAACGGAGAATCAAACAGATTCCTGACTCTATCACTGCCGTCTGTGTCAATGATGCTATACACAAACTTCAACAACTTTCTGATGAGCTTGCTCTGGCGCATAGATGTATTGTACGAAACCACAACCTCTGGAGGTGGACCACCACCAAAGCCTGGGTTTTCGAGTGCAAAGGTGACCTCGTAGCCTATTTGGTCAATGAGATGCTTGAATCCGTTGAGAGTGATGAAGGAGTCAAGCGAGTTAGGCGAGATGTGTATGATGCGGGATATCAGCTCTAGCGCGCCACATCTGGTGCGTCTGTCGTGGGTTTTGAGCTGCAGAAACTCGACTAACACGTTGAGCAAACCAGCACTGAGAAGCAATGTCGACGAACTCTTCAGTCCAATCAAATAACTGACCATCATGAAGAAAGTAGGTACAAACATCTCGGATTCCTCGCAGTGGCCGTCCCTCGTTGCCCTGAGAATGTGCTTGAGACAACGGAACAGTAAACCATGAGCAACGTTACCACTGAAAGCCTTCAAAATCTCACCTGCATGATCTCTTTTCGAAGAAATGTACATGAGAGAGTGAACGACATCGTTCCGCAACTCTGGCGACACCTTCAGATCCGGATCGACAAGAGCAGCGAGCTCATGGAATATGTTGGGCTGTTCCTCGAGAACAAGATGGGCTAGCCCCTTGTCGCAACAGGCAATACCTATAGCCAAACACTTGATGGCTAGAAGCTTCTCCCTGATCCCCAAGGCTTCGGGAGAGTCGTCATTGAACGCCTTGGCAAACGCCACTGTCAACTCGTAACCATAGTAGTACTCCTGGGGTAGTTCGGAGGCACGCTCGTACATCTTACCAAAGCTGAGCTCTCTGACTTGCTCAGACGAGAAGACCAAACGCTGCATGCCCTCAGAGGCAAAAACATTCTTCATGTTATCCTTGGATTCCACAGGAGGCTGCAGATCGGGAGTTTGTGTGTTCAGCACGGACCGTGACCTTGGTCTCTTTGTAGGTGTGACAGATGCCTCACGTTCTGAGATCTTATGCTTGCGTTTGAACACCAAACTCGAGTTGAAGTACTCGTACTCCAGGCGCTTCCACGCAGATGGATACTGCACTGAGGGGTCAGTCCAGTCCGCGAGCTTGAAGTGCGTAGACTTGAGCAGCGACCTCCCATTTTTCTTCGACTTCTTGGACATCGTGTGCTCGGAGATTGGCGGTGGATATCCGGTGGCCATCTTCAGAATCTTCTCCTCTATGTCCGAAGGTGGCTTGGCATGCGACGAGCTCATGAACTCGGACATGGTGAGGGTTATTCTGAGGGCACTGAGCTTCACATCCAGCGAAGTACAGTTGAGCAAACAGTAAACCCTATCCATTGAGCGGTATATCTGTTTTCCTGAAACCATTTCCAGCAGAGAGTATGTGAAGTTGAGCACGAGAAGAACAAGCTCCTCATCATCAGCCGCTATGGGAGCCGGTTTGGTGTATACCTCCGTATACTTGTACTTGTCGATGATCGTCTCCAGGATGCCATCAAATCTGTTCAGAACGCCAATGAAGTGCCTTATGTCAAACTGCACATTCTTCCAAAACACAAATGTGCGCAACGTCTCAACCAGCTCAGGCAGGGAGCAAGTGGCGAGATTCGAGACGAACGCAGTCAGCTCTGGTGTCTGTGGCTCCTAGTTAGCAAACACGCACTTTCCAAACACAAGATCGGATACTTACCACCACCTGGGTGCACTGAACGCTGGCGCCTTCGTCGTAATGCATCTTCGTCTCAGCGGTGTGTCAGATCAGTAAACCGCGAAGCAGACAAGGTACTCTCTGTTATTCGGCTGTCGTTGGATTCCAGACGCGGGTTTGATGGAACCAATGACGGGTATAAACAACAGAGACAAACGAATCGCTGAGAAAAAGGGGGGGGACTTGCTTGTTGTAAGAGCCGAAAGCTTTCTTACGGGGCGCTTAACAAGGCCATCACAGAAGCGCTAAGAAATTTTCCCTGGTGCAGGCACGACGGTCACATGACCACCTCAGATTCTGCGTGGGCTTTTTTGAGGGGTTTCTCTCGGGAGGCGTTGTGCTCACTTCGAGGAGATTAATATAGACAAGCCGCAGAATGCTCGGGTGTGTTGCCAGAAGGAGTGTTGGGGCGCCGTTTCGAGTGTGGATACGCATGCGGTTCCACTCTCAGCAGGCCACAGAGCTGTCCTTAAGACCCTACCAAAGAGACTGCATAGAGCAGTGCATCAGCGCGCTCGATAGGGGTTCCAACAAGGTGGTGGTGAGTCTGGCCACTGGAGGCGGAAAGACTGTCATCTTCTCACATCTCATAGACAGGATCAAGCCCAATCCAGACACTGGTGGCCGCAAGACGCTGGTTCTGGTGCACAGGCAAGAACTCGCAGACCAGGCGATGCAGAAGATCTCGACGGTTAACAAAAGCTACAAGGTGGAAAAGGACCAGGCAAAGTTTAGGCCGACGCATGCGGACGATGTGGATGTTGTGGTGGCGTCTGTGCCGACCCTTCTGCGCACACCGGAGCGTTTGGCCAAGTACAACGCGGACGACTACAAGGCCATAGTGGTTGACGAGTGCCACCACGCGGTGACAAGCTCTTTCCTTAAAGTGCTGGACCACTTTGGCGTGTCAAAGAGAAACGATGTCAGCAAGATAGCCCTCATAGGGTTCAGTGCCACCCTCAAGCGCAGAGACAAAGTGCCGCTCAACAAAGTGTTCGACGAGGTGGTGTTCAACATGGGTCTCGAAGAGATGATCTCTAACGGGCACCTCTCGGACTTTGTTTGGTCCCGAATCGCTACGTCTCTGCGTCTGGACGAGGTTGAGATCGTCAACGGCGATTACAGTCTCGGTGGTCTGTCAAAACACGTCAACAAGCCAGAGGTGAACAACCTTGTGCTCAGGCTCTATCTCCGCATGAGGGACCTCTGCAACTTCAAGTCGTCGCTGTTCTTCTGTGTTAACGTACAGCACGTCCAGGATGTATGTGATCTCTTCAACGCTCATGGGATCAGAGCAGAGTCCGTTGTGGGGTCTACCCCGCCTCAGGAAAGAGAGAGGATTTTGCGCGATTTCAAACAGGGTGAACTCCCCGTCCTGGTGAACTGTGGAGTCTTCACAGAGGGAACTGATATACCCAACATTGACTCGCTATTCCTTGTGAGGCCCACAAAATCACAGCCGTTGCTGACTCAGATGATAGGAAGAGGTCTGAGGCTGCACGAGGGTAAACAGAACTGCCACATATTTGACTTTGTTGACTCTACAGGCATTAGCATAGCAGCAAAGGCCGAAATAGAAGGTGTGGAGCGCCAGGCAGGCCCATCCATTGTCGATATCCAGCATGGTCTACGCTCAGCGCCTAAGGATACGAAAGAGCTGGACATAGAAAAGATCGAAGTGATCACGTTTGAAGGCGTGCAGAAGTTCTTGAACTCTGAATTCCAACAAGAAGAGAAATTTCCAGATTTTGTCAAGATAAAGAGCAACAAGAATCCATGGGTGAGGCTAAAGTTTGATTCGTGGGGTATGAAGGTTGACCAGCATTCGCATCTCAGAATAGACAAGGAGGGAGAGCACAACTACCGGTTCCTGCTGATTGAGTTGAGGACTTACCGAATGTCAACTGATGACGAACCTTCTGATAGTCTCCAGTATCAGATCGCGAAAGCAACGAATCAGAAATCAAGGGCCATCAGGTACCCATCCACCAAGACTATTGCAGAACACTTGCCAAACCTTGAGAGAGCCTTCGAGGAATGCGAAAAGTTCTTGCAAGAGAACACAAGGTACACTCCAGTGCTTGGAAAACTCACAGGAAATATCACTGAGAAACAAGAATCGTTTTTGCGCAGGAAATGCGCTGCCATCGCCTCAAAGTCGCTCAGGAAGGCAAACTTGGACGATTTCAACAGGGAGCTAGACTCGGCGTTGACTAACCTCAGCAAGTCTGAGGCGGGGAACCTGATATTTGCATACTCCATCTCTGGGAAGATAGCACTACAACTCTTCATGAACACAGAGATTCTGCCCAAACTCAAGAAGGAGAAGGGCTTGTTAGACTAGAATACCAGAATGCACCTTGTATATAGAAGTAAATGTTATTTATGAGCGCCAGTACTGTGCCAAACTGTGTAAACGATCGATGACAACTGGTAAGAACGCATTGACACTGTCGTTGATAAGTGTTTGGAAGTGGAAGATTGCTTCCTCGTCGTTGAGCTCCAGCATGAACTTCTCCTGAATTTTCAAGATGAGCTCCAGCTTTTCTGTCTCATTCGTCGCTTCGTTTCCCATATTCATGCTCGCACTTGTCTTCAGTACAGGGATGCTTGAGTCAATCATGAGCTGGAAGAGGTTCAGAATCAAGCTCGAGTTTCGGCGAAGCGTGATGTACGCTATGAAACAGTAGTTGCAGAACTTCCTGTAGTTGTCATCAGTGAGACCTCCCATGCCCTCAATGATCTGGATAGGCAACTTCATCAGCGGAGGGAATGGTTTAGGGTCCTGCCCAAGAATGTACCCGAAGTCCGCATGGAAGAAATACCCGTCTTTGGTCAAAAGAAGATTCTCAAGATGTCTATCACCAACACCCAATATATACGTGACAACACAGTATCCGGCACATGACCGCACGTAGTTGTCCATAATCTCGGGGCGTACTCCTAAAGGTGACAGGCTGTCTGGGTTGTGCTCCCTCAAAAAAGCCAAGATGGAGTTGTTGTGTTTGGCTAGAATGGATGATAGAGACTCGTTAGGGATGAACTGAATCATACCTTCAACAGGACCGAGAGCCAGAATCTTGTAAGGCTTGAGCTTCAGATCAAGGTTCTCGTTCTGCAAGATTCTCTCCATGAGGGTGATTATCTGGACAACAAACTGATCCTGACGCAGGTCATCTCCAATTTTGTACATGAGCGGGTATTTGTGGTTGTCCTGGGTCTTGAACGTGATCTTCAAAGGCGACAAACTGCTCTTGAAAACGCTAGACTGCGCTGGGTAACAACCCGTGATTGTCACCGAGGGATCTAGGGGAAGGGGGACAGGGTCAAACTCCACCAGTGAGAAGTAGTTGTGGTGCAAGCCTTCGTCCAGAACCCTACCGAGTCCAGAACCAGTGCCCTGACTGCTGCTTTGCTTCTGCTTGGACTTCTTCTTCTGTTTCTCGACCAAGAGATTTTTCAAGATCTCCACCTTGTTCGGGGTTGGTTCCTTCTTGTAGTCGACCTTGATCTTCATGGATATTTCATGGAGCTTGGCGATAACATCAACTTGCCTCTTCAGAATAGTGATCTTCTCATGACCCTCTGGTGACATGGCCAAATTGACGATGAAATGGAGCTGTGTCTCTTGGAAGACCCTGTGGCTACCTCCACCTTTCACCTTATCTCCAGAGAAAGGTGTCTGGGTGTTGGGATTCCCGTTGAAGTAGTCGTCGATGACGTTGTTATCAATGGCCATGTCGTTGTCGTTGACAGAAGGTCTAGCCCTCCTGCTGGCGAGATTTTCTGTCTCATCGTCAACCTCAACCTTGAGATGCCAGTAAAAGAGACTCATTAACCTCACGTTATGAGATGCACGGGTAATCAAGAACTTTGCGAGAGGAGATTGAAGCTTGGGGAGCTGTTTGAGGATCTTCTGATGGTGCTTGGGTACAGTCAGGTTGGGGTCTTCAAGTAGTTTCACTGCTGGATCATCCGTCTGTCCAAACTCCACAAACTGGTATCCACTTGAGCTTGCATTTGTCGGCGTGTTACTGCCCACTCCAGTATCGTCATATTCAATGTTCTCCTCATCAAGCACTCTAGAGTCATCGACGTCGTCAATATCCGTTGATGGAGTAACATAGTTCGCCTCGTTCTTGATACACTGTACCAGCTGTACCAAATACATTTCAATTTCATCATCTGTGACCGAGCTGAGTCTCTGGATAGCCATCTTGCGTACAATATGATTCTTGTAGTTGACACTGAGGAGCTCAAGACAGTCCACCACTTCGAGTTTTCCCACAAACATATCTGGCTTTCTCTGCGTTTGTGAGAGTGGTACATCACCCGAGTGGTGTGCCTCCATCTCGTTAATGATGGTCAAAAACTCGTTGACTTCAAAGTCATCATCCCAGTCGATACACTTGATGAAGTTGATGATGAAGTTGTTCAGATCGGCCGTGTTCTTGTTCAAAAACAAGTTGTTCAGCAGGAAGTAGCGGAACTTCCATATCAGATTCTTCTCCTGTGGGGATAGCTTCTCGAAGAACTGCTTTTTCAGTATCGATGTGATCTGAGAGCGCACCTTCAGCGTGGGCTTGATGTCTTTGTCGAGAGGAGAAGACTGGTGGATTCTCTCTAGCTTTCTGAACTTCAGTTCAACCGGATCCTCACTCACATTATCGCGGTACTGGTCAGGGTCAAACACGACGGTACGAGCGTTCATCGTAGAGCTCTCGATATTGCTCGCCATGATATCATTGGTTCCGTTCACACTAACGAGGCTGCCTGCGTTTTCACCCACAGTACTATTCATACCGTTGTTATAGCCACTCATGCCCATCGAGTGGGGATCGTATGTCGGTATGTTCAGCACAGAGTACTTGTAGTCAAGATACACCACTGGTACATCGAACTGTGCGAGGTTCAGGTGGAGATAACACTCAAACCGACTCTTTGTAAGCAATGTGCTTTTCTTGCGCGCGCTCATATCTTTGAGATTGATCTGTTCAATCTTCCTGAACGTCAATTGATCCAGCCAATCGACAGAAACAATGTCTCCAGACTCGTGACTCTTGAGCTTGTGCTCCAGACGATCCATTTCTGAGTCCTCGCACTCCGACGTCGTCTTCTGTTGTAGTTCATCTGAAAACGGCAGGGATATCTTCAGCTTCTGGTGTCCCTTCTTCAGAGTGTACACTGGACCATCATCCCGGTGGTTCTTGAGGTTGAATAGCTGAAGCTCAGCCACACCTACCACAACCTTGGCACCGGTCTTCTTGTGGTACTTGAACAGTGCAATGCGGAGGATGGAGTCAAGCGGTAGCTGGCTGTAGTTTATCGGCAGTGTAATGAACGGATTCATCACGTTCTTCTGTGGCTGGTTGTGCCTCTGGTCTCCCTGGGACGTCACCACCGATGATTTGGCTGCTCTACCCTTCGTCTGTGAGCTGAGATACTGCAACGGCGTCACCACCGGCACGATAAGCTGTTTCTCCGCTGACACAACTTCAACGATGCTGAAAATCTCTTTGAGAGGTTGCTGCTCCGACTGCGATCTGAGTAGCGCGGAGACCGGCGATTGGTCAAACAACTCAGCCGTGTTTGAGAGAGCCTCTGTGTCGCCATCGATGGATGTTATCTTGAACTTGAAGGGGATCTTCAGGTCCTTGGACAGACAGAACGTCACTGAATTCTGGTTCCGTATATCCACATCCATTGGTTCCGTTTGTCTAACGCGGAGAAACGTGGAACCGCGGCAAAACAAAGAGACACACAAACACGAGGGGTCTAATTCCTGGTGGTCACGTGACATTTTTACAACATTGCAAACTGGTTGTGTTGTGTAGTGATTAGCGATGTATATACACTTGTATAAATTATGTGGTGATCTCCAGCAGAATTGTAGCATTCTTCAGGCCAGCATCGGCAATTGTTTTGTCGAGCTCGCTGATCAGGTTCTGGCGCTGGCTCGTAAGCACAAACTCTGTATCTGGCTCGCTGAGGCCTTCAAACGTAGCCTTGACAAACTCATACACTGTGCGCACTGTGTCGTGAAGATTGAAAACCCGCACCACTCTCTTTCCATCGCCGGATCTGATCTGCACTCTGGTGGTCGTGCCAGGTTGCAGGGCTGGCTCGTCATGTGCAATGGGTTTGATGGAGGCAAGTATCTGTGCCTCTGTGAGTTCTTCTGGCTCCTGTGGGGCCTCTTCTGTATCCGAGTCGAGCGAAATGGGGTTTTCTTTGTCTCCACCGCTCAAATCTGCGGTACTGTTATTCATCGACTGCTGCATTGCCAGATTGATCTGCTGCTCCTCCGACAAGGCGTCCACGTTGATGGTCTGTTCGTGCTTCACGGTTGGGTTCTTGTGCCCTGGCTCGAGCGAGAAGCGACTCAAAAAGTCGACAACGTCACTCAGCCAGTCCGGCACTTTGGGAACCTTGTTATCCCAGACCTTGAGGCGTTCTCCTGTCATTGGGTCCAGTATCGCTATATGTGGGAAGCCGGTGAAGGGATAGAAGTTCGTGTACTCTGTTCCGCTGGGCGATGTGTTGTGGTACTGCAAGAACAAAAAGTTTGCCCGCACAACGTCCTTGACATCGGAGTTGGCCCAGAAATCTCTGTTGAGCACCTGGCACTGGAAATCGCCCATGTCCTGTATGTTGATCAAGATCCACTTCTTCTCCTGACGCGCCTTCATCTTGGCATGGTCAAGACTCAGCTTCTCGATGATATCCCAAGGAGGCCTGAATATGTTGGCCAATCTCCTCTGACTGCTGGTCATCATGCTGACACCCCTTGATTGCCTCTCCCTCCGTGCCGGTCTTCTGGGCCTCACCTCTTCTGCTTCGAGGTCTATCACGTTATCATCTTCGTCCAATTCAATGATATCGTCGTCGTCAGAGTACTCGTCCTCGTCGTAGTATTCATCGTCCTCGTCGTCGGGGAAGTCCTGGTCGTATCTCTGGTTGAAGATTCCGACCGGTGTGTCCCCAAAGATAGCCGGTCCTGGATGATTCCACGTCGCGGGAGCGGGAAAAGAGTCCACCAGCTGCTCGTGTACCGCCTCTTCTGGTGCCCTCACATCGTTCTGGTACACCTCATTCTGAAGCCTTGCCGCCAGAGCAGCATCGTCGTCTTGGTCATCAACGGGGATGCTTCCAGAGCCTGCGGGTGCTCCGTGTTCGTAGAACAGAGAAACCGCGGTATCCATATCGTTACCTGCCATCTCTAGAAACTGTTCAGCTACCTGTCTGTCCGCCGTACCGGTAACGGCAAGAAACGTGTCCGCCATTTCATCCATCGTGCAAAGCTGTATCTAGTAGAAAGCAGAAGAAACCCACCAAAAACACGGTGGCAACACACAAAGAAGACAAGCCCGCTCCTCCGTGTCACGTGACGTCAGATGATCTTGTACACTCAACTAGATATGGAGATATGATATTCATTAGATACATTACTTCTTCGTGCTGTGGTCGGAGTCCATGTTCACCTGGATCCACTTGAACGGCGGGGGCGAAGGTGGTCCTGTGCGCGTTGAGGGGTGAGGTGCAATCCAGATGCTCCCATCTGGCATGAGGTAGGCTTGTCCAGGAATGGCGATCTGCGGTTGGGGCATCAGGGCAAACTGCGGTTGGGGGATCATACCAAACTGCACCCTCGTGATCTCGTCGATGAAATCAGCTAACCCGGCCAGAGGACTCACCGCAGGGTCATGTGCAGCAGCCTCGAGCAGCGAGGCCACTTTGGGATCTCCCCTCCTCTCAGACCCCGTTGGTCTGGATAGCCCCTCTTTGAGCTCCCGTATCAAAACCACATCGTCCATGGTGTCAACGGTGTCCACAGGCACGCCTGTGGCTGTGTTCCCGTCGTACTGTATCTTGTTCAGCACTCCGATGTTTCTGCTCCTAGCAACCCGAGCGGCCGCCTGTGCTCGTATAATGGCGAGCTCTGTCTCCTCGCGATCCTCTTCGTCGTCCTCCACGCCCCGGAGAGACTTTCTGTAGTTGAGTTCCTCTAGGCGTTTCATTCTCTCGTCTGCGAATCCCAGGAACTCGTCTCTCATCTCCATCTGCGCCTTGAACGTCTCCCCGATCAGCCTCTCGCGCTCCTCGGCAACGTCTTTGGCGAACTGTTGCCATATCACCGCGGGCTGGTTCTGCCTGTCCCTCTCGATCATGTCAAGTGCATATGTGTGTTCCGCGATGGCCCCCTTGATCTTCTGGCGGAACGGCTCCAGTGTCTCGTCAAACACTTTCCGGAACAGAGGGATAGTGATTTCCGGTGGAATATGAGGCGTGGGGCGTTTCTGTTTCCTCTCGGTGGCATAGTGCAGATCCACTTTTGGCATGTCGTCCTCAACCATTCTCTTGTAGTTCTTGAAGCCCGTGTTTATCGTGGAGATGCAGCTGTCAACCACCCGTATCAGCTCGTCGATGCGCGAGACACGAGCGTCGGACAGGTGATTCGACACGGTCCTGTAGTCAAACTCCAGCTTGGCCCTGAACAGATCGGTCAGCTCGCTGTCTCCGCGCACTTTGAACAGTATATCGTGGCACTTCTTCTTGGACAAGGGTGTCTTGGACACGAGCAGAGAGCGTAAATCTTCTGTGTCCGAGTCATCGGACTCTTCTATGAACCTCCTCTTCTGGGACTCGTCTGACCCTGAGTGGCGCCTCTTGAGCGATATCATCTGGGCGGAACTCTCTCCTGTGGCGTATATGCTCCGCTGGAATATCAGGCACGCTCCGGACCGGATTCTATAGCCTGGTCGGCGTTTGCAAAACGGTTTTCTTCCCTTCTGACTTCCGCAGGCGAGACTGATTATATTCACGCCGATCCACTTATGTCCGCCAATATATGTGCCGACGGTTCCGGTGTGCCAGGCTCCAGCGATATATTCAAACGGTGATACTGCAAAGCCCCCTGCGAAAGCCGTGTAGCGTGGGTTCCAAAATCTTGCCGAGTGTCAGCGAAAGTGCGAGCTGCAGGACGGGAATCCACTGAGGCTCTTCTTTTCCGAAAACGGACGTTGCAAAACGCGTTGTTGTATTTTGCGGAACGCCCAGTTGCTGTGCTCACAGAGGTGCAACAAATCAATCTGTTGCTGTATCTGGCTTACAAGAGGCCGCACTTGTAGTTTCGAGTGGTACTCCCGGGATGCAGCCAGTGTGCCAAGGTGGGCAGAGCGGGAAAAAAAGGACAAGCCCAGCCGAGATCCCGGCCCCCTGCGCGCGGCCGTTATTGTTGGTGACACGTGATGAGGATGACAGCAGGAAGAACAAGGGCCCAATTTACAGAGGCGGTTCGGGGCCTGTTCTTCTCCCCTCTTACTGGCGCGCTACAGCAATGATACACTCGGTTCTGATATGTATGTGGCAATCCAGCAGACGTTTGTGCGTATACTAACTGCAACAGTCAACACGGATGGGGCTCCTAGGCTGATCAAATTCTACACTCCAGTTGACATACAGACCCAGCGTCTCCTGCTACACCAGGTGCACCAATTGGTGATCGGCAGGTCTTCGGGCCAGTGTTCGTTCCTGACGCCGCCTCCGCTGCTAGAGGGGTACGAGGGCATCAAGGTGATATACCGCAGATACGCCACTCTGTACTTTGTCTTCATAGTTGACGAGCAGGAGTCCGAGCTTGGCATACTGGACCTGATACAGGTGTTTGTCGAGGTGCTCAACTCGTGTTTCGAGAACGTGTGTGAACTGGACCTTGTCTTTGGGTGGCAGGTACTGGAGACGTCGCTGGAACAGATCGTGCAAGGCGGAATGGTAATCGATACAAACACAAAGAAGATAGTTGCTGCGGTGGACGATGCCAACAAACAGAAGAACTCGAGCTCGTACAACTCCACGAGAATGCCATCTGCGCTGGCTGCGCTTGGCGGTGTGACGGCTCCGACGAACATCGGATCGAGGTTCTTCGGTGGGTGGGGGTCCTAAATAAATAGTATGTACAAAACGGGGAGCGGTCTCTTCATTTCCAGAATGCCCACTTGCTCTTTGGGCTTGTGGCCTGTGCGATTTCAACCTCCTGCTTCTTCAGCTTCTCGATCTCGCTCAGCTGGCTCTTTGCAGCAGCCTCCTTCTCGAACTTCTCCTTCTTGAGCAGCAGCTCTGGTCCCTTGGGCAGTCCGCTGGTGGCGGTATCTCTGTCCCATGGCGACTGAATCGGACCTGTCTTCCACACAGGCTCGTTCGACTTGGAGGTCTGCTGCACGATCTTCATGAGCTCTTCCTGTTCCTTGCGCCTGAACTGCTTGTTGTGCTCGTACTCCTGTCTCAACTCTGGTGAGAGTCTGGCTATCAGCTGCTCTTCAGTGGGTGTGGTGTACTTGAACAGCAGAACTCCCGACCCAACAATACCACCGCCGTATATTATGAACTTTTTCCACATCAAAGCATTCGCCGACGACATCTTGGCTTGTTCTTTTGCGGGTTGAAGAGAGGAACACGAGCCGTCACTCTGCGGAAATTCTGCTCTCGGCTTGTCAATGTTCGTGTGCCCACCAGCGTCGCAACATCCGTTTTTTGTTGTGTTTGGGTTCGAAGCGATAATTAGAGGGTTTATATATGAAATGGGCGTTCTTTTTACAACACTCTCTCCTTTGGAAGGATATCGACTAGGAGATCGTCAACTTTGTAGCTCTTTCTGATGTTGCTCTCCATCTTGTAGGTCTGGAGAAGCTCAAAGTACTTGTCAAAGAGGTAGGAGGAATCGAGAGGACCTCCCTTGGCCTCTGGGTGGAACTGAGTGGAGAATATTGGCTTCGTCTTGTGGATCATACCTTCGTTGGACTGGTCGTTAAGGTTCACAAAGTACTCCTTGAAGTCTGGGTGGAGCGTGGACGCGTCAACGGCGTAACCGTGGTTCTGGGATGTGATGTGGCACTTTCCAGTTGTGAGGTCGAGAGCTGGGATGTTGTGGGCTCTGTTACCGTACTTGAGCTTGACGGTCTTAGCACCGGTGGCAAGCGCGAGCAGCTGGTGGCCGAGACAGATACCAAAGATGGGCAGGTTGGGGTTCTTCTCCATGGTCTCTCTGAGGTTGGCAACGGTGGCGGCGCAGTGTGTTGGGTCACCTGGCCCGTTGGAGATGAAGACACCGTCGAACTTATCGGCGATATTCTGGACCGGGTAGTTGTATGGAAGGACGGTAACGGAAGCACCTCTGGAAACAAGAGACCTCAAGATGTTCTCCTTGACACCACAGTCAAGAACAGCAACGTGGAAGTCACCGTTGGGCGATGGAATGTGGAATGGAGCCTTGGTGGTGACCTTGTGCACGAGGTTCACAGAACCTGGATCCTCGAAAGCAGCATCCTCGTCGGCATCGTAGGTCTCACCAACGGTGAGACGGGCAAGACTGGAACCCTGCTCTCTAAGATACGTCACGAGGGCCCTGGTGTCAACGCCCGTGATGGCTGGGACACCCTCTCTCTTACACCACTGGGACAGACTCTCAACAGCAGTCCAGTGGGAGTACTGCATGGCAGCATCGCTAACAGCAATACCGATACACTGGATGTGTGGACTCTCAAAGTACTTGAGCAGACCAAACTCGTCTCTGGCGGTACCGGAGGGAACACCGTAGTTACCGATGAGGGGTTGTGTGAAGACGATGATCTGGCCCCTGTAAGATGGATCGGTCATGGACTCGGGGTATCCAACCAGCGATGTGGTGAACACAGCCTCACCGGAGATGTTCTTGTCAGCACCGAAGGAGTATCCGTTGTACACAGGACCGTCTCTGATGGTGAGAGTGGCCCTGTCCAGAGTCTTGGTGGATGACACAGCACATGTCTTGGAGAAGAATCTAACGTTCAGCTTGGCCTGTCTGGCCACGTTTCTAGTGAATAAACTCATTGCTCCAATAATCACGAAACAGATAACTCAAAGAAACACGATGAGGGGAAGGGAAGAGTGAAGGAAACAGACAAGGAGTGACTCTTCGGACGAAAAAAATTTCAGCGGCCGGCCTAATCGTCACGTGACAGAGAAGATGAGAGAAGTGCACATTTCGTGCGGATTTGAGGCTATTATATTGGCGACACGGGTATTTGGTAGTGGATATTGGTACTAGACTACGCAAGGAGTGTTCTCAGACAGGTGTGTGTGTTTGAAAGCGGGGGTTGTGGGGGAAATCTACGGTTTGGCGGTGAAAGCCGAAGCTCAGTGGAAGGCGAGATCGGCCTTGAACCGCGGATAATTCAAAACTACTCGATTTGTCACTCATCTGGCAACCAAACATCTCGAGTATTTTAGTTAGTGAACTATCTTTCGGCGCTGAAGCTGGGCTCCAAGTCCCCTGCGTACATCTCAAACTGGTCATGCGTAGTTTTCAAACCACGCCGAAAAAATTGAAATTTTCACTTTCGCAATCGCACGACCCGCCATTTCCCTGGGTGGAAAAAATTTTCTCCGTTGTCCTTCTTCCTCGCCTTCTCCTTTTCTCTTACCACAGTAACTACTAACTTATCATCAGTCATGTCTCACAGAAAGTACGAAGAGCCACGTCACGGTTCCCTTGGTTTCCTCCCAAGAAAGAGAGCTGCCTCTCACAGAGGTAAGGTCAAGGCCTTCCCTAAGGACAACAAGTCTAAGCCAGTTGCCTTGACCGCCTTCCTCGGTTACAAGGCCGGTATGACCACCATTGTCCGTGACTTGGACCGTCCAGGTTCCAAGATGCACAAGCGTGAGGTTGTCGAGGCTGCTACCGTTGTCGACACCCCAGAGCTTGTCGTTGTCGGTGTCGTTGGTTACATCGAGACCCCAAGAGGTCTCCGTTCCTTGACCACCGTCTGGGCCGAGCACTTGTCCGAGGACGTCAGAAGAAGATTCTACAAGAACTGGTACAAGTCCAAGAAGAAGGCTTTCACCAAGTACTCTTCTAAGTACGCCGAGGGTGCTGCCGACGTCGAGCGTGAGCTTGCCAGAATCAAGAAGTACGCCACTGTCGTCAGAGTTCTTGTCCACACCCAGATCAGAAAGACCCCATTGTCCCAGAAGAAGGCTCACCTTGCCGAGATCCAGGTCAACGGTGGTTCTATCTCCGAGAAGGTTGACTGGGCCAAGGAGCACTTCGAGAAGACCGTCTCTGTCCACTCTGTCTTTGAGCAGAACGAGCAGATCGACGTTGTTGCCGTTACCAAGGGTCACGGTTTCGAGGGTGTTACCCACAGATGGGGTACCAAGAAGCTTCCAAGAAAGACCCACAGAGGTGTCAGAAAGGTTGCCTGTATCGGTGCTTGGCATCCATCCCACGTCCAGTGGACTGTTGCCCGTGCTGGTCAGAGAGGTTACCACCACAGAACCTCCATCAACCACAAGGTCTACCGTGTTGGTAAGGCTGGTGACGAGACTTCTGGTGCTACCGAGTTTGACAGAACCAAGAAGACCATCACCCCAATGGGTGGTTTCGTCAGATACGGTGCCGTTGAGAACGACTTCGTTCTTCTCAAGGGTTCTATCCCAGGTCCAGTTAAGCGTGTCATCACTTTGAGAAAGTCTCTCTACGTTGACACCTCCAGAAAGGCTCTTGAGCAGGTCAACCTTAAGTGGATCGACACTGCCTCCAAGTTCGGTAAGGGTAGATTCCAGACCCCAGCTGAGAAGCACGCTTTCTTGGGTACTCTCAAGAAGGACTTGTAAGTTTACGGCGTTTATATGAATACCAAGATCTTATAACTCTTTCTCACGTTTCACCGTAGTGACTTCACTCCGATCCCGTCTTGTACGTCATAGATGCAATCATCAGGTCGTGTACCCTTTCCAAGAAAACTCTTTCGCCACCCGAAAAAGAAATGGCAGAGGACGAAAATTTTTCCTCCCAAAAAGAGGAAAACGACACGGGTTTAGATAGGCGCTCTTTCCCCTTTCTTCTTCTTCTCCTTTTACAAGGGATTTTTAATATCATATTAAATCAATCTAAAATCATGTCTGACTTATCTTCCCAAATGAACGATCTCAGTTTGAACGGTGGTAACAACACCCGTTCAACTGGGAGATACGTTCCTCCTCACAGATCCCGTGGCGATGGTGGCGCCCCTGGTGGTTTTGACCAGGGTGACTCTGGCTTTGGAAACAGAGGTTTCCGTGGTGGTAACAGAGGTGGCAACGGTGGCTACGGTGGCTTCAGCAGAGGTTCCAGAGGTGGTTACGGTAACGGCGGTGGCTACGGTGGCTACAACAAGGGCTCCAGAGGTGGCTACGGTGGTGGCCGTAGAGCCAGAGACCAGGGTAAGTTTGTTGATGGCAAGCAGATCCCAGGTCCTAAGGACCCAAAGCTCGAGGCTGAGCTTTTTGGAAGTGCTGAGGAACCCAAGATGTCCTCTGGTATCAACTTCGACAACTACGATGATATCCCAGTTGAGGTTTCTGGTGACAATGCTCCAGAGGCCATCACCTCTTTCACCGCTCCTCCATTGGACCCTCTTTTGCTTGAGAACATTGAGCTTTCCAAGTTCACCAAGCCAACTCCTGTTCAGAAGTACTCTGTTCCTATCGTTTTTGCCGGTAGAGATCTGATGGCTTGTGCCCAGACCGGTTCCGGTAAGACTGGTGGTTTCCTCTTCCCTGTGCTCTCTCAGTCTTTCCAGGCTGGTCCAGCTCCTATCCCAGAAGATGGCAACGTCTTCTCCAGCAGAAGAGCCTATCCAACTGCTCTTGTCCTTGCTCCAACCAGAGAATTGGTCATGCAGATATACGATGAGGCTAAGAAGTTCTCCTACAGATCCTGGATGAGACCAGCCGTTGTCTACGGTGGTTCCGACATTGGACAGCAGATTAGAACTCTCCAGGAGGGTTGTGATTTGCTCGTTGCCACTCCAGGTAGACTCAACGACTTGCTCGAGAGAGGAAAGATCTCTCTCAGAAACATCAAGTTCTTGGTTCTGGATGAGGCCGATCGTATGTTGGATATGGGTTTCGAGCCACAGATCAGACACATTGTTCAGGAGTGTGACATGCCCGACGTTCAGAACCGTCAGACCCTCATGTTCTCTGCTACCTTCCCAAGAGACATCCAGATGCTTGCCAAGGATTTCTTGAAGAACTACCTCTTCCTCGTTGTTGGTCGTGTTGGATCCACTTCCGAGAACATCACCCAGAGAATCCTCAACGTCGAGGACATGGACAAGAAGTCTGTCCTTCTCGACATTCTTGCCTCTGGTGAGGATGCCGGTTCTGGTCTTACCCTTATCTTTGTTGAGACCAAGAGAATGGCCGACATGTTGTCTGACTTCCTCATTGCCCAGAACTTCCCAGCTACCTCTATTCACGGTGACAGATCTCAGTCCGAGAGAGAGAGAGCCCTTGAGATGTTCAGATCCGGTAAGACTCCAATTCTCGTTGCAACTGCCGTTGCTGCCAGAGGTTTGGATATTCCTAACGTTACTCACGTTATCAACTACGATCTTCCAAACGACATTGACGACTACGTTCACCGTATCGGTCGTACTGGCCGTGCGGGTAACGTTGGTATCGCCACTGCTTTCGTCAACCGTGGTGGAAACAGAAGTGTTATCAAGGATTTGATTGACATTCTTTCCGAGGCCAACCAGGAGGTTCCAGACTTCTTGCACGTCATCTCCAGAGACGGCTCCGGTGGAAGAGGTGGCAGAGGTGGAAGAGGTGGAAGAAACCAGACTAGAGATTTCCGCAGAGGTGGTGGAAGCTCTTATGGTGGTTCTTCCTACGGTAACTCCTACGGCGGTGGCAGTTCCTACGGTGGCGGTAACTCCTACGGTGGTTCTTCTTACGGCGGTGGTGCGTCTGGTTCTTCTTACAGTCAGCCAAAGTCCTACCAGTCCTACGGTAACCAGTCCTCTTCCAACCAATGGTGGTAAAGATGGACTGATTTGCTAGTTTGTTTTTCACCCGTTATTACAACCGCTCCCCGTCTATTTTTTTTCCTCCTCAGCAACAGGGTATCTCCATCAAATCTTTTTTATCCATCTGTTGCGTTGTGTTTTTCTCTTTTTTTCGCCGTTTGAGAGAATCTTTTCTCCTGAGTCATCCCCACCACCACGACTCTATTGGTTCTCGCATCTGTTTCGACATCTTCTCATGTCTTCTTTTCCGTTTTTTCATCTTTTTGTTTATTCTAGGGTTAACCGTCTAGATCTGTTATGCACGAGGCTGGATCCTCTTTTGTTGTTTTTCTTTTTGTCCATCACCTACACAATCATGTTCATTCATCTTGGGAGAACAAAAGGATCCCCGTTTGCATCCAATCTGTGCATAGTTTGGCCCGTTATCATTTTTCCAAGCGCCACTGTCGTTGTATCATATTATCCTCTATCCATTATAAAGAGTGCGGCGTTTTTGAAAAATTGTCACCAAAAGCAAAAAAGGCAGGAAAAGATAGAGAAGAGTTTCTTTTTTTTTTATTTAACTGGGAAGAGAAAGAAGAATTGGGAAAGGTTGTTTATTGTCAGTTGTTGTCTTTTCATAAATTATATACACAACAAAGATTTCATTATACTATTCAGGGAGGCTATGCCCTCTTCCGTAAAACTTTGCTGATCGAGAGTCGGGCACAGACGAAGGACGAGGCAGCTACAAGTGCCATCATGGATGTGTAGAGGATGAAGTTCTCGTAGCGCTCTATGCTCTCGTCACCGATAATCGCACCGGCAACAGGGACACCAACGAGGAAGATGAAACCGGCTGTAAGACACATCGTCGCATAGCGTTTGCCGAAATCACGCGTAGGGGATACAGCACTGCAGCACACGGGCGCAATGCTTAGAGCAGATCCAGAAAAGAATCCGTAGAAAACAGTGTATGCATAGAGAGACTTGACGGTACGACCTATACCGTACCACAGTACAATATCGCTGAAGAACACGCCGATGAGCATCAGAGTCATCACGTTGAAAGGACCGTATCTGTCAGCAAGGAGACCAGGAACATAACGGCCGGCTATACCCATCGCGTTGATTATGACAAGCATGACGTTAGCCTCACTCATCGAAGCACCGCGCTTGATGGCATAAGAGGCAAAGTATGTGAGACCACAGATGAGCGAGAGTTCTCCAAATGCAACACCAATGACCAAGAACAGGAAACGACGATCGCGCAACGCTTTGAAGTCAGCTGCATTCTTGAGGTAGACTCCAAGTGTCTTGAGTAGCTCCTTGGCAGACTGGTCGCGCAGGTTCGCACCAGAGATGTGGCGACGCTCAGAAAGGCGTTCGCGCACCATGACTATCGAAAGCGAAAGACAGGTAAGGACGACGAACGCCAGGATACGCATAGCCCATGCGAATCCGAGAGACTTGTAGCACGCATTGAGCAGCAAGGGGAAGATTATACCACCGATCGAGCCTCCGAGCGTTGCCATTCCAACTGCAGTTGCACGCTTCTTCTTAAACCAGTGGGAAATGACACCCACCAGCGGAGCCATGCATAGAGCAGCTCCCAATCCAGCCACAACACCGAATGCGAGCACAAACTGGTAAACGGTTTTACAGTTGGCTGTGGCAAAGAGACCCAGAGAGAAGAGCAGTGTTCCCGCAACCAGGGGGACTTTGGCTCCGATCTCGTCAAACAGGATACCGGAGAAGATACCACCCACGTAAGAGAAGAATGTGAAGATGGAGAAGATCCACGCAGAGGTGGAGGAAGACACGTTTGCAAGCTGGTGTGCGGAAACGTATGCCTGGATGGCACCCATGGAGTTGATGAGTCCGAAGTCCGCAACTAGACCAAAGAAAGAACCCAGAACCACAAGCCATGCCTTCCACCCACCATCCGGATACTCTTCATCGTCATCGCCATCGGTGGATGTGGGGGTTACCTGGGTGACTGTGTCTGGTGCCGGACCTCTGTATGATACCTGTATCTCAGAAACACCCTCTATGGAGTCTTTTCCTCTCAGCACAACTGGCAGAGGCTGCGCAACGGCTTCCGGTTTGTCCAGATATTCCAGTGGCACATCGTCCATTCGTTCGTCCTGCATGTTTGCCTTGTCTTTGGCAGTGAAATCGAACAGCAAGGAGGAAAAGAGGGGGAGAAAAACGGTCGGGACTTTTGACTCATCGGCCCGGAACATCTAACGGTCCGTGAAGGGAAAGTTTTTGCGCGGTCCCAAATATCTGTACATAATTTAGAAAATGCCAAGTCAAAAATACCCAAAACTAGTTGTCCTGAAATTCTTCCAAGAAAGCTGGAATATCCCGCATGTCGTAGTTCTCGTAGATGATTAAATACGTGAACTCAAACAGAGGGAACTCCTCGGTAGCGTGGAGCTTTTCGAGCAGGTCATGAACCTCCTCTGCGGCGAGGATACCCTGGCACGACTGTCCGTTCAACAGATCCCTCTCGGCCTGCGCAGCAGACACACCGTTCTCGGCCATGTACTTTCCAACTCTCAGATTACGGCCACCGAAACAGGTGGTGATGAGATCAGCGACACCAGCACTCTCCTCGAAAAAGGTGGCAGAGTGGCATTCAGGGAAGAACTTCTTGGAAAATCTGATCATTTCGACCAAACCAATTCTCATGACAGCAGCCTTGGCGTTGTTACCCCAGCCCATACCCTCGACAAAGCCAGCCATCAGGGCAACGATGTTCTTGAGAGCACCGGCAACACTGACACCAGCAACGTCGCTGACAACTCTGACGTGAAAGTATGGTCTGTGGAAGAGGTGCTTGAGGATACGCGCGTCGATGTCTTTGCCGGCACCGCGAAAGTTAGCTGGCTCCTGGAAGCCAATGGTTGTCTCAGACCACTTGCCCCTAGCGACCTCTGGGGCGAGGTTGGCGCCGGAGAGGGCGCCGCACTCAATACCGAGGTGCTCAGTGATGTAGTGGGAGAGTAAGTTCACGCCGTTAGCGGACACATCGAGACCCTTGAGACACGAGATGGCTCTCACGTCCTTGGAGACATGACCCTTAAGCTGAGCAACAATGCGTGGCAGGAACTGGTGCGGGATGTTGAACACAAGCAAGTCAGCGCCCTTGACGGCCTCGACAATGTCGGGCACAGCGATTATGTTCTCCGGTAACTGAATGCCCTCGAGGTACTTGACGTTCTCGTGCTTGGTGTTGATGATCTCGGTCAGCTTCTGGCCATCAATCAACTCTTCGTAAACCCACATGTTGACGTTTCGCTGGAACATCTCTGGCCTCTCGGCGGTGTTTTCGGCAATGACCTTGGCGATGGTGGTACCCCAGTTACCGGAACCAATCACGGTCACCTTGAATGCATGCTCTGGAACCTCCCCGGGTTTTATGCTGGACGACTTGGTCATCTTGCTGCTGGTTCTTGGTCAATCTAAAAACTCAAAAGCTTTGGGCTTTCGTAATCTTGACCGGAAACCGTAAATCTTTGAACTATTTTGAAACTATACACGACATTGATCCTGCTTCTCTGTAGCAGAAGCACCAGCCCGATGATTTATACGGACCCGCCCAGGATCCACTGTTGTTTCTGTGTGGGTGCCATCTGGTTGTCGGTGAGCGTCGGCAGTGGGTGAACAGCAACTTAGACCTCCTCAGCCAATTTCTTTGCTCGCTCAGGCAAACCATCACCTTCGCCGTTATCAGCTCGCAAACCGGCTTGATTCCAGATAATTGGTGCAGACAGAACTTTCCCTCCCACCCTATACTGATGCTTCTAAGAATATGCGCGTTTCTCCGTCCCGCTCATAGAAAGGGCGGCTTTGAAGCCGTTCAGATAACAGTCTGGCACCCCAATGCCATCTCCAAAACACATGCCTCCGAAGCTTATCAGATCACCGTACTCGTCCTCCATCTGGGACAGAACCTCTGTTTTCAGCCTCTGATATCCAACGTTGTACTGTGGGATTCCCCCGTCTATGTACTCCACCTCCAACTTGTGCTCGTGTGCGTTAAGATCCAGTGACAGATCACGCAAAAGCACCCTATGGACCGAATCCAGCAGGTCTGCCCGTGGGGGGAACCCAGAATCATAGTAGTGACCGCCAAACATGAGCGTGAGCTTGGTGTAAGCCGGCTCTTTTGTCTCTGTAGACTTGGGTATCACATCTTGTCTTGACCGCAGCTTGGATAGCGTGCTGGCATCAAACAGCTCTGCGGCTGAAGCCTCGTTGCACGAGTCAAATATCACCCCAAGGAGCTTGTCGGTGTTTTTGTGGGGGAGAGGAACAAGGTAGCCAAACCCAGGCGTGTCCCTGAGCGCGTTGATACCAGGGACATACACGTTCACCAGTGCTATGCTCGAGTAAGCCACGTCGTTCAGCAGTGGCCTCATGTTCTCGTTGTTGAGAACATTTGCGAGTTTGTGGGCGTTGATAGTCGACCTCAGGTGATCGTACTCCTCATCCGCCACCACCACCTTGTCTCCCCTCGTCTCCACCTTGTCCACCGCCGTGTTAAAGTGGAACTTGACGTTCTTCGCCCTCTGTAACTCTTCGTAAACAATCCCCGGGAAACTTGCCAGTCCTCCGCCAAACACCAGCATCGGAAAGTCCTTGAGGTACTTCTTCAACAGCACAAACTCCACCTCCTGCCCAAAAGCCCCGCTGTACCTCTCCAACAGCGCATCCTGGTCCGTGGGGATCGTCTTGTCCCGCTTCACCATCCCCTTGACGACAGACCCGTGTTCTCTCTCTGCTGTCGCAAGCAGCGGCAGAAAGGAATCGACCCCCAGTCTCTCTGAGCTTCCAGAAAACACACCGTGACACACCGCACTCACCAGGTTGCTTGCCCACTTCCCAAACCGCCTCTCCATGAACCCCGCTACCGACTCGGTATCGTACTCGCTAGGGCTTGCCCTTCTGAACGGCTCGCTGACCACACCGCGGATCATTCCCTTCAGCATTGGCTCCTTCAGGAACTGTACAAACTCGGGTACGTCGGAAGGCAGCGGCAGCAACGGCTTGTCCTTGTCGGACGACAGTATGTAGCGCTTGGACGATATGGAGTCTTTGGACACACCCATCAGGATGTCCTGTCTGCCGAGTTTGAGCACCGTATCGACGATCAGCAAGGTGCCGGGACTGGCTCCACGCAGGGTGCGCGGGCCCTTCTCGAGAAGCACGCCGTCGTTCTTCGAGTGTATGTAACCGCCAACCCGGGCGGAAGACTCGTACAGCGCTACGCTGACATCTGGTCTCAGCTTGGACAGATAGTAGGCATATGAGAGCCCGGAGATCCCCGACCCGAGAACAGCCACTTTAGCGTTGTTTCGCAGAGCCATGGTGGGTGAAGGGAGCAAGAAGGCGTGGGTGGCGGCGCGGGTGGACTGAAAATGCCCGGGCTCATCGCCTACGGATAAATCATTCGGGTTTTGGGCAAAAAAAAATACATTCATTTCTATTTTATAGAGGAAGCACGGCCTTCATGTTGCTGACAACGTTCAGGTATTCTGATTTCAAGTCGGCCACAGTCTTCAGCTTGTTGGGTTCGTCGGGCTTCAGGGCCTTGCACAGGATCCACTTGTCGTCCTCGCTGAGGGTCGATAACAGGTTGAGTATTATGAGGTACAGCTCGGCAAGAACAATGCTGCTCTTGTTCAGCCTTGTGGTGTCGTTGCGCGTGCTTATCCTTGACACGAATCTGTACAGAGACTCGCACGCTCCGCGGTAGTCCCCGTAGTTCATGCGCCAGGCATAGCACACCTTGTAGTATCTCAGCGACTCCAGAACTGGCGACGATTCTCCAAGATCGTACACTATCTGGTGCACGAGATCCAAATCGTCCGAGTTCGAGAACGAGGTCAAGAGCTTCGCCTGGTCCTGCTCGAAAAGCTTGAGCACAAACATCTTCATACACTCTGGTCTGAACTTGCGGTTGATGTTCAAGATAGCATGGTATGCCATCTGGAACTCGTTGGTCTTGAGAGATAGCTTGAAGAACTGCCACTGCTGCTCGTGTCCGTACTTGATCAGCTCGTCGTCTGTGTGCTGGCACGTGATGGAAGCCAGAGAAAGCTTGAGAGCAACTCCGGTGAGTCCTTGCTCGTCAAAGAGGTTTGCCAGGTTCATGAAGTAAACGGTCTCTGAGCCGGCTCCCAGCAGAGTATACTGGGATAGTTTCTGCAGACGTTCCAGAATGCGAGTCTCCAAAATGGTGGTCTTGTAGTTGGCAATGTTCGCAGAAGACTTGGACAGAACTTCAAACGCACTGGCTCCCTCGCCGATCTCCATATATATCAGCCCCTTGAGGAGATCTGACAGCGGAGACTCAGTGGGCAAGAACTGCATGATTTCATCGTGTGCAAGCCCGGCCTGTTTGGCGCTCAGAAGCCAGGCAACAGTAGCGTGAACGTACTCATCCTGGTAGATGACAAAATCGACAAAGTACTCGGTCAACTTGTTCATCTTGGACGATGTGATCAAAACACCATCGTTGAGTCTCTTCATGATGGACGTGAAGAGCAAGCTCTTGGGAACACTGTCCGACTCGAGCTCGCCGCTATCCTTGAATCCAATGCGCAAAGTGAACAAGGCGACATGGCTCTTGGCAAACACCGGAAGTAACTGTGAGTATATCTTGACCATGGTGTCGTTCACATCCACGGAGAGAACAACGAGCAACAGCTTGAGAGCGATATCATTCTGTAGCTGGATCTGTGTTTTGATAGAGTTGGTGAGGACAGCAACACCGTAATCTCCCATAGGAGAGTTCTTGATAGGTTTGAATCCACCCAAGTGAATTTGTGGGGCCCTGGTGATGTAGTCTATAACCTGGATGGCGTTTTCGACATTAGCGAGCCTGGCCAAAAGTTCATTTCCGACATCGCTGGTGACGTACTCTGACATGTCACTCTCAAATATGGAGTTCATACGGTCCTCCCAACTCTTGTATTCGCCACTTCCGACAAAGTCATGTAGCAAACCACGCTGAACAGACTTGAGCGTATCTGAGGGGAAAGACTGTGCAAACTCGTGCAGGAGTCTGACCATCTTCTCCACTGCGTGAGAGGTGACACCAGATGGTAAGTCTCTGAGAACAACTGATTCGCTGTCTTCCATAATCTCAAAACACATGGCAGACTTCACAACAGAATAGTCCTGACTTTTCATGAATAGTCCAAACTTACCACCAGTCTTCATGTTGAATGTGACAATCTGCTGTGTGGATCTGGAGAGCTCAGAACAAGCAGAGTAGAACTTTCTCCATTGAGATTCCACGTTTTGCAAGAACAACTTGTTATCACTCACGGACTTTTTGATCAACTGGGTAATGGTGATAGCGAGACTGGCATCAGTGGCAGTGGCAAAAACAGGTTTGCCGTCATCAACGATGTTGAGGTTATAGCGCTGCTCAAAGATTGGTATTATGGTTCTCAGAACATTCTCGCCAAACTCGCTGAACAGCTTCCTCAAGAAAAATGAGTCGATCTCAGTCTCGTTGTCAAAGGCGCGAAGGGCCTCTAGAGGATCGCGTGTGTTTTCATCGTTGTTGACAACTCTGTATGCTGTAGTGGATCCGTCGTTTGTGTTTATGTCAAACACCTGCAGTAGTCTTGAGTTGTTGAACACCCATGCAATAAACAGTCTCAATTTTGAGCCGTCAAGCGACGTTTTCACGACCTGTGAGCTGTGGAAGAGCCATGTATCCGTGGCGGTCTTGTTGGGACCCTCCAACACAGTCTCAAACAGCGGCTGCAGCAACGCATCGGTTATCTTCGACGTGATATCGTCCCTGGACACGGACAACTTGTAGATCTTGACAACGCCCTTGTTGCCCAGTGGCATGTGGACAGTCACGTTGTGATCACCACCCGGAAGGACTGTCAGGGTGAGCAGATCTGAGGGAGTTACACTCAAGGTGAGTTCAGCGAGATCCTGTGGGATGTCCTCGCTGAGGTTTCTCTCGAATAGCACAGCGTTGGAGCGTAGAGACCACACTCTGAGAATCTTGTCGATGGAGAGAGTGATCATGAAGTCATCGTATGTAAGCACGGAGAGCTGAGAGCTGGCAGACACGTTCTCTATGGCTATGTGGTTAGGGTCGACATTTTCGGGCAAAGTGGTGAGAGATTTGCGGAACCACCTCGACTTGAAAGAGGCGAGGTACGATGCGTCACTGAAAGGTTGAACCAGCTGTTCTGCAGAGAGGGGATCTGGTCTATCGAGACGCAGCATTCCTCCGTCTTTGAGTGCAAATATGATGTTTGTTGGGTTAACCGCGTATGAAAACAGGGGGGGTCTCATGTCAAAGGAGTATGGCCGCGAGTATCCACACCAATGGTAGAAGAAAGACGTCGTCAGGTCAAATTCCTGGTCAACAAAGAACTGCGGACGCAGAGCAAGGGTCACAAGCAGGTTGTTCGTCAACAGGACGTCCACCACTATGAGAAGCTGCTGCCCCTCAACGACTTCTGCCACAGAAACACATCTGTTCTGTATTATGCCGGGGAAGTTGATCTTTATCGATTGGAACTTGTACCCAAAGCTGTTTGATAGACACAGCGGCGTGAACACAACGGTGGATCTGTTACGGAGAAGACGAACCGAGAGCTGCTGGAAGATTGAATCTTCCTTGAGATCGAAAATCCTTCCGTACAAGGTCAATCCAGAGTTGAAGCTCTCCAGCGATCCGCCAGCGGGACTCGAAGGCGAAGCGAGCGACTGGTGACCAAGCGGGAGTCTTCTCTCGACACTGGACAGGTCCTGGGGTAGATCCAGCGACACCCCAGGCAGGACCGAATCCAGCTGTATCGATGTATCCGAGAATCTGGTCAACATTGGTTGAGAATCGAGTATCTTAGACAAGGTCCAACAACAAACAGTCACTTTTCCTAAAACACACGTCGTGTTGTCTCACCCAAAAAAACAAAAAATTTTGAAAATGGAAGTGTATCAACACATTTTGTCACTGCACGACACGGGATGGGCGAGCCAAAACGGTGAAGAAATTTTTCTCTCTCTCTTTCTCTCTCTTTCTTCTTCTTTTCCAGCGACCACAACCACCTCTCACTCTGGATGGGCTCTCGGGATACGATATATCTCCTGTGTGCTTTCCAGAGTGTGAGGTGGCTGTTGTTGTTCTCTCAATGAGTAAGTGAACCAAGAAATTTTTTCTCTTTCCCTTGTCCTGTCTCTCTTTCTCCTCCAAGATGTGTTTCAAACCTTCTGATGACCAAAATTAAACAAATTCAAACTAGAGTATGTGACTCGATTGTATGATCGGAACCTTAATTTACGTGGCTGAAGAATGATGTTGGTTGAGAATCGAGAAATGACAAGACGGATCAAAGGGAAGATGCATCAATACCGCGTGTGTTTTTTACCGTTTGCTAACTGTTTTGCCAATCTTATTCAGTTCCGAAATGGCGTTGTATATGAGAATTATCATGCAGGCTCCATCGCTATCTTTGTTGAGTCGTTGATTGAAAAGGTAAGTCTCTATGCTCACATGGCTCTCTTGGAAGTGGATGAATGAAAGATTTTATTGTCTCAGAATGATGATTTTCACAAAAACAAAGCTGGAATTACCCACTGAACAAACCTTGTTGATAAGTTTTTGCAATACCTCTGATCTTTCACAAAATATGTCTTTTCATATCTCCCATTCAAGAGCCCCGTGTCTGTGTTGTGCTGTGTAACTAACAAGCTCTTAGGTATGTCAATATACTTCACTCGCTTCTAAAAAACCGTTGATCTGGGTTCTCTCAATATGAGGAGCAATAGCACTGGGCACCGAAAAGTACATGAGTGACAATGCTTTATAAGAAGGGCCTCAGAAACCCTTCGTTACTGATTGTTTTCAAAGGAACCCGAGACTGGTAATTACGGAGACGCCCCCCTTTGGGAATCGACTAACAATTGGACAGAACGCCTATGGAGAAAGGTATGCATCTCTTGAAAAAGGGTTTTTCGGGGAAATAGAGAACACTTCTACACGATGATACATTTAGATGACGAGTCAGAGACGTGATTCACGGTGACGATACATCTTTAAAATTCCATTCATGCAATTCTGATTTTCAAACGAAAGTTGTTCTCTCTATCTCGCGAGAACCCTGGAGTGTGATAATGGGTCACAGGATACTAACTTTCTTTCTCCGCAGTATTACGTTTCCAGGGTGGATCGTTGTATTTTCGAAGTACAGTGAGTTCTTTTGATCTGGAGAGACACAGGATGAACAGAAAATAAATCAATAGACAAGCATATGTCTGATTCAAGATGAGTATTTCCTAGTCTGATGTCTCTTGCAACAAAGGTATGTTATCTTTTCATCTTGACGTTTGTTTGTTTGTTTAGGATGGGATTTTCGTATATGATGATTATGCACAACTCACGACGGTCAACTGAATCTTTAGTGATTGAAATTACGGCTGTGACTAGCCGTGCAACCTGAAACAAATCAATTCAAAACGAACAACGTCAGGTTCACCTTGTCGTGAAGGTTTACTAACGTTTTTCTAGAAGATACCTCTGTATAATAAGAAGAATACAACTCAAACGCGCATAATCTGCAGGCTGAAAAAAAGCCGCATAGACCAGCCATGTTGTTTGTAGTTTGGAAGGCAACTCTGACCGAGTTTTGACCTTCCGATTAGGGGAGGCGTCCGATTGCTCGTTTACAACCGAGGTGAAGGTTGAAGAGACCCGTGGCAACGATATAAACGATAACTGACATAAACGCTGTTTCAGTAGACGCGCTTTTTCTATATTTACACCAAACGTGGACCCGTGCTTACTCGGACAAATATCAACACGAAGAGGCGTTGTGGTGGCTAAACGACAATAAATTGCACTATGGCGTATTTCGGCGATATTTCAACGACACTTCCGGTAGAGTTCCGGAAGATGCTCCACCGTGTGAAATGTATGTGAGCTGCGCCCTCGGAATGGCCGTGGTTCCGGGATGAGTTTCAGAAATAATCGTGTGATTTTTATCGGCAGTTATAAACGGAGTAATCGACCTCTCTTGTTCCTGCCCGATTAGTCAAATGTTATGTATCTTTGAACAGTGGGACCACTATCGCTGTAATTTTACAGAGAAAATAACCTGCATTCATATATAAGCCCTGGATCCTCCTCCCTCTTGTCCTTATCCTCGTCAACAACCAGCAGCACCAAAGATGTCTTTCGGAACAAACACTCTCTACTACCCCTCATCCAGACACAACTCATACACAAGACTCGGCGCCAACCGGACGGGTAAACTTGTTATGGTGGGCTACATCGCCCTCGGCCTCACAATCCCCTTCATAATGCCTCTCCAGAGAAGCCTCAAGCTGGAACACATCGAACAGCACTCAAACAGGATGATATGAATCCCCACTGGACTGGAGGGTATATAGCCTCCCAGAACCATCAACGCCACACTCACGACCACTTTCATTTTTCACACGATCTCTGAGTACAAGACGGGTTTTCTTGTACGCCTATTTTTTTCTACACATTTGGGTTATAAAGAGTTAATATAACTTTTCGGGCTTAGTCATATAGTAGAGCTGTATCTCAGATACAACCCGTCTATGAAGTGTGGGTGTTTGATTCCCGGCTCGCGCGCCAGTCTGAAAGCCTCAACGGCATCGGGGACTTTCCAGCCACACACCTCAACCAGGTAGCAGCAGATAAGGTAGCCTGTTCTGTTGAATCCGTAGTGGCAGTGTACCCCCACGACCGATCCTTCGGGGTGTCTAGAGACAATCGAGTCCACCAGCTCTATGAAGGAGCGGACCTGCACCGAGTCTGGGATGTACTTGGACACAGTGGGGAGCTTGTGGTACTCTATCCTGCGGAACATCTGCGGGTCGTACGCAGGACTGTCTGATCCTATATCCACGATACCCACAACGTGGGGGTGTGACTCTTCGAAACGTGTGGGGTTGTGCACCTCGTCTGACTCCCGCAGCGTCTTCATCGACATCAACGGAGAGTTGGCTCCCGTTGAAGGGTTCACGATTCGCGTGGAGACGTTCTGTAACTTCATCCACTTGAGCTCGTTCTTCAACCCCCATTTCACTCCGTTGATGGTGGCCTTCAACTGTAGACACCACGGGATGCTGATCTTGAGATGCGATAGCTCCTCAATGAAGTTGAGCACTAGCCCGCCCACAACCTCGGGCTGGTCCAGCAAAAGCGAGTGATTACACTGCGCCACCTTGCATATCGTGGGATCCAGCCCTGCCCCCTTGAGAGCATCGTATGCTGCTTCGGAGGCCTTGTATGGGGTCACTTTGTCGCTGTCTCCGCATATGAGCAGCACGTTGGAATCGTTCATGCGCTTGCATGCGGCAATCAGGTCATCTGTACTGCACCGCTGGAACCCTTTGATGTATTTGAGGAAAGTCGCTGATCCCGTGTCGAGGTTCCACCTCATCTGCCTCAGTTTCTTGAATATGCTGTTCCCATCCTCGGTAGAGTACACGTAGCTTAGTACCGATTTGGACTCGATTCCCCCAATGCGGTCTGCAATCCTGTAAAAGTCAAACAGGCGCGGAAAGACGTTGAATATCGACAAGAAGAACTTTTGCACGGGCGAAACGAGCGGCTTTGAGCCGACAAACGCAGGCGGCGCCAACAGAACCATCGCTTCAACGGTCCCGGGTGCAAGTCTCAGTAACAGCCTGGTTGCTATATGTGTGCCCATCGAGTGTCCGACAACGACAAAGTGTCTGTTTGGGTAAAACTTGAGCAGGAACTGCTCTATGTACCCCACGATGTTCTCCGTCTGGAAACTGTCCCATGGCAGCTTCTTCAGGTACTCTCTCATCTCTTTCTCTTTGCTGTAGTACGACAGCTTGCAGAACTCCTCGTTTGGCTCATCGAACTTGGAATTGCCAAACCCAGGCAGATCCAGACTCACAACGTCTGCACACTGGGAAAAGAGTCCAAACAGCGGGTCAAACTGGGCCATCTGGCCTCCGAGCCCGTGAATGAACAGCATCACGGGAAGCGTATCGAGTCTCTCCAGGAACCCGCGCGCGGTGTCGAGGTCATCAAGATTACGCTTGCTGAAGATACGCAGAGGGTGCGGTATAGACAGCGTAACGAGCGGCATACCGCTGTCGAGATGCGAGATCTCGGAGTACTTGGAAACCAGCGCCGAGTCGTTGGGCTCATTGAGCACGATCTTCTCAAAGTCTGTGTACAGCGAGAACTTGTCGCTGTTGAACGGGTTGATGCTGCACAGCACTGTCGCCAAGACCCGTCTCAACCGCCTTATCCCCGAGTTGGTGGATACCTCCTCGATGTGCTGCAGGGACTCCAGAGTCTGTGCTGTCAGCACGACGTTGTGGAAATTGCCGACTTTTGTGTCACTTTTCTGTGCTCGGAGGTACCGCTGAGCTGGATTCACTGACAACAAAAGGGTCTCCTCCTCCCTCAGTTCTTCGTTAATGTCCCTGTCATCCATACTTTTCCCGAAAAAAACAGAAAACTTGTAAAAAGACTCCAGGTGAGATGATGCCAGAGTCAATCTCGCCCTATGTTCTTTGCTGCTACCAGATGCAACAGCCTACTGAAGAAAAAGGCGGTTAATAAAGGGCCCGCTGCATGTGTTGATTGAGAGCCCCATGAAAGCGTCATCGGTGAGTGCACGAACATACCCAAAAGTTTCCGCTCGAGGCTCCAAAAGACCGGTCAGGGCGGCTTACGCTCTTTAAACACGCCCCTGAACACGCTCTTCGTCTGGTGGAGCACCGGACAACAAAAAGTCGACGGCAAACTGCCGGAAGCCAGTTGAGGCGGTGTCTCCGGGAGCCCTCCGCTACCCCATAATTGGCACTGATACACGACCCCTCGAGACACGACCATGAGACCGTTTTTTCTTTTCTGCGACAGGGGCGCTCTCGTACGGCGTTTGTTGTACATCAAGCCCGTGTTATAAGTACAAACAAGCTCTGCGCTGCCGGTGAGACATCTCCTTGAAACCAGGGGAGTCCGAGTGTTATTTATTTGTTAGCGCGGAGACCGCATTTCGGCTTGTTTGAAACCACATCAGACGCGGATCGGACCAGAGGTCGGTAGACGTCCAAGATGATACAGGCTTCAGGGGTCAACATCCCGAGGGATATCACACGCGAGGAGAGGGAGAACATGCAGTACGATCTTGATCGTCTCAAGGTCTCACAGCTCAAAGAGGTGTGCCGAGCGCTGGGGCTCACCGTCAGCGGTCGAAAGTCAGAACTTCACGACAAGATCATGCGAAAGATAAGCTTCAACCAGGGATTCACCGCAGCCAACTACTCCTTGAAGCTCATCATCATGTGGAACATAGTCAGGTGGGCAGTAAGCGACAGAGTCGATTTGCCCGAACCGGGCAGCGTGATGGATGACCTCGTAAGGGGTACAAGAACGATACGGCATGACGACCTTGCCATCGTTGACGTTAGCGGACCAACAGTTCACAGAGCCACGGCTAATTCCTTGAGCAATGTTTCGTTTGGACAGCCTCCCAGACTTGCAGCTTATGCGCGCGTCACTGATGAGCCTCCCCCTCCTCCCAAAAGGCCGATGGGGGAGAGTGTGATATACTTCAAGACAAGCCCCTTTTTCAGGCTCACAAAGCTAATGCTGCCACCAGTTTGTGTGGAAGCACCATCCAAGGGTCGGCGTGTCAACAGGGTCGACTTTCATCTGACGACTGAGGAGTTCGAAGGTATAAAGACGGGCCGTTTCAGAGTGTTTTGGTACTCTGGACGGATCGCCCCCAACGTCAACATAAGAGACCAGGCAGATATAGAATATCCAGACCATTTCACGATACACATCAACGGCACGGACGCCACACCAACGGTTGGCTCGCTGAAGAATAGACCTGCAGATCTGACTTCAGGCCTCAGGGTTGGCAAGAACGTGGCAGCCTATGCGTGCGGACCGTTCGGGGGATCTGCTTCTGTGCGAGGATTCATGTTCTACCTTCACAAAGTTGAAGCGATCAAAGTTGATGCTATAGTACAGACGATCATGGACAAACCGCATATCAGCAAAGTGGCAGATCTACAGATACTCAAGGGAGACGACGATGAAGATGACGATCTGATCATAGAGGGTGCCGAAGTGGTGACACTGAAGTGCCCCATTACCATGGACAGAATGAGGGTTCCCGGTAAGTCTGTCAAGTGCAAGCACCTGGCGTGCTTCGATCTAGCGGCTTTTCTACAGCTACAGTCTCAGTCCCCCATGTGGAAGTGCGTTGTGTGCAACGAATCGATCACATTCGACGACCTCGCTGTGGATGAGTTCTTCAGGGAGATAACGGAGAAGACCTCTTCAAAAGTTGAGTTTATAGAGCTCGAAAACAACGGCTCCTGGAAACCTAAGGTTGAAGACGCCGCACCCGAGTCTGAAGACGAGGTGGAAAAAGCTCTGGTTTTGGATCTGAACTCTCCACAGAGAGAAACAGCTTCTAAGATTTCATCGAGTCCAGCGAGGGCAAGCGCGCCTCCTCCCGAGACTATCATCATTTTGAGTGATACGGACGAGGAGGAGGAAGTGATATCTATACCTCCACCTAGGCGCCATAACACTTCAAGATCAAGGGCTCCACCCAATGGACCTCAGCACTCTGTTCAGCAACCCCCAAGGCCGTCACAACAGCCTGTTCAGCAACCTGTTCAGCAACCTGTTCAGCAACCTGTTCAGCAACCTGTTCAGCAACCTGTTCAGCAACCTGTTCAGCAACCCGTTCAGCAGCCCGTTCAGCAGCCCGTCCAGCAACCTGTTCAGCAACCTGTTCAGCAACCTGTTCAGCAACCTGTTCAGCAACCTGTTCAGCAACCTGTTCAGCAACCTGTTCAGCAGCCCGTCCAGCAGCCCGCTCAGAAGCCCGTTCAGCAGCCCGTTCGGAAGCCTCCAAGGCCATCACAGCAGCCTGTTCAGCAGCCTGTTCAGCAACCCGTTCAGCGGCCGCAAACTAGACTGATTTCACCTCAGACAACACAACATACAGCTCCACAGGTGCGCGAACCTTCAGCTCCGAATCAACGCGTGTCAGAATTTCCAGTTTCGACACCGCAGTGGTCGGACCGTGATCCGCCCTTCTCGAACAGAATGCCTGCTCAGCAGCCGAGAGGGGGTCAAACTCACTCGCAGCATAACCATCATCACCATCAGCATAACCATCAACAACATCAACAACAACAACGTTCACATCAAGACCAATTCATGTCACCAGCACTCAACCTCATGCCAAACGTTGTTGCGCCAACTCAACCTCAGCGTCAGCCTAGTATACCTCCTCCACCATATAATCCTAGTCGTCGTGGCTCTCAGAACTCATCTCAATCTGCGCGTGCATCAGACGTCTATCCCTACCCCGCTTTGGTGTCGAACCCGCAACCGAACTCCTGGCAACGGCCAGCACCAGCACCAGCTCCTGCCCCATCACTAGTCTCTAAATCAGTTGCTGCACCAAATCACGCTACAGAGACTATTACACCCCATGCTTCCACGATGGAAACGCAGCTTCTTCATCGTGATTTCACCGATGAAAACAACAGCCCGCCCGATATTTTTGAGCTCAGCAACATCCTTTTCAATAACAGAGAGGCATTTGATGAACGTATGGACACGGATGAACTGCCTCTCAGTTCGTGGTTGTCGAGAACTGACGAGGCGGGTGGTCCAGATAGCGTGATGTCAGTCGATGAGGAAGAAGTGGTTGTTCCCCCAAGACCTGCTACGCGCGTGGTTGAGTCTCCTACAGAAAAGACTACAAACAGTGTGACGTCAGTTGAAGATGAGGAGGTGGTTGTTCCCACAAGAACCATCAGCCGTGCAGTTGAGTCTCCTTCAGAGAGACCACCGACGTCCGTCGAAGACGAGGAGGTGGTTGTTCCTCCAAGACCTTCTACGCGTGTGGTTGTATCCCCTACAGAGGGGCCGCCAGTCAGTGCGACCTCCGTCGAAGACAAGGAAGTGGTCGTTTCAGCAAGAAGGACCGCTAATCGTGTGGTTGAATCCGATACATCCACCAATGAGACCTTCATGTCTGCGAACAACTCTATACCGCCTCCGCCTACCCCTCAAGCTCTAGCTTCGGTATCGGGGCCAACTGACTCAACACCAGAGCTAGCTACTAGGAAGAGCTCATCCCCCATCACTTCTTTCTTGAGGGCTGTTGGACTTTCGGAGTCTCCTGAGCAGCGCTCGCCTTCCCCCCATCAGGAGGAGTTGCCGGATTCTGTGACGCACATTGCCCGAAGATCATCTCCGCCGCTGCCACCACCTTCCGTTCCACCTCCACAGGCAGTAGAGAGCATTTCGGAGTTTCCCGAGTCTCCTACAACGGACCCGTCTTCGCCTTCAGAGTTCTTCACGCCCCCAAGGGTACTTGAAACGACCCTGGAAAATGACGCAAAGAGGCATATGTCCGACACGGAGGCGAACAGTGATAAGAGGAGGCATTTGGATCGAGAGTCAACGAATGGAACGGCATTCAGGGATTGGCCTCCGCCTCCGCCTCCACCTCTCTCACCGCGGGGTATGGAGAGACAAGGGCTAAGATCCCCAGTTATTCTCCAAAATTCAACCGGGGTACAGAGTGTACAAAGACCAACAGAGCCAGCATCACACCGGGACTCTGGATCGGTAGCAAAACCGTCACAACCCCAGAACTCATCGGCTCAGAGAGTAGCATCTCTGGTCCCCAATGGAGCTCAAAAGCAGCAGGCCAAGAGTTTTGAAAGATACCCTGGATTGAAAATCAACCCCCGGGATCCAAGGTTGAAGGCTTTGGCTAGGACTACTCCTGTTGCCGGAACAACACCACCTCCACCATTTAAAGCTCCTACACCTGTCAGAACTGCTCCTGTTGCTCCGGCTAAACCTGTTGCTGTGAATCAACCCGCTCTGGTAGCACCTGTTGAACCTGTTATGCCTGTGGCTCCGGTTGCACCGGTGAGGGGTATTGAAAAAGTTTCATCTGAAGATGACGGGTCAAACGAAGGAGACCAGGCGCGCAACCCATGGGTTGAAGCCTTTCCCAGTTTCATGAGCAAAGAAGGATTTGCTGGTCTGTTCATGAGGGAACCTGCTATGAAGACGACGTCCAAAGATTCAGCTCCGGAGCCCGCAAGGGAGGCGGACAAGGAGAAGCCCAAAGATCCACCCATACACAAACCTCTCTCTTTCAAAATCCCGTCTTGGTCTTCGCAGACCGTTTTGAGGGTTGATAATGACGACACTGACGCTCAACGCTAATTTCTAACCTATGTACTTTTACACAAACGGTATGAGTGTTCCTGTGTGCTTTCTGTAATCAACGTAGTCGCCCATGAAGAATCTGACGAGGGTCGTTTCTTCGTACCGTATGCGCTTGCTGAAGAATCTCCACAGCACAACTGCAAAGCCAACAGAACAAACTGTGTTGTTGAGCATGATCTGTGTGCCCAGGGCCCACCAGAAGAAACCAGAGTATGAGGGGTGGCGCGATATACGGTACACTCCAGAGGTCACCAATGTGTGGGTTTCGAGTTTTTTGTTGGCAATGACGTGTGAAAATGACTCTCCGGCCTCCACCATCGCCGTTGACCTTAGCGTCTGGCCAACCAGAGCTATGGTGAACCCAAGGAGGGCCAGAGGGTAGTTCACCTTATAGTTCAGCACAACCCTCTCGATGACAAACTCCACAATAGCAGCAGCATGGGCCACGGTGTACTCTGTTCCGTTACGCAACAGGAACGAATCTCTGGTGACCTTTGAGAAGTTGTACTTGGCAGTGATGAAGTATTCGAGAAAGTGGAAAGTTCCCAGCAGCGATATGTATACCGACAGCGGATTCAACCTTGTGACAAGAGAAACCACCAGAGAGGCACCTGTCAGAGCACCTAATATGAAAGAAGTGAGACTGATCTCATGTAACGGATTATCCTCCAACGTCGCCATTGTTGTGTTAATCCGTCAAAGGACTATCGGATAAATTAGAAAGGCAAACCGCTGGGGCTTTATATGGAGGGATCAAAAGTCAACAAGAGGGTTTCAAGTCATCGATCTACCGGATTGGGATACACCAAAGTGGATTTTTTCTCTCAGAGTTAAATACATACAGAAAAATTTCAAGTCATTATAAAAGCGGTATAACAAGCAACGTCAAGAAAGAAGGGTTTAGTACAGGTACTTGAAGTCTGGATGTAAATCAGCATTCAAGAGCTTAGTCCTCTCTTCCTGGTCATCCCACTTTGTCTTGTATTCATCAGTAACCTTCTGCCTATTCCTGTAAGCGACGAGCCAGAAGTATAAGAAGTCAACCACAATGGAGAATGCAACAAAGGCAATACAGACGGCAAGACCCATCTTGTAGGAAGGAGCATCCCTGTTAGGGAAAACCCATGGAGAAATGATACCACCAATGTTACCAAATCCAACAACGTAGGCGGTACCGACAGACTTTCTGAGATGACCGGCAAAGTTGAGGGAGAACCAACAGACAATGGCAGGCATGGCACTGTAGCAACCAATGGCAGTGAGGAAACAGCCACCGTACTTGAGATGCAGGTCAGAACCACCCTTCATGACAATGGCAAGACCGACAATGGCGAGGAGGGAGGAAAAGACGGCAAATGGAAGTCTGACACCAACTCTGTCAGAGGCAAAAGCGGAGATGATGGAGTAGCCAAAGGCAGCAATCCATGGGTAGATAGAGTGACGCTGGGCTTCCATAGCGGTGTATCCAAGACCAGAGATGATGGTTGGTGCAAAGTAAGCGTAACCGTAAGATGGAATGATGAGACCGAAGTAAGCAAAACCACAGATGTACAACATAGGGTCCTTGAAAACCGTTCCAACGTCCTTTGGAGTGAGCTTGAGATCGAAACCAGAGTCACCTGCATAGATGGCAAGCTTCTCCTTGATGAACGAACGCTCGCTGTCGTTGAGGAACCTGGCCTCCTCTGGGAAGTCAGAGATGGTGAGGTACAGAACAAAGGCAAGACCAGTGGTCATGGCTCCCTCGATGATGAAGATCCACTGCCAAGCGGCGATACCGTGAACTCCATCGAGATCGTGGATTCTGTACGCAAGGGCACCGGCACAGCCACCGGCAAGACAGGTGGTGGAGAAGAAAGAGGAGAATCTTCTCTGGGACTCGAGCTTGGTGTAGAAGTTGGCAAGGATGTAGAAAAGGGCAGGGAAAGAACCAGACTCAAAGATACCGAGGAGGAATCTGCAGGCAACAAGACCGCCGAAGTTGGTGACAAAACCCATACCGATGGTAACGATACCGAAGAAGAAGATACAACAGGACAACCAGATGTGTGGCTTGATGAACTTCATCGAGTAGTTCGACAAGACCTCAAAGAACACGTATGGGACGAAAAAGATGGTAAGAGCGGTGTTGAACTGGTTTCCGTGAAGACCGAGATCGGCTTCCATACCGTAAACCTTGGAGTTAGAGATGTTGACTCTATCCAGGAAGGCAAGGAAATAGAGCAAACAGAATGGCGGAACGACACAGAGATCGATCTTCCACATGAGCTTGCGCTCGTTCACGTTGTACTTCTGGGCAAGCTCATCAACAAGAACCTTCTTGTCTGCGTCCGAGAGAGCAAGCACAGTCTTGTTGTTCTGGGCTTCATCGCTCTCCGGTTTCGCCAGCGACTCTGACGACGAGGTTTTCTGCAAAGAAGACATTTCTTGTAGTCTGATCTAGCGAAATGTTTTCAGGCTTCCAGAAAAGAGGGGAAAGGAAAAAAAGACAAAGAAGACAAAAGCGAGGGTTTATAGAGAGGAGCGGGGCCGAACCCGCCCACCGGAAAATTTTCACTTGTTTTCCCCGGAACAGGAGTTGAGAGGTAAACTTGTAAATCCTACATTCTTTTCCATCTACTGATAATTTTGTGGCAAGCTCGGCACAGATACCGTCCAGCTCCATCTTGTAGGGCCATATCCACTCTAAGTTTCCCCAGTATAAGGGCTATCACAAGCATAGAAGTGTGCCTTGTTTACGGCTGGGGAACCTCTCGAAAAAAATTTTGCCCCCCTTTTGACTCACACCGGGCCGGAGTTCTCCCCTCACTTTGTTTTACGGCAAGTCTCGACGAGACCACCTGTTTGTTGTTTTTACGCGTCTAGGCTACGCGGGTCACGCAGAATTTTTCATTATTGTTTCAGTATGCATCCATGATTATTTTGAAGTACCTGGAAGCAATCTTCCAATGCATTTTTCAGGCGTGTTTGGCGGCAGGCCCATTAGCGCCCGGGCCATAATTGATTGGAGAATTTTTCAACCCCACACTTCGTTTTTCCCGCTGCGCCGGGCCGCCGTAGCATTCTTTCTCTCAGGTGGAATACACTACTTGTATGTACCTTTGACACGGCTGAAAGACGCAAAGACTGTTTGTTGAATAGAAGACAACGAATTCAGTGGACGCAGACCTCCGTGCTCCAGAGATCTACACACAGCCAAGTTTCGTTTGTCCTGGACGGCTGAAATCTGCTACCAATGTTGTCACATTAAATAATCATTACATTAACTATGCATGTAGAGACGAGATGGTGGTCATGAGGGGATAGATGAAGATCAGAAGGTACAACCAGATACTCTCTATCGAGAAAGCCTGAAATGAATGAATGACTATGAGTTGGTTGGTTTCCTTTGTGTCATGCTGGATGAAGAAATGAATGAAGATGAGGGAAGAGGCACTTGTTTTAGACGATGATGCAGCACTTAGAGTCTTCGCTGGACGGCTTGCGCGAAGAGATCTTGGAGGTAGTTCTCTGAGGCGCAGAGGGAATAGTTGGTTGTTGTTGTTGTTGTTGTTGTTGTTGTTGTTGTTGTTGTTCTTCTTCTTCGATATCCTCGTTGACGCTTTCGTTATCACTGCTTTCCTCTTCGGCTATTTCCTCAGCCGTGGTGGGCACTGGCTTTCTGGTGCCAAGCTTCCTGACTGCAGACTCAAAGCACTCTTCCAAGTTGAGTCCGCTCTTCGCTGAACATTCGAAAAAAAGATCAAAGCTCAAAGTGTCACTGAGAGACTTGCCTTCCTCTTTCGAGACCTGTCTCTCGTCTTCTAAATCGGTTTTGTTTCCAACGAGGATGAGCAGTGGCTGTGGTCTGCCCTGCTCGATGTTACGCAGGGTTCTATCGTGGATGATCATCACGTCTTCGAAAGTGGGCTTCGAAGTGATGCTATAACAGATGATGACAGAGTCATAGTGGTTGAACTTAGGCAGCTCAGAGGCGATGAAAGAATCACTACCACCACCACCGGTGGCGAGGATGTCCAACTTGTAATCGAGGTCGTCAACAGTGATGTTTCGTGAGAACCACTCGTCTATACCTGCATCGTTGGAGTCATCTTCGCTTTCACAACCAATACAGTACTTGGTCACGAGGCTTGTCTTACCACTGTGGTTATCACCTAAGACACATATTTTATAGTTGGTTGCAGACTGCATTTTACTGTTAGCTCAGAAACAGAAGCAAAGACGATCGAGCGACATACCATTTCGCGGGATATTTATAACCGTGACGAGTCCGTTTCTGTCGATAAAAAGAAAACAATCGATGTTGGTTAACGTATCGCGAGTAAAAAAACGGAAGAAGGAAGGGGTTTTATAGATTCGAGGCGAGAGCAGGGAATGTTCGGTGTGATATAAGAGGGTCGGCGGGCGAGTTCGTCGGAACCAAGAGGTTAGTAAAAAAAAAAAGAAAGGGGAGGGACAATATGCAACCAGCAAAATGTAAAAAGCAATTACCCAATTTGGAAGCAAAAATAGCAGAGTCAAACAAAATGTTTGAACATTGAAAGAAAACCGTTGATGCAAGCGAAAAAAACCGTTGCAAAAAAGCAAAAAAAAGTTTTTTGGACGCTTAAGAAAAGAAATTCACCAAAGAAAACCAAAACGTTTCGTCCACACTTTTTTTCTTTTTTCTCTTGCCTAGCGTGAAAATTTTTCGCCCTGCTGAAGACGATTCTCAGGGTGTCGATAAAATAGTCAATATCTATAATACAGGAGGAAAAGGAAGGGATATGTTGGCAGGAACGAACCTCTCGGCTCATTCGGAGGAGTTGGCGCCGACGCATCTCGACCTTCTTTTAAGCGCGGCTAAAGTTGTACAGCACGCACTGTTGCACAAATCAGGCAAGATGTTCATCTAGCACCTGCATGAAAATTAATTGTAAACCATGCCATTTTTTATTTAGCTTTATGCTTTGTTCCTTCCATTTGTCGGTGTGGAATTGCTTTTTCTGCCTATTATACATTCGGCCTCGGCTCCGATCAACGTCTACGGGTCTCCTCCTCATATCGTGTGATTATGGACTTGAGATCTCCGTTGACGGTCGCTCGTTCCAGCCAGGTGTCCAACAAGTCTAACTGCTCACTAAGGACATCTGGAATAGGAAGCGTAGGGGAAAAACTCAGCGGATTTAGCAAAATGCCGAACAAGTCCAGCCAGTGCTCGTACTTGAGTCCGCGCTTTGGAAAATCCTTGACGAAGTGCATTCCGTCTCTGTCCGTGGTTGTCTGCAGGTGCTTCCCAAACAAGAGCAAGTGAGCTATGGTGGCTATACCATACATATCCGGCTGATACGTCCAAGGTTTGTGCTGTCTCATCTCAAAACAGTCAAGCTCGTTCATCTCCTCGTCTCTCCAGTTGCAGTTGAATCCTCCAACCGGTGGTAGTAGACTCGTGTCTATGGAGCGACCAAAGTCGATCAACTTGATACCTTTCTTCTCCCACCCACGAGACCCGTAGCGGCTGTACTGCGCCTCCCATTCGTCGCTGTGCTGAAATCTGAGCATGCAGTTTTCCGCCTTCATGTCACCGTGGATCACGCCGATCCTATGCAGTGCAATAATCGTTTTGAGAAGCTCGGCGATGAGAAACACGGTGAGCTGCTCCTCAACTTTGCCGTTCTTGCTGTTGAACAAGTCCAAAATGGTTCCCTGGGGCTGATAGTCCAATAACAGATAACTCTCATCTTGGTACTGGTAGAAACCCTTGGCATTTATAACTGATGCCATCACGGCTGGGGACATAGACTCCTCCTCAAACTTGCGCTGGATCTGCTTCAGAAGATAAAACTCCCACGCTATGGGCTTATCATCCTCGACTTTGATAGCATATATATCTCCGTACGAAGTCTCTCCGTAGAACACCGTGGCATACCCACCTTCTCCAAGCTCACCAACGATATCGATCATCAGATCGTCCAGTTCAAGCATTAGTTTCCCGCTGTTGCTGTGGTGGGAGGAGTGCTTATACTTCTTGCAGTTCTTCTTGAGATGCTTGAGCTTTTGTACAGAGGTGGTGAACCTGTGGTACTCCGGAAACTTGTCCAGCGAAGGACTGGCCTTGTGGAGAAGCGACAGTCTCAAATCTCTATTCGTAGGATCAATGATCACGGATCCAGATTGTGGTGGTGCGGGTAAATTCTCCTCGGGCTCCATGAAGGGAGAACTCATGGGATCATCTTGCGATTCAGCCCTGGGTGGTGTTGTGATAGTTTTTGCGGAGGCAGTTGAAGACTCTGTGACTTCTGTGATAGGAGTCATGGTAGGATAGAGGTACCTGGGTGGTCCTTCCTCTTGTGGAGGGTTGATCGGTATTATGGTTTCGGTAATGTACTCTCCTTCCTCTTCCTGCGTGGTGGTGATGTCTGATTCTTCAGCCTGGAGTGGTTGGTTGAACATTCCATAAATGTCTCCCATCGCAGCCTTGGTGAACATAGTCATGGTGATTGTTGGTGAGGATGGTGACTTCATGGAAAGCCTCTTGGGCAACCTCTTTGGCGTAGGAACCTCTTCGCGGAGAACATGGTACTTGCCCCTCGCCATAAGCAAAATCTCCTCTGGGCAACACTCACCCTCTTCGGGATGTTGCAGCATGTCTATGTTCATGTTAACGAGCTCGTCCTTCTTTCCTGGGGTCTGTACAAGTTTCTTGACTGGGAAGCTTTTTTCCTTGAACACCTCCATGCGTGCACTCTTGGGCCTGGCAACAGGCTCAACGTGAAGCGTTTGCCCAGCCCAGGATGTCGCTGGTCTGCTGTTTTCGCCGTTGGACTGTGTATTGAACACCTGCCAGGAGGAGCTTCTCTTGGAATGCAGTTTTTCGCGCAGTGACTCCTCTTCTGACGCCTCGTTCAAGACAGATATGGTTCTTTTCCTTGATATAGGCTTCGCATCAAGACCAGCGGTGTCTCTTGCTCTCATTATTTCCAGTCTCTGCCTCATGTTTCTTGTGGCAGAATCTCCTGCTCTCTCCTCCGGGCTCAACCTCTCCATTCTGCCGGCAAAGTTCTTATATGATCTCTCTAGCCGCACCAGTGGTTTAGCCTGATACTCTAGCCCCATCTTGTACACGTCGTCTGCCTCCTGGTACTTGTTGTTTGTCTCGAGGTATTTGGCAAACTCTTCATAGAACAGCGCAAACTCGCGTCCAATCTCGTTCTGGTAGATGGTGACAAATGCCTCAAGCGTCTGCTCTGCATGGAGACAGTACTCGATCCATATTTTCAAGAAGCGTATGTCGTTTTTGTACTGCTTGTCCTCCATGAACTGGTTTGCACACTGTTTGAGTACGGCAACTTTCTCGGTAGATCCCTGCGGGTTGTTCTCCTCCAACCATGCAATATATTCGACAAAACAGCCAAGAGGATCGTCAAGCTCGTCAAGCTGAGAGATCTGTTCATCGAACCTCTCCCTCGCCTTTGTTCTCATCCGCGAGTTGTCTTGGCTGAAGAGCTTTGACAGAGCAAACGCAGATCTGCCCTCCCTCGCGGACTGAATATTCTCCTTGTTCTGATCTATCTCAGAAAAGTCCACACTCTTCGACATCTCGGTTGTTGTCGAAATAATAACGGCGAAAAACACGGAGGGGATGAAGACTCCTTGTTTTTGTTTTGTTTACATCACTTCTGAGCGCGTTTCCAAGGTCGTGCACTAGCTACAACTTTACCGGTGTGGTCTCCTAGTTGATGAAGGCCCCTTATTTGGCATGACTGGACTTGTTTGTGGATGAGTAGTTTTTATTGATGTAATGCTTTTAATTTGTCTCCATTAATAGACATCAGTTGAGGTACCGGAACAAGAAACTGAGGCCAACGGACAGTGCCAGAGAAGCACACACAAAGCGTGGCCCGATCTGGTCGTCGTAGCGAACAGGTCTCTTGTGTCTGATGTTGTGACATCTCCAGACATACATTCCAGATGCATACATTATGGTGAGTGCCGCGGTCAGGTAGAAACCGACGGATGCAAGCAGACTCACGGTGTCACCGTAGTTCAGTAAAGTGTGACCTGTGGCGCCAAAGATCATGGCGATGGACAACCACGACAGGAAAGTTCTCTCAGTGGCAAAGTAGACCTTAGGCTCAACGCGCACGGGAGCGGCAATCTTCTTTCCCGGAGGCGCCACTATCCTCGTCTCAAACACAGTTCCCTCGGGGACTTTGTTGAAAGAGTGGTCAGGGCCCGCAAGCTTGTTCCAGTAAAATCTGAGCCTGTCAACTAGAGCACCTTGTGGTGGGGAGCTGTAGTTCGATGAGGGCGCAAGCAGGGCGGTGGTTTCACCAGACTCGGTTCTGGTACCTCCGAATTGAACGTGGTTGTTGGAGTTGGTAAGGGCGCCATACGTCGAACCTGCTAGTTCCTCTTCGTCCAGTTCATTCGCAGTGGCGTCTTTGTGTCTCACGATACCATATTCAACGTTCTGCTTCGGCTTTCTGATATCAACATCCATCTGTGGCAACCAGAATGGGATGAGGTCAACGCGGTCTGGCAAGAGGGTAGCACAGCCGTGGATGAACTTGGAGAACTTGGGGATGGCTTCCACAAGGTGCGACGAAACCATCTCCCTGACCCATTCAGGAGGTTCCTGTCCCATCTGTGTCTGCAACTTGACTTCCAAAACAGCATACGGGAATCTCTCAACATCCTTGTCTGGTAGCTGGCTGAATGGGTAGTCCACACCTATGTCCATTCTCCTCCAGTTGCCATTTGTACGGTCGTTACCGTCAAAGTTATCCTCTCTCACCATGCTGAGCTCTGTATCAAGGGAAATTCTCACGCGTGCATCACCAGGTAGCTGGAAAGCAGTTCTGTTGTAGAAAGACCTCATCACAGGTCTCATCTTGTCCTTGATGACTCTGTACTGCACTTCGGATGCCAATCTCTCGAGAGACTCAATCTCCTGTAGGGATTTCTTACCCTCTTTGCGCATCTTCTCAAACACCTGTGACACAGTGAGTCTACCAGCCAGAAAGTCGTTGACGTTCTTTTCCTTAAGCGGGAATCTGGCTTTGACGGACTTCTCACCGGTCCAGTCTTCTCTATGGGTTTTTCTCTCGACGAAGATGGTATCACTGGACATACCACCGTACCATCTGAGTCTGATGGCCTCGGCACCTTCGTCCTTGAGCAGACGTCCGTAGTACAGGTCCATAGGCTTGTCATCGTAGTAGATCGAGGTGATGGCGCTGTCTTCGGCCTGGAACTCCTTGTTGGCGTTAAATACAAGCACGGGAAGGTGCTTCAGGATAATCAGCTTCAGCTCGGTGATGTTATCCGGGTGAACCCAGTACTTTGTCGTCTGCCTCACAAAGTTCTGCATCGAGCCACCAGCGGCAGAGTCACCTTTGACCGGATTTCCCCTGGTTCTGACCAGGTCGTACAGCTTGGAGAGCTTCACCACGAGGTTGTCGTAGTTGTCCTTGAAGAAAGCCTTGGCTTCAAGCCTGGCCTGGAAGATCGGCTTGAGGATGAACCTTCCGTTGGTCAACTTGTCGTGCTTCTTGAGGATCTTCTGGAACCCAATGTAGTTCAGCCTGGTGAACTTGGCCAAGTCATGAACATCCGCGATGACGTCGGACAGCTCTTCCTCCAGATCCTCAAAGTCCTGTTCGTAGAAGTCGGCCTCTTCGGGAGAACAGTTCTTGGAATTCTCCACGGTGGTGTGCACGAGACCCTCGTTCTCCTTGATACGTCTCAGGATCTCCTGGTGCTTGAGCTTGACGAAATTGTACACCTTATCGAGCTCCTTCTCCAGCATCCCGAGGAACTCTTCCTCGAGTTCGCCTGACCACTGGTTATCAGAGCTGTTGAGGCCCTTCTTCATCTGATGTTTCAGCTCGTCATACTGGATGTAATAGTAGTTGTAGTCCTTGATAAGCGAAGACTTGAGAGTCTCGCCGAACTTCATCTTTGATTCGACGTTGGTGGAGATACTAGTTCAGTTCTAGAAAAAAGCTATGAACACAGGCAGAAGCGAGGCAGCACCTTCACTTCCCACGTGCACGTGGGGGCGATCGTCACACTACCTCTTGCGACTCGGCAGGCGTGGCCGTGGTTATGGCAGTTATCTTGTTTCCCTCGTCGTCAAACTGCGGGACCGGGATATCAGTCCGCAGATTACCGTCTTTCTTGAGCTGTTCGCTGGAGTGTCGAGTTAGTACCGGGTCACGATCGGCTTCGTGGGTGTACTTACACCACCAGCGGCTCGAAGAAAGAAATGCCTGCGAAGCGGTTAGTATCCTGGTGGGGACCCCGGGTGCTGCGTGATCACTCACCGGTGTAGATACCGACGCCTCCAGCGAGAAGCAGGGGTACGGTCTTTTGGAAGAATCTGTTCGACATTATTCTGCCAGGCAGAAGGAGGGAGCGATTTGGCGGAGAGCCGGCTGGAAAACCTTTTCCGGTTTGTTGGTGGTTATGTGTATATACCGTTTTGTCGCCGCACATCAGTGGCCGAGGTTCTGCTTCTCAAAGTCTTCGTAGTAATCCAGCATCTCCTCGGTGATTCCCCTGGGCAGGTCCCTGAGTGCCTTCTCAAAGTGCTTGGAGTCGACTTTGCTGCAGCTGTGGTCTTCCATGATGGCGCTGAGACCGGCCTCCTGGCACAGCAGAACGACTTCGGCACCAGAACAGCCCTCGGTCTCCACGGCGAGCTCCTGGAGCTTTTCCTTTCGGATGTTGAAGTTGCGACACTGGTTCTCCAGGATCTTGAGTCTGGCCTGGAAGTCAGGCGGGGCCACATACAGATGCCTGTCGAGTCTTCCCGGTCTCAGCAGGGCTGGGTCGATGACCGTGGGTCTGTTGGTGGCTCCGAGGATCATCACGCCCTTGAGCTCTTCGACACCGTCGATCTCGTTCAGAAGCGACGTGAGCACATTGTTGTGTGCACCACTGGTTCCGTCGTCTCTTGTATTTGCGAGGGCGTCAATCTCATCGAAGAAGATGATCGAGGGAGAAGCGTTCTTGGCCTTTCTGAAGATCTCTCTGATGGTCCTCTCACTCTCACCCACGTACTTGTTGAAGATCTCGGGGCCCTTGACTGCAAGGAAGTTGAGCCCAGACTCGTACGCCAACGCTTTTGCGATGAGAGTCTTGGAGCAACCAGGTGGACCGTACAGCAACATACCCCGCGGAGACTTGATGCCCAGTTTGACGAACGTGTCGGTGGCTATGAGTGGCAGAGCCACCATCTCCTGCAACTTGCGCTTGATGACATCCTGTCCCCCAATATCCTCCCATCTGATCTTGGGCAGCTCCAAGAAGATGTCCTTCATAACACTCGGTTTGATCATCTTGAGACTCTCTTCAAAGTCGTCGTAGGTGACGTTGGCGTTTGAGCCACGCGATATAACGTTGAAAATGCTCTCCCTGCACAGTCCCACCAGATCTGATCCAACGTATCCGTGGGTCTTGTTACTCAACTTTTCGATGTCCTCAGAGGTCAAGTCACACTTGAGCTTCATCTTCGACACAAGCTTCTCCAGGATTTCAAACCGCGCCTGCTGATCAGGAATACTGATCTCAATCTCTCTGTCAAAACGACCCATTCTGCGCAACTTGGAGTCGATCTTGGTGAGGTCGTTGGTCGTAGACACAACAACAACCCTGTCCAAATCGTGAAAGGAGTCGAATATCATGGTCAACGTGTTGGTCAGCTGTGGGATGGAAAGATCGTTGTTCTGAGAATCCTCGTCGTTATTTCCACCGGTCAGAGTATCGAGCTCGTCTATGATGACAATACACGGTTGGAACGTGACAGCCTCCTTGAATATCTCCTTGAGCTTCATCTCTGTGTCTCCGAGGTACTTCGACACGATAGACCCGTAGTCTATTTTGAGCACGTGTGTGTTGTCTGTGCCGTACTTCTCTGCAACGTTCTTTAGGATTGTGGTCTTACCTGTACCGCTGGGACCGTGGACGATCAGACCACGGGATGGCGTTATGCCGTACTGTGCGAAATTCTCCGGTGAGAAGAGTGGGATCCTGATGGAAGAGTCCAACAGCGAAAGCTGGTGCGAGATACCGCCGAGCTGGGCGAAGTAGTCGACGAGCACCGGTGCCGAGTCGCTCTCTTCGAAAGACACTTTGCAGTTGTTCTCGTTGAAGATGCACGGGGAGGCAGGTCTATCTGAGAGCGACAAGTCCGCAATGTCTGCGCCTGCAGACACGCACTCAACTTGGCACACGGAGTCCAGCTTCATGCCAGGGTACAGCACACCAACATCGCTCAGCGTCTTTGTGATCTTCGTTGTATCGTCTGTGTACTTCACCACAGACACGCACTTTGCAAACTTGAGGTGGTCTGAGAGCTGCGAGATCTTGAGCCTCTCTCCAAACACGAGCCTGTTTCCCTGTGTAGCGCCGTTCCACCACTGCAGGAACACAGGACTCACAAGGATGACCTTATCTCTGAACTCATCGCTAACGCTGTCCTCGTTCTCGTATGGTCGTATTGTGCCGACAAGGTTATCGTCGTTGAGAGACGACAGCCTTCCCAGTCTCACGAACGACCTGGGGGTGAGACCGAGCCCCTGTAACGCCGTGGCGGATACCTGGAACTCAGCTATGGATTTGGCGCTTGTGGCACTGGACGGTCTCAGTATGAACTCATTGTTGAAAGGTTTCAACTTCCGCTCCAGCGGCGTACCACTGCCTGTGGAAGAAGACTTCTTCGTGGGTGTACCGCTCATCTTAGGCGCCATCGCTGCTGGTGATACCTTAAAGACAAGGGTTGTTGTGGCGGCTCCTCAAAAAAATTCTGTGAAAACAGATGACTGCTTATGTAATTGATTGGTAATCAGTTTACTCGGGACACGCAAGCCTTGCCCTGGCCAGAAATCGTCCAGCGAGGGGGCGCGCTCATCCTGTGATGGCGAGGGAGCAACCAAAGAGAGATGTTCCGCAGGTGTTTTTCAACCACAGTTTCCAAAATGACGGTCTCAGAGGTCAGCAGTCTGCAAGAGTTCCGCAGCAAGATCGGTAGCAACACGTCTGTTGTTGACTTTTACGCCACCTGGTGCGGTCCATGCAAGGCCATTTCTCCCATCGTTGAGAAGATGAGCGACGTCTACACGCAGCACAACTTCTACAAGGTTGACGTTGACAACGCCAGCGACATTGCCATGGAGTACGGCATTTCAGCCATGCCTACCTTTCTCCTGTTCAAGGACGGAGAGAAGGTGGGGACCGTTGTGGGTGCCAACCCACAGGGTCTCAAGAATGCCATCGACTCTCTCGAATAAACCTGTTCATAACCAAACACATAATATACTCGTATTGTCACATGTTCCGTGCATTGTGAAGTCGATCTAAAGAGATCCAAATTCCCGACAAAAACCCCGCGATGCCTCCGTTCTCCTGAAAAATATCCTACTAACGAAGGGGCTGCTGAGATCTACGAGGGAGAACTCTCCACAAGAGTGAAAGAAGTACATTAGAACTGATAGGGTAAAATAAGCAAGCGGAGGAAGTAAAAGAGCATAGGGGAAAAAATGGTGTAGCATATATAACCAAGCAGTAATAGTGGAGTGTCCATAGCAGGGGGGGAGCGCGGGTTGTGTAAAGCAAGCTATCATTTGTCAAACAACCTCAGGCTTTTCGTAAATTTTTCGTCATTATCATTTTGTTTCTTCTTGTTGTCCGGCTGCTTGACGTTCAGCCTGGACGCCTTCAGTTCCTTCTGGACCAGTTCAGAGTTGGAGAGACCATATTTGGACCACTGAATAGGAGGAAGAGTGGTGATCTTGACCTGACCGGGGAGATCCACACGTTTGCTCTTCAAGTCGGCCACAAACTCGTGTGGATCCTCCACAGCCTTCCGCCTTATTCTGTTGAGCTTTCTGATATCGTCTATTATGCGACTCCGTTGTGTTTTGAGTATGGAAAGGACAGAGCAGAGCGCGATGTAGTCAACGTTATCCTCAAGCTCCTGTTTGCGAGCCTGGGTGTCAACCACAGACGTATCTGTAGGGGAAAGAGACCTGTTTCTCGTCTTATTGCCGGTGTTTCCGTTGCCGTTGCCGTTGGCTGTGGTTGTGGTTGTGTTAGTTGCTGTGTTGTTTGCCGTGGGCGTGCGAGGGTATAGGTCCAGGTCCTTCTGGATTATCGACGAGTGGCAGAACTTCTTCTGTTTTGGCTGGTCGTTGAGATCCAGCTCTTTTCCAAACCTCTTGGACGAGATGGGGCGAGGTGGTGCCTTGAGAGAAGCTGCCATTTTGCCGCTTGTTGAAATTTCAGATTGGTGGAAGAAGCCCCCTTATCCTTCTTTGTTCACTCCCAGAATAACGTGTGAGTGTATATATACAGTAGATTCCACCTTATCCGGTACGGTGGGAGTAATATTTCACTCAAGCAAGGCGGGAAACAACGTCAAATAACGGGAGAAAAACACAGCGGACGGGTGATGATCCTTCGCCTTGTTTCTGATGGTTGCCACACGGAGATGGACTCCTATTTTTGGACTTAGACTTATAGAGAACCCACTGAGCACACTAGTGAGTCTTTATAAAAAGTAACCGTGGGTGGTTGGTGGGGAGACGGAGGAAGCGGAAGAAAAGGGGGAAGAGAAGGAAGTTGACCCGCGCATCAGGCTCTCCATCAAAGGGGGGGCATTACAACAAGGTGATGTGGTGGCCACTTTTTTTCGTTGAATTTTCGATTGGCACACTATCTCGAAGCCCCGCTATTTTTGCCACTGAGGCCGGGTAACCCCATTTCCTCTTTTGGCCGTCGCGTTTTCGTTGTGTAAAGCTGGGGTCTCGTGGTATTTTATGTACACGTCTATTTCTTCTGCCTCTTCTTGTCATCCAGAAGCTTCTTGTCGCTCTCGTCGGTGTTGAGGAGCTTGGAGATCTTGTTTATGTCGTCCTTCATGAGTCTTCCGGTGGCCTTCACACGCCATGCTAGGCCGTCCTTGTCGCGCAGTTCCTTCTTCTTGCGCTTGCGCTCCTCCAGCAGCAGTCCTATCTTGTCGTCGTAGGTGAGGCCTGTCTCTGCCTCCTGGACGGTCTCCTTGCCGAACAGAACGTCAAACACACGGCCGTCTCCCCAGAAGAAACCCTTGCGGTCGACTATCCACGGGAACCGGTGGCCCTTCTCCCAGAGGAAGAAGAAGAAGAGCTTGTCCAGCGTGCCGTAAAACCCGCGCCCGGTCCATATCTTGGCCTTGCCGTGTCTGTTGAGGTTCTGCAGCGGGATCGTTATGATGGGGGTGGGTCTGCCCGGTATGAGCGGGTGTGTGTAGAACTTGATGTGCTCGACGGGACCCGGGAGATACCACATCCGCCTCACCAGCTTGGTGGGCGTCATCAGCAGGATGTAGCCGGCAAGCGCAGGCATCGCAGAGAGGAGGATGGTCAGTCCACTCTGCGATACCAGCTGCAGGTACCGTGCGTTCTGCGGGAGGTTCAGCTCGTTCGCGCTGAACGTGGTCCACGACAGCTCCAGTCCGATGGACAGCGCGTTCAGGCCGTATATGATGTACAGTAGTCCCAGACACCCGCTGGCCAGGAACCACAGCTTGTGTGGCTCCGCATCGTAGATCAGCTCGGGCTCGGTCTTCTCCTTCAGTATCTTCATCATGCGCTTCAGCGGCATGTCCCTGCTGGGCTGCGGAACCCCGGGTCTGGGCAGCAGCGTTGGGGTGTTCTCCTTGCCCAGCGGGAACTGTGGGATTCTGTCTTTGAGATCGTTCGTCAGCTTCGCCTCTCCCGGGATGTGCTTCGAGAGCTCCGAGTTCAGTCTTCTGAACACTATAGGTCTCCTCAGAGGGGTGACAACACCCCTCCGGAAGGCATTTATTCCCAGTCTTCCTAGCAACATCGGTTGATTATCCTCGCTGGTGAGTGTGGTGGTTTCCCTGGCAGAAGATTTGCTGGGCGCTTCCCAGAATTTGGGGATGGGTACACGACTATCAACAGCTCACAGAAAATTCTCTGGGGCTTGTCTTTATCTCTTGTTCCACCGGCGAGGGTCTACGATGTCCAAGTACGGTTCCGACAGAAGACTGGCAGCTGGCTCCAAGCCAACTCAGTTTCTGCACACGTCCACCAAGCCGGTTGTGGTCAACCACGAGATTCTCAAGTCGCGGATTCCGGAGAACTCAAAGATAGAGACGATAAAGGATGGCAAACAGCTCATCCGCGGAGTTGTTGTGTCGGACGACAAGATCAAGACAGTCATACGTTCCGACGGCGATAAGAAGTGGTCCGATCCATCGCTGCTGGAGTGGGACCCGAAGCATTTCCGTCTGTTTGTTGGTAATCTGGGACCCGACGGCACAGACGATCTCCTGTACCGTGCGTTTGCAGCGTATCCCAGCGTCTCAAAGGTGAAGGTGCCGCTGGACCCAAAGACGCGGAAGAACAAAGGGTTTGGGTTTGTTGCCTTTGCAGATCCAGACGACTACCTGCGTGCTTTTAAAGAGATGAACGGCAAGTACGTGGGACAGAGACCCGTCATGCTGAAGAAGGCCAAAACCGAGGTTGTGGCAAAGACGAAGAAGATAAGGCGTAAGCCTCTCGCCTAGCACTTGTATAATGAGTATGATGTTGATGTGATTTAATGCTGATGTGACGCCTCTCTGGTTTACAAATAAATGTGTTGAGATTTGAAGTTTCCTTGAAACTTTGAGATTTCTCGGAAACTCAAATACAACCAAATGACCGGTTTGTACTCTCCTCACTGTTTTTGTCCAGATTGTTTTATTTTCTTATTTATGGTTGGTTTTCTCTTTATTTGTCGAGCTTCTGCAACTTGGCCTTGGTCTTTTCGATCTTTCTTCTCTTCTTGGCAAGTTCCTCCTTTCTCTCCTCCTCCTTGTTGATACCGTACTGCATCTTCTTGTACAGCTTCTTCTGCTTGTTGGACATCATGATCATCTTGAGTTCCTTCTCCTCGTCCTCGGCACTTCTCTTCTTGCTCTTCTTCTTATCGGAGGAGGCAACTTCGGAGTACTTGATACCCTTGGCCTCGAGCTCAAGCTCTCTCTGGGCCTTGACGTCCTCGTCTTCCTCTTCTTCCTCCTCCTCTTCCTGATCAAGGTCTTCTTCACCGACCTCAATCTCCTCTTCCTCAGACTCCTCAGCATCTTCACCCTCTGGAGCAGTGTATGCCTCGGGATCGTATCCACCGGCATCTCCCCATGGAGACAGATGTGGTGGAAGGACTTCGCCCGGAGCGTAGTCGGAAACGTTCAACAGCTGGTTCTTGTTGACGCAGTCAAAGATCCACTGGGGCTGCACGTATGTTCTTCCTTGGACCTTGTTGGAAATCTTTGGACGATCACAGATCTGGTGGGTGACGTTTGAAAAGTCAAACTCCTCAAGCTTGGAGTCCGAGTTGAGAAGAACCTCATCGAGAGCAGCCTCAGAGATGACTTTTCCGCCACACGAGACAATGACAAACTCGATGATGTCAATGGGGACTTCACGACCGACAAAGAAGACAAACTTGGAGAAGAGATCAGCTGTAGGACTGGAGAACTTGGAAGGCTGCTCCAGCAAATCACCGGCGTTCTTGTTCTTGTCCTCGAAAGTATCCAGCTCAACATCTTCGACATTGGCAAGGTCCTCCTCGACAGCCTCAGCGGCTGGTGTGGAGTCCTGCTCATCGGCCTTGATGGCCTTGGCGAGTTCTGTGGAATCGAGGTTGGTAGCCTCGGTGGAGTCGATCTTGGAGGGAAGCAGACTTGTCTGGTCGCGGGACTCGAGAACATAGGAGCTGAGACCACCGATACCCTTGAGTTTCTGGAAATCCACGTTTGGAGGGTACAGCAGATTGGCGTCGGTGTAGAGCTTGAACAGCACAAAGTGGAGGAGGGTGGAGTAGAACTCCAAGAAGGTGAGCATGATCCTGAAATCTATGTCGGATGGGATGTTCTGGGGGAACTTGAAGGGCACCAGCCACATAACGTCCTGGCCCTTGACATTGGCAGAGTAGTACACACCCTTAATGGACACAAACACCTTTCTCAGAGCGCGCTCCTTGGCGACGTACGCGAGCCACTGGTTGCAGAGTTCGTTGGCCTCCTTGGTGACTCTCGCACTGACCTTATCGGTGGCTGGCATGTTGCTGAACAGAAACAACATGTTGAGACAGTCATCGATGTCCCTCACGGCATCGAGGAAGGTTGGGTATCTCTCCTTGATGACGTGGTCGAGCTTGTACTTTGGTCTGTTGGACTCGAGTCTCTTCGCATCGCTAACCTCGCCCTTCCCAAGAGCTTTGGTCAGCTTCTTGGCGAAAGTCTTGTGTTCTCTGAACTTGGCAAGCACGGGCTCGTGCTGCAAATACTGGATGTCCTTGGCGTAGTAGAAGGTCACCGGGGCAGTGGAGCCCTTGTTGGCCTTCTTCTTGTTTCTGGGCTCTCTAGGGTAGATACCCTTGAAGATACACAGACGACGGAAGTCGGCAAGCGAGACTTGTAGCTTCTTCACGGCCTGTGTTCTTGTGACGAAGTTCTTGGCGTTACCGGATGTGTGCTTCTTCTTAATTCTCATGGCGGATCTGGGTACAGAAAGAATCTTTATGAAGGAAAGCGCTTTGATAATTTTTTTTTATTGAAATTTTTTTTCCTTTACTCGGGTAGTGTAAACACCGATTTTTGTTTGGAGAACAGCGAACAAGACCTCCCCCTTTTGTGTCTCTTCTTCTCCCGAGTTGCAGAATACAAGCACATTACCCATGGCAGACGTGGCAGAAGAGGGTGTGGCCGTTGATTTGACGGTTGATGCGTCTCCAGAGCCGGTGGCGATCGAGACGCCGGAACAGCCAGCGGCCACGACGCCAGAGCCAGCGGCTACGACGCCAGAGCCAGCGGCCACGACGCCAGAGCCAGCGGCCACGACGCCAGAGCCAACCAAGGAAGTGCCCAAGCTGACCAGGGAAGAGGATATGCAGATACGACAGAGTCTGGTTGCATCATTGGACAAACTGAAACGTGTTTCCGATATCGAAGTGCAACTTCCTCTCGAATCCATCTTCCAGAAAGCAGTGGCACTGATACTAGCCGCCTCAAACATAACATGCAGCCAAACAGTGCTAGAGCACATTTCCCTGCTGGCAATGGATCACATGCATGCCATCACGTCGCGGTTGCATCGTATCACAGAGATCCAGCGCCGTAGGAGGGTGGCGCTGAGAGACGTGAGGGTCCTTATCAAGGAAGATGTGGTGTCTCTGCGTGATGTCGAAGACGCATACGAGGAGACGAAACGCGCGCGCGATATAGACATCCTCAGGAAGAGGCTGGATGAGGAGACGAAGGAGGTTGTGAGGGAGATCAACGAACGAATGGCTGGAGATCAGACTGTTGATGTACAGGATCCAGCGGCGTGTTTTTTCCACGATATATCAGGAACTATAGCAACCGTTGTGCCGCAGAAATCGGTGCGGAAGAGCTATATTCCCAAGTACATGCCTGAACTACCCCCAGCACACACATACAGAGCCACTCCCCAGTACACGGAAACCATCAAGGACCCAAGGGTGCTCAGAGAGAAGCTTGTGGAAGAGGGAAGGCTTGGGGAGAAGGCTCTACAACACATCCTGGGAGATACTCCACTCACACAGCACCAAGTTGAGTTTTCTGAACCTGAGCTAGAGTCAGAGTCTGAGGAGGAGACACCCGAGAAGAAGAAGGACGACAATGCGGCGCCCGTTAAGTATGAGGCACCCGCCAAGCCCGAGGAAAAGCCCACCGAGGATAAGGCAGAGGAAAAGCAAGAGCCTAAAGAGCCAGAGATCATGGATATCGTTGCGTATGCCAAGAAGAGACACGAGATTCTCGAGAAGAGAGCACAGGAAAAGGCCAAGAAACTCGAACAGAGACTTGCCAAACCAGAGACGATTGTGTCGCAGTACATGGGATCTTTCTCCATCAAACCCGTTGACGAATCGGTATCGCGCATCGTATCAGATATCTACGCCGCCGAATTCGACAATGCGCTGAACTCCATCAAAGTTGGCCAGAAGAGACGTACCAAGTGGTTGAGACAGGAGGAGAAGAAGAGACAAAAGATGGAGGAAGAGAGACGCAAACAGCAGGAGAGTATAGAATTTGGATTTGGAGATGCTGGCATGCATGACGAAGACGAAGATCTCGATTTCAACTTTGACTTTGGAAACGATGATATGGATGTGGACAGGTTCGAAGACGTTGAACCAACCGAGCCCAAACCTGCCGAACTTGCAGAAGTCACTGAGCCTGAACCTGTGGGACCAGGTGAAACCACAGAGACTACCGAACTCAACGCCCGTGAGCCAGTGGAGCCAGTGGAGCCAGAAACCACACAAACTGCCGAAGTCAAAGCTCCTGAACCAGTGGAGCCAGAAGCTTCAGTGCAACCCACAGAGCCACAGTCTGCCACTGAGACCCCAAAGACCACCGGAGACACGGATGTCGTCTTGAGCGAGCCAGGTGCCGCTGCTGTCGCAACCCCAACCGAACCGCAGCCAGTACCACAGGCTGACGAGGAGAGCGACGAGTTTGACGATTCCATGTTTGACGAAGTTACGTAAAATATAATACCACATAAGACGTGGACCTCTATCTCCAAGCGGTAGTGTACGTGTACCCAAAAATAGCCAGCGCTCTCAGAAAAAAATGAAGAGGCGCCGTTTGTTTTGGTTCCAGTTTAACAGGAACTACACAGGGTGGCGTTTATATGTCTGATATAACAGAGTTACAGTTACCTGCATCGATACCGTACCCGATTGTGGTGACGAGGGTATCGGTTGCACCGGGACAGGTTTTACAGAAACACACCACGGTGATAACATTCAAATACTGGGAGATGGAACCTGTTCCTCTTGGAGAGGTGGAAGAAGAGGTAGAAGACGGCGAGAGAAAGATGGTCAAGGTGGAAAGCGTTGGCACGTTTGAAACACCCATAGAGGGAGATGTTAAGGAAGTTTTTGTCCGTATTGGACAGAGGATAGAGTCTCCACACTTCACAATAGCACATGTGCTTGAGCCATGCAGCCATCCTATCCAGTACGGAGGCCTTTGTGCGATGTGCGGGAAATCGGTTGAGGATGACGATTACTCAGGGTTCTCGAATAAGGACAGAGCGCCAATCTCAATGTCACATGGTACTGCTAGTCTGAAGGTTTCCAAGAGCGAAGCCGCCAAGATAGAGATAGACTCCACAAAGAGACTAACTCAGGAGGGCAAGCTCATCCTGGTGGTGGATCTCGATCAGACTGTCATACACGCCACAGTGGACCCAACGGTGGGTGAGTGGAAAGCAGACCCAAACAATCCCAACTACGAGGCTCTCAAAGATGTCAAGTCATTCTCCCTCAAAGAGGAGATCATTCTGCCTGCAAGTTACACGGGTCCCAAACCTCCACCCAGCCTCAGATGGTACTACGTCAAGCTGAGGCCGGGGCTCGAGGAGTTCCTGGAGAAAGTGTCAAAGATGTACGAGCTACACATATACACAATGGCCACTCGCGCCTATGCCAAGTCTATCGCCAAATTGATTGATCCAGAGGAGAAGTACTTCGGTGATAGAATCTTGTCGCGCGATGAGAGTGGATCGCTAACCCAGAAATCTCTCAAGAGACTGTTCCCAGTGGATACCTCCATGGTTGTTGTTATTGACGATAGAGGTGATGTCTGGAACTGGAGCTCTAACCTCATCAAAGTTGTCCCATATGACTTCTTTGTCGGAATTGGAGATATCAACTCCAGTTTCCTACCAAGACAGAACGCGCTGTTGGGACCCTCCAAGAAGAAGAAGTCCATTGCAGATCTAGAAGAACAGATCAACACAGAAAAGACAAAGGAGGAAAAGGAAGAGGACAAAATCGAGGAAGCTGACCCGGATGCCGACAAGACAGAAGAAAAGACACCCGACACGGCAAATACCGACACACAATCTTCCCCTGTGGAGCGCATAATGGAGATAGCCACCGAGGCACAGGACTCGGTACTGCTTGTGGCACAGGCCACTGAACGTACTGCCTCTCTCGAACAACAGGAACAGGACAGACCGCTTGCAAAGCTGCAGCACGATCTCGACAAAATCATTAAGGAGGAGGAAGAGTCCGATAACGAGGGTGAAACTATCGACCATAACCACAACCTTCTGTGCGACGACGATACGGAACTGGAGACCCTCGGCCAGGCACTTTTACGTGTCCACAATGAGTTCTTCTTTGAGATTGAGAAGAGTCCGCAGATCCAGCCCAACGTTGAGAACATTATGAACGGCATGCGCAGCCTTGTGTTCAAAGAGTACACCTTCCTGTTCTCCGGTATACTGCCGCTGGGAACCAATCTTGATTCTGCAGATATAGTCATATGGACCCGCTCGTTTGGTGCTACTGTTGTGTCGGACTACGTGCCTGCTGTGACGCACGTCATCTGCAAGAACCCAACCACACTCAAGGTCAAGCTGGCCAAGACTCTCAATCCAGAGGTGAAGATCGTCAATCCAGACTGGGTGTTCAAGTGTATTTCTCTATGGGAGAAAGTCGCTGAGGACGAGTACACTCTTGAGTTCAACGAGGAGGACAAACTCTCAGAGTTACAGGTTGCCAAGTATCGCGAGATGTTGGGCATTAGCCAGGGTACAGTTGTTGCGAACATAGACTGGGATGAGATCGACGAGGAGATGAAGGAGTTTGTGGGCTCGGACTCTGATTCAGAAGAAAGCGGGGAGGAGGAGGAGGAGGAGGAGGAATCTAAAAAGAGATCCAGGGAGTCCGACGAGGAAGGAGAAGATGTCAAGAGATCACGTCCGGAAGAGGACAGTGAGGATGAATTTGCCAACGAGCTCATGCTGGAGCTCGAAGAGGATGATGATTGAACGATGTGTAAAAAAATTGTAGTCATATTAAAAAAAAAATCCAACAAAAACATGGAGCAAAAAAAAATGCTTCCCCACCAGGAGTCGAACCTGGAATCTTCTGGTTCCAGAAGTGACTAAGAAATCGTAGCCAGACGCCGTGACCATTGGGCCATGAGGAACGAAGCACATGAGAACTGGTTTACCATACACTATGATCTGATCTCCCATTTTTGGTACACTCAGATCAGTTCAAGGGGCTTCAGCGAATTGGAAATTCTGGCGTTAGTCCGACCCCAGCATGCGGGAGGGTAGGAGATATGCTGGGAAGAGAGCGTGAGTACTCGAGGCATTTGTAAGAGGTGAGAATCCTTAGTAAACACAGCTCTGTCCCCTCCCGTAAGTTTTGGGCTTGGACATTCCCGATTCGTAAAGTGAAGCATATCGTATGGTTTGATCGTATAAACATGTCTGATTTGTACTGCAAAGAGTATATTACCACAAACGGGATAATTTTATCAATTAGTGTCAAACCCGAACGTGCATTTGCCCCCTCCGCCTCTTCTCCCCCCTAACTTTTTTGCATGTATGATTTTGAATCATCCGATAATAATTTCCCACGAGCCACATGGACTGCATATACATGCGCCCAGCCAACACGTTATATGCCTTATACTATAAGGGCAATGATACGACTAGAGATCCGCACTCGCGTCTCGCTGGGTCTCAACCTGAAACTTTCCAGCGGAAGGTTTCCACGGGGCGTTGGACCCAAACACGAGGTGCTAAACTTAGAGAGACGCGCTTTTGATGCGTTCCTTTTTTATTTGTTGCTCCCTCGAGTAGAATGTGTTTCAAACCTAAATCACAATGACAGGGAGTAGACCTGCCAGTGGTGGAGTGTAGATCTGATAGACCAGGGGGTTGACATTGGTAGCTAGATTACCCACATGTGCAGAACACGAGTCCCTTTGTAGTGTGTACATACAGACCTTCTGGATATTTTTTAGTTTTTCCATACAGCTCGTGGCTTAAGCCGAGGAAGAACGGCATAACTCCCCCACTTCCAGTGTGTCTGTTCGAGGACCCTTTGCATCAACCAATCCGATCCCAGAGTTTATCGGGTAAACAACACGATCAGCAAGAATCGAAAAAGTCGAGCTAAATCTTGACCAAGAACCAAAATCAAAGCCTAAAAATAAGCTTAGGCGGGAGAGCCCGCGAAAGGGGGGGCCCATTTGGAATCAATCGGGAAAACTCAAAACACGGAAAAAGGGTTTTTTCCGTCCTCCTTCCAAGCGCTCCTTTTGGCCTCGCTCCCCTGTGTGTGTGTGTGTGTGTGTTTTTATCTTCTCGCGGGACTTGTTATTTTTTTCTCTTCTCTTCCTCGTGTTCACAACAATCAAGGAATCGAGGATGCAGTTGGTGAAGTGTTTGGCAATGTCTCTGGTCTGTGTCGAGCAGGTTCTCGCGTTCAGACCCGGCGTTCCCTCCTTTGTCAACTCTAAGAAGACGCAGTTGGTGTCGAAGATGACAGGGACAAAGAGGACAGCCTCACCCGCTTCCAGAGCACAGGTTGTTCTGTCTGACACGTCGTCCTCGAACATAACGGTCACCCTGGGAACAGGAATCCAGCTGCTCGAAACCGACACGGAACAGAACTCGTTCTTCCTCAACGTGACCGTGGGCAACGATACGCTGCCCCTGTTGCTGGACACAGGCTCGCCATATCTTTGGGTTTACGCGTCCGATTGCGAGTCTGACGCGTGCAAGAACAAGTCTACGCTCTCGGTGGCGGAATCGGACGAGACAACTGCCACTTTTTCACTCGCGTACACCAGCGGTACCGCCTCTGGCGAGATCATCGCCGAGGATGTCACCCTCGCGGGTCTCACGGTTTCGGATTTCGAGCTCGGTTACGCCGAAACGGTGCCCTCCATCTTTGCAGACTACCCATTCTCGGGTGTCCTCGGGCTACCTTCCAAAAAGTCCACCTCCTCGGCACTCGGAGTCCTCCTGACTGATCTCGCCGACCAAAAAGTCATTTCCGAGCCAACCTTCTCTCTGCTTTTGGGAAACATCACTGTTGACACTTCAGGAGCCGGTCTCCTCATCATAGGCGAGGATCTCGAGGAGCTCTACGCGGGCGACATATACACTGTCGACGTTGTGTCTAATACCGCGTCGTACTGGGAAATAGAGGTCGACGCCCTCTACGTCGACGACGAGTCTGTTTCCTCGGGGAACTCGTCGCAGTCATACAAAGCCATTCTCGATTCGGGAACCACAGGCATAATCCTGTCTTCTGCGGACGCGAAGTACCTGCACTCGTACTTTGACAACTCCGTCGGCGACGGCAGCAACTATGCCATACTGTGCAACAGCACACAGGAGATATCGTTTGCCATAGGAGGCCACAATTGGACGCTCACCGCTTCAGACTACCTGGGATCTCCGTACTCTCCAGACTCAGAGTACTACGGATACTGCATAAGCAACATCCAAGGCCTAGACGTGACTTCTGAGAAACTGTGGATTCTGGGTGGGTTATTCCTGAAGAAGGTTTACTCGCGCTTCGATTACGCCAACCAGCAGGTTGGTCTGGCCGAGAGATACTACAACGTGAACGTTGTTTCGGAAACCTCCACACCAGCAACGACCATCATCGCTAGTCCGGCTACCTCCACACTAAAGACATATACCACCACATCTTCTTCGAAATCGTCTTCGACAGCGACAGTCTCTAATGGGACCAATTCGACTTCAACTCACTCGGCCAACTCCGCTCCTGTGACAGGATTGGGTCTTGGGTGGTTTGTCGTACTTCCTCTAACGCTGTTGTTGTCCATTTAATACTGTTTTAACTATTGCATTTTATATAACTTTGAACGCATTCATATATAAGTCTCAAGAATTTTCTTAATATGCTAATGATACACACAATCTTTTATCAACCTCCCCTAGCGTTCCTCTGGCGTCTCTTCTTGCGTTCCATGTGTGAGATATCCCTCAGATCATCCTCACTTGGTTCGTAGATATGCCACACGGTGTAGTGTGGAAGCCCGCCGACGCGGAACCCGGACTTCTTCGCAAGTTTGCCAAACGCTTCTGTCTCCGCATGGTTCATGAATGTGAACGCCGGGAAATGCACACCTTGTCTAAACACTTTGGCTTTGGCGAGAATGGAGACTCCTCCAACTCCATCGAGGTCAACAATCTCGCTCTTGTCGCCATCTGGTTGCCTGATGTATGCGAGATGAACACGCCACGTGGGATACTCGTTGTATCCCTCCACTATAACGTCATCTTCACCCAGAGTGGCAGCCAGTTTTAAGCCTTGGTCACTCTCCATCCACGAGTTCAAATCGTACGGCTGTTCGTTGCCAAGGAACGTGGGAAGTGGTCTCCACACGTTTGGCACTATGATATCGTAGTCATGGAACTTCATCAGATCCTCAACAATGGTGCCAGGACTGGTTTCGATGTCTGCGTCTCTCCAGTACACCCAAGAGTGGTATGGCTTGAGCGCACTCGACAACAACCAGTTTCTGGCCCTTCCCATCAGTTTCCTCCTTATTCCCTGTACTTTCACATCGTGACGGTCGCTGAAGCCTTGGCCTATAACCTGTCCGAAATCCTTCCGGAAAATTTGCACGCTCCTGAACGGTTTTTCATACTCCCCGTGGTATGGTGGAGAGTAAGACTTCTTGACGTTTTCAGAGTACGACTTGTCCATGTATGACAGGTATAGGTCGCTTGTACCGACAATTCCGTTGCGCTTCATTTCAGCTTCGTTCTCATCGAGGATTTTGAGTAGAGTACCGTTCTGCATCGCTGCAGTATAGTAACTGAGAGTTTCGAATGTGTAGTCATCTTCCGAACAATCACTTACCAGGAATGCAATATCGACGAGAGAGTGAGAGTAGGTCATGTTCATCATGTTTCTAAACATCAACGGTAGCACTTTTTCTGCGTTACGAAGAGGTATGCATAGAAGGATGATGTCTCCGTTTTCCTTTCCGTTTGGAGAACCGACATAGTCGTTCAAGTCGTAGTATTCCACCGTATCTGGCAGGCCACTCTCCACGTCATCGGTCTTTGGAGTAACGGGTTCTGTATCAGAGACTCGCGTCTCTGGATTAAGCACCGGTGGTGGTGGTGATTGTTCATGTCTTGTATGAATGACAGTACTCGGGCTATCTTCGATTGATCCACCTCTGAAGAAGAGGAACCACACCAAGAGAGCAGTCACAGAAATGACTCCAATGACGGACAGAACCGGTTTCTTCTGACGTCGTTGTTTCGAAAACTTGGGATACAGTGGCTCGGCCCTGGTTGGGATGTTAGTATTGGCAAGGCAATCAAACAAAAACAGATGGGAGGACGTACACCGGAAGATCCGTCTTTTTGTGATGAGCGTCCCTGCGCAACATTCAAGATCGGTGATAAATATCGGATCAACAAGAGTAGCGTTGGAAAAGGATTGGGATCAACATGACGTGTTTCGGGCAACGTGTCGGTCTTCTTTAGAGGAGGGCGCGTGTCACGTGAGTTTTTCAATAATTACACTACGCGGTCGAACTGAAAAGCCAGGCTAAAATACGTATACGCCTCAAACTACCTCTTTAAGGTTATATGCGGATGGTTTGAACCACGTATCGCGTAGCATGTCCCAGACGTCGCGTGCAAGTGTGTTTGCAGATCCCTCTGAGTCTGCAGACGCCTCGATGTACACCTTCAGCTTGGGTTCGGTACCCGATCCGCGTGCAGTGAAACGTACAAGTCCGCTCGCCGCCTCCAGGGAGACGGTTATCATCTGAGCCGACGGATCTGTATGCAGCGTAGGCTTGTTATCGTGTGTGCTAGAGTCAAACCCGGTTGTCAAATCTCTCCAGTATACAACTTTGTAGTCTCCAAGAACTGATGGGATACCCAAGCTTCTTATAGCGGTGAAGATTCTTTCTGTTGTGTCCAGCTGAGGCACAACATAGTAGCCGTTACACTCTTTGAAGAATCCACACTTCAGAAAACCATCATGGAGTACCTGTGGTGCACTGCGGCCTTGCCAGGACTGGTACATCTGGACAAACACGGCAAGTGCAGCTATTCCGTCTTTGTCATGGACGGGTGGGAACATGAACCCAATTGCTTCCTCAAAACCAAAAGGCACAGAGTATCCCTCTTCCTCCAGATTAATGGCCTTGTTTCCAATCCATTTGAATCCAGTAAGTGTGTCTGTGTAATTGCACTTTTTAACACGCGCAAGGGATTTGATCATCTGGGAGGACACCGTTGAGTTCAACAGATAAACCTTGGACATGTCCTGGCCTGAGGCTTCAAGCTCATTGACGACGTAGTCGGCAAAGAGAAACCCAATCTCGTTTCCTGTCAGCTGTCTCCACTTACCGTCCACCTTCACAGCAGCAGAAAATCTATCGGCATCTGGATCGTTGGCCAATACGAGATCTACGCCCTTGTCGTCAGCAGATGCCATAGCCAAGTCAAGCGCGTGTTTCTCTTCTGGATTGGGGAAACTCACTGTGGGGAAATCAGGATCAGGGTTGGCCTGCTCTGCAACAACTTGTAGCTTTATACCGAGCGCTTGAGCCACTTTCTGCACATGTTCCCAGCCCACACCGTGCATCGGAGTGTACACTGCCCTGAAGGAGCTATCCACCTCAGACTTGATCACGTTTTCACGAATGGACTTGTGGTACAGCTCTGCGATCTCCTCCCGTGCATACACGACATTGGCTTTTTGGGATTCAAATACCTCTTTGTGGTGCCAAACTTCGTCCAGCGGTGTCAAATTGTGCATTATCTGTTCCTGGATGAGCGAATCATGTGGAGGGATGATCTGGCAGCCGTTGCCCCAGTACACTTTGTACCCGTTATCTGCAGCTGGGTTGTGGCTTGCAGTGATCATGACACCCCCCAATGCTCCATAGTGATCTATCGCAAAGGGCACAAAAGGCGTAGGAACAACACCGTCCCCGAGAAAGTACACTTTGAAACCCTTGAGAAGAAAGACGCTTGCAGTTAGACATGCAAACCTGGATGAGTTGTGCCTGTGATCGTGCCCCACAACCACACTTGGCTGCCGAGGCTTCTGGGCGAGGATGTACTGTGCCAATCCCTGGGATGCTTGTATCACCGTTACGTCGTTCATCCTGCTGAACCCAGCCTCCATCTTTGCCCTCAGCCCGGCTGTTCCAAACACTATACGCGATCCCAGTCTGGCCTGGAGCTGCTCATGGTCCTTGTTCCGGTGCAATGTCTCTATCTCCCCGCGCGTGGCTGGATTCTGTATCAGTTAGCATCTCCGCCCACCCGATTCATCCACTTCAACTCACCTTGTCAACGTCCAACCACTCCTTCACCAGCCTGTCCGTATCCATCTTATCGCCAATGAAAACAGGAGGTGGCAACAAGGCCGCTCCGCGTGGAGTCATGTCAAGCCCGGGGTGATAAGTGCACGACCCTCGATCCCGGCCGAAATACAAACCTCCTAAGCCCTCTCACCAATTTTGGCTTGTTTCTGTATATTTTAGATTAGATTACAGGTGCAATACATCTGCCCTTTTTGAGACTTGTCTTTTTCCTGAATTTGTTTTGAACAAGGGGATATCGACAGGAGATGGGTAAGAAGCAGAAGTTCACCATTGGCCATGAGGTGTTGCAGTCTTTCCCATCGCCCAGCGCTGCTGTGATAGACGTTCCTACCCCACCACCCAGGAACTCGCAACAGGCGTACCAGCCCCAGCGCCACTCACATCCACAGCAGGGGTATCCACCACAGCAACAGCAGTATCCCCAGCAGCAGTACCCCCAACAACAGCAGCCACAGCAACCGGTGTACCAGAGATTCCCACCTCCGCCTCAACAGGCTCAGGTGCCGATCCAGAGACCTGTGCAGAGGTATCCGCTCAGGCAACAGCAGCAGCCGAGCGTTCCACAACAGTCCAGCCCCCGCCCCAAAGCTCCACAGCAGATTGACCTTTCGAGGCCGGCGAGAAGACAGGACTCGTCGTCGTCGATATACGCTCCAGCCGGAGATATCAGCAGGAGGGTCGACAGTGATACATCGCTGCACCACTCCAGGTCGTCTGAGTCGTACTCTCCAAGACGCACAAGCGGGCATGAGGCGAGACACACGGCGAGCGAGCCAGCTATACAGATCCCCAAACGGAGAGGGGTGGTTAGATCACCCGTGAGACTCAACCTGATCAAAGAGCTGCGCAGGCTGTGGAACGAACAGATACCAACAGACTCTCTTGAGCGTCCTGAAATGCGCAGTCTGATTGAGCTCGTGCGAACAACTCCCAAGAGACCGCTCAACGTGCACGACTTTGAGAGCGTGCTGTTCAACCCTGATATGACCCCATTCAACGTGAGCTCCACCAAGATGCTTTTCAATTCGTACTGCCAGTCCCCCCGCGGAGACATGACAGACGAGGAGTTTCTGGATCTGTGCGAGTGCCTGAGACTGATGGAGCTGACGTACTTCAGAGAGAACTGCGACAAGGACGGATCGATGTCGTTCTTCGAGTTCAAGACAACGATGCGTGGGCACAGGGTGAAAGAGGACACATTGTGGAACATCTTCCTCGTTTACGCAAAGGAGAGTCAGCAGCTGAGCTTTGGGTCATTCATTGAGTGCTGCTGTGCCATGACCAAGGCGCTGGAGATCTCGCAGGTTGTCGAGTACGGGTACGACAACGGGGTGGCTCTGTCCAAGAACAATTTTTTCAAAGAATTCATAAAGCTCAGACAGCGTTGACGATGTTCTCGCGTATGTATCAACATGTATATAACAAATGCACCGAAGAGTATTATATATCGCCATGGTAAAACAACTGACGAAAAAAATAGGCACGCATACAGGGGACCCAATGCAAACTCGTGAGGGAAGACGTGGGTGGAAAGCATGATGATATCACGGGAAAATCTAAGCATTGCAAGCACTTAACCGAAGACAGATAACGTCTAAACCTCAAAAACGGCGATAGAAACGCGTTTGAAGATATAAATAGCACGATTACAGACTAATAAAGTTTTCCCCTAAGAACAATACGAGCCAAAGAAAAAAACTTTTAACAATCCGGGTAAATCAACCAGCTTAATTTAAATAGCCGGGTAGTGTACCGAGGATTCCCAAAAATCACACCACGCCCAAAGTGGTGCCACTCGCTAGAACAGTGGCCGTCTCCATTGTTCCACTAGAGAAGAAAAAATCGGGTGACTTTCTTCTCTTTGTCACCTGGTCTGATTTGGTAGAGCATATAGAACAATATAAATAGGTGCGCTGATCCCCTGATCCCCGTATGATCTCTCTTTCGTCCATCCGCAGATTACATAATCAGAAGCACAACAACTTTCAACAAATGGCTCTTCACATCAAACCTACAGCACTCTTTGGCCAGATCCCTAAAATGGCAGCCAGAAGCGCCTTAAGACAATCCCCTAGAATTGGTCCAAACCCAATTGTCGGAGAAGTCAAGAGAGTAGTTCCACAGGTTGCAGTTTGGGGCACCCTCATGTTTGGCTTCCTCACTTGGCCGCAGGTTGTCGTCAAGGCTAACAGAGCAGGATACTGGTCTGTTTGAAGCAGAGCAAGCTCTTCGGCGTAATCAGATACATAACGAGTAAACGAAATATTATATTATTCCCAATTCAATGAAATTGTAGATAAGAGCATCGGCGGTTAGACGGTTAATTTGATTTGAAAATTAACACGAGCAGCACACCCCTCACACCCCCTGAGACCGAGCCTGTATAATGATAATGACGATAGTTTAACCGTCTTTACCACAATACGGTCTCAACAGCCGTAATATTATTGACCGAGTGGACCTTTCAGTAAAAAATAAGCAAAATAATAATAATACTGACCGATGGATGATGGGGGGACCCAAGTACGCACTTTGTACTCCCATTCTGACCAATAGAATCTAGATTATTGTATGGTCTCCCTCATTCTTCTTTACCCATTGGGTCCCCCCTAATTTAAATCTTTCAAACGCGACGATAATCTCCAAACGTGAAAAGACAACCCCTCACCGGCTGCTTTTGCTATTCAGTTAAACTTTTTTCTCTCATGCCCATGAAAGTTTCTCAGTAATAATTTTATGTTTGATCAACAGTTTTGTATAGTCACACTTCGGAGCACATGACCGACAGAGTGTGCGTGTAATTACATGACTCGTATCTTTATTTTTCAAGCATGTGGGAAATTTCGTCACCCGTTAAAATTCTAGAGCAGCCACACCGACATGCAGGAAACATCTCCGTTCTGTCCGCTCTTGTCATTGAATTTGTTCTGTGTCTTTGTGTCTGGGCCGGGCGGTTCGGAAAATCCCTCGTCCCCCTTTTCACCTCAACATTCACGGACGGGCCGACTGGCCAGAATCACTTGGTACTCACCGAAATAGGCTCTATACTCCGTTAAGCTTTCTCTAATTGGCTGATAAAGGTTATAGGTTGTCGGTTTCTGACAATTTCCCGAACAAACAAGGGGGGTGTCCATATGGTTATGGTCCCTCCATACGAGCACCAGATAGGGTATTCGCAAGCGCTCTTTCCCATCATTTTCTCTTTTGATAGATTGACAGACACGATAAGGCGAAGTAGACACTTTACAATGATAGACGAATTGTCTTTTTTTGACATCGTTTGTTTTAATTCAAGTAAAATTAACAAATTCAAATAACTCCTTTACATATGTGGTAACTCATAGAAAAAAAAAATAGAAAAAAGGGAAATCAAAAGGGAAAAGAACAAAAGCAGATACAGAAATAAGGTTGAGGGACAAAGAAGGTTGGACAGAGTCTGAAAGGGGGAGGATGGGCGAGGTCGGAGGAGGATAAAAACACATTAGGAAGGTCGAAGAAGGCCAATCAATAGCTTTCTCGGCGAAGGGTCATTCAGCTTGTATACCTTGTAAGATAAACGTTTGGCAAGACATAGTCAAAGTTCTTGAAGTCCTGCTTGATAAGATTTGCACTGTAGTCCAGACTGGGGAAGCCAAAGTTCGTCTGTGTATTCTGCTGAGGGTAGTTGAACATCTGCATCTGAACCGATGACTGGTAGTTGCCGTTGTTATTGTTGTTGTTGTAGGTGTTGGGAGTAGCGTTGTTAGTTGGCTCAACTAGACGCGCAGCGTCGTTGGTCCAGTCAAACGTGCTGAGGTTGAACTCCTGTGGCTTGAATCCAAGAGGAGACTCATCGTAGTATGTGTCAACGGTTGTCTGGTTGTGGGTCTGGTCCGGCAGCGAAAGTGATGTGAATGCCAAGCTCGAGTCGTCAGACTCCAACTCCTCATCGTACTGCTCGCCGTCAAAGGGGGAGCGACTATCTATGGAGTGACGGTACGCGTTCATGTTTCCGTTCCCGTCTTCGTGTAGTTGTTGTTCCTGCTGCTGTTTCCTTCTGAGTGCTCTAAGTTTACGCTTGTTCTCCAGCCTTCTCTTCCTGAGCATGAGTCTGACCTCCTTGAACTCCTCGCCCTTTCTCTTTTCTCCGTGGTTCTGGGTCACAACATGCACGTTGAGGTGCGACAGTGTACCGTATGCCTTTGCGCATCCGTTGTAATTGCACTTGTAGTGGCACTCGAGCTCGCAGTGCTTTCTTCTAGGTCTCTTCTTTCTCTCGACTGGGTATTCGGACATCTTTGTCGTGTATGTGTGTGTGGTCTATGTGTGTGTGTCTATCGGAACTCGAAAGAGTATCTTTGTTGTTGAAGATGGAAATCCAAAAACACGAGCAAAGAGGGGGGATTACGGAATATTTATATCTTGGGAACGTCAGGGGAAAAAAGAAAGAGAAAGGCCGGTACCACGTCCCCCAAAAACATACAGGACAACAACAACACACGCTCGAATATAATCCTACCTCCTCCTGCACAAGTCATCAAGATATTGGCAAAAGCCATCCACCCAACACAACAGCAGTAAAAAGAAACGCACATGCACATGATACATGAGAGAAAAAGCATAACATCCGAGTTTGCCCTACTGGCCTCCCGTATTAACCACATGGCTGCCCAATGGGCTGGTCCTCGTCCAACCACCTTTTACCGGCTTTGTTCTCTCCTGCATGGGCCGGCATGCAGCTCCATGCACGCAAAAGAAATACCAAAAAATAAATATTTTCCAATTTATCCAATTTGTGACGTGCACGTCTCGTCGTGTGGGAAAGCGTAACCGCCGGCGTTGACAGTCTGCGAGCAGAGTCAGATGTGAAAATTGACTGTCTGAAATTGTACGGGCGGCTGATTCGAGTGAGGGGTAGTGAAATTTGATTACGAAATCACGGGAAGCCCGATCACAGGGTCCGGAACTTCTCTGTACTCTTGCTTTCTTCTATGTTGAGAACAAAAGATATTAATTAATAGTCCACGAACCTCTTTTCTTTTGGCCTCCAGTGTGGTTGTTGTTGACCTTGGTTGTTGTTGGTGATTTCTTAAATTCCCCCTAACCAATTGTCTCGTGGCTTTAGCTCTCGAACTAACTACCATGCTAAGATGGCCTCCGCCCCCTGTCTGTGTGTTGGAAAACCCATCTAATCTGTTACGGTGAACTATCCTTCCAAACGCGGAAGGTGTTGAGAGTAGTCACAGAAAGCATCGAACTCCCAGGCCTCGAAAAAATATTATTCCACCACGAAATCACGTCAATAAACTTCCAAAAACCGTAATTCGTATACTTGAACTAAAATCAAAGGAGATAGGAATCTCACTACCGTTATCGACCACTAGACAGCTAGAAGCACAAAAAAGCGACGCGTTGTCAAGCAACCTCCTTTAGATCCAAAACCGAGACAAAGACACACCCTTTAGAGTGTAAAAACAGTGGAAAAACACAGGCCGGGTTGCTAAGTTTGCTCGAGCGAGATCGGGGAGCCTCACCGATCGCGCGGCAATATGACAACGCTTTGACGACATGCCGCCTCCCTATCGTACAAATTGGACACCCACGCACTGACGCGTTTAATTAAATGGGTTCACGGGACTGTCTGATGTGATTATGTGCAATACACATAGGGATTCCATTATTATGTGCAATCTCGTACACGTTAGGTCCTGACAGATCTCATGCAAGTTGCATGCACGCGTGCATGCGGGACGATGGAGGAGGACTAGAGTGTAGCGTTCAGGGGTATTGGTAAGGTTATACTTCTGTGTGGTTGGGATCAACCCGTCTTGTTTTATTTTACGAAATGGCCATCTCCAGAGCACCAACAAATTATCCAGCGGCAGAATATAATACAGGGGTAATCTAAATAATATATATTATGAACCGGATATGCTCTCCCTTGTCGAGAGAAAGCCGTTCGTACCCTTACCGGGCTACCTTCTCCGATCCTAGATTCCACACGTTTTCCATGCCTGGAAAATGTGTGGCCTGTGTTCCTTCGGCCTATGTGATTTGGGGAACCGTTCTTGGTCCCAACCTCCCTCTGAGTCTCCTGGCGGACGCACCATTTTGCTTTTCTAGAACCTTTGACACTATCTATGTAACGCGATTAGACCCAAAAATAAATACCGTAATCTCTGCTCACTCGTCCGTGCTTGTGTCTTTTCTTTTTGAAGCTTGATCGATTCCCCGTCTAGTTTACCCCCAATGCGGCGCAATTCTAGAACAATTGGGCATAGCGCCCTTTTTCTTCAGGGCTAGACAAGATTTTTCCCGACAAGCCACCAGAAACACGAGAAAAACCACCGAGACGGGGGAGGGACCACGGTCGGCTGATTACGGTAGCCACCTTCCTCCGTCCAGCCCGTGGTTGAACCGTGTAAATTTAACCGTGGTGGAAGCAGCCAAGAGATTCTTGGTTTCTTTTTCCCCAGCTGCGGGCGCTCCGGGTATCCTGGATTGTCCCTGATCTCTGCACTCATTGCTTGTATCTTTTTATCGGGTTCTTTTCCTGGAATGTGCTCGAGCACAAGCACTTTGGTGTCGTCTGAGGCCCAGCATTGGTCCCGCTTAGGGGCAGGACAAAAGGAGAGCGGACTCATCTCATACGTACCCGAACCCCGATATCGGTCCTGCTCCCCCGATATTGGATGAGAGGCATGACAGCTGATATGCCTTTCCAAATATTTCATGGTGGATCAAGGGTGGTTGTCTCCATGACAACTGAAACCAGCAAGAACAGGAGTTAGAATAGAACTAGTCTCTAAGCCTCTTTGCAAGCTAACACAAATAAGCGCGGCCGGTTGCCAATCTAAAAAAGGGGGTGGCACGCTTGCTAACCCACGCAAAGGGGCTCGGATTAGTCGATAGCACAAGTCCCCTCAAATACGAATTTGGCAAACCCTGGAAGCCCGCCCGCTCATGGTGAGGAGCCCCGGCCCGCGCCGCAGCCTTCGCCGCTGTCACGTGAACGGACTTTTCCTCATTACGTAAGCGACGGAAATCTGCCATCCGCTCACGTGTCAACAGATTAGAATAGAGTGACCGCAAAAAACCTCATTCAGCCCAGAAAAGAATGACACCGGGTGGTGTCCTCCCTCTGTCTTCCTCCTTATAAATTTCATCTCTTTTTCCAACAAGGAATTTATTTGCTTTTGAACTAAACAAACTATCTACAATGGCTTCTAGACTCGGCTGGTTGACATCTCTTGATGTCTCTTCTACTCCTGACAAATCGTATCGTCGCTCCTCCATCATTGGAACCATCGGTCCCAAGACCAACGACCCTGAGGTTCTCGTCAAGCTCAGAAAGGCCGGTCTCAACATTGTGCGCATGAACTTCTCGCACGGTTCGTATGAGTACCACCAGAGCGTTATCGACAACGCCAGAAAGTCTGAGGAGCTCTACCCTGGCCGTCCTCTTGCCATCGCTCTCGACACCAAGGGTCCAGAGATCAGAACTGGTACCACCAGAGACGAGGTTGACTACCCCATCCAGCCAAACCACGAGATGATCTTCTCCACCGATGACAAGTACTCCAAGATCTCTGACGACAAGGTCATGTTCATCGACTACAAAAACATTGCCAAGGTTATACAGCCAGGCAAGATCATCTACATCGACGATGGTGTTTTGTCCTTTGAGGTTCTCGAGGTTGTCGACGCCGCGACTTTGAAGGTCAAGTCAATCAACGCCGGTAAGATCTGCTCCCACAAGGGTGTCAACCTCCCAAACACCGACGTTGATCTCCCAGCTCTGTCCGAGAAGGACAAGGCCGATCTCAGATTCGGTGTCAAGAACAAGGTCCACATGGTGTTTGCCTCGTTCATCAGATCCGGTGACGACATCAAGGAGATCCGTAAGGTTTTGGGCGAAGACGGTGCTCAGATCCAGATCATCGCCAAGATCGAGAACCAGCAGGGTGTCAACAACTTTGACGACATCCTCAAGGAGACCGACGGTGTCATGGTTGCCCGTGGTGACTTGGGTATTGAGATCCCAGCCCAGCAGGTGTTTGTCGTTCAGAAGCAGCTCATTGCCAAGTGTAACTTGGCCGGTAAGCCAGTTATCTGTGCTACCCAGATGCTTGAGTCCATGACGTATAACCCAAGACCAACCAGAGCCGAGGTTTCTGATGTCGGTAACGCCATTCTCGACGGTGCTGACTGTGTCATGCTTTCCGGTGAAACCGCCAAGGGTAACTACCCAGTTGAGGCTGTTGCCATGATGCACCACACTGCTCTCATTGCCGAGAAGGCCTGGGCCTACAAGACCAACTCTTACGAGATCAGAGAGCTCACCTCCAGACCAACCGAGACCGCTGAGACCCTTGCCATGGCTGCCGTTTCCTCTCACTTTGAGCAGGGTGCCAAGGCCATCATTGTTCTGTCCACCTCCGGTACCACCGCTAGACTCTGTTCCAAGTACAGACCTGACTGTCCTATCATCATGATCACCAGAAACGCCGAGGCTGCCAGGTATTCTCACCTCTACCGTGGTGTGTACCCATTCATCTACGACGAGGGAAGAATCGAGGAGTGGCAGCAGGACGTTGAGAAGCGTCTCCAGTTTGGTATCAGCGAGGCTATCAAGCTCGGTATTCTTGCCAAGGGTGACTCTATCATTGCCGTCCAGGGATGGACCAAGGGTCTTGGCCACACCAACACCCTCCGTGTTTTGTTTGCCTAAAGTCTTTTTATAAAAAGATACACTTTTTTATTGTGAGTTTTTTTGTCCAAAATCATATAGAAAACTGTCTTGCCAGTCTAATCCCAATGGCAACGTTAAACAGCCTAGCGTCAACTTTGTAGCCTTGCGATTCAAGACTCTCGAGCTCGGAGTCTAGAGTGGCCAATGGAACGCTGAACGTCTCTATGAACTCGTTCTCCTCCAACTCTGGCTGAGGATCCTTGTTCTGAGGGTCTTCCAGGTCGATGCCCACCACCACCATGGCCATGTTTGTGTTTGTGAACCCGGGGTCGTTGAACATGACCGGCGACTCAGACACAACTGTACCAACGTAGCCCGTCTCCTCCTTCAATTCTCTAAGCGCACACGTCTGAATGGACTCGTTTGGATCGATCAGACCAGCCGGGATCTCGATACACACTCCCTCGACAGGTGGTCTGAATTGTTTCTGCAGCAGAATATGCTTGCCGGATCCTGGCTTCTCCAGAATGGCAAGGATCCCCACACCGTCAACGGTTGCATCTGGTAGTCTCGTCTTACGCGAAGTCATCTCCCAGTCGCGTTCCTTCCCATCTGGAGCAAGGTACTTGATCTTATCCATGCGAACCCATCTCGATTCGCTCAATTCCTGTTCAATGATTAGTACCGGATACTGGTGGATGGGAATCCCCTTACTCACCATCGGCTTCACGCTGAGCACTTTGGCATCCTGTAGAACCCCCTTGGCATGGACCATACTGATAGACCTCTTTGTTAGCAATAACGCGACCGGTCTTCTGAACATCACGCTCCAAGAGGGGCAACACATCACCCGCAACAGGCAGAAGAGTCACGCTTGGGGATGGCAGACTTCACGGGTCAACAAGGATTACGTAATAATGATGGATTAGCGCACTACTTTTTATTTATGACAGGCAAAGAGAGCTTAAGCCCCCGTTCTCCTGAGCCAGGCCATTGGGAGGCAGAGAGCATAGAGGATACGGGCATGTCTGAATCTGTGGAGTCTCTCAGGCAGAAGATACAGGAGGAGTTGATTTCCTCCGGCCAGTTTGATGAAATATCAAACTTCCTCAAGATGAAGCTGATCGATTCAGGATGGTACGATAGGGTCAAGACAATGGCACAGATACAAGCCAGCAACGAGTCAAATCTCTCGTTTGCTACGCTATCCAAAAAACTAGAGCCCAAAGCGATGGGTATGTCCACTCAGCCCTCAACCTCGGAGCAGGTATACTAACCCGAACAGAGATGGTGCCGGAATCGGTCGAAAGAGAAACGCTGATCAAAATCAAACAGTTTCTCGATACCGTTGTTCCAGAATGATAGTACGCTCGCTACATAATGCCTTTTGTTAGTTTACAGTTTCCATGATCAATAGTTTTTGATATCTTGACTAGTTTACTCTGTGGACTCTTTTGGGTCCTCAGTAGCCTCGGCAGCTGGTTCTTCATCGGCAATCGGTTTCTCGGCCTCTTCAGGCTTGGAATCCTCGGGTTTCGTGGATTCTTCAGCCTCCTTCGAAGGCTCCTCTGGCTGGTCCTCGGGCTGCGCAGCTGGAGCTGGAGACACAGCTGGCTGTTCAGCAGGTGTGTCCTCAGCGGGTTTGTCCTCAGCAGGTGGTGCCTCGGCAGGTGGTAACTCAGCAGCTGGTGCCTCAGTGGTCTCTTCAGCTGCATCTTCGGGATTCTCAGCCTCCTCAACAGGCTCTTCGGCTTTGTCCTGCTCTGGCTTCTCATCCGCATCCTCGTCGTCGTCGTCGTCCTCCTCATCATCGTCGTCGTCATAGTCCTCATCCTCCTCGATCTTGCGCACCGGGGCTTCGACAACAGTCTCAGGCTCCTTCGCGCTCACAACTGGCGTGGCATCCTCCTCTTCGACGGGTTCTGGCTCCTTCTCAGGTGGTTTCAAGTCAATAGTAGAACTTTTCTCAGGTTCAGCATCCTCCTCGGCTGGCTCTTTGTCAAGCTTGGGGGCTTCTGGCTCAGGGGTGTCCTTGACTACGTCACTGTTGGACTTCTTGTGTCTCTTAGAGGCCGGCTCTTCCTCGTTCGGACTTGAGAGCTCGTTTGTCTTCTTCTCCTTCTCCTCAGTAGAAGGTGTCACCGAAACAGGAGGAGGAACCGGAACAGCTGCATCCTGTGCGAAAGGAGCAGGTGGAGCAACCTGAGGGTGATACTGTGGAGGAGGAACCTGCTGTTGAGGTGGTGGGAGTTGCTGCAGCTGCTGTTGCTGCTGCGCCTGTTGTAAAATAGGTGGTTCAGCAGGAGCACCCCCAATAGGTGCGTGCTGCAACTGTTGTAGAGCTGGCTGTGGTGGGACACCGGCACCCTGTTGACCTTCGTAGTATGGGGCACCTTTCATCATCGTCGTTGGTAGTCTAGGAGCCTGCTGCTGTGGAGGTGGAGGTGGTGGACCCTTGCTTCCCTCACTCTCGTACTTGGTCAACTGGTTGAGTCTCTCCTGAATGTGGGGGTTGTTTGGATCAAGTCTAGCTGCGTGCCTGTAAGCGTCCAAGGCGTCTGCCACCTGGTTGTTGCATGTCTCGTACAGAGTACCGAGATCGTACCATACTTCCGAGATGTATGGGTTGAGTCTGATAGCTCTTGTGTAAGCATCGAGAGCATCCTTGTACTGCGTGATCTTGTAGTATAAGACACCGATAGAGCACCAGAATGTTGGGTTTCTCGAGTCTCTGTTGACAGCCTGCTGGAACGACTCGTAGGCGCTGGCATAGTCGTGTCTTGACATGTGAACTCTTCCGAGGTGGTACCATGTGTGGGCATCTGTGCTGTCAAGGTCAGAGCTCTTCTTGAGCAGCGCAAGGGCCATATCGAGGTCATGGAACGAGGTGTTCTCCTGGGCGTACAGACAACCGAGCTGCTGAAGCACCTTCGAGTGTCTAGGATTGGCCTGCAACACTCTCTCGTAGGCGTCTTTCGCACCAGGGTAATCGTGCTGCTGCTCAAGAACAGCACCTATCTGGAACCACACATCTGTCTGGGTGAGCGGCGAAGGTGGCATGGGCAGAATGTACTTGAAGCATTCGAGGGCCTGAGCGAGCTTTCCCTGAAGCTTGTAGATGATTCCGAGTCTGAAGTAGATCTCATTGGCCTTGTCAAAGTTAGGGTCCATTTCGAGGACACGGGCAAAGGCCTCCTCGGCGTACTCGAGAGAACCGTATCTGTCGTACAAGATACCAATTCCGTGCCAGAGCTTGGGGACGTTCAAGTTTTGCAAGTTGAGAAGAGCCTGCTGGTAGGCAGCATAGGCGCTCTGCAAGTCGTCGAGCATGAGGTAGCAGTGTCCGAGCAATCCCCAGGTTTCACCGTTGTTGTTATCGGTGGAGAGAGCCCGGTGGTAGAGCTCGGCAGCCTTGCCAAAAGCGTCTCTAGAGCGGTAGAGATTGGCCAGGTTGGTGAGCGCCTTTGCGTTGTTTGGCGAGTGTCTCAGAGCGTTGTCGTAAGCGGTGGCGGCCTTGTCCGCGTCACCGATGGCGTCGGCCAGCGAACCAACGGCTATCCATGTTTCGGCGTTGGCCTCACCAAACGGTCCGGTGGAGATCTGCTCCACAACGTGGCCGTTCGTCTGCGCAGCAACCATCCCGGGATTGGCCTGCTGAAGCTGGGCGGTAGAGTTCATCCTTCGGAGAGATGCCGGTAATTTCCTTCAAATATATCCAGCGGGGAACGAATAAATCAAACTGGTATTATCAAAGTGACGGGATCGATCGACACGGATAATCACAACGAAAGACGGACGGGCGGAAAGTGGGAGTAACTAGGGAATTCGGATTGGTTAGACGGAGAAAGCGAAGGAGGGCCAAAAACGACACTTCCGCCTTTTTTTACCCGCCTGAAGCCAGCCGTTCTTTTTTGAGTAGCACACGATATATCGCACGATGTGTCACCGGACACGACCGTGGTGCTCTATTATACAGTGTCTACTCGAACGCACGGGCCAGGATGAGGTCCTCGGAGACCGCGAGTTGTTTGGAGTTGACGATCCCGGACGATATGGAAAACGTGCGTTTGGAGTCGACCGTTAGCCGCACGAGGTTCTTTTTCGGGTTGGTCACCACCAGGGTTGAGGCTCTCCTCGGTGTGGCTGTTTCGGATGCGAGATCCGACAGCCTTATCTCCGGGACGCTCGTCTCATCGTCGTCGTCCTGTGCACGCGCAAGCAAGCGCCTCAGAATGTTCGAGAGCACGCAGTAGTTCCGCAGATCGTTAGCGATATCCTGCAGCTGAGTGATGTCTGAGATCATCAGCTTGTGCAGCTTCACAAACTGCGAGCCCATGATCATCGAAACCTGCAGTTTGCGGCCTTCCACTTTGTAGCCCTTGTGTATCGAGCTGTTCATTGCGCTGAACAACCGGTCCACTGGACTAGAGTCCGTCAGTATGCGGTCGTTGTTGTAGTCGTTGCTGTTGTCGTTGGCGATCGCCTCATACCGCACAGTATCCCACTGCGATATCAGCGATGCGGGCACCCACACACACGGAAGCAGCTCCAGCACCAGGTTCACGTTCATGATCTCAACCTTGTCCCTTGGAGTGAGAAGCCATTTGCCCTCGTCAAACCATATATCGGGATAACCCTCAGCTGGCTCCTTTGTCTCCTCCTGTTGGAGCTCCTTTGTGTTCTCCATGAACTTGAAGTGGATGTAGCACTGCTCGTTGGGGTATTCTTCCCTGTAGCCGGAGTCCTGTAGCCACCTGCGAATATCCCTGTTGGTCTCCCAGTACTTGAGAAACACTCCAACTTTACCATCGTGGTTGACAACCACCCGGCCTATACCAGCACACCCCTCCTCGAGATCCGTCCTGACACCGGCACCATCGCTCTGAGATATCTGGTACTGCCTCACTTTGTCCAGATTGTAAGCGAGCTGGTTGAAGAAGTTGAACAGATCGTGCGGAGACGGCATCGAGAGCCTGTCCAGCTGTGACAAAATCCTCAGGTTTCTGTTGAAACTGTCGAGTGTCCGACACTGCAGATTCTGAAATAGAATGGTTTCCACGTTGGGCGAATTGGCCGTGTTGATGAAGTTGAGCGACTCGTCAGCGCCAGGCAGCGGTTTCACGGTGACCGCGCTGGACAGAGACACGGTGGACACCCTGCCGTCCTGGAAGTCTATGTCTATCAGGATGATCTTGCCAGACAGTGACAAGCGCTCTATCGAGTCTGGATGCAGCGAGCTAGCACGTGTGGGTGGCGACATTACCGAGGGAGAGGTTCCGGATCCGTTTATGATGTCGGAGAAGGTCTCAAACCCGTACAGGTTGGACAACCGCTTGATTCCCTCCACGCTGACCAGCCCAGGGCGTTTCTGCAGAATCTCAGAGATCTCCGAGATCGGCAGCACAAGCTCTGGATCTATTCCCGGCATATTTGATTGGAGTGTGGGCCAAGAAGAACAAACAAGGCCAGACGCCGTAAAAACGTGGTTTATGAGGGCGGATGCTGGACCACACACTACTTCGGCTGGAGAGTTGAGTAAAACTATGTACAATTTACAACTTGACACCGAGATGAATGGCAGCGACACCAAAGGTGAGGTTTTCGTAGCCCTTGCCTGGAACGTAGAAGCCGGCCTTGCGGATCATGTTGGCAAACTCGTCCTGCGGAGGGAACTTCTGGATACTCTCAACAAGGTACTGGTACGACTCTCTGTCGTTGGCAACTAGTTGACCCATCAGAGGAAGGACAGAGAAGGAGTAGGCTTGGTAGAGGTAGTCGAGAGCAGGGTTCTCCACGTGCGAGAACTCAAGACAGGCAAAGATTCCGCCTGGCTTCAAGACACGGTATGCAGCGTTGAGACCGGCCTGCACGTTTGTGAAATTTCTGATACCGAACGCAATGGTGTAAACGTCCTTGGAGTTGCTCTCGATCTTGTCGAGAACCTCTCCGTTCTGCTCGAGAAAGGACACACGGCCTGAGTTGGCATATGGAGTGGACAGGAGTCTCTTCTGACCCTCCAGCAACATGTCCGGGTTGATATCGGCGACGGTGATCTTACTCTCTGTGTCGTGGAACTTATCCCTGGCGTGGTCTAGCAGACCGTAGGCGATATCACCAGTACCACCGGCAACGTCGAGAAACTCAAGAGGCTTGTTCGTACCGGGACGCATACCGCAGTCGAGCTTCTTGATGAGGTGGTCCTTCCAGAGCCTGTGGACACCGACAGACATCAGGTCATTCATCACGTCGTAGTTGGAAGCAACAGAGGAGAACACGCCCCTCACCATCTTCTCCTTGTCCTCCTCACGGACCGTCTTGAAACCAAAGTGGGTGGTCTTATCGGCATCTTTGGCAAGACAACTAGAGGCAAAACCTCTTCTCATAGAGCCCAACGTGGCAGCTGAAGATCTGGTGAACGGCCTCATTGTGCAATCGATTAATTCCGTAGCAATTATAACATACAGGGGGGTGGATGGCCTCTCGTAGACGGGCGAGCCGAAATCGTTGAGGAGTGCTTCGGCCAATTGATGCGGACACGATATCAAACCCAAAGCAACGAAACATCAATGTTGTGGGACCGGGTCTTTGGCAGGTCATTTTATTGGCGAAATATTCGGAAACATCATATTTGGTAGCACAAAGAAAAACCAGAGCACATAATTGACGGCCTGCAAAAGTGGCTGGTTGTGGTGAAACCAAAAAGTCTTGTCTCTTCGTCGAGCATAGGCTCTGCAGACAAGCGCCGAGGGCAACTTGAACCTCGCTTCTTCCCAAAGCTGCAGCCGTCAGATCGTAAGATGTTCAGAAAGTTAGCAGTTATTACACTTATTGCCAGTATGGCGCTCTCACAGAGCACATATATGTACAAGGGCTCCCAGGTTCTCTCGGAATCCGAAACGCTGAAGCAGGAGTTGTGCTCTCTGGGACTGGACTGTGACACGTTTGACGCCAACAAGACCGCTTTGGACAAATCGGTCATCTTACCGCGTGGTATGCTCAACGCAGAGACGCTTACGACGATGGGGTTCGACAAGAAGGATCTCATTGAGATCTCCCTGTCGTACGGCGAGATAGTGGTTCCGAAGGATTCTTCTGGACTCTTTCTCTTCAACTCCAGCGACGGTACCATAAGCAACGAGATGAGGGATTGGGCTCCATTTTCACTGTCCAAATATGCCAAGCTGATGGACTATCACATGATATTGCCATACAACTACCATCACATCGGAACAAAGCTCAGTATCCTGGAGGGAAGGGACAATGTTCTAGAAGCAGTGCACAGATTGCCACCGAGCGCGACGCTGATGCACGAGTCGGAAGAAGCGCTGTTAGTCCTGATCTTTGAGTGTGGCGAGACAAATGCGGTGGAACTTGTCGAGAACCTACCGCTGTCCAGTGTCAAACAACACGACACGATCATCTCACAGCTGTTCAATCTTCTGGCGCAGAAGTGGATCAATCTCTTGGGCTACAAGAGCCTTATCTCATCCACTTTTTGTACCATCAACGTCGAGTTCCCCGAGCACAGCGTGTGTCTGCGCATGGCAGAATACTCCGCAGACTCCACTTCCGTGAGCGTTTTCCCAGCCTACGTGAACGATGCGAAGCACAAGCGAGACGGGAGCCTTGATCTCAACCTCGAAGGTATCATGGGGAAGTTACAGGATAAACGGCTACCTCATTCGTTGCACACCTACGCAAACCACACGAAGATCTTATACCATAACAATATGGTTCCGGACCACTTTGAGTTTGACGGCAAAGAACATCGCTTTCCTCTGGAAACTGTGAAGAAACTCGTCGAGCAGAGAGCCTCGGAGACAGCCCCTCGGTCAAAGGACTACAGACAGGTGGTTCAGGTGGAGAGGCCCAGCCAGCTCAACAAAAGAGAGCTCAAGAAGGAAGAGAGCTGTGTTCCTGTCACCTGGTTCAGCGTTTTCCACCACAGCATCTTTGGCAAGCCGAAAAACTTCTGTGTCAATGGATCTCGGTGAGACTATCGCCGACGAGCCTTGCGGCTCACGAGTCCCGGATAAACCGAAGCAACCGACAGGTACACGACCCCTACTCCTGTACGGCGCTGACTAACCATACAAAGATGGGCACTTCTCCCATCTCTGCTCCCAGATATACTGAATAGATCAGATCTATAGAAAGAAAAAGTAACAATGGCTTCGAATCCACCAGGAGTGTGCTGCGCTAAGGTTGTCTTCCACGAGGGAGAAGTTGAGGGGAAGATCTCTGAGCCATTTGGGGCTAAGTCCTATGTCTCAGGCACCGCTGGATCTGACAAAGTCCTCATCATTTTCTCGGATATCTTTGGATATGAGCTCAAGAACGTCCAGCTTATCGCCGACAAGTTTGCCAAGGAGGGATACTACGTGATCATTCCAGATCTGTTCAGCGGTGAGACACTCTCCGAGTACACCACGGATGCAATCATCAAGTTTATCCAGGCCCATGTCGGACCTGCCCTCGAGCTCTCCTACAAGCTCGTCAAGGATGTCCACGAGGCATACCCTGGTGCTTCCATCCACACCATTGGCCACTGTTTCGGAGCCAAGATGGTCATCAACAACCTCACCAAGGACTCTCCCGTCAAATCGGGTGCCGTTGCACACCCCTCGCTCGTTGACATCGAGGAGGTGGCTGCCATTGCGAAGCCACTCTACATCGGTGCAGCCCAGATTGACTCTGCCTTCACCACCGAGCTCAGACACAAGACTGAAGACAAGCTGATCGAAATTGGAGCCACTTTCCAGATTAACCTCTTCAGCGGAGTCGAGCACGGGTTTGCCGTCAAGGGAGATATGGCGATTCCCACCGTTCGTAAAGCTGCTGAAAAGGTTATCTTCGACCAGCTCTACTGGTTTGACAACTACTGAATTTAGCCGTGCCCTCAATATAGATTCAGATATTTAATTCGTGTATCCTGCAAACTGTAGGACGTACATGATGCGGTACCGCGTCTCTGGACAAAGCTACGTGCCGACCTTTGGTACCCGCATCCTCTCCTTGACAACAAAAGTGGTCCAAAGTTGCATATGCCATTCAGCGGAGCCAGCACCAACAGACGTCCACGTATATGTGGCGTCATCGAGCCGTTTTTGCCGCGGCTTCTGCCCCGCGTGAATCTTGCCCCTTTGGCCCATCGAGCGGCTTTTTTTTCGTGATCTGTGATCTGGGCGGCTACCACTTACGGTCAGCTCGTTCACACCTCTACGTGGTCGGTGGTTCTCATGGGATAAGCTTAAACAAAACTAGTCAAGATTCAAAGTAATCTGCTAAAAAATACAATCCAGTCTGGTGAACGTCCATCCGCAAAAAGGAAAGGGGGAGGGTGGTTTGACTTGGAAAAGCACACGCCTCCGTCCCCGCGCTGGTGATGAACTCGAACTGATTGCTCACCGGCTTTGTCACTTTTTGTTACTGATAGGGATAGATTTGACACTAAACAGAACACCCAAAGTGTCAGAAGTCAATCCCAGCAAAGTAAAACCAAGTTGGACCACTTTTTTTTCCAGCCCATGTCAAAAGGGGTGGCTGTGTTGATGTTGTAGGCACGCTTTAGATGGCATTTTCAACTTGTGGCAGGTTTAGTTCCACATCCTCCCTGTTTTCTTTTTTTTTTTGAACATCTACGAGAACCCAGCCTCTTCTCGAAAAGCTGTCACAGGTTTCTATCAAAAGTATCCCAAAGTGTATTGGAAGCATCCTAAAGTGTATAGACCCAGTAGTTCAGTTTTCGTGAGTTTTCTGAATTCTTTTCTTGCTTTTTCTTTTTTCTTTCTTGTGGCAAAACATGGCTGGAGACATCATATCCACCTCACATCCTTACCGTATCCTCTGTTGTAGTTGTTGTAGTTGGTATCCTCGTACGTTGGCTCGTTAACCTGAAGCCTGCTGTACGAGTCTCCCAACACTGCGCTGGATGGCTCCACCGGCTTGGCATACGCCGAAGAGTCGTCGCTTATCTGTCTTTCAGCGTACAGCTGCTGGGTAGAGGAATCTTCCGAAGATGCCAGAGCAGCGTCGTCCACGAGCATGGAGTCACGGTCGTGACCGCGCATAGCCGTTGCTCCGAGTGCCGCCAACTCGTAGTCTGGCTCCTTCTTCTCAACTCCGCCACTCTTGGGCAGGAAAGAGACCCTATCGTCGCGCATGGGCTGGTACCTCGTATCTGGGTTCTTGTGCACAAGCGCAAGCACACACGTCACGATGGTGAAGATGAGCAGCGCCAGGGCAAACACAGCGTTGAGAATAAAGTACACAACAGCGGCGATGGACGAAACAGCCTTAGGCTGCTTGAAGATGTTGGAGTAGAACAAGTAGAAGATCGAGTTGATCACGTTGATGACACCGATCATGATGTTGAACACGTTGGTACGCTTGTCCATGTATGGTCTAAAGACACACAACGACACAAAGTAGGCCAACTCTATCACGAAGACAATCATGGCCTGGGCCTTTCCCTGACTTTGCAAGACAGCAACGATGAGCGACTTGACAAAGGCGTATGTGAGGGAGATTCCCAACCACCAGTACTTATCAGCACGGTACTGGACGTAGAGGAAACCAAATTTGTTCAAAACCTTGGCGTCACCAAACAGCAGATAGGCTGGGTTGTTGAACTTCTTGACAGACTTGTATCCGAGCAACAAGAGTCTGATAGTAGCCTGCAACAAGAGCACTAAAGCCACAACAAGGATCACGACGGCAACGATAACACACGCGGCAGAATCATGTCTTGTACACTCCCACAGACATAGCACAACAAGCTGGGGAAATGCAATGAGGTACAGACGGTAGAGAGAACCCTTGATGATGTTCATCCAATCCTTGCGGTACTCGTGGAACTTGTTAGCCTTCACCACGTTGGTGCGGACCAAAAGCTCGACAAATGCCTTGAACAGCGAGAAGAGGATGATCATAAAGACCGCAATCACCAAGAAGAAGGTGATACCAGTGAGGAACAAGTTTGAAATCTCAATGTTGGCAAGGTAAGCAACTCTCTGGATACCTCTGAGCACCAAGATCTTGCTTCCGAGACCCGAATCAGACTCGTTGGTTGTGTAGAGGTTGGTATCGTCTTCGATATCATCAGCGCTGTCCCTCTTGAGAAGGAGCCGGCCAGCCCTCAGCAACTTTTGCACAGAGATGGAAAGAGCACTCTTGTTGTAGATGGTAGCAGTTGAGGAGCCACCGGTGGACTGGACGTACCAGAAGAAGATCTTCTGCATAAAGTCAGTCTCGATGATACCCATAGTCCACTGAAAGTTCTGTGCCCAGGACATGGCAATGGGTGGAACTCTGTCGACAGCCATCATAGAGATAATTGCAAGCGACTGGAAGTAAATGAAGAGCGACACGGCGTTGGAAGCGATGTGCGCAGCCGTAGAGGAGTGACCCATGGTGGAGACAAAGCCAGAGACGATGAGACCGAAACCAGACACGGCAGCAATGGGCCATGAGGCGTACTTGGTCTGAACGGAACGACCGTTGGAGAGAACAGCCTCGATACAGGCAAGCGGAGTGGAGGTGTTTGTGGTCGAGTAGACGGTGACCTTGACCGTGGCATCGAGATCCGGAATGGTGTATCCAATGCCGGGGATCTGGCTGGTGATAGAGCTCGAGATCTTGTAGGAGGAGTCCACATCGATGTGGCCAGAAGTCAGCGGACAAATGGTGGGATAGTTGAGCGAACAAAAGTTGATGGACTCGGTCAGGATGGTGATGCCGTAGACGATAACCTCGATATCGGCCTTGACCTTGTCACTGATGGTGGACACTCCAGAGATGTCAAAGGTCACAGAGTTGTTAGCCGGAGTGAACTTGGCGTTGAAAGTTGTGGCGGTGAACTGCGAGTTTTCCATGCATGTCAACAAACTGGACGCCTTGATGAACTTTTCACCGCTCACCATGCTCGCCATGGAGGCGAGCACGAGGAATAGAAACGTGAATCGCATGCTGGTAGTACCCGAAAACCAGCTGGACAGGAAGAATACTTCTCAAGAAGAAGGAGAACCCCAGATAACAAAAAAAAACAGCGCCCCGATATAAATTATACAAGCCCAGATCAAAGCAACGACACGTCAGCGGTTTACTCTGTGATCTCTCTGGGGAGAAGGGAGACGAGATGTATAGGTGTAGGTGTCAGGTCCTTTCTCAGATGATGGTGATCGCCGGAAGAAGGAAGGACAGAGCTAATCTGGAATTGTATCTGAGATTTAGACAGACAACCGGGGGGAGGAAGGCGGTAGCGTGAAACAAAGGGGAATTCTGTTTTTCTGTTTTTAGATCCATAAGCACGAGTCGTGCTCAAACCGAAAACACATCTCAATTAGGTAAGATATTACCTAATCAGTGTGTTCCGGCGACGAGACTTATTTTCTGTGCTTTGAGCCTACCGACAGACGGTGTGGTGCGGTGGCGCTCGAGCGATAGCGTAGATTTGCGCTTATCCGGTACCTAAGGTCGCCGGGGTGGCTGAGTGAAGGGGGAGCTGAGGTGCAGAGGCAAACCCCTCTTTCTGTCAGCCGCCGAGACTTTTGGGTCCAGTCACCCCGCGCGCGAAAAAGAAGGGTTACGGCGGAAGCATACATGGGGACAATGTGGACGGAATCTCATTATGTAATCGCGTCGTTAAATGAGAGATTCGTTTCCCCGAGTCATGCAAAGCCTTTGGGCCGAGAGACCGCCCCTCTTTGCAATTCCAAGGCTGCCCTACGTCCGAAGGTCATAATGGTGTGACGCTTTCGCGAAACAACTATATATACGCGCCCGGGCCCTCGTCCGTAGAGCAAAACCTGTCCAGTTCTGCGCCCGCCTTTGAGTCTTTACCCTTGAGATTCTCTGCTGTCGACTGCAAGACCGAAAAGTTACGTAAGCGTTTCCTGCCCCACTCTACCCCGCCTTTTCTGTTGAGTGACCCAACAGCCCTTATTAAAGTTGTTCCGGTCTGGACATTTATTCTCCCTTTGTTCTCTGTTTTCTTGCTTTCGACCATCAATCAATCTAACAACAAATGCCTGAATCCACAGACCACCTAACCCATGTGGGCGCGATTCCCCCACCACAGGGCTTCTTTGACAGACACCCAAGCGAGCCCTTTTTGAAGGACTTTGACGAGTACCTCAAGCTCTACAAGCAGAGTATCGAGGACCCCGAGACCTTCTTCGGCAACATGGCCAGAGAAAACCTGTCGTGGTCCAAGCCCTTTGACGTGGCCAAGTATCCTCCGGGCACGGGCTTCCAGAACGGAGACGCAGCCGCGTGGTTTCTCGGAGGAGAGCTCAACGCTGCTTACAACTGTGTCGACAGACACGCCATCAAGAATCCGGACAAGCCTGCCATTGTGTACGAGGCAGACGAGATTAACGAGGGCAGAGTAATCTCGTACGGTGAGCTCCTCAAAGAAGTTTGCCAGATTGCGCAGGTTCTCACCAACCTCGGAGTGAAGAAGGGCGACACAGTCGCCGTGTACCTTCCCATGATCCCAGAAGCCATCGTGACGTTGCTCGCCATTGTGAGAATCGGTGCCATCCACTCTGTGGTGTTTGCCGGATTCTCATCTGGTTCGCTGCGTGACAGAATCAACGATGCCAACTCGAAGGTTGTCATCACCACAGACGAGTCTAAGAGAGGAGGTAAGATCATCGAGACAAAGAAGATTGTCGACGAGGCTCTCAGGTCGTGTCCACAAGTCACCAACGTTCTTGTGTTCAAGAGAACCGGCAACGACCACATCCCATGGAAGGACGGACGCGATCTGTGGTGGAGCGAAGAGAAGATCAAGTACCCTCCCTACGTTCCACCAACCCCCGTCCAGGCCGAGGACACTTTGTTCTTGCTCTACACCTCGGGGTCCACTGGTAAGCCAAAGGGTATCCAGCACACCACTGCGGGATACCTTCTTGGGGCTCTGCTCACTACCAAGTATGTGTTTGACGTGCATCCAGAGGATATCCTCTTCACTGCAGGTGACGTTGGCTGGATCACAGGTCACTCATACGTTGTGTACGGCCCTCTCCTGAACGGTGCCACGACGGTTGTGTTCGAGGGAACGCCCGCCTACCCCAACTACTCGAGATACTGGGACATAGTGGACACTTACAAGGTGACTCAGTTCTACGTTGCCCCCACAGCACTGAGACTGCTCAAACGTGCAGGCAGCTCCTACGTCGAGAAGCACGACCTGTCGTCTCTCCGTGTTCTTGGATCCGTTGGTGAGCCAATTGCACCAGAGGTCTGGGAGTGGTACAACGAGCATGTTGGTAGAGGCAAGGCACACATCACAGACACTTACTGGCAGACAGAGACAGGTTCTCATATCATCACACCTTTGGCTGGTGTCTCGCCTACCAAGCCTGGTTCTGCATCTTTCCCATTCTTCGGTATCGATGCTGTCATACTCGACCCTACTACTGGCGAGGAACTCAAATCCCAGGTTGCCGAAGGCGTGTTGGCCGTGAGAAGTCCATGGCCATCCATGACGAGATCTGTGTGGGGAGACTACAACAGATTTTTGGACACATACCTCAAGCCATACCCTGGCTTTTACTTCACCGGAGACGGTGCTGCCAGGGACAAGGATGGCTTTTTCTGGATTCTCGGAAGAGTTGACGACGTTGTGAACGTGTCTGGTCACAGACTCTCCACCGCTGAGATTGAGAGTGCGCTTATCGAGCATTCGCTTGTTGCAGAGAGTGCTGTTGTTGGATTCCCGGATGAGCTCACAGGAAGCGCTGTTGCTGCATTTGTCTCTCTCAAGAAGAAGGACCTCGACGATGTTGCTGAGGTCAAGAAGGAGCTCGTGATCACCGTGAGAAAGGAGATTGGTCCCTTTGCCGCACCAAAGCTGATCTTGCTGGTGAACGATTTGCCCAAGACGAGATCTGGAAAGATCATGAGACGTATTTTGAGGAAGATCCTTGCCCACGAGGAAGACCAGCTTGGTGATATCTCCACTCTGTCTGATCCAACCGTGGTCAAGCACCTTATCCAAGTTGTCCATGAGAACTTCCCCAAAAAGTAAGAGTGCTCTTGTTTTGTTTCAGCCCCCCTTTTCTTTCTTTATAAGCTGTTTTCTTTCTCTAAATTATATTCTACTATTTATGTACTTCGTTTAAATTCTGGTGGTAGATTGTATTTGAGCCGCACAGCCAGTGGTAGAAAATGCCCATCCACGCGCTGAACGCGTTTTACGCCACCCAAATCTTCCTTTGTTTCCACTCTTTCTCCGACGCGGATCTGCCAAAGTATGGAACATAGGGACTCCCATCTGGTCTGAGAATGGATGATGCCGGTGTACCTACTGCCATCACGTCCCACACATCTTCATTCTGGACGTCTCTGGGCGACTCAGAGCTGATAGAGTTTGTTAACGAGCTGAGTCAACACCGCCAAGAACAGGATATACAACAGAGCCAGATAATAGACGACGAGCTTGATCCAACGCAGCCTGATGAGGCTGAGGCCGAATGGAAGCAGGAAGGCGATATTTTGCCGCAGGATCTCAGCTCCTTCACGCTCACGCAGAGACCTGTCGCCGAAGAGGAAGACGAGGAGGACGATATGGCTGAGGGTGAGGAACTCGGTTTTGGGGATCACGCGCGGTACTTCGAAAACAAGTCCAAGATGCAGCAGAAGGCAGACGAGGAGTACGTTGACTGGCTGGCACAGAAGAACGGTGGTACGTTAAAGCAGCCACAAATCTTCAAAGGGTGTGTGATATACGTCAATGGACGGACAGATCCAGATATCGAGAGGTTGCACAAAATGATCATTGTGCATGGCGGTGTGTTTCTGGCATTTCTCGGTGCGAAGGGGAACGCTACACATATCATAGCATCAAATCTGACTCCTCGGAAGAAGATAGAGTTCAAGAACTACAAAGTTGTCAGGCCAGACTGGATCGTGGAGAGCATAAGCCAGGGGAAGCGACTTCCGTGGTCAGATTTTCAGCTGATAAGCAATGATTACGGCCAGAAGAAGATTGAGTTCAAGAGGAAGGAAGACCCAGTGGAGCAAGAGGAGACCCTAAACGTCCAGGAGGAGCCGGATGTCGCCCTGACGGCCAGAGACCCTGGATTCTTGCAACAGTTCTTTTCACGGTCCAGGCTGCACCACTTGTCGACATGGAAGGCTGACCTGAGAGCAGAGTATCTTGAAAGGGCATTACAAGAGTCAAAACAGCGGCCTCGGGGTGTCAAGTTCAAGAGACGTGTTATCATGCACATCGATTTCGACTGTTTCTTTGCAGCCGCTTCTGCGCTCAAACAGCTCAAAGATCCTGAAATCTTCAAGACAAAACCAGTATGTGTGACTCACGGTGGCGCCAACGCGGATGTGGCTAGTTGCAACTATGTTGCCCGTCAAATGGGAGCGCGCAACGGCATGTGGCTCCATCGCGCGCAGAACTGCTGTGGTGGACAGCTGATCTGCCTCAAATATGACTTTGACGAGTACGAAAGGATCTCCAAGTTGTTCTACGAGTGCCTTCTAGAGACAAAACCCTACTCCATGTTGCCAGTTTCTGTGGACGAAGCTTTACTGGATATATCCAACATAACCGAGAAAGAGGACGTCAGGACGTTCGTCGCCAACCTTCGCAGAAAGATCTTTGGTTCCACACAGTGCACTGTTACTGCTGGGTGTGGGCCGAACGTGCTACTTGCGAAGCTGGCATTGAGGAAGGCAAAACCAGATGGCCAGTTCTCTGTTGTCGACTACGATGAGCCCGCCATACTGAAATTCTTGAGTCCGATAGATGTCAGGGACCTACCTGGGGTGGGATACAACGTCCAGCACAAGCTATCCGAGGAGTTCAAGTCTTCGAAGTTCACAGTGGCTAACCTGCGCAACGTTGACGTTCAGAGACTGATCAACATGTTTGGGATCAAAACCGGAGTCACACTGTCGGAATATGCCAAGGGGATAGACAACACGAGCATAGACATAGCGGCCAATCCTGAAGAATTCACGCGAAAGAGCATCTCCATTGACGTGAACTGGGGGATCAGGTTCGAGACAACTCCACAAGTGGAGACATTTCTTGTTGAATGTTGTAAAGTCCTCAATGAAAGGCTTTTGAAGGCGAAGATGGTGGGATCACAGCTAACCATGAAGCTTGCAAGGCGGGCGGAAAACGCACCAGTGGAACCACCGAAGCATATGGGTATGGGACTGTGTGATTTTGTTTCCAAAAGCTCGAGATTGGGAATAGCCACGAGAGAAGTGGGGATTCTTGCCAGTGAAGCGCGAAATCTATGCCGTATTTTGAACGTCCCGGCTCCTGAACTACGTGGTATAGCGCTACAGTTGACGAGGTTGGTCGATGACGATACCATGGAGAGAGACACTCGCAACCAGATGCGGCTTCCCTTCCAGAAAGTCTTAGATCTTCCGGCTCCGCAACCAGAGGCTCGTCGTACAGTTCCTACACACAGAGAGCCAGCTAAGGAATCACCCAAGAAAGCAGCGACTCAGGGTGATATCAAGCAGAGCCTGGAATCGTTCATGACGAGGCCAAAGCCGAGCCACAACATCAGCGAAAGCCAGATCAACTGGGATGTGTTTGAGGAACTTCCGATGGACATTCAAGCAGAGCTGAAATCCGAATTTGAGAGAAGGGGAATGGTAACCAAAGTCACACCTGTTTCCACCCCAAGGAAGCGCAAGAAGTCTCCCAAGAAGACACCCCAGTCCAAAGGAAAGCAGCAAAGACTACCCGATTCCCTGGTGAATTCTCCATCAAGTCGAGATGGAAGTCCCTTTGCGGCGTCCAGTGCCCCAAGGAAGCTCCAGTGGGACAAGTCCGAGAAGCTGAAACTGAACGACACCACCATCGACATGGAGGTTTTGCAGGAGTTGCCGTCGTCTATCAGGAATGGTGTTATCGAACAGGCAGAGGCAGAGCGAGAGCTGAAAACCACGGAAGACGCGATCATTCGTATGAGGGATCCAATGATCGAGATATCAGAAGAGAGAATGGCGGGGTATGTTGAGGATTTGAGGATACCTTCATTGCAGCAGAAGACTCACCTGAGCAAAGTCAAGGAGCTGTTGAGTGCTTGGATAAGCGACGGTCTCGGTAACGCTGAGTCTTCACTTACGTCGTCCTTCGGACCACTCGAAGCTGACGCGCGTGTTTTCACAGGATACCTGACAGACCTGCTCTGGGAGCACAATGACATTACACGGGTAATGTCGCTGGTCGAGTACATGCGGACATGTCTTCTGGACAAACAAGACCAACTCGGGTACTCTGAGTGGAATGGTCTTGTGTCAAGTCTGGAACAGATCGTATCGGACTACGTATCCAACCACGGGTGTGATATTAAATACATATTTTAGTACTCTATAAGGTCCTATATGTGAGTTCCCTCGAGTTCAGACACGATCTTCTCCAGTTCCTTGTCCTCCTTGAGCTCCTTCTCCAAGTCATCCAATATGACACCGTCACCTTCCTCCTCCTCTTCATCGGACTCGTCCTCTTCCTCCTCGCTGTCTGGCTCCTCCAGATCGTCTAGCTCGTCAAGCTCACCGAATCCTCTCTCCTCGAAGATTGAGGTGATGTTCTCAACGTCGTCGGAATCCTCGACAAACTTGTTTCCGTTGAGCTCCAGCAGCTTCAAGTTGGGCAACTTGGTCTTGATGACATCGACAAGAACGGTCAAAGACTCCTCGTCGAGCTCGTTGTACTGAAGCTTCAGATTAGTCAGCTTCTCTCTAACTGCACCGTCAGCGAGAGCCTTGACAACGGCAAGCGAACCGTTTGGCTTCAGAAGACAGTCGTTCAGGTTGAGCTCTGTCAGCTCGGTCCAGTTTTCGAGAGCGGCCGCAAGAGCAGCAGAGCCCTGGGTTGTGAAGGTGTTGTCCTGCAGGTCGACAACCTTGAGGGACTTGTTGTATTTGAGACCCTGGTCAAAGAGCTTGTGGATACCAGAAGGTCTGATACCGTTCTGGTACAGTCTGACAGACTCGAGGTCCTTGTGTGCCTTGAGACCGATGGCAAGGTAGTTGACAGACCCGTTCTCGAGTCTGTTTCTACCGCAGTAGAAAGTCTTGAGCGACTGTGGGGTCGATGGGATCTTGGACTTGGCAACAGCGAGCTTGTAGAGGGCCTTGCCGATTCTAGCACCGGCAAAGGGACCCATACCGTTGTTCGAGAGGATCAGGTGCTCGAGCGCAACAACCTTGAGCAGAAACGCCTCTATCTGGTCGATCGTCAGCAGCCCAAAGGCGTTGTCGGACAGGTTGAGCACACGTAAATTGGGGCACTTGAGGAGAGCAGGCAGGAGGTAGTCGAGAGCCTGCGGGATCTCGTCCTTGAGTCTTCCCGTGAAGAAGTCGGCAAAGTTGACGTCGACGAGGGTCGCGCTGGCGGCCTCGATGGCCTTGGCAAGCGCAGTGGAGGCTTCTATACCGATGGTGTTGCCTGAGAAGTCAATCTTTTTGAGAGTCTTGACGGCGCCCATCTCTGTCAAGTAGGGCTCGATGTCGGCGACAGAGTCGAACTTGACGGACTTGCCGGCGATCGAATAAGTCTCTTCGGGCTTGATGCCCAGATCGATGTCGAAAGTAGTTGCCATGTTTGAGTATATCTGATGGTTGTTGAAGAGAGAGGGAGAAGGAAGGAGTGAGGAAGGTGGCAACGTCAACAAGAAAAAGAGAAAAAAATCTCGGGGAAGATCCAGCGGTTCGCTCACCTGAAACCAACCGGGTAAAATGGCGGATTAACACGGAAAAATGAGAATAACCATCGACGGACAACGAGTTCCCAGCGGCGGGAAGATCGCTTACAATCGTTCTACAAGAGCATGTTCATGTGGAAGGCACTTTGATCTAGATACGGCACCTGGCCAGCCATGGTAAAAAAAGATGGGGGAGGTCCAGAAGTTGAACGAAAAAGTCATTAATAATCATCTCGTCAGGGGTAAAGGCAAAGAAACTGAGTGGAAGAGCAAACGGGTTTACTTCTTCTTACCGAACAGAGGCTCGCCGATAGCCTTGCCTCTGAGCTTCACACCAAGGGCCCTCTCCATCTTTGTGAGGATCTGCTGGTTTGGAACGGCTCTTCCGGCCTCGTAGTCGTTGACCACGTTGGGCTTCTCGTTGATCTTAACGGCCAGGTCCTTCTGGGTCATACCCTTCTCGAGTCTGACCTTGGAGATGGTCTTACCGACACTCTGGTCAACCTTCTTGGGAGCCTCTGGGGCGTCGTCTCTGTCGAGCTTGGCGAGTCTCTGGCCATCAACACCGCCCTTGACGTTGGTGGAGCCCCACTTCTTCTCAACGGCAACAATGTTACCCGATCTGCGGGCAGCGTTGAGCTGGGACTGAGTTCTCACAACGTTGTCACGGACCTGCTGGCCACCGACGCGCGACTTGGAGCCAATGACAGTAACGGAATCCCAATCGCTGTTAGACATAATCTTTTCTTTGTAGTTGTTTTCAGTATATAACCTCACTTGAGTAGAGGAACAAGCTTCTCTTTGGAGTCAGAAGTTCAGCGAAGTTCGCCACCTCCTGGAAGGTCGTGGAAGCGTGGGAAGCGTATCGACACGCAAATCAAATGACAGCTTTAGACGTCACACGACCGTGTTTACACTCGAAAACGCCAGGCCCACAGAAGGACAACGCACGCTGACACGGAGCAGAAGACAATGGAGATACAGGTGGTGTTGCCGGATGCGGAGCTGGACTGTGGTGGTCTTAGTTTACCGCAGTGTCTGGATACCCTGGGTTCCGTCGAGCAGCGGCCTGTAGCGTTCTTCGACGAAACGCTCACGGCCTATGTCATACTGCGTGTCTCGGAAGCCCCGAGCAAAAACACCCAACTGCGCGTCAGGATGTCGCTCGTGTCCTCTGCGGGTGCTAATCTGCACGTGGGTAACCCGCGCAACATCACAGTGACCGAGCAGAACCTGCTGAAGAGTGGTTCAGCTGACGAAAACACACACTACCTGATCTGGAAGATAGAGCTTCCCGTGTTCTCGCCAACGAAAGCTGTGCCCCAGCAGCGGGTGGTGATATCGGCTACGGTGGACCTGTCCTTGGACCACACAACTTCCTCGAGAACCCACAACAAGACGCTAGAGGACCTGCGGCCCGTGTCCGAGGGAAACCTCCTCGAGGGGCTCACGAGTACGTTCACATCCACAAATTTACAGAGTCCAGTGATCCCTGAATCTGTGCTGGTGCCGAAGCGCTTGCCCATCAATGCTACACAGACACCCGAAACGAAGCTGGTCTCGACAGAGGTGATTGTGCCCGTGTACCCTGTCTTGCAGATGAAGCTCAAGTATACCAGGCTGGTCGGCAAGAGCAAGCTTTTGCTAGCTACTCTGGAGCTGGGCGTCTCCAAGTACTTCCTGAAGAACAAACTACCCGTGGAGGTGGATGAGATTGCGTTTTCTCTGCCCGATGGCAATGTCATTCCTCAGATGCCTTCATCTCTGCAGTTTCCTCTTCGTTTCAAGGATTCGACTCTGAACCTCACGTACAAACTCACAAGTGACGATATGAACTCGATGGTGATGCCCGCTTTGATCACCGTCGAGAGTAAGATCGTGCAGACCGAACAGACGCGCAGGATAAGCACGCGGTGGTCCACAAAAGTTGATTTTGGAATATCGTACCTTCCACCAGCACCTTCTTCTTCCTCCGTCAAACTGAATGGCTCGCCTACGACTTCGCGTACATCGGTTGTGCCCTCGAGGCGAAACCAGGAGCTGAAAAAGTCGTTGAGACAGAGTTCGTCGAGCATCGTGCTTCCCAAGCTAATCAAGCCGCAGAACTCTCTCTCTGGGCTGAGGCTATCCTTCTCGGGCACAACTCTGGCAAGAGTGGGCGAGAGATTCAAGTGGAAAGTTCAGGCTGTCAACAACTCTGATATCACGGTGGCTTGTTCGCTCTTCATGCAGTCATCTGTGTCTCACTCTTTCGAAAAGAACATGCCCCCGATTCCAGTCCATATAAACCCTGGATTGAACGACAAGAGAGATGCGGTACCGGTTTATCCTGTTCCTGCGCTCATCAAGGCCTACAACTCGGCCAAGTTGTCGTCGACAGGCATAATATGTCTCTCGAACAACCTCAAACTCGGTCCCATTGAGCCGCACTCTGTATTCGAGGCAGATATGGAGCTCATGGCAATAGAGAGAGGACAGTTCAACCTGCACGGGGTTCGTCTCGTTGATCTCGCAACAGGCGAGACCTTTGACTGTGGTGGCTTACTGGACGTTCTGGTAAGCTAAGCATTTCATTCATAATGTATTTATAGTCCAACACGCATCAATCCAGGATGAGCACGTTCAGCAGCTCTCTGCGTCTCCTTCTAAGGGCTCTGAAACTCGAGGTTGAGAACATTCTGATCTTGGAGATCTTCGGAAGCGGAATGAGCAGGTTCTCAAAGATTCCGTAGATTATGGCTATGCTCACTCCCTTGTGCTCGTACAGATGCCGGAAGAAAGAGCACAGGAAGATCAGCAGGTTTGCCCTTCCTGGACTGATTGTGTCGAGGAGATATGTCACCAGCACATCTCTCGTCTTTATCGATTTCTTATCCTTGTAGTATGTGTTGATGAGGTACACAGACATGTTCAGCGGAATGACACCGTCCCTCAGGTTGCGCATCATGAGGTAGAAGACATTGGCCACAGACCGCGTTCCCTCTCTTCTCTGGCCCGATATGCTGTCGAACTTTGCTATGAGCTCGTAGTCAAGCGGCTTGCCCTCGTTGATATCAGATATGATCTCCTGCTCAAGACTGCTGAGCACAAGAGCGCTGTTCAGAGTGTCGAGGTTGGACCAGTCAAGCGCGCGTGTGAATATCTCGGGGAATCCGTGGTCCATCAGGAAGTCCGTGAAAATACACACGTTCTCGGGGAGTCCGGTGCGTTTTTCCGCGCCGATGAGACTCTCGACCGATTTCCCGAGGAAAGTGGGGAGCACATCAAACTTGTAGGACAGGAAGAAGTCTTGGCCTTCACCAACACGCAGGATGTACACACCCTCCAGTTTCTCTGTGCTTATGGGAGCACGGGCCTGGATCTCGATCTTCTGGGTCGCCCCAGCGGGCAGGGTTCCCGAAGCAGGTGTGACGGTTATCGCATCGGTGATAAACTTGCTCCTCTCCTGCTGGCGCTTTCGTGGGATCGAATCCCTCGCATCCAGACCGTTTAACGCCTGCAGAGTCTCGCCAGAAGTATCGAACACGCGCCACAGAATCCTCTTGTCTCCGTTGTTCTTCAGGAGCGTGGAAACGACAAACGGCGTGAGCACCTTGACCGTTCCGTTCAGGTCCAAGGGACTCACCGAAACGTCTGGACGCGAGTTGTTCTCAAGAGTGTCCAGCTCCTTGTAGTATCCAGCGAGCAGCCTCTTGCGCACAGGCATGTTGATGTACGGAACACGGACCTTGAAGTCAGATACCACAGGTCTGTGGTCCGAGGACTTGAGCTCCGGCACGCTGGAGTAGTAAGACTGCTGGAGGGTCTCGTGGGGTGAGTAGAGCACCCTGTCGGTGTAGGACGGTGTTCTCAGGTAGGCGTAGTCGTCTGTGTTGTCGACAAACTTGTACGTGGGCATGAACGTGATCTCGCCTTCCTTGATGCCGATGAAGATGTTCTCCTCGCGTTTCTCCCGCGAGAGACTGTCGTTCTCCAGAAGCTGAGCGTGGCTCTGCTTCTTCACCAGGTTCTCCGCTATCTCGGGGGAAAGCGCAATGCGGTAGTTGAGATCTCCCGAGATGAACACGATCCCGTTTCGGTCATCGGCTGCAGACACAACCGACTCGTCGTCCTCCAAAGTCAGGTGCTGAACAGCAGTCTCCGCGGTGGCTCTGGCATTTTCGATGGAGTCGCGTGATAGAAAGTCGTCCTCGTCGCTGCTGTAGTCGAGACTTATGCGCGGGTCATCCTGCAACGACTCCAGCGACCCTTCAAACAGCTCTTTGTCCTCGTAGACGGCCAACGACACTTTGTCTGAGACGAGTCCAAACCGGTGCTCTATATCGTAGAGCTCCGTGCGCCGTCTCAACAGCGCAGCCGCGCTCTCGCCAGCGGCCAGGTGGCAGTTTATGTGCTGGAACGTGAGACCTTCCACACCGGCTGAAAAGTCGGCGCCGACGACGAACTTGGTCATGATGGCTCCCTTGTTGCCCCAGACACCCAGCAGACCGGTTCCTATCGTCCTGCTCTCGACCCTCGAGAACTGCTCGAACAGCGAGTGTTTCGTGACAATGATCGTTGTGAGTCCCAGCAGCGCGTTCGTCGAGAGCACACGGTACTCCTCTTGTGGGTCCAGCTTCCTCAGCGTATCCAGGATGATGTTGCACCAGCCCTCGATGGCCACCGGCGAGTGGTGCAGGTTCTTCGCGGTGAGCGGGATCGTCTCCTGGAAACCGCAGAAGTATATGTCATGGAGAGCCTGCTCGCCTGCTCTCAGCAGCTTCGAAAAGTCCTCGAACGTCTCTTTCTCGTACAGCGGTTCGCCATGGAGGTTCCACGTCAGGATCCGCACCGTGATGTCTCTGGGCGAGACAATCTGGTCCTTGTTCCGACTGAGGAAATCCGTCACCTTGACCAGCGGGTCGTCCGGGTCGGCTTTGGCCCCGCTGTTTACCCTCCGGGACCGTCTGCTGCGTGGTCTGCCCGGGGTCTGTGGCACCGCTGGCCGATCTCTCAGGCCCTTCAGCCCCTCGTTCCAGGCACTCATCAAGCTCTCGGCCTCGGCCCGTCTATCCAGCGGAACGGTTCCGGCGTCCTGGTCGCCGACACGCACTGCTATCTCTGCTGGCCCGGGCTGTAGACTCAGTGCGTCCCGGCCGGATAGCTCCCTCAAGTCGTGAGCCACATCGTCTTGCTGGCGCACGTTTATCGAGAACCTCGGCCGATCGCGGTCGTCTTCTGGCGGAAAATACCACACCGTAGACGTCGAGGTGTCCAATCTCATGGCGACTGTGTGTAGAAAGTGGGGAAAGAAGGAAAACTCGGGGGCGAAGCAGCCTGTGATCGGCAGACGTTTTTCTGGTTTGCCCGGAGCGGCGCACTGGGTCAAGGCTCCGGGGCGGTTTTGCTATATACTGTTTACTCACCAGATGATCCTCTGCGGATGCACTTCCGAGGCCCACGAAAACCCGTAGGTGGTGAATATGTAGAATATCACCGTGAGCAGCCCCAGGTTGAACACGAGCTCTAGCCGAGAGTCGGTGCGCACCAGCATGCGCCAGAAGGCAATGGGCAAGATGTAGTATCTTGGCTCGAAAAGCGGAGTGGGCACAAGCGTGGTGACAACGCACACCGTGAACGCAGTCACCATCAGAGGCGAGGCTCTGAGCGTCTTGTACACCGTGTAGGTGGAGAAGTGGTACACGGGGACGAGCACGAACTTGGAGTGTGGTGTCCTGCCTATGATCCTCCTCCAGATGTAGAAGGTGTAGTGGCGGTTGTCGGCCAGCACGAACGGGTGCACCACGGTGTACCTGTGCACCACAAAGGCGATCGCTGCGCACTCGACGGTCAGCCGCAGCAGTCGTCTCGGAGATCCCAGCGAGCGCTTCAGGTAGGCCAGCACAAACTCGGGAGAGAGCCAAACGGGCACGCTCAGCGCGGTGAGAAAGGAAAAACAGTAGAATACCTGCACTGCGTGTATGGAGAGCTGGTGGTTCTGCTTGTCTCCAAGGGCAATGCCACCGTTCCACAGAACAAAAGCAGCAAACGCAGCAAAGTTCAGTGCGAAGGGAAGAAGCAGGTGTATGTTCTTCCAGCAGCGGTACACGAGCTCCCTGGCCTCGTCCTGGAGACTCTGCTGGGGCACAAGCTTCCTGTTGACGATCGCAGCAGCGACAAACGCGTTCCACATGATGTTTGTCTGTCTGAACCACAGACTGGCGAGTCCCAGCAGCGCCGAGACCAGCGCGCTCGCAAGCTCCGACGAGAAGGGCGGCTCCACTGCGAACGCATAGGACGCAAAGATGAGCGCGGTGGACCACACATCGGTGTAGAACAGCGTGGCGTACAGGGCCAGCACCGGGCTCAGAGCCACGGAGTACGGCCGCCCACCGCAGTAGACCGTCAGCAGCAGTATGGCCATCCAGCCGACAAAGTTGAGCTCTCGCAGACGCGCCAGCGAGCAGGCGTCTGTGGCAAACAGCGCCACCGCCCGACTGTATGCGTATCCGAGCAGGTACAGCCCTGGCGGCGTGGTGATCTTGGTGTCCCAGTGCGAGAAGTTGCCCCCGCAGTACTGCTGGCACTGTGGAACGTGGAAAATCTCGTCCTGCAGCTGGTTAGTGCGTTCGCCCGGCGCGGGTGGAGGGTACTCACAATAAACTGGTAGTCGACCACGCGGTTCACGGTCCTGAGCCAGTAGCCGATGAAACACGCGCTCGCAGCGCCCGATAGCGTATCGTACAGCATGGTTCCGCTTGTTGGAGACGTGGCGGATCGGGGGGTTTGTTTACGCGGGAGGGTGGCGGAAACTCATCGTCCTCTCCTAACAAGGCCTTTTGCTCACCACAACCGGGATCAATACATCCAGCATGCGGTTGCCGATCCTTTGCTGCTGGCGGTTGTCTTCGGCTCTCCTCTGCTGGCTGGCGTTGCTTGCCGTGTGTCTGGGTGCCAACTCGGAGTGGCCCACGCTGTCGGCGACGCGGGCCACCGCACTGCGAACCCAGCGCGACGTCAGCAAGAACCTCGCGTTCCCGCAGGGCGTGTTGATGGGCGCCAGGCTGTCGTCGCTCGTGTGGGAGGTTGACGGGTACCAGAACGGGACGCTCAGCACGATACGCAGCCTGCTGGACGTGGGGATGCAGGCTCTGGTGGTGGATGTGTACCTGGACGAGGAGACGCTGGAGTGGCAGTTCTGCCCGGCGCCGTTCCGCGACGACGACGACTCAGGCGTGCTGGACCTTCACTACAACGGCCACTCGTACCAGTGCGAACGCGGGTTCACGCTGGATGCGCTGCTGCTGGTGGTGAAGCAGTTCCTCGCAGACACAGAGACGAACCTGTCTGCGAACCTGCTGTACCTCGTGTTCCAGCTGCACTCGCTGTGGCCAGGCACATCCCACGCCCAGGTTTCCAGGAACACGTCGCTCGCGGTTCCCTTTGCGGAGACAGGCTTCTGGGGAGTGTACAAGCCCTCAAACGACACTGCGTACCAGCCGACGCTCAACTCGTTTCTGTACAATGCGAACGACAGAGTGGTGCCGATCCTGCTGGGCTCGGGCCTAAGCGCAAACACCTCCTATGACATCGAGGCTGACACCGGTTTCTTCTTTGCCAGCGGGCACAACGCGGATGTCTCTTACGAGCACTTTGCCGACGTTGTGTGTGACGACGTTACCACACTGGCAGGGCTGACGGAGTTCCTCCAGACGCCGTTCAGATTCGCATACGACAGTGAGGAGATATCTTTCTCCGTGAGCGATATACGAGCAGCGCAGCTCTGTGGCTACAGCACGATTCTATCTTCTCATATTGTTCCCATGGACGGCATAGCGGTGTATCTGAACAACTCGTTCTGGTCGTGGGCCCCAGCAGAGCCTGCGAACGTTACCGTGAGCTCAGCGAGACAGCTCATCAACTCAACAGAGATACTGGCCGACAACTCCAACGACATGTACGTCGACAACTGCGCTGTCTCGGTCAGGGAGGGATGGGTAGCCACAAACTGCTATGCCAAGTACTATCCCGCTTGCCGCAACTCGTCAAACACAATGGACTGGTACATCGAACAGAGCGAGAGACTGACGTACTTTGACGCAACGGGCCTCACTCAGGGAAACATCAAGGACGCAAACAACGTATGCGCTGACGGAGCTGTGTTTGCGTGTCCGCAATCTGCCCTTGAACAGGCTGCTCTGCAACGTGCGGTGGAGTCTGCGTTTGGGGACAGAGATGTGCCTGTGTGGATAGACATGAACTCGATTGGTACGTCCAATTGCTGGGTCACAGGTGGATCCACCTCGGTATGCCCTTATCAAAAGACGATCTCCAAGAGCTATTTCACCCAGATGATCACCCCAACGTGTGTGTGTGCCTTCGTGCTCGTGTTGGCGATGATAGCGCTACAGTTCGACAGAGTGCCTATTCAGAAAAACAGATACTATTGGAAAAGGGCCTTGTCAGAGTTCTCCAAGAACGAATATGAGGGCGTGCCATCCTGATGCTACCTGATGATCCCGTGTTCGTCGCCTTCCTCCTCCGTCAGGGCAATGATATCACTCCCGTACACACCCCTTCCCTGGGTACCTGCGTTTATGCGAGCTGCATTCTTCCAAAGAGTGTAAAATCGAACCGACTGGTCGTTCACCGCTATGCATATGGAGCTGGCGGTGGGGGACGGTGTCATCCCCAGCACTCTCGTTCCAGTTGCACCGGGGACCCTCGCTAGCGGCTTCATCGAAGGATATGAGTATATGCAGAGCAAGTTGTTCTCCTCAGAAAATCCAAAAGTGGCCATGATCTCCTTCTTTGACTTCGACCACAACAGCGATGTAATCTGGCCGCCTGTGTTGAAAGAGCTCAGGAGAGTGCCAGAGTTGGCGTGCCAGAACTTGATCATGCGGTCTTTCGTACCGCCGCCTGTGGCGATCAACGCCTGAGACCAGGGACAGTACGCTATTGCTTTCACTGCAGACTGGTGTGGAAGGAAGAACATCAGCTTGGGGCTCTTCTGGTTCGATATGTTCCAGATAGTGCAGCAGTTGTCGTTACCTCCCACCGCCATTTGCTTTTCATCGCTTCTTATGGCCATTCCGCAGATATGCTGTTCATGACACTTCATCCTGAACGTTTCTGTGGCATGCAGTCCAGATTTGCTCAACGAGATTTCGAAGAACGTGAGGTTTCCAGATTCGTCACCGACAATCACGGTTTTTGAGTCTTTGAGCCAGCTGATACAGCTTATCGCTATGTCTTGGTGAACCGTGCCGGACCACTCGGCTTTCTTTGTCGCAGCGACGCATATGGTCACACGCCCACACTTGGACCCCACAGCCAGGAAATCATGGTACGAGAAGGATACACACGTTATCATGTCGCTGTCTGGAAGGACCAAAGGAGAAGCGCCTGTGGCCTTGCTCCAGATGTATGCTCTTCTACCCAGTCCAACGGCCACTCTCTCAGAAGAGAACGACCACGAGACCAGGTTGGTATAGAAATCGTTTCTGAGCCCCTCTGCATCGAGAACTTTAGACGGGACTATTGTGCGCACGCTGTTTGCTTTCTTCGTGTCTTGCAACTGCGGTTTGCTGACGTGCAATCTAGGAGTATCGCTGAAGATTGACATGTTGAGCTTGGGGCTCTTGCTGCTAGTGGGAGGAGATGCTGGAGTATAGCACAGAACCCTCCTCCCCGAGGGCAACCCTAGAGCGTTTGCAAGCATGCTGTGATGCGAGGTGTGTGGGGTGTTTCTATAATCAATGGTATCATCTGCGCGCTCCCCATGACCGTCGCCCAACTGCGTAGTTTCCCTTGATCGTTCTCTGGTGCTCACAGGTCTCGCGGTTTCATCTCCAAAGAGCAGTAATCCGTGGCTTAGCGCGGGATCCTGGCTCGGTGGCGTCTGGTGAGACTGGCCATTCGCTGAGATGTGTGTGATGTACCTGTCCATGACGGGGGAGAAAGCAGCGCCCGGCGGTGTTCGCCCTGGACTCCCGGCTGTTTGTAAAGGAGCCATATGCGGCATCTTCCCCCCTTTTTCCCAACCTTTCTGTTTGTCTTCTGATGGGAACAAGCAAAAGACAAGGGGCCAATCCACAACAAGCAATCCATGAGGTGCGGCGCCACGACATGAGTTTTTGGTTGTGCTTTGTTCATTAGGGATTAGATATTAGGTTACCGTTATATAGAGATGCAAATAGAGTATGAAACAAGCCATAAATATCCCAATGAGGGACTGAAAAACCAGATAGTAGAAAAATAAAAGAAAAACGCGTTTGCTGGGAGCTTCAAATGCTGAAGCTCTCGGCATGGAAGTGGAAACCACAGTCTCTGGCCCACAGGTTGACGTTGTTGACGAGTCCCACTGGACCAGCAGCAATGACCCAGATCTTGTCCTGCGACTGGCTCGGATTATTGAGTCTGTCGTTTCTGTGTCTGATGAAGCGCTCGTTGAGGAACAGCTCGTCCTCGTTTTCTGATCCGAGCAGTTTCCCGTTGGACTTCTTGTACTTAAGCATGCCTTTGTCCTTGCGCTTTGTGTCGACCACAGGGATTTCATTACAGCAGAGACTCTCGCCTGTTTGTAGGTCCACCAGCGGACCGATACAGCTCGATTTGACACACCAGTTGTAGTAGAAGACGCCCAGTTTGGGTCTTCCAAACTCAACGCGACAGCTTGTGTTGCTGAGGATCCAGTAATCGTCAAGCTTCTCGCTTATTAGCGACGGAGTACGCACAGAGAACAGGGCTCCCGAGCTCTTGGCGTCAACCGTGCAAGACTCATTGTTCTTGACTTCACTGCGCAGGTCAAACATCGAGCGGTGCCTGCTGCAAGAGCGGTCAAGGTCAACATCAACGTTCTCAAACTGATTCTCCTCGGTGAAGGAGTATGCTGCCTTGTTCCTCATAGACGAGGAGCTGTTGCGGTGTTTGCCGAGTGACTTGTAGTGTTGTTCCTTAGGAGAGTATCCGAGCTCCAGATCTTCGTCGAGAACGCTGCCGTATGAACCCTTGCTTGGGTCGATTAGACGGGTTCTCTCAGAGCGGAAAATGGGCGGCGATGCGATTGCGGGTGAGGGAGCAAGCTCGTCGAATCCCACTCCCGAGGAGTCAGGGTCGAGCAGCATGCTCTGCTCCCTCATCTCCTGCTCGGATCTCTTTCTGCGAAGTTCCGTGGTCTCGGCAACAAACGATTCCATTTCCTCCGGGGCATACTTACCCGTGATGAAGATATCTATGCAGTCGTCGTCGGTGAAGAAGTTCTGGTAGTAGTTGAGCACGCGCATATCCTCGTACTCTCTCACAACCCATATGATCTTGGCAACACACCCGTTGTAGTTCAGAACCCTCATCACTGGCAGAGCGTAGCTGATGGCAGAACCACCAACAACAATTAGACACCTCTTTGCCTTGACTTTGAAGAGAAGCGACCTTGAGTTCCCCTTTCTTCTCTGCTTGATGAAACGCAGGTAGGGTAGATAAGCTCCCGTGAGCAAATACTTTTTCTCATCGTTCAATTCGAAAGCACCTTTACGGATGATCAGCTTTTGCGAGTCATCCATGGCAAGCGTTGACAGTGTGAACGGGTGTTGCACAGGAGCCATGTAGTTCTTCCAGAATGACTTGAGATACGACGAAGGGTCGTAGTCTATCATGCGAATGTGGCATCCGGGTATGCCTGACTTGTTTGTGACGGCGGAGTTTGGAAGGATCACGAGCTGGATGTTTGCGGAGATGTCAATCACGTCTATGCTTGTCTCCTTGGTGATCGAGACCCTGTAGTAGATCTGGTATGCGAGAATGGCAACGTTCAGCGCAGTGAGAAGCGGGATCCCTGGCCTGGCATGGAAGTACAGAGACACGATGATGATCCACGAGCAGACGTAGTGGTTGATGTAGAAGAAGTTGTAAGTCTTGCGCCTGAAGAAAGGCAGCGATGTGATGATGATGATCGTGAATGCGATGGTGGCGATGATACCCGTGACGTTCTTGAACTTGAGGAGCTTGTAGAGCGTACTGTTCGATGCCATGTATGCAACGTACAAGGCCGAGTGCGCAAGTCCCAACAGCACCACCAACCGTGATAGCCACTTGTGCACAGGTATCAGCGACAGATAGAGTATATCCGGTAGCGGAGACGGCCTCAGAGTCAGGAAGAACACCGTTGGTAGACAGTATGTCGCCACCCTCCCGAGTCTGGCTCCCAGGAAATGCAGATCATTGTACGTCTGCAGCACAGACAGCACGATCAGTATCGGTGTCCATAGGAGAAGAATGCGCAGTACAGGGAGGTGTACCGTTATGAAACTCGAACGCAGCCGAGTCGTCTGTATCTTGCTCGTGAGCCTGGAGAAATAGTTGTACAGAAACCTGTCATACATCCATGCCGACACTGGGATGGCCAGAACAAGCACAAGCGAGATCACAAAGGTTGCATATCCGTACCGTAAGGTCACAATCTTTCTTAAACCCCTAGCATCGGGGGGTTCAGACGAGAATGCGTACATGCTCCCTCCCGTGATGGTCTCTGGGAATTTCTGATTTCCTGATCCGAAATCAAAACAGAATAAGCTAAAAGGTCCGCTTCTGCCTTACCCCCCTGTTTACCGATAACACCACAGGCCTTGGCGGCTGACAGATCCGCGCTTATTAATATCTTACATCATCCGTTTTTGCTTTCTTCCGTTCTTATCTCTCACCATCAGTCACGTGGTTGACCCAAGGGCTACATAGCCCTGAAAGCCCTCTTTTCATCGTTGGGTGCACGCCCTCTAAAAAACTTTTTTTTTCGTGATTGGTACACGCCATACAAAAATCCTGTGTGTGTCTGCCTGGGTCGGGGAGCTGGGCAGGCGCTCTCTCTCCGTTCTGGGCACTCTGTGAAAATTATACCTTTCCCTTGTTGAAGACTTCCTTTTTTTTTTCCTCTCTTTCAAAAGAAGAATCTCTTGTTATACAAAACAGTTGTTTTAATCAATATGTCTTTGCCAGCTTCTTTTGAACTTACTCCAGAAGACGCCACTTTGCTGTTGGCTGCCAACGCCCACTTGGGTTCCAAGAACGTTCAGGTATGTTCCAGTGAAAAACTAGCCATGGTGGATGCAGAGATACACTCGAGTTGAAAAGGCGATGTGCTTTCCAGGAGGATAGAGCGTGTTGCCAAAGCTGCGATCTGCGTTTGCAGGTCTCCTCGCGGTGTTGTGTTGGTGAAAAAGTTGCACCACAAAAATTTTCATGGTGACCGACACCACGGGTCGGGTCGGCCCCACCAGCAACACCACCGCATGGATTGTACTCGTCCTTTGGCCACCGAGAATCTGCCGAGCCACCTGTGTTTGAGAGAGTGTTACTAACAAAATTTTTCACAGGTTCACAACGAGCCATACGTTTACAAGACCAGACCAGATGGTGTTAACATCATTCACATCAACAAGACCTGGGAGAAGATTGTCTTGGCCGCCAGAATCATTGCTGCCATTCCAAACTACTCCGACGTTGTTGCTGTTTCCTCCAGAACCTTTGGTCAGAGAGCTGTCTTGAAGTTTGCTTCCCACACCGGTGCCACTGCCATTGCTGGTCGTTTCACCCCAGGTTCTTTCACCAACTACATCACCCGTTCTTTCAAGGAGCCAAGATTGATCATTGTCACCGACCCAAGAACCGATGCCCAGGCCATCAAGGAGGCTTCCTACGTTAACATCCCAGTTATCGCTCTTGCCGACACCGACTCTCCATCCGAGTTTGTCGACGTTGCCATTCCATGCAACAACAAGGGTAAGCACTCCATCGGTCTCATCTGGTACTTGTTGGCCCGTGAGGTTCTCCGTATCCGCGGTACCTTGCCAAAGAGACCAGAGCCATGGTCCATCATGCCAGATTTGTACTTCTACAGAGACCCAGAAGAAGCCGAGCAGGCTGCTGAGGAGGAGGCTGAGGTTGAGGAGACCACTGAGGGTCAGACCGAGGCTGCCGAGGAGTGGGCCGCTGAGGGTGCTGAGGAGAACTGGACACAGGAAGACTGGGCCGCCGAGAGTGCTGAGCCAGCCCAGGCTACCGCTGCTGCCGGTGAGTGGTAAACATTGCTAATTAAAACTTAAAACAAATAAAATCTAAAACTCTGTGATAATCGATTCAAACGCTGGGTAATTTGGCGCGGGAGGAGGATCTTCAGGCTCAGCTCCAGGCCCAGGCTCAGCCGTCCCCCTGCCTCTCAGCCCCCTCGGTAAACAAGACCCTCCTCCGTCGTCTCGTCTAAACCACAAGCCATCTGTGTATTCCTCGCCAAACATCAAGCATCCTAGACGAAAGAACGGGATTTTATATGACAAGGCGTAACACACGTCACAACAGGAGTATACCAAAGCAATCCTCCTCCTCCTCCTCCTCCTCCTCTGCGAAGTGGCTGCCAACCTTCAAGATCAACAGCTTGGGTACGCTTTTCTGCTTCACGTCGGTCTTCATCATCAAGCTTTCCCAGAGACTGTCCGATCTCCACTCCAACTATCCGCTATTCCGCATCTGTGAGGTCTGTGTGCTTCTCACCCTCCCATTCCTCGCCATCCTTGCATTTACCGCTCGCTTCCTGATACGGGACAGGTACTTTGCCGAGTACAACAGCTCTCACATCGACAACACGCAATTGCACAGAGAGATAAAGACCCGAAGAGGAAGCTTCTAGCAATGGTGACCAACCTCTACTGGCCCCGCGAAATGCAGGCCACACAGGAGGAGAAAGTGCTTGTTGGGTTCAAAGCACACTCCGCTGAGAACATAGTGGTGGTGTCGGCAGTGGACAAGGGTCTACTTGCAAGCTCACCTCCGGGGCCCCTACCCATGGCCTTTCCTGAAGGCTCGAAGCTCGAGCTCTCGGTGGTAGGTGCACTCAACTGCACTGCAAAGGGCCTGCAGGTGACGTATCGGCCTGGGTCGGCGTTCCCTACGGTGGCCACGGATAGTGTCAATGTTATACTCTTCACCACTCCAAACTCCAAGAAGCTGGAGTACTACTCGACATGTCCCGCCGAGGTAGACATCTTCAGGAGCTCAAACTCTGTAGGGAGTGACGGCGACCGGGAGAACAAGTACGCTCAAAAGCTGGCTTACTACTCTACTCGCTCGCTCCCGCAAAACTCAGAGATCGAAAGCACTCTGCGACACATAAACTTGCGCAATTACCTCAAGACGGAACTCTACAAGTACCTGCAGAAGCAGCCACAGTCGTCATCGACAAGCGCGTACCTCGGGATCGGGTGTGTAATCACTTGGCTTCTCAAATGGCCGCTTTCACTTGCCAACACCATCGTCACACTCCTACTGCGGGCTTTGTCGGCGAATATATGTGGGACTACTCTCGCAGCCAAGTCGTCGTCGTGCCATCAACTGAGGATAACGCTGATGAACATGAAGCGCTTTCCAGAGCAGTGCCATCGCATACACAAAGGCATGGGCAACTCAGAGTACTCTATAGTCACAGGCTCAGCTAGACTGGCTACTGAGTATATCCAGATCTACAACACTGCATGGCTCGCGATCAACGATCTCATACTGGGATTTGTCGTATCGCGTTTTTTGATTGACCACATGGACTTTTTCGTGGCTCAAAGCAGGCATTTTGTGAGCAACTTGCTGACGCAGAGGTTGGGATATCTCATTTCGTGGCTGATGAACTCCCCTGCTGGTTTTAAACTCAACAACGAGCTAGCTGAGTTCTTAGGCGATCTCACGCTGTGGATCATCACGATATGGGAGAATTCAGTCATAGATATAGTGTTATCGCCTGCCGCTGTGGCTATGGTACTGCCCAAACTTGCCATTTTAGCCCGCTTCATGGGTGCGTCTTTCTTCCTCAGTGTCTGTCTCGACCTGACAAATGTTCTCGTGTTCCACGTCCGCTGTTTCTACTATGCATCTACCCGGATATACCACTGGCAGCTCGATATCCTTCGCTCTCTGTTCCGTCTGTTCTACGGGAAGAAGTACAACCGTCTCAGAAAGAGAATAGACTCCAACAACTACGAGCTTGATCAGCTGTTCTTCGGAATCATCATCTTCACCATTCTATTATACCTCTTGCCCACGGTGGCTGTGTTCTACTTTACGTTTGTCTTGGCGCGACTCGGAATACTCGCTCTGTCCGTGACATTTCAGTTCATCCTCATAGGCCTCAACTATATGCCTCTTGCCTTTCTACTGCTGAGGGTCAAGAGGAAAGCTGGACTTCCAGGAGGGATCTTGTTGAGCAGCATAGGCACTTCCGGCGCCACCGTTGCCCTACAGCTTCAGAGCAGGGCTCTTTCACTTTCTGAGATAACCGCATCTCACATCAGGTCAGTTGTGCGCTTCAACTGCAGGAACCTGCGGGATCTGAACCCTCAAAGTACCATCGCAGATGTCAGAGTGCATTGGGATACCATTAATCCTACTGTTCTCGCCACGAGAATAGCACTTGGTGATCAGATTGACATCTTTCCTTACAACACGCTCTTCTGAGCGTTCATCTACTGCACGATTTCGTTACGTTAATACTCTTTTTTCAATACCAATAAGAGAAAGGCTATTTATTCATGATAAACAGAGGAAGTTGTCCCGTGAGACACAAGTAAAACGGATAAGGAAGTGGAAATGTTTTTGTTTTGGGGGGGTATCATGATCACCAAGTCAAGGTGAAAGCCTCTGCAAAGGCACCATCAGAAGTGTAGTCTTCAAGATCGGTTACCAACAGAGTACCATTGGCATACTCAAAGTCGATTTCCTCGCCCTGGAAAGTGACATTGTCGGGCTTCGAGTCGACACCGAGAATGGTGATATTGGCCAATGGCTGAGAGGCGTTGTAGCTGCCGTAGACAGAAGCAGTGAGTGAGTAGTCTTCAGCGATGAAATCAACGTAGAGAGCTTCAGTGAAGTTAACACTCTCACCGTCATCGAGGTAGAGCTTACCACCGGCGTATCCATCGAGGTCAAGCGCAACGAGAAGACTGAATGGGTTCTGTCTGGACTCGTAAATAGTGTAGCCTGGTTCCTGCAAAGGCAAGATGTGTCCGCCTCTAACGTGAAGAGGGATGTGTCCGAGAGGAGCATCAAGAGTCTCGTTGTGGCCGGCGCGAAAGTCTGTAGCCTCCTGAGTGTACCAGTCGTAGTAAACCTCGGTCTCTTGAGAGCCTGGGAAAACACCCTTGACGGTATCGACGAGTGGCTCGAGAACAGGAGTCACCAGAAGAGCTTCACCGACAAAGAATTGTCTGTCAGCAGCACGGAGGGACTTGTCATCTGGGAATTCCCAGGACAGAGCTCTTAAGACGGGGATACCGGTGGTGTGAGCCTCTTGCAACAAGGTATAGTAGTAGGGCAACAGGTTGTATCTGATGTTCAGAGAGGTCTTAGCGGCCTCGGTAACACTATCCCAGATGTAAGGCTCTTGGGGAATGGCGCCGAGAACATTGTGGTTTCTGTAGAATGGGAAGAAAGACGACAGCTGCATCCATCTAGAGCACAATTCCTCGTCCGTGTTACCGTTGAAGCCACATGTGTCAACACCAAAGAATGGAATACCAAATATACCAAAGGAAAGGGCCTGTGGGATCGAAAAGTACATCCAGGCCCAGTCAGCGGTATTGTCACCACCCCAGTGACCAGCCCACTGACCAGAGCCGGCAAAGGTGGAACGAGTGATGATGAACGGTCTCTTGTCTGGAATGATCTCGAGCAAACTGCGGTAAGTGGCATTGGTCTCTGTGTAACCCCACAAGTTGTGGACGTCGTACTCCAGGGTACCGTCTGCGTGAGTGGCATTAGGAGCAACGGCATGTGTGGCAATATCGTAGTTACCCTGCCAGTTGTAGATGGCGTATGGTGGGTAGTTGATGTTTCCAACACCTTCCTCGAGGTAGTTCAGGGAATCCAAAGTGGCGGTGGCGGAAGCAGTTGAGGTTGAAGACGCAGTCTTGGCAACAGAGGCGGACGAAGCTGAAACGACAGACTGTATGGAGCTGTACTCTGTCTTGTTTGTCTTTTCGAATCCCTGGGGGTAAGACTGGGCGGTTCCTCCAACTACAAAAGGTGGGTGAACAGGGTTCTGGGTGTAGTTTTCAGAGCCGCACGAACCCACACAGAAGGAGGAAACCTCGTTCATGTCAAGCCAAATACCATCGAACTCAACAGTCTTGTACCACTCGGCAAAGATCTCCGTCCACCAGTCTTGTGTTCCATTGGCCAAAAAGTCTGGGTAAACGGTGTATCCTGGCCACACAGCACCGATGTACAGAGATCCGTCTGGGTTTGTCAGGTAGGCGTTAGAAGTGTTACCGCTGTCAAAGACAGAGTAGCCGTCAGAGGCGTTGTTTGGGTTTGGAACGTAGATTGCCGCATCGACAATTGGAACGTAGTGCTGGTGGTCGCTGTGGAGAGTGTCCAAAAAGTCCTTGAACTTGTCTTCTGGGTATCTGTGTGGATCGTTTGTGAAATCCTTGTACGAGTCCATGTAGTCAATGTCACTCCAGATGGTCTCCAGAGGGATTCCAAACTCCTTGAAAGTCTTCACAACTTCAGCCAGGCTTTCGATTGTATCGTAACCCCATCTGCACTGGTGGTATCCGAGGGCCCAGTATGGCTGGAGTCCAGGAAGACCAATTTCACGAGTGTACTGTGAGATCACGTCCTTGACAGAAGGTCCGCTGAAGAAGTAGAGGTCAATAATACCGCTGGTAGCTCTCCATGTGAGAGCCTCCTCTCCAATGACGACTTCCTGGGCAGCACTGGTTCTCCAGTAGACACCGTGAGAGGTGTTCGTGTCGTATCTCTGATCAATGTAGACCGGGTGAACACCGTAAATGTTTCCGTCGACAGGGTCGCCGGCATCGTTGGCGAACAGAGTCTTGACGGTACCCGGTTCCTGGACAAATCCGTGGATGGACTCGCCGAGACCCGTGATGGTGTGGCCCTTGGGCAGGGAGGTGTTGAACTGCACAAACTGGTTGGAGAACACAAGTGGGTTGTTCGCTGTGGAGAACAGTTCCTCGCCAGTGGATTGTCTCAGAATCGTGAAGGTGAAAGGGTCCTTCTCAAACGTAAACGCGAGATCGGAGCTTGAAAAGGCATAGAACTCAGACTCGGCCGCGGGTTTGGGAACGAGCTCCTCGGGTAAGGTGTAGACATTGGTGAGATTGGTGGGCGCAATGTGGACATTCAGTCTCTCGGCAGACTGGTACTCGACCTTGAGGGTGAGAGAGTCAAAGTCGTAACCGTAGATGTTGGTCTCCTTGATCAGCTTGAGCTTGGCCTCCAGACCATTTTCTGTGAAGTGGGTGTTGACAACACGGTATCCCTTAGCATGGGTATTGGCATCGACAGCACTTTCGTTGAGCACGTTGGGCAACTGAGAGCTAGGAAGGGCGGTTAGTTAAGAAAAACAAAGAGCTGTCAACCAAATCCCGGGTACGGTGAAGTTTTCGTTACCCCGGGTTTCGGAAACGACCGACGATGAACACTTACACTCCCCATGTTGCCCAGTCTGCAACTGTGGGTATGGAGTTCTCAGATGTAGACGTGGCATTCGTGGAGGAGAATGCCTTTGACTTGGCACAGGCGGTACTGGAGAGGCCCAGAACCACCAGAGCCTTGAACACAACGCTCTTCAAAAGCATTGTGATTTTTTTCCGATTTTGGGAAAAGAAGGCGATGCTCCACCACTGGGTGGACACCGGGAGACCCTTATATACACCAATAGCAAAGTGAGGGCCCCTGTACGCCCGTCAGTGTACTCCAAAAGGGGCTCGCTACCCGATTGAGAACATTAGGACCAAATGAGATGACAGGAAAGAGCGGGGGAGGAAAGAGATGGGAATTTAGGGGTGTCCGGAAGCTCCAACATGAATTTCCGGGTTGATGGTGATATTTTTGTGCGCTCTTCCCGAGGCTACTTGACTGGAGTGTATTTTCGGATGGTTTTTCCGGATGGTTTTTCCGGATGGTGGCCTCGAAGATCCTCCTGGTCAAAGATATACAGACCACCTGAGCTTTATTCCATCGAAACGACGAAACTGCCGAAGCCGAACTTCGCAATAGGGGGTGTGTATGGCCTTGTAAAATGACGGAAAAAATCGTGGCCAAGACCGGACATGGAATCTTTAAAACTCCACGGCAATGAGCGGTATGCATGCTTGCACTGCCGGAACCTGGGAAAACGCCTCGGGTTGCATTCGTTCTGAGTCAGGTGGAACCATTCCCGGTATTCGGTTGTATGGTTCTCCAAAGTCTGAAGCAATGTTGTGTCCCTCAGGTGAGCACAACAGTTGTTCCTAGACGCCTTCGCCAGCTTTAAGCGCCCACACTTTTGACCCCCTCATCTTTTCTTTTCCCATTTGCGAATTTGTTGCCTGTTCCGGTTGCTGGTTTACTTCTTACGGACCCCCGGTTTAATATTAGGACCTGCCCACCTTATGACTTTTCTCGCATTGCATGGGCCTCGGAGCGGATTAACTTTGGCGCACACTCTTTACCACACTGAGTCCCAACGAACACCCACTTCTTACCCCGACTGAGTCCCAAAGGTTGTTTGGACCGCTAGGGTCCTTTTCCGTGTTGGAATACAAGATTAGCCTGACTATGGATCGATAATTGGTCCAACTGTAGTATCAGATATGAAAAGTGGGGGGACATAACGAAATGTGGCATTGCATGGTTTTTCCGAAAATCTCAAAGATTTCAGATATGCTGCAATTCTAGAAAGAGGGGTATCTCAACTAGATGTTCCATTGAAGTTACTTTTTTTCTGTGATTTCAAATCTTATTCGTTCATCGAGTCAATGTCAAACGATTATAAAAAGGCTGATACACCGAAACCGAGAGCGGTTTGACGATAGATTGATTAACGGGTACGTGCGGCTCAAAGCACCGCGGTGAACTCATACGCTGCGTAGTTGTGGAGATATAACAACGATGTTTCGCTGATAACTGTTCAAGAGAGACGGACTTGACGTACTGGACACCCCCGTAGGAGCAGCGGTTGTTGAGAACACCCCTTATAGTAAGTAGAGTGCCCTCTTCGGTGTCCACTGGTTGTCCACGGGTGGCTACCGACCTTAGAATCACTTACAATGACAAAAATGCACTGAAATTGCTGCGCTAAAGTGCATCCAAAGAGATACCGTAGCGTGTGGTCTGATACTCGGATAATCTCCGGCAGAGTGGTAAAGTCCTGCCGTTCCTCCCTCTACAACTGGTGCTCGTTTTTCGCTAAATGTATAGTTTATTCATGTACAAGAATGGTTTGTTTTTCGTCGATCATTTCTTCTTCTTACCCTTGTCCGTAGCCTCGTTCTTCTTCTTCGGAGCCCCCTTACCTCTCTTCTTGCGCTGCTCAATCATACTCAATCTGTGTTCTTCCTCCACGTTGGTCAACTCGAGGTCCTCAAAGCGCCACAGTTTCCTCATGGTGAAGAAACTTGGGAAACTAGGATCACCGTAGTAGCTTCTAACAGATGGACCCTTCAGGGGTTTCTTCAAGATCTTGGCTCCTGTCCTCGCTCCCGTAGGGTTGAACGTCGAGTGGAAGATCTCTGCAGACAGCTTCTTGACATCAAGAAGTCGCTGTTTGTTGGGCCTCACAAACGACTCAACAGCCTTGGCGACAACCATCGTGATTCTTTGTGGTTTGTTTGCCGTTGATCTATTAGAACGTGGTGAAGACTACCGTCCAATCGAATTTTTTGTCGTCGGCCCTTTCTGGGTCTAGTGGCACACACCCAAAATGGCAGAGTGGGCAAGCCCATACCTCTTGTATGGAAGTGGTGCGCTTCTTCCCCCGGATTTAACACAAGCACAATATATTCATCATGCTGGCAAGGAGTACAGTGCTGCTTTGCCGCAGTGCCAGAGTGGCCACACCGGTGCTCAGGAGAGGCTTCAGAGTATCACAGAGACAACTGGCGGAGCTACCGTCTTTCACCGCAGGCCAGCCTCTGTATGAGACCCGCCCACACTTTGTGAGACCTGGTGAGCTCACCCCGGGAATCACAGCGCTCGAGTATTTTGAACGGAGGATGAGACTCAGCAAGAGCATGTCTGCAGGCAGCATAGCCATCATTCCCGGTGAGCAGATCAAGTATGCATCTGGAAGTGTGTTCTTCCCCTTCCAACAGGCAAACGATTTCTTCTACCTAACCGGCTGGAACGAGCCTGATTCGGTGGCGATTATAGAGAAGCCAACCGAGAACCCGGACGATATTCTGTTCCACCTCATCGTGCCTCCCAAGGATGCGCACGTCGAACAGTGGGACGGCCACAGAACCGGAGTCGATGGTGCTGTTGAGATCTTCAATGCTGACGTTGCAGAGAGCTCGAAAAACGTCGTCAAGCACATACAGAGACTCTTGGCCAAGTACATGACCGTCTACTATGATATCCCAGAGAACAAGAAGACGTCTATCACGTCGGTGATGAGCTCTTTCTTTAAGAAGCAGACGCAGCCAGAAACGACCCTGACGATAGAGAGCTTGCTGAGACAGGGAAACAAGACCATTCGTCCGCTGAGACCGGTCCTGACGAACATGAGAGCTATCAAATCGGAGGCCGAACTGAAGGTGATGAGAACAGCTGGAAAAATTTCAGGCAGAGTTTACAACGAGGCCTACGCTAAGCGTTTCCGCACCGAGAAGGCACTATGTGCGTTTTTGGAGTACAGATTCATCAGCGGTGGCTGTGACAAGTCTGCCTACGTCCCAGTTGTGGCTGGCGGTGCCAACTCCCTGTGTATTCACTACACCCGAAACGACGACATTCTGCGCGACGGAGAGCTCGTGCTTGTTGATGCGGCTGGTGCTCTCGGTGGATTGTGCTCCGACATATCGAGAACATGGCCCGTCTCCGGAAAGTTCACAGACCCACAGAAGGACCTATACCAGGCTGTGCTCAGTGTGAACAAGCAGTGTATCGAGCTCTGTACTGAAACTGCAAATGTGTCCATTCAGGACATGCACTTCGAGAGTGTCAGAATGCTCACCAAAGAACTCAGGAACTGTGGATTCGGATACCTCCAGGAGTGGGAGACTGCCAGGTTGTACCCTCACTACATCGGTCACAACCTTGGTCTTGACGTGCATGACGTTCCCCAGTACTCACGCTCTGCCAAGTTCAAGACTGGACAGGTGGTGACTGTGGAGCCTGGTGTATACGTTCCAGACTCAGACAAGTGGCCTAAGCATTTCAGAAACATCGGCATCAGAATAGAAGACGACGTTGCTGTGGGCAAGGACACATACACTGTTCTCACTTCGGAAGCTGCAAAGGAGATTATAGACATCGAAACCATTGCCGAGAAGGGAGTGACTACGCCTCTCGAGGAGGAGGTTGTCGATGTGTGGTCATTATAGATGTCTTCATGAGTATCGACTAATGTACATAGTATTTCATTCCTGGACAGTAGCCAACACCAGATTTTTGAGAGTCGCGGACTCCTCAAGCTCCTTAGACTTCTGGTTGAGAAGCTCTATCTTCTCCAGCAAGATCTCAAGATCGTTTGTCTCGGTAACAGGTTTGTAAGACACTATTCTTGAGGCTGTATCCAACTGGAGGTGTAGTCCCGGGGAGTTGATGAGATATACAAGCTCCTCCACCAGAACATCTTCGTCCTCCCCGACAAAGACAGCCAGATCATGCAGGGAGACACGCTGCATCAGAGAGAGGTAACAGACGTACTCCTTTTGGCGTATGCGCTTTTGAATGGCTGGTAAAATGGCGTAGAAGAAAGGATCCTGCGCAAGTTCTTTGGCAAGTTTTTCCAGAGTGGAGTTGGTCTCCCTGTACTCGGCCACCACGAAAGCACTAGCCGCCCCAGAGGCGAGCTGATTGCGAGCCAGCAGGTCCTCCAAGGTATCCGAGTTGATCAAAGCCTCAAAACCGTCCAGCGGGAGAGCAACCAGCCCAGATAGGAACAAGCACATGAGCAGTCCGTCTTTTGAGATTATGGTGGGGTCGTAGTGGTCTTGCAATACAGACAGCGCATCGTGGCCCTTCACCGCTGGAGCTTCCACCAGTTTATGGTACTCTTTGATAACAACGGAGAAGTTAGCGCAGCAGAAGTTGAGGAAGATGTTGACCCAGCGACAGTTCCAGTACCCGATCACTTCCTCCTCCGAGATCACATCGGCCGAGCAGTCCATGTCGTCAGATTCCTCCGATAACATCTTTGCAAACATCAAAACCGTCTGGCGTACACTGGGAATCGCATACTCCGGGCTGTCGACGAACATCATCTGCATCGCTGTGAAGAGCATGTTGCGGGTCAGGTACTTTCTCGAGGGATAGCCAGACTCCAGCCTGTACGACCTCCAGTCGTCATCTCCCTCCAGCAGAGACGAGACAAGCTTGGTCTGGTAGAGCCGTCTAACAGCATTGTGGTCAACCTCCTCCTGCGTAGCCAGCTGCGTGATTTCCGATTCGATCGTGGCGCGGTATGACAGGGAGTCCAGTCTCTGTATCTGCGCATACTCGTTCAGCAGCTCGGTTGCAATGTGATCTGCCGCGAGCACTCTCTGAAAGAGGGATACGCCCTTGAAGTTGATGTTCCTGAATTCATCGGACACGAGCAGTTGGAGCCCAAGCTTCGATGCCTCTTGCGAGAGTGCTGGACACTTGCCCGCGATATGGTGCAGTCGCTTGAGCAGCATGGGCCCTTGTATCAGGTTAGCTCTTCCATCTCCTTACTTTCGGCTCAAGCCAGGACTTACCGGAATACCCGTCTATGTAGACAGAGAGTGGCTGGGTCATGGTGTTCAACTGGCGGTTACACTCTTGTTGAGCCTGGGGAGGGTTTGTGATTTGCCTCTTGAGGGGTCCTCAGACCTCGGATCTACCCAGTTCCGACTGGTTGGCACACACCGATATCAACCACATTTTTTTTCTCTCTCTCCTCATAGAGAACCACCTCGTCTGTTCTCAGCTGAATACCCCCTTATTCGCACAAAAGAACACCATGAGAGCCTCTATTAGCAGCCAGTTCAGGTTCACCTTTCTGGCGCTGAGGCTGAAGGCTCAGACGGAGATCTTGGAAGACGTGGTGTCGAGTGCCAAACTGGGCCGCTACAAGAAGCAGTGGGAGGACCAGAGAACAAAGGACGACAGGGCCACGTGGATCCAGAAGAAGAACTCAAGACAGATCTCGAAGGACGCCGCACGCAAGATGGCCACGAACATCTTGGGAAGACCGCTCCACTCGCTAGACCCAACGACGTTCCTCACCAAGGCCGAGCTAGACAAGCTCAAGGTGCAGGGAAACAAGAGGTTGATGTTCAACGTGCTTGGAACAAACGGCCAGCAGCTGCAAGACTCACTTACTGTCACGCGAGATATCGAGAAGTTCCTGAGAAGAAACGACCTAAACAGAGCCGCCCTTCTCGCACAGTTTGCCGGACCCAAAGGCGGAAGTGGCTATGACCTGATCATGAAGTACCACCTGTCGCAAAACCAGGTGAATGCCGCTCTGGATGTGTTTTCAGACATGAAGAAGCGCAAGATTCCGCTCACAGATTTCACCTTGACCGTACTTTTTGAAGGCTGCGCGAGGGTGCAGACCGAGGGTGAAAAGTTCGGACTATCTCAGAAGAAAGGTGAACAGCTGAAGGCTATCTTTGACAACGAGCACAAGAAGAACCCAAAGGGAATAAACATCAGAAACGCAAACGCATGCCTCAAGGCCCTTTTCAACTGCCCCGACTCCAACCTCGCTTTTGCATTCTTCGATTCGTTTGACGACTATGGAATCAGACCAGACATCAAGACTCTCACACAGCTCTTCTCTGCTCTCAAGAACTTCCGTGATAAGACAGATGCTGTTGCAAAGGCCGAGCCTCTGTTTGAGTATGCCATGAAGAGCAGGTCAATAACGGTGGACGCTCCTCTTGCGGGCAGTTTTGCCACTGTGTACACATTCTCCAACTCTCCCCGTCTCATAGCGAGAGGAGCGGAAGTTTTGAGAAGGTGGTTTGAGATCTGTTCACCCGAGGAAGCGAAGCAGAGTTTGAGATATGATGATGTTCTCAAGTACAGGAGCTTGAAGCCCGGGAGAAAGGATGAGACTTCAGACAACGTCGAATTCCTCCCCATCAAAAACCTGTCTCCTGAAACCAGATTCCCTGTCAACGATGTTGTTGTTGAGATGGCCCTTCTTTCCTACGACAGTCTGAGAATGTCGCAGGAGGTTATCGCCCTCTTCGAAAAGTTTGCCCAGAAGAACACCAAGATCAGTGCCAGAATGTGCAACATTTACCTCAAGTCCAAACTCAGGGTTGCGTACTCTTCGCAAGGTAACTGTATCAGGGACTGCTTGCAGTTACTGGACAAGCAAGAGAAAGCGTTCGGCTTCAGAAGAAGCACCCTGACATTGTCAGTCTTTGGTGCGTACATGGAGAGGTACATTCTGGACAAAAAGGACTCCATGTTCTTCACTCTCATGCTGTACTGGCATTCGTTCAAGGGACTTGGGAGCCGTGCTTTGAACGACCTCGTGTTCTTTGCCACCAAGATAGAGACCTTGAACACACAGGAGCTAGAGACAATCGTTTCGGAGTACTGCAAGCACTGCAGCAGTGAACTTCCAAACCGCAACAACCCATACTATAGGACTGTTGTGAAGGAAATGATCCTGACTGACGTGAGGGCATGTGAGATTCTGAGGAGGTATAAGGTTGCAAGCCTTGACGGTAATACCAACAAAACTCCACTTTTCAACGCCGCAAACAGACTTCACAATGCACTTGAGGATTATGCGAAGGCTCTTGGACAGCTCAAGACCCCAGTGATGGAAAAGCCAAATGAAGCGCCACTCGACTCGTATGAGATACCAGATACCTTCAGAACGACTACCTCGAAAACCGCCAAAATATCTGTTCTCGACGACGCAGTTGAAGCCAAAAAGGATGCCATCAGAGAATTTCAAAGGTGTGTGAAGGATACCCAACAACTTTAGACCTGTAAATAGACCTAGATACGCTTTGTGACCCTCTTTCATGGATAAATCTTGGTAGGACGCAGTTCTTCTGAGTATGTATGAGGCCCATTTGAAACACTCCCTTGTCAGTAATCTGCCGCTCAAAATCTACTCATGTTGTATTCCATACGTCCTGACACCATTAATGTACTCATTAGAGCAAAATAACTGATTGTATTATTTAAAAGTGAAAATTTTAGTCGTCAACTTTTGGAAAGCGTGCACCAACTAACAGTCCAGATTATAGTGGCTCAAAAAACCATCGAGTTTCGAAGACAAGCCTTGCTAGCTCAATCGGTAGAGCGTGTGACTCTTAAGAGAACACCTCTGAACAGAAGATATCACAAGGTTGGGGGTTCGACCCCCCCGTAGGGCTTATCCTTCATTTTTTTTGCAACTTTTTTTTTGGGCCTCTATTTTTTTCTTTGGACTAACTACCCTATAATAAAGAAAAACGAGCCTTTTTATTTGTTTTCGTTACCTCTTGGGTGAACTAGCACCCAGGATCTGATCCTCACTGAAGTGTTTAGGGGTGAAGATTCTCAGATCCTTCATGCCTTTGTTTATCTTCCCCACGTTTGTCTGGATTCTTTTCTGGCTCCTGTACTCTTCGTACTTGTCCTGTACTTTGACGAAATGTCCAATGAGCTCATCTTTGTGTGGGTTCGTCCCCACGGGCTTCTCTCCGCTTGACAAAGCTGGAGAAACAGCACTGAGTCTGTTGCGCAGTGTGGTGAAAGCCGAGGACTGCGGCAAGACCATCAGGATACCATAAAGACACTTGTACAAGTAGGGATATTTGTCCGGGGTAAGCAGCTGCATCCTCAGTCTGGCAAAAACTGGACTCTCGAGGAGCTGAACCAACAGATCTAGCTGCACCAACAAACTCACATTGATCTCGTACTCTACCAGAGTTTCCACTATGGAAAACGAGATATCATAGTACTGCGAGAGAAGGCAGAGCGAAAGAGCGGCAGGTGGGTTGTGGCACCAACATTTGAACAGAGCTTCAAACAAAGACCACTTTTCGTTTGAATTCGAAGTGAGTATCTTTCTCAGTTTCAAGAGTTCAGGCGAAGTGATAAGGTTGTTGTTGAGAATCTGGATCATCACACTGACAAAGTCAAGATCCTCCTGGTCCTCAAGCACGAGAGCGAGCGAGCGGTATATTCTCTCAGCATTGAGAGTAGCACAAATTGTTGACAGAATGAAGTCTCCTCTGGTCTCAAGAAGCTTCCGGTCGGACTTGAACAGAGACAGTAGATCTGTCATGAATGAATTGAAGTACCTGTCGTCACTATCATTCGATATTTTGGTCAGAAGCTGTAAATCCTTATCAATGACAGCATCACTGGGGTCATTAAGTGCCTTCAACAATGTCATGAACGCGTTATCGCTGTGTTCCAAAAGTTTCTTGGGGCTCTTGTCGTGCAACATTGTGAGCCAGTCCAGGGCTGCCAATCTCGTAGCCTCCTTGTCGTTCATAAAATGCAGTGGCAGTTGGTTGAATAGCACACTGTAGTTCAGCTCCGCCTGATTGTCATCACTCAGCATGTTTGAGACCAGTTTCATCAAGTGGTTGTTGACGGACTGAACACTTTCGCGCAGCCTTGTGCTATCACTAGCAATCGCCTGAAGAAGCAGCGACAGGAACTTCGGGACAAAGGGGATAAAACTCTCTGGAGAAAGATCCAGAATGGTTTCTATCCACTGTAGGACCACAAGCTGAATCGTCTCCTCTGTCGAGTCTAGATGGGAAATCAGAATCTCTATGAACTTGGGGAAGTCTATCTCAACATCCTGACCCTGTATGTATATCTGACCATCTTCCTTCTTCTCACTCACGTACTTCTTGATCTCCATAATCCTCTTTATGTCCTGCAGAAAGAGACCAAGAAGGCTGTTGGTGACCACTTTGACGTCCTCATTGGTGTCGCTGAGATATGTTATCAACCCACCCAGAAAAGTTGGAAGGTAGCTGATCAGCTCCAGCTCGGGTATATCATCCAGCAGTCTTAGCCAGGAGACGAGAAACATCCTAGGGTACGGGTTGATGACATAAATCTTCTCAGCAAGCACAGGGATGAACTTTTCAATGGAGAATGCAGTCGGGGTTTGTGGCTCGTGCAAGTGTACTGTCTTTCCACGCTGATCCACGACTGTGTTGTTCGTGTCAACCTCGGTTGGTTGTTGCAAAACAGAGACATAAGTAGCAGCCTTTTCGGACACGATATCCTTGATGAGTCTGTCGAGGATGTCGGCACCGTTTTTGACACTCATCTCCGGATCTGCAGCCAGCTTGGATAGCACGTCGAAAATCTCGTTGAAGTACGGCAGGATCTCACCCTTGGCGACTTTGGCTATGTTGTAGAAGGCCTCGCATGCGAAGTAGCGCACGCGTGGATCCTGATCTCCAAAACAGGCGAGCACGGGATGGATGATGGAGTCGAGGTATATGGGAAGTTCAACCTGTCCCAGAGCAATGGCCACTGCCGCGAGGCCGATGAGACCACCGTTACGCGCGTTAGCCTGATGCACGGCATAAGCGTACTCGCGCGAGAGCTGTCTAATGACCTCCTTGATCTTCTCACTGTTTCCCTCGCTCACATACTGCTTGACGGTTCTCTCGAGGGCCACCGCTGCGTTTTTCCTCTTATCGTACAGCCGATCGTTCAGCCCCTTCTTGATGAAGTTATCTGAGGCGTTAGCGCTGAGCCTGAAACAGTCTTGCAATCACCACTTACCCATATTTTTCGTTGCACCGGGTCGTTGGATCAACAGCGGAACAACCCCAAACAAACACGTTAGAAAAGGGGCAGCCCTTGTCGTGCATAGCACATCAAAGCGCCGCACAAAAACACAACGAAAAAGGGTCGCAGCACTAGTTGGGGTGCGCACGACGCATATGTCAGCCCCACTCGAAAGACTTGTGGCTTGGGCCCGGTGATTGGAAATAGCGCCTCCTTTTCGCTGAAGCCTTGTTTGACCACCCAGACTGTTGAAACACTATCCATCTATCCTTCTCACAGTGATATCTCATCAGCTGGAGAGGATACCACAAAGATCGAGAGATACAGACAACCCCTGTCATTCAAAACACCCAACGCATCTTTTTTTTTCGAGGTCAGATCGGCAACTTGGAGAGCTCCAGTGGACGGTACTTCTGGTTTCCGAAACACAAGAGAAATCACTTCTTGACGATTTCGGATACACGAAGACAGGGTTGCACGGTACTGGGGGTTTGATTTTGCTTGCTTAATTTCAGCTTTCCACTGAGTTATGAACAGACTACAGGGAGCGCGCCTACTCCTTCTGGTGCTACTCACCGGAGTTGTGTCAGCACTCTGGAGAGCCTCTGATGAAATACGACCAGTCGAGAGAATAGCAACGTACTCCGACGAAGATGAAACGCGGGGGGAACAACAGATTTTCTTCCAGAACTATGGCTCAGAGCTGCGGTCAATAGATGACTTCAAAGTGACGAGTCTTCTGCTTGCCTCGGATGTGGAGGGTAACCTGCATGCTCTCAACAGAAACACCGGAGAGCTGGTGTGGACGTTGTTGGGACAGACCCCACTTGTGCAGGTGTACAAGCAGGATGACGAGATCACGGCCGAAGACGATCCCGACGAGGGGAGAATCACATGGATGATCGAGCCATACGAGGAGGGCCGTCTATACTACTTCACACAGGACGGTGGCCTGAACAGGTTATCGTTCAGTGTGGAGAACCTTATCAAGGAGTCTCCGTTTGCGATGAACGGCGGCGAGCACGTGTACACTGGGTCCCGGAGGACATCTTTGTACAAGATCGACGCAAGGACGGGTAGACTCATTGACTCATACGGACCCGGATGTCCTAAATCCGAGGCAGCTGTACTGACGGAGCCAGACGAGGCCGAGTACAGCTGTCCAATAGACGAGCAAGTGGAGGCTGGTACGTCTACGATTTTCCTCGGAAAGACCACTTATGACCTGACGATATACTCCAAAAACAACACCTCCTGGAACATAACATACTCTTGCTGGGGCCCCAATAACATGGACAATGATTTGGTCAGCCAGAATTACCAGTCTTTGGATGGAGTTTACATAGCCCCTTTTCACGACAACTCGCTCTTGGCGATCGACTCAAACTCGAAAGTGGCCAAATGGGTCTCCAACCTGCCTGCCATAGCAGTCAACGTGTTTGACATCTTCTGGGACCCATCATCCGCCCTGGATTTGGAAGATGAGGAGTCAGCTGGTCTCAGCAGCCACTTTATGGTTTTGCCCCATCCACTGCACCCACATAGCGACATAGAAGCAGGAGACCTCGAAGACGAGTCAACTTTTGTGGATAGAACAAAGAATGGATCGTGGTTTGCCATGTCGGAGTATAGGTACCCCTCATTGGTCAAATCTGCACCCCTTGCCAAGTACGCTTCTAGCGAGAGGTGGAGATCGTCTTCAGTCTTCAAGAACGAGGAGCTTATGAGTATAGCCATTGCTGGTGTCCATCCCCGCTATGGTAGCTACGACGAGGTCTTTCCTGACCACAAGCAGAACAACAAGCTCATCCCCATAGGACTTCCCAAGTCTCTACAGAGCTACGAAAGGGCATCTACCGTGACCAAATCGCTCGAGCCATCGAGCGTTTTGTCAATTGACCCTCCACAGAACGACAGCTCTCTTGAGTCTGGACTGTTTGGTGGATCCATATCAAAGCTCCTGCTTCGCCTCTTCGAGAACGTTGTTGCATCCTTTGCATTGCTCGGAGTGCTAGTCCTCCTCTCTAAGATGGGGATCCTACCACCACTTACACAGATCCTCAGCCGTTTTGGTCTTTTCAAGAGAACGCAGAGTGCAGTCGACTTGGTCGACATGCTCTTGAAGGACGATGTGGTTGAACTCGAAAAGAGTTTCAACCTCATCAAGAGAGAGAGATTCGGGGAGAAGTCTGAAGGAGATACGCTCACCGCCGACGACGAGGTTGACGTTTCGGCAATAGTGGAGGAAAAGAAAAAAGAGAAAAAGAGTGTTACGCTAGTGGAACCAGAAAGCAACGAGGATAATGAAGAGACCGAGACAAACACAGTTAATGCACCTAAAAAGAGAAAAAGAGGTGCCAGAGGCGGCAAAAAGAATAAGAAAGCACTGGCCGCGGTCACAGATGACAAGACCCTCAAACCAGATGCTAGTTCTGGTGAGACTCTCGTTGTTGAAGACACCAACAAGGTTTCGTCTTTCCCTACGAAGTCCAACTTGGTGATATCAGACAACATTCTCGGCTACGGTTCCCACGGAACTGTGGTCTTCAAGGGAATGTTTGAGAACAGACCTGTTGCTGTCAAGAGAATGCTTATCGATTTCTACGACGTTGCTTCTCACGAGATCAAGCTTCTCCAGGAGAGTGATGACCACCCCAACGTGGTTAGGTACTTCTGTTCTCAACAGAGTGACAGGTTTCTGTACATCGCACTGGAACTATGCGGTGCCACCCTCGAGGACCTGATTGAAAAGCCTCAGCAATTCCCTGAGCTTAAGGGCAAGTTGGACCCTGTCCAGATTCTCTACCAGATTGCCAATGGTCTTTACCATTTACACTCATTGAAGATTGTGCACAGAGATATCAAGCCACAGAACATCTTGGTTGTTCCTCCAAAGAAGAAACACAACAGGCGCGCGTCTAGTGTTGATGATGACTCCGCAGATGACAGCTACACACCAATGAGACTGCTTATCTCCGACTTTGGTCTCTGTAAGAAGTTGGAGGCCGACCAGTCTTCGTTCAGGGCGACCACTGCGCACGCAGCAGGTACAGCTGGGTGGATGGCTCCCGAGTTGCTTGTGGATGAGTCTGACTCTGTGTACAACCTTAGTCGGACCTCTTCCGCCCCTCTTTCATCCTCTCAGAGCTCGGAGCCTCTGGTGTTTGATTCTTTCTCGAACAGAAGACTCACACGTTCCATTGACGTCTTCTCTGCTGGATGCATCTTTTACTATGTGCTAACGGGCGGTGCGCACCCATTTGGAGACAGATATCTCCGTGAGGGAAACATAATCAAGGGCGAATACTCGTTGGAACTGCTCAACGGCACACCATACGAAGTCGAGGCCAAGCATCTCATCTCACAGATGATTGCCCGTGACTGGAAGAAGAGGCCCGACACAGAGGCAATTCTCCAACACCCCTTCTTCTGGCCTGTGTCCCAGAAACTTGATTTCCTACTCAAAGTCTCTGACAGGTTCGAGATCGAGCGCAGAGATCCTCCAAGTGAGTTGTTGCTCAAACTTGAGGGCGTCGCTCTCGAAGTTGTCGGTAGGGGAGGTTGGAGTGAGCGGTTTGACCAGCTCTTCCTCGACAACTTGGGCAAGTACAGAAAGTACAACCCAGACAGGATCATGGATCTTCTGAGAGCCCTGAGGAACAAGTATCACCATTTCAACGATCTCCCCGAGGAGCTTGAAAAAGAAATGGGGCCACTACCTGATGGCTTCTACAACTACTTCATCACAAAGTTTCCCAACATACTCATGTCCATATACCAGGTTTTACAGGAAACCCTTTCGCATGAAGACGTCTTCAAGCCGTTCTTCTAACTCATCACATAAATATTTTGAGAAACCAAAAATGATCATCGATATTTCTAAAGATCCATATTTTATCCGGTGCCCCATAGGGCTAAGGGGGGTTACCCTCACCAGTGTGATCCTGCCAGTTTTTTTTCCTTTGTCTCTTTCTTCTCCCAACGGCTTGTTTTCTTCTCCACCACAATTGAACAACCGAGATGCCTAGACAGAACAGGGAGATTCTTACCGGCGGTAAGAGATACGCCCAGAAACAGGCCAAGAAACACAGAGTGGAAGAGGTTGTCTTTGACAAGGAGTCAAGAGAAGAGTACCTCACTGGTTTCCACAAGCGTAAACTGCAGAGACAGAAAAATGCCAAGGAGTTCATCGCTGAGCAGGAGAGGTTACAGAGACTCGAGGAAAGAGCCAAGATAAGACAGGAGAGAAAGGACAAGGTTCAACAGCGGTTGGCAGAGTTACAGCAGATACAAGAGAGCGGCCAGTTCAACATAACGGATTCCGAAGAGGAGGAAGACGACGGCGAGGAAGAGGAGAAATCGTCAGTTACAGACGAGGAGACCGGAGAGGATGACGAGTGGAATGGATTTGATGAGGATGACAAAAAGGCTAAGGGTATACTCAAGAGGAAACAGGTTTACGTGGCAACCGCACCAAATGCGCCTGTTGCCGGTGAGACTGTTGTCACCGTTGAGGCTATTGACAACGGAAACTCCGCACAGGAACTGGCTGCCATTGCCAAGCGCAACAGAGTTGACCTCGGTAAGTCAGAAAAGGTTCTGAGTGATAGTCTTAAGCGCGCGAGACAGTATGCCAAACTGGTTGTTGGAGAGAACGATTCCGAGGAGGAGGAGGAAGAAGACAACAAGAGACCAAAGAAACCAAAGAAGAAGAAGTTCAGATACCTCTCCAAGACAGAGAGAAAGAACAACAGAATGAAGGAGAGGACTAAGAAGAACGCTAGGAGAGAGAAGAAATAGACACACTCTCTCGCAATAATAACATGTACAGCTAATCAACTTCTCCTGTTGCTTCTCACTATGTAAATCTATTCGAACAGTTTGTGGTCCAGTATATAGTTACCACGCTTGGCCACCTCGTTGAGAAACTCAGCTCTGAATATGTACTTTCCAGTCTGAACAATCTCTGACCCGTGCGTCGTCTTGACTTGAATGGCGTGGCACAATCTCTCCAGAGTCTTTTGTCTGGTGATCAGCTCACTCTTGGTCCTGTCCTCCTGTCTCTCCTGTGTATTTGGGAAATCAGACCTGCTGAATCCAGGTGGGCTATCTGGTCTACCCCATATCTCATTCATCTCGTGGTGTACGACGTTGTTGAATTGCTCGATGGGTCTGGTCACCAACGCGCTTGGTGTCTTGCGCCAAACAGGACCTGTCCGGCCCGGCGAAACGTCTCCCACTATATTCTCTATCTCGAGACATTTCTTGCACCTGCATTTCGAAGAAGCCGAATTTTTGCCCATTTTGCTAGCTTTGAACGCATATGGAAGGTCAAAATTGACGCCGGGGTTGGGCTTGAAGTCCTCCAGGATCCAGAACCTATCGGCGATCGGATTCACGGAAAAGTCAGCTATGTTCTGGTCATTAACGGGTTCCTGTTTCACCTTGACAGCAGTTTTTGGAGTCCATAGTTGGCCCTGGCTAAGCGCTTTCGAAGGAGTGACTTCCCTGAACGGGCTCTGTTGGACGAAGCTCAGAGTGATGTTCTCGTCTTCAGATTCACTGTCTGACACTTCCGTGACTAGCTCCAGTTTGGCTGGGATCAGCTCCGGCGACCGCTGTCGGAAAATACTTTCCTCTGGCGAAAGACACGTCGCCCTCGTGTATATGTTCTCATTTTCATTATTGTCGTTATCGTCATCATTATCGTCTTCACCCAGTATCGGGGATGAAATCTGTGTTTGTGGCATCCACATAAGCTCATCTTTATTGCTCGCCTCAAATTCCAATTTCCTCATCTTTGGCGGAGGTGGAACTCTAAACTCACCTTGGGTGAGGTGTTTGTCCGGGGATTGAGTACTCAGGATCGTACTCAGAGTTCTATGTGGAGACTGGGAACAGTCTGTCGGCCTTTTCCTTGTTCTTTTCTCAAGTTGCTTGTTCTCCTGCGTTAGCGACTCAACCTGCTTGGACAACCTCTTATTTTCCTCAAAGAGAGTCCTACAGAGCTGAAAAAGGGGATTGCCAGCATTCTGCAGGGCCTCCTCGAACTCCTCATCGAGCATCGTGGGGTACAATCGTCCTTCCGTGGGTGCTCCTCACAAAAAAGAGAAGAACAACGGCAAAGGAGCGCGCGCGCGTCTTTTTTGTTTTGAAGGATGCATCGTGTAGCGCGCAAATTGAGTATTGCACCCCAACGAACTCTGTGGAGACGAGGAGCTTCAAAGACCACACACAAGCCGGCACGTGGATAGTGGGCTTAAAGGACAACCGAAGTGAGAGAGTATGATGTTATGATGTGGTAACACACCGGGAGAAACCCCCATGCGAAAGGGACCCAGGTAGTCATGGCAAACTCGCCGGCCTTGTATATCTCACCAATGCTAGTAGAACGTTAGTACGCATTTCTCGAAGTTTATGCATCACAAACCGTTCACCAAGGTCACCAAGGCTGTCGGAGAACATAAGCGGCCGTTGGAGAGCGTAAGCGAGAAAGCGTAAGAAGAGAGTAACTTACATCACACCCGAGACGGTTCCTGTGACGAACGCTTCAATGACACCGATGACGAGGTACACCACAAGAATCCATATTGAGATTATGTGTTTCCTGTGGTTGAACGCAGCCCATATAGCAGAACCTCCGAAGAATAACAGGAAAAAGATGATTGTCCACAGGACTGTGAACCACCAGATATCCCTCGTATAGTAGAGATAGTGCGGCCCAAGAGACGGGAATCTGGGAGTCACATAGTCGACGGGGACAACGCTCGACACCATGTTCTGATTCAACCACCGGCAGAGCTGGGGATAAGAAGCTGATAGAGAAGCACAAAGAGGCCGTGGCGAAGGCTTTGTTTTGCACTGCCATCCATTTTACGGGTCTACGACGAGCCGCACGCCTGCGTCTAACTGTTCGTATTATAGCATTAGTTCTTTCTCGCCTTGAGAAGGTTCAAAACAGTTCCCATGACGCTTATACGTCCGTCCAGAGGACTGAGGTTCGTTCCAGTTAGGTCAAACGAGAGGGGTTCGTCCTCCTCGCAGTTGAGCAGCCTGGCAACCAGTATGGCCGTAACCTGGCACACCATGATTCCACAATCGCTTCCGTTTTCCTGCTGTGTCGTATGCATGTTTTCGCGGATCTTGAACGTGCGGTCCATGTACTTGCCAAACTGGTTGATAAGCACCAGTGACTCCCGCTCGTTGGCCAGCGCCATACTGTCAAAGACAAAACAGGTGTTGTCTGGAATACTCGCCACCACCAGTGACCAGTGCGAGCCACCCTCTGCCATCTCAACGTCGTCGTTGTCGTTGACGGGCAGAAAAACAAAAGAAGCTCGTTCTATTGGCGGTATCACGCCTTTGAGCGAGGCAGGATCTGGAGTGTGCATCAAGAGGTAGCTCATTGACGGTTTCAGCAGGATGACCGATTCAGAGACACGCTCCTCAGGGACACCCGGCTTGAACTTTGCGGAGAGACGCGGGATCAGCTGAGACCGGGTGAGGTACTCGTACACGAAGGCAAGGTTGTTGTCGTTCAGCCATTCGTCGTCTGTAAGGTTGTACAGGTCCTCTTTGTACACAGACACGTCGTAGTACTTGAAGGGAGAGTCCAGCAGCAAACTGGACTCTCTGTGAAGATTTGCTAGCACCTTAGCCTTATCTCCATCGCTACCGTTGACCTGTCTCTGCTCCTTCTTCTGCTTCTTCTCCTCTTTGCGTGCTTTCCGTTCCATCTTCTTGCTCATTGGCTTCTTGCTCTTCTTGCCCCTTGGCTTCGGCGCTTCCTCAACCGGCTCTGGTACGGGTGACGAGTACGAGAAGTCTCCAACATACTGGTCGTAGTCTATCTGGTCCTCAGTATAGAACTGCGGCTTTGGAGTATCATCGTCGTCCTCATTCTCCGAGGACTCTGGACTGCCAGAAGGCCTCACAGATCCCGAGTACACAATCGTGTTGTTCTGAGTGGCCAGATCCCACCGAAGTTGATCGAACCCCGAAGTGCTGGCTCCCTCGTTCTGTGCTCGTCTAGCGGCTCGTGTACGCGCCCGAGTCTGTCCCTGGGCGTGCCATGAATCCTCCAGTTCCTGTGCATCTTTCGGGACATGGAATCCTTTGTATCCTGAGAATACAGCCCTCAGCATGAATCAGATATTCCCGGGCGTGTGGGGGATACTGTGTGGGCAAGAAAGACAGCGAAGATGGATTGGATCAACAGACAGCGCTTTTTCTGTGGGTCCACTGCCATTTGATCGAGTTTCTTAGTAACAATAGCGCCTGAAATTAGTATTTCCCAAATTATAACCACAAATAAAAACCTTTACAAATACAAGTAATGCTTCAGATATCGTCAAAGCAGTACATCTTAACACGGCCATCTTCGAGACCGCTGACGAAACGAGAGTCACCCAGCGCAACACACGAGATCGGGGCAGAGTTGCCACCAAAAGTGTGCATACACTTACCGCTCTGAAGATCCCACACCTTGATGAGTCTGTCATGGGCACCAGAAACGATTCTGAAGGTATCTGCCGCGATCGACCACACTCCTTCGATATGACCAAACTGGGTTCTGATACACTTACCAGTCTTGACATCCCACACCTTGATGGTGTTGTCAAGAGAAGATGTAAGCAGATGTGTAGGATAGTTTGGATCATCAAGTATTTTCTCTGTGAGATTCTCCTCCTCATCGTCGTTGTCCCCTTCCTCTTCTTCCTCGACGACTCCCTCTTTTTCATCTTCAACAAGAGTATCCTTGATGGTGAGCGGGATCACACACTGAACCTGACCAATGTGGCCGTTGTCCTTGACACCACCAAAAATGCGGATACACTTGTTGGTATTCAAGTCCCACATACGGACCGTGGAGTCATCAGATGCACTGAATATGGTGTTGCTCTTGGGGTGGATTTTGACACAGGTAACCCAGTTTGAGTGACCCCGTAACGAGTAACACGTTCTTGTTTCAACGTGCCACACTTTCACGGTATTGTCTGCACTTCCTGATACAATCGTTTTGTTGCAGAAATCAACAGAGAGAACACTCTCAGAGTGGCCTCTGTAGGTTGATATGCACTGGCCTGTGTGGTAGTTCCACACCTTGATAGTGGAGTCCAGAGCACCCGTGATGAGCTTCTGATCGTCAAACACAAGTGTTCTGATTCCACCGCTGTGGCCCTCCAGAGTTCTCATCAGCGCACCAGTGGACACATTCCAGATCTTGACGGTCTTGTCGTAAGAACCAGTCATCAAAAACTGGTTGTCAAACTGGATACACGTCACACCATCTTCGTGGCCTTGGAATTCCCTTGCTTTGTAGATACCCTTTCTCCAATTCCTCTCAACTTTGTAACGCTCACTGTAGACAGTCTTCCAAGGCCTCGTCTTGCGGGTCTCTGAAACGATAGGCTCGACGTCGCCCTTATTGGTCTTGCGCTTCTTGACAACGGTCTCACACTCTCCCTCAGATGCAGAAGTAGGTGGTGTCGTGACAGTTCTCTGTTCGGGAGCTTCACGCTTGCTGGAGCTCTCCCAGTTTGGTGGAGGAGATGGGGGCATCTCTCTGGCTCTCTTGAGGAGCATGAGGGGCAGACCCCATCCACACTGTGGACATTTCTTATCGATGTGCTGTTCGCACATGTGGTGCCAAACACGGTCATCGTCAGCGAGCTTCTTCCACTTTGTAGACACCTGTGCTGCGTTACACAGGGATGCACAATCCAGATAACACAGGATCTTGAGGGACAACTCGCTTGGCAACGCGGTTATGAAATCAATCTTGAGCAGGGAAGACACCTCCTGTGCCACCATGGAAAGCTGTGGGAAACAGCACTGCGATAGCAGACCCTTCATCATGAGGGTTCTGTGGTGGTTTGGAGCAGCTGAGAACAGAGACCACACGTGGCTGATGGCCTCCTGTTCTGACACTGGCAGTCTCTCAAGAGAATCTTGTATGCTTCTCATCTTGGCCTCATCTGCAGTTCTCGTCTGCTTCACCTCTGGGTTGTGTCTGTAGCAGAACTTCTGGTAGTTGCTCTTCGGTAGCGCTGGCGCGTCACCCACGTGTTTGGTAAAAAACGGCGTCACTCCTGACGAGACCGAGGTTTCTGTGGACTGCTTGTGGGATTCGTTGGTCGCATCCACCGAGTCTCTGTGTGCCTTGGTCATTATCTCCTTGAGGTTGTTTGAGCTGTCACACACATCGTGCAACACGTTGGGTGTCTGAGCCATGGCTGTTTTGAGATGCAAATAAATAAACGATGCTGTGTATAAAATCCTCCTCGCTTTTGTGGCGCTTCGAAAGGGGGCGAAGATAGGCTATGCTGTGTTGTTGAGAACAGGAATAGATTGACACCCAAACAAAAACAAGCCGTTGCCTAGTTGAATGGCTGGTTATGGAACAGAAAAGACCGCAAACTTATGAAACAGACGGGGGAAAATCGCGAATATAAAGGAAATAGCACCACAGCTGGTCCCCAGGTGAGCCACTGTTTAAGAAAACTCTGACCACAAAGACGTGTACCAACCACACTGACAACTGCGAGCGGAGGCTTTTGCGATTGCACGTGACGTTAGATCAACAATAGGCACAACGGGCAGAGAAGATCTCACTTTTACCCATGCGTGGTTACCGATCGGGATCTAGCCCCTTTTTCCAGAAGGTACGGTGATGGTGTCATTTGCTCGGACTAATACTGGAAGCGTCCGGTTGCTGTGTTTCGGCCACTGTGTACTCGAGTTGCTCCGAGCCGTTGAGAGTTAGGCCGAGGAGCCACATTTCGTCCGGACACGTGGAGGATGTCAGTGCTCTCTCTTCGATCCACTCGCCAAAACACGCGTTCCGTGGATATGGCAGATTAGAAAGAGAGCACGACGGCTGGACACCCCCGAGTAGTGTCACGACCGGTTTATGTAAGGCAGATTCTCGGCATACAAGACCATGGGTGCACAAAAGCTACTGCTAAGAGACTGCGATTTGAGAAATAGGTGCATTCAGCAGTGGCCATGAGTTGGGTACAGTGATCTGGATATGAAAAAGACTGTAGTGTGCCTGAGCTGCGCTACAAGCCCAAACAATCATTACATAAGCTCAGAATTTGAGTTTTTGGACCTGGTGCACGCCCTCTATGCTCACGGAAAAAAACTCTTCAGAGGTGGACAAAGGTGAGAACACGAATCACTTCTCGCGGATCAATAGAACTAAAAACACAAGATGATGAGACCTATTATGCTTAAGGGTCACGAGCGTTCGCTGACCCAGGTGAAGTTCAACAGAGAGGGAGATCTTCTCTTTTCTGTTGCCAAGGATAGAGTTGCCTCTGTGTGGTACTCTTCCAACGGTGAGAGACTTGGAACCTTCATCGGTCACATTGGTACCATTTGGTCGATTGACGTTGACCCTGAATCCAAGCTTGTGCTCACTGGGTCTGCAGACTTCAGTGCCAAGCTGTGGGAGGCACAGACGGGAAAGTGTATTCATACCTGGAACATGCCATCTCCAGTGAGACGTGTCGAATTCGACGCTACCGGCTCCAAGTTTTTGATGGTTACAGATCAGGTGATGAAGCAGCCCGGTTCCATAGAAATCTTCGAGGTCAACAGAGAGGCCGCAGAGCAGTCCAACGAACCAGTTTTGGCCATTACTACCAGAGAGGGATTTGCCAAGGCTACGGTTGCCGGATGGAGTTACGGTGGACTCTACATCATCGCTGGTCACGCTGACGGTACAGTGTCTAAGTACGACGCGAAGACAGGCGAATTTCTGTCGAGTACGAAGGCACACACCGAGACGGTCAGCGACTTGCAGTTCTCGCAGGACGGTACATACCTCATCACATCTTCGAGGGATAAGACCGCACACATACTAGACGTTGACAACCTGGAGATTTTGAAGACATACGAAACAGATGCGCCTATGAACTCTGCTGCCATAACACCAGTCAAGGATTTTGTCATTCTGGGAGGTGGTCAGGATGCCAAGGATGTCACCACAACTTCTTCCAAACAGGGTAAATTCGAGGCGCGCTTCTTCCACAAGGTCTTCCAGGACGAGATCGGCCGTGTTGTTGGTCATTTCGGTCCTCTCAACTACATCGCCGTGCACCCACAGGGAATAGCATATGCATCTGGTGGTGAAGATGGTTACGTCAGACTGCACCACTTTGACAAGAGTTACTTTGAGTTCCTATACGACGTCGAGAGAACTGCCCAGGCAAGTGCATCCACGGAGGAGGTGAATTAGGTAAACCCCAAAAGGAAACTGTGTTCTACAAGTGTAGAAATTTGAAAAAAAGCGTTATATCGTAGTTGTGCTGCTTGTCTATTTCTTCTTACCGGCGGCGGCGGCGGCTTCAGCCTTCTTAGCATCGGCTACACCCATCGTTAGTATCCTATGAAGTCCCCCGTTTGTGTTGTTAGTACTCACCAGCAGCCTGTTTCTGTCTCAGGATGTCGGCATCCTGTTCCATTCTCTTCTTCGGATCACCATCCTTCTTCCCCTTCTGAGCCTGCTGTTTCTTGGCATTTCTGGCACGGGCCAGCTCTCTCTGGTTACCCCTGGACATCTGTTGTATTGTTTTCCGAGAGAAAGTACCGAACAACAGCTTGAACGCAGAAGAAGCTCAAAGAACAAACACTTGAGGGAGTGCACCAACCATAAAAAATTGACATTACGTAACCCTTGATCTCTGAGAGATTCGCCATGTTTCTCGAGAGAAGTACGTTTTTCAGCGTATTATCCAGTGGAGGACCGTAAGACAAGGCCAGGGATGATTAGGCGCGGCTGAGACGCCCCTCTGCGCAGAATCAGCCAGCAGGCCACGGGGAATCCCCGAGTTTTGGAGAATCAGACAGGCTTCATAGCGGGATTTTCCAAAGATTCCAGGGAAATGGGGTAAACTATTACACGTGCAAGTTACCCGAAGACGTTTACAGGCTCTGATACTAGACGGAGGTGGTGCAGATTACGCGGATGGGACTCTCAAGCGTTCTCTGGAAATTTTTCAACCGCTCTCTGGAAACTTTTCAACCGCTCGCTAGCAGTTGCCTCTTGAAAACAGCCAACCTGATTCGCCCAGCTCACTCGCTGCAACAGACTCCAAGCAAAGATCAGCAGTAGCTCCCAGTGAAATGGCACGATGATCTTCGGTGAATATACGGGTTCGTGCTTCCTAGAAGAGAAAGTCGCGGTTGAAGAGTTTCCTTTTCGAACCTCGGTGTTTTGCGCGGATAAATGAGATAAGGGACGTTTGTGATATTCCCCGATTAGTCAACTGATAGCGCGCTCACCTATATAAGCATCCTTTAACCCCCCTTCTCTTCTTTCTGGCCAAAAACACAAACATTTTTTCTGGCCAAAAACACAAACAACGATGACAGTCAGCGCCAAGCCGGTCTACAGCAAGACCAGAGAACATTACCGCGTTGTCGAGGAGGACGGCAAGAAGTACGCGCAGGTCCCGAAGAACGACTATGATTTCCCAGTCAAGGCCACCAAGGAAGACCTGACCGTTTCTGGACCAGGCGAGGTGGAGCAGATCATCGCCAAGCTTGAGAAGTACGGCGGTTGCATTGTCAAGAACTACCTGCCCACAGATGTGTGTGATGCCATCTACGCAGATGCCCAGCCATACCTCGACGAAGACCACTCTTGGGACGGCACCTTCTTCCCCAAGGAGACCAGGAGATGTGCTGGAATGTGCGTGAAGTCCAAAGTCTGCGCCGAGAAGTTTCTGAACAACCCAACCAACGTGGCTGTTTCGAGGGCCTTCCTCGGAGAGGAGAACGCGTTCTGGAACGGCGATGACATTGTTGAAGGGTACTCTGCTCCACAGCACAACTCCAGTATCACGTTCCGTATTGGTCCTGGCGCCAAGAACCAGGTGCTCCACCGTGACGACTCTATCCACCACAACATCCGCAAGCACAGAGAGTCATACCACTACGGCATCGATACTGCGCTGGGTATGGTGCTTGGGCTCACCCGCACCCACAAGGCCAACGGAGCCACCAGATTCATCCCTGGCTCCCACCTCTGGGACCACTGGAGAAAACCAAGCGAGGAAGAGGTTGTGTACGCTGAGCTGGAGAAGGGTGACTGTTTCTTCATGCTTGCATCGTGCTTCCACGGCGGGTCCGCAAACACGACCGAGAACGAGTACAGATCGGTGACCATTCTGTTCATGACCAAGGGAACTCTCAGACAGGAGGAGAACATCTTCATGGGCACTCCGCTCGAGTACTTCAAGTCCCTGTCTGTTGACGCTCTCAAGTTGCTTGGTCTGACGACAAGCGATCCGTTCCTTGGATACATCGACTTCAAAGACCCCGTTGCCATCTTGAAACCCGAGGAAACCGCCCAGAATGGAGCGGAGGACTTCTACGCCGGTAACTACAAGGGTGTTCTCGTAGACAGCATCACTGAATAACTCCTCAATGCACTCACAACCGCACAACATCTTCTGTAGACTTGAACTTATCCCGGATCTCTTCGTCACGCCTGTAGCACTTCAGTCGCAGCTCCATCATCCTGTCTGGCTTCAGATCTCCGGAGCCTAGCTCTACCGGGCACTCGGGACACCGTATTCTTCTGCGGCCGCCGGCCATCAGCGAGAGAATGTTGGTCTTGTCAAAGGTGTGTCCGCACTTGGAGGTGACCGGATTCCGCATGATCTCCTTCGAGATCGGACAGTGCAGGTTCACCAGGCCACCCTCAACCGCCACATCATCGTCGTCATCGGTTGGCAACGCCACCTGCGGGTCCACCAGCACCCTGAGGTAGTTTTCAGCAGAGTGCTTGATGTGCTCGCGCTTGTTGGTGGCCCGTTGCAGGCTCGACTCGAAAACCTGCACCGGATCGCTGGGCTTGCTGTCGCCCATATTAACAAAGCTGCCAATGTTGGATATGCTTATCCTCTCCTCGGTCTTGATCCTCTCGGTTATAACGTTCTTGAACTGCTGGGTGGCCTCCGTATAAGAAGCCGCTCGGCTCGACAACCCTCCCACCTCCCCCAGCAGCACAGCTGCCTGCTTTACGTCCTCCGATGCCTGCACCGCGGCCTTGGCGTCTTCGAAAGACGTCTCTCCGCTCTCGGAGGCCATCGTCAGCGTGTTCTCTATGTATGCCGCAATCGTATCCTGTAGCTCCTGCTGTAGACTGTCCACCGTCCTGTCCGTCCTGTCCAGCTCCTGCAGAGCCTTGTTCATGTGCTGCATGTCCGCCACCCGCAAAGGGTAGTACTCCGGTAGACTCATATCAGACACGGCTATATTCTGCGGTAGGTATAGGGGAAACAAGGCAAACAAGACGCGTGGTTCGCGTGTAAGGGAGGGAAGGGGTTACCCGGCCCTAAACTTCAAAGGGAGCCGACGGGAGAGACAAAAGGCCAGGGAGAAGAGCCCACAACAAGACTCAGCGCCAGCACAACACAGCCAAAGTCGGGATGTCTTCGCAGACAAGCCAGCAGAAGAGTGCAGCGGCACAGGCAGCAGCAGCGGCGTACGCCAAAGTGACGCTTCTGCAGAAGATTGTCACTCTACAGCACATCCACTCGCTGTTTGTGGCCTCACACAACTCGCCCAAGCGGCCGGAATACGTGTCATTCAACATCCTCCAGCTCCAGGCGCTGATCAACAACAACCCGCTGATAAACCCAGACTTCGACCTGCTCAACATTAGCACAAGTCACAAGACCAACAAGGAGAGGAGGACAGCAGGCACATTACAGACAAAGTCGACACTCAGTCCCGTACAGATAGTGCAGGTGATAGCAGACTGTCTGTCGCTGGACCCTCCGATCCCTAACGATCCGGTGATATCCCAGGTACCAAAAACGACGGTGTTCAGGTTATCGTCCCGCATACAGATAGGTATGGTCAAGGAGAGACTGATAAAGATACTGAACCACTACAAGAACTCAGCAGTTCAGGACATCTCATCTCTCGAGGGGATCTTCAAGAAACGCAAGTTGGAGATCGAGACGATAGAACAGGGTAAAGTCAACGACGAAGTGCTGATAAGGGAGTACAACAAGTTTCAGGCGAGCTTGGACTCCCCGAGCGACAGCGCAAAGTCTACACCGGTGCTGGCACCGGCTGCAGAAGCGGCCAAGCCCGAGCCAAAACCAGAGCAAAAGGAGGCCGAACCCGCGGATGAGCCAATGGAAGAGAAGGAGTCCGAAAATTCCGAGGAACCTGCAACGGAGCCGGCTGACGAGGCTGCCACTGAACCAGCGGAGCCCGAAGAGCCAGCCAAGCCAATTGAGCCAACCGAGGAGAACGCTGCCGAGGAGTCGGTGGAGCCGGAGATGGAACCAGCGGCGGAGAAATCAGCGGATGAGCCGACCGAAGCAGAAGAGCCGGAAGAGGCCATAGAGTCGATCACCGTCAAAGACGAAGTGCCCAAGAAGGAAGCCGAGGAAGTCAAGGAATCGTCGCCAGAGAAGTCCGAGTCCGAGTCCGAGAAGGAAGAGGCCCCTGGATCACCCATGGAAGTTGACGAGCCCGAGGAGAAGGAAGAGCGTGTTACAAGGGGTACGAAGAGAGGCCGCGAGGAAGCTGACACCGCAGACTCGGGCAAGAGAAGACACCGCTCTGAGACGCCTTCCGCTGCTCCCACGAACAAGAAGTTCCAAACGATAGCCACCCAGCTCATCACGCAGATCTCCTCGAACCGGTTCGCATCGATGTTTCTGCAGCCTGTGAGCAGCACAGACGAACCTGAGTATTACGAGCTGATAAAGAACCCACAGGACCTCAAGAAGATCCAGAAGGACGTGAAGCGCGGAGACATCGCCACGTTCGAGGATCTGGAGTACAGACTGCAGGTGATGTTCACAAACGCAGTGATGTACAACAAGTTCAAGAGCGAGACGTACAACTGGACCATAGAGATGATGGAGGAGACGGCCAATCTCATAAAGCTGTTCAAGGACAGTCTGTAAGATATGTATAGTAATAGAAGTTATATTCACACATATACAAGGAGGGCAACACGCCATATATATTCAGGATAGGGTTGTTCAACGTCTCATCTGGTCCATCAACAGCTGGTTCTGTTCCTGGAATCTAGCACCAACACGCTCACTGTGCTTGAGGAACTTCTCGGCACACTTTCCCAGACAGGTTTCCTCCTTGGAAGAGAGCTTGTTAGAGGTGAAGTCGTTAACGCAGTCGTTGAAACACCTGTCGACAAGGTTGGTGTACAGCTGGACACTTGTTAGTAACGTTCAACCTTTCCGCTGGGGGCATATATACATACACGCATGAAGTCAGACATCTGCTTCTGCTCCACGATCTTCTGAAACTCCTGCTGTTCCTTTCCGTTCAACTGATCCATCTTGATGAGCTGTTTTGCGTTACTTGGTATACTCCGTCGGTGGAGGCAAACCGCCAAACCCACCAAAGCCTTCAGAGTTGCCCTCTCAAGAAGCACCCAGCCGGGTAACCCTTCAGAGTTTTTTTTTTTGGGTGCGGCACATCAACGTCTCACTTTGAACCTCGCAACAGGCCTTCTTCTTAGCGAATAAGGAGTAACCATGGTTGTCACTGCATCCTATGAAACCAGGGCCAAGGCCCACACGTCGCCCGTGGCGAGCCGTCTGCTGCAGCTGATGCACGACAAACAGACCAACCTGTGTGCGTCTGTGGATCTCACCACCACAGCTGAGATTCTGAGCCTCGTGGATGCGCTGGGTCCGTACATCTGCCTTCTCAAGACCCATGTCGATGTCATAGAGGACTTCACATACGACGGCTTCGTCGTGCCGCTTCTTGGCCTGGCCAAAAAGCACAACTTCATGATCTTTGAAGACAGAAAGTTTGCAGACATCGGAAACACCGTCAAGCTGCAGTACAAGGGCGGTGTCTACAGAATCGCCCAGTGGTCTGATATCACCAACGCACACTCTGTTCCGGGCGAGGGAATCATCAAGGGTCTCAAGGCCGCTGCTGAGGAGACAACCTCCGAGCCACGCGGACTGCTCATGCTCGCAGAGCTGTCTTCCAAGGGCTCTCTCGCCAAGGGTGACTACACCAAACAGACGGTGGAGCTTGCCAAGACAGACAAGGAGTTTGTCATTGGCTTCATTGCACAGAACGACATGGGTGGCAGAGACGAGGGTTTAGACTGGCTCATCATGACCCCCGGCGTTGGTCTTGACGACAAGGGAGATGCTCTCGGGCAGCAGTACAGAACCGTTGACGAGGTCTTCCAAACCGGCACAGACATCATCATTGTTGGAAGAGGTCTTTTCGGTAAGGGCAGAGACCCCCAAGTCGAAGGTGAGAGGTACATGAAGGCAGGTTGGAGTGCATACAACAAGAAGCTCGCACAGTTGTAGTATATACAGTTTCTATATAGTGAGTTTTTTATATGTACAATTCTCATGGTCTCATTCTCAAAGAGTTGTCGAGGTCAGCACTCAGTCTTTGTCGCGTTATTTCAAAGATGAGCAGTCCGATCGAAGATGCGGGGATCGTGGTGAGCGCGTTCGACACAAATCCCTTGTAGCACCATCCAGCCCATGTGAGTTTGGACTTCTGCTTCATGTGCAGAACCTGGTCTATCGTATCGAGGTACGACTTGTAGTAGAGCTTGATGAAGGGTCTTCTCTGGTGCGTGGACTCGTTGAAGATATCGAGCGCCTCTAGTCTGGCCAGGTGTATGTTCTGGATCTTGTTGATAGGGTACTGGATGGCCAGAAGGTTGAATGCAGCTGTGGCACCTGCGAACAGGATGAATGTGGTCTTCAAGATCCGCGCGGACTTGGAGTCTTCGGAAAGGTGCTGTGGCTCACGTTTCATCACGTACGCCTTGGCAGAGTCGTACCAGTCTATGAAACTGGTAGTCATGTGGTACCCTTGATTCTTGATGACTTCGAACGTGGAGAAGTAAGCGGCAAATCCAAAACTCTCCTTGATGAAACTGGCACCAAAACCAGCGAATACTCCAACCAGACCGATCTGCTGAAGCTTGTACATGCCGTACTTCCATAGGTTCTCGTGTTTGCCACCGATGATCTCTGAGGCGTTGGATCTGGCGTAGATCGCATCCAGCGGAGCCGCCACCAGCGACTGAGCAGCACCGGCTAGGAAGCCTGCGCGGAACGTATCCAGTGGGCTGGGATCTTTCAGCGTGTTTACGGCGAATCCGTTGAGATACTGCAGAGACGTCAAGTACGTCGTATACAGCACAACGCCTGTTGCCGAGTTGGCTATGATTGGCGGCAGCACCTGCGACGGTATGAACTGCCATCCCTCTTTCCTCACCGCACGCACAAGCATCGCAATCCCTGAATGCGAAAAGAAGTTGTACGGCCTGGCCTTGAGCGAGTCCTGCAGCAGAATGCGTGCTGTGGCAAGATAGTCAAACCTCGAAGGTCTGAACAGCTTGGCCGGTGTTCTCAGATACAAAGACAGGAATTGGTACAGCACAGCACGCGTGCCTGCAGTGGTGGCCGAGATCACCTGTGTGTTTGTCTTCGACAGCTGTGTGGAGGCCTGTTTGTCGTCTTTGAGCCCCATTAGCGCCGCTTCTCCATCGGTCGGGCCATCTCGTATCCTGCTGTGTGTCGGTATATCCATTCTCTCTCTCTCTCTTCCTAACAGAATGCGATCTCGGTATTATTGTCGACGAGGGGAGATCCGTGTACACCTGCTATGACATCAGCTCATATAAACAAGGAGAGACGCGACCCAAACCGACAACAAAAGATTTTTTTTCCCCGTTTACGCTGAACTCTGGCGCTGAGGCTGATTGGAGCAGGTACACTACCAAATAATTTAAGAAGGTTTATAGATATTCTATGAAAACTCTTTGATAAGCGCAGCGATGGACTCATCAACGTCGAGCTTGGACAGTTTGGTCCAGTCGAGCTTGTCCTTGAGGGTGGCGAACATGGCCTTGAGCGATTCCGAGGTCTTGTCCTTGAAGTTGGTCCTCGCTGCATGTTTCAGGTAGAACTTGGACACCAACTGTACGAATTTGACCACGACCGGAGTGGGGTCTTCCAACTTGTAGTTTGCAATTGTGTCTGAGGTGAACTTGAGCACGTCAGCCTGCGTCTTAACCATACCATTGGGGTCGGTGGCCTCAACCTCGGGCTTGAGAAGTTCAACGATAAGACGCATACACCCAACGTCGATTATGCCGTCCGATGTGGTGTTCGGGCCGAGTTCGTTAGAGCTGATGAGCATGTTGAGCGACTTGAGCGCCTCAGCACGCAGCTCACGGCATGGGTTGTAACACTGGTGCGCTATGGCCTCGATGAGAGGATACCACGACATCTGGTTGGCATCGGGACTCAAACCCTCGTTGGAGCGTTTCTTCTCCTGGAAAGCAATGGCGTTGGACAATCCTAGAGTGAGATTGATGGACTTGAGTGCAGTAGCAACAACTTCCTTGAACGGATTCTTGTACTGATCCAGTGTGTGGCCAGTAGACTTGAGCTTCTCGTACTCCTGTTCCCACTGTGCACCATAGGCACCGACTGCAGAAATCTCGTCCAACAAACCAAGAATCTGCATGTACGTCTCCGGAACCACAGGAGAAGGCTTGGAGCCAAGCACGTCCTCCAGAAACGCAAACACACGCTCGACATACTTGGGCGAAGACGCAAAGACACGAATGACAGCCCAGTACTTCACATCTGTAACCAAGACTTTTCTGGACCACATCTTGAGGGACATGAGACTCTCCAATGGGTTCAACAAAGCAGCACCGGCCTTGATGACGATATCCCTGTCCTTCTCGGCAACACTAGCAAGGGAGCTGATGGTGAGACTAAGAGACTCGGCATTCTCAACATGCTGCAACAAGACGAGCTTGTAGACATTGAGGCGGATGAGCGCAGAACCAGTGAACTCAAATGGACCTTCGGAAACTTCAACAAGGGCCTCGCACTTCTTCAGTACCGAGGTAGCCAACTCAACATCATCCTTGAGCAGAGTGGACAAGTAAACACAAATCTCTAAGATGAACAAACATTCAGAGACGTAGAACCTAGCAGTCTCCTCAAGCTGTGGTGGGAATGACTCCAAAAGAAGAGTTATAAGCTCCCTAACGTTTTCTTGCTCTGTCTTGGCCACATAAGAGAAGAGAGGAACGATGTTGCTCGACTTGATACAGTCAATGGTGGACAAAGTAGACTCAATCTCCTCATCTGTAGGTTCTGGTCTGTCATCGGACAATCCCTTCAGGTACGAGGAAAATGTGGAAAAAAGCCCACTGTCCTTTAAGGCCTTTGTTCTGTTGATCTGAAACTCCGGTTTTGGTTTGGGCAAGTTGTCTAGACCAAGCTTCTCCTGGAACTCGGAGAAGATATCTGGCTCCAAGAGACAGTTCTCAAACAACGTGAACACGATCCTCAAAATGTACTCCCAAGCTTTCGAGACTCTCCAGTTGTTCTTTTTCAAAACACGGAAAAGAACAACAGTGCACAGCTGAGCTTTGAAATCGCGTCCAAACCATACGGAAACTTCGCTGACAGTGATGATCTCAGCCTCCTTCTCGAGTCTGACCTCAGTGGTGGCAATTATCTCAGAGTTTCCTGCATTCTCAAGCATAAGATCTGATTTCTTGACTCCAGTCAAAGTGGTCATATGAGCAAGGACTTCTGCGATGTTCTCAACAAGGTCAGTCATGCCGTAGTATGTAGCGATTGTGGCACATTTGTCAATGGTAGCCATCATCTTAGTAATGACCTGGTCATCAGAGGCATCCTCAAAGATGCTCATCAGAGTACTGACAATCTGACCACAGGTGTAGCTGAACATGACCCTGTCGAAAGGAGCAACCTCCTCTTCATCTTCCTCAACTGAATCGAGTGGAGCTTCGGCCCCTCTCTTCTGATCTTTGCTCTCCTGCTCGGCAATGAGATTCTTCCAAGCAAGGTCATTCCACTGGGAGCTGCCTTGATGCTCCTCAGGAATGATAATCTCACGTTCCTTGATCGAAAAGTATATCTTCTCCAAGTACCATGCTGGGAAATCCTTGCCGTTGTAAACACCACGCAAGTTTCTCTGGTACTCTTCGAGCTTCATCTGTTGCTTGACCTTGGGCGAATGCTGGTCCGTGTTCAGCATGATGATGGAGTAAGAAAGAACAAAAACTGCATCTTTGTCAGGGACAACCTTGCTTTCATCGGCTTCAGGCTTCTCATCCTCACCTTCCGGAGCTGGTGTCTTCTCCTTCTCCTCGTCACTCTCGGTTTGACAGGCAACGTATTTGTCACTGAAGGTTTCCACGATTCTCTCAATCTGCTGAGACTCACCAGGAAGGCGGAAACTTTTGAGAAGGTCTCTGAGTGCTTCATCCACACGCAAACCGCTAAAGTCAAAGAGCTCCATGAATTGCTTGAGCAGTTCGGCATTAGCCGGCTTTGCGAGGAGCTCTCCAAGCATCTTCTTGTCAACCCTGCCAGACTTCTCATACAAGAATGTGGCCACCTCTTCTAGATCATCTAGATCCTTGATGAATCCTTTTTCGTTGAGCAGCTTGAGACCCTTCTTGGGGTCCTCGTTGAGAATTCTGGTACACTCGATAAACTCCTTCTTCTTCTCCTTTTGAACAACAAGAGGGTGTGGTTTCAACTGGTCGATATCGGTGTTTTGCTTGACAAGAACCCTCACGTGTTCGTGAACACTACCAACGAACGATAAAAGGCCCTCAAGACAGATAGGAGGGACGTTATCAGTGGTGAACAGAGCAGTATCAGCCAGCGACAAACGACACAAAAGTCTGATCAGGTTCTCGCACACATCGCTTCTGTCGAAATCACAATCGTAAATCTTGAAGAAAGTGGCAAAAAACTTGGGCGACCTTATCCACAGAATTGAGATAGCCTCCACCAAAATCTCCTTGGTCTGGGCAGTTCTGTTGTTGTCCTTCGATGAGAAGTACTCTGCATTTTCTGTAACCTCGTTCTCTGAATCTGAATCAGCGACGTACTGACTCATCTTCATGACACGATCATAGTTATGACTGAGATCCTCATCCAGTTTGGACACATCAGAGACAATAGCCCTTGCAATTGAAGTCATGATCAGCTCCACCTGAAGCTTCAGCTTTGACCCAAGCGATATAGTGAGGGTAATAAAGAGTTGTAGAGCAGACTGCAACAACGCAGGCGAGTCCGAAGTTTGAATGATTTGGGCAAGATGATGGCACGCCGAATCAGAGATAAGAGGAAATATCTCAGGGTAATCAGGAAGAACATCGCTTGAAATTTCGATAACTGTGGTAAGCAGCTCTAGGGCAAAAAGTCTCGAGTTCTCTGTGTATCTAAATTGGTTCTCTGGAGCAATTATACTCACTGTGTGTATGAGAAACTCCTTGATGCATGGAATGCCGAATGGCAAAAACACATTTGGCTGCTGTTCATCACTGGAAGCCTTTTCGGAAGGTTCTGGCGTAGAACTGCTACTCTCCTGAACCGAGGTCTCGGTGTTGTCCGAATCCTGCCCTGCAGGAGCTTCGAGCGACACCTTTGCCACCTCGTCAGCCAGAGTTCCGCCAATGGTATCCTGTGGTAAAACGTGATCTCCACTTCCGACTATGATTTCAACATCGGAAACGCTGTGCTTTCTGTGGTCCTTCTCGGGAACGGCTATCGTTCTCAATCTCTTGAACAGCTCGATTGTGATGGATGTCAGCGTCACTTCAGCTGCGCGTCTCAGCAGCTCCTTTCTCCTGCTGTTTATGGAGAGAGAGAAACAAGTAGTGATAGCCTCGTACATAGCCTCGTCTGGAAGCATGTCTCCCAGATCCGACTTGGCAACCTCCTCTATGAGACTGAGCACCTTCATGAGGAGCACTTCATCTTGAGACTGATCCACACCTTCGAACTTGCAGTGTGCTAGGGAAGACATGATCTGCGGCAGAGCCTGCTCTATGCTAGATAGGTCCTTGTTGATTATACCGTAACGCAGGAATCTCGACAGAGAGTTGAGTGCCAGCGCAGTGACGTTTGCCGATGTGGATGGCGATCTGATAACAACAAGGAATGGCTGTAGTAGAGTGAGAGAGTCCAGTGTATCCAACGATTTCGACGAGCTCACAATTGAGCGCAGCTGAATAAACGCGCTTAAAAAGGGGTTATCGTCTTTGAACTTGGTGTGCATGAGAGCAGAGTACGACAACTGTGCCGAGCCTTGCCTGTCTGGGTCCAATCGCGAGTTTTTGCCAAAGAGGTTGAGACTGGGGTAGTCGTCATCGATGTAAGGAGAGCTGTCTCTGTTGAACTGGCCACCCAGTATCGCGGCTACACCGCTGCCGACGCCATTCTGAGACCACCGCGTTGTCTTTCGCATAGCAGACACTATGATGGTGCACTCGTACACAACGAGACTCAGAGGGTCCATGGCCCTCAGTTTTGTCTCTGGAATGGACATCTGTGCTGGTGTAAAGTGTGATCGATACGTATCAAAACAGGATCAAGCAAATATATCGGTATGCAAATCACACAGGGAGACAATAAAACCACAGAGTGAGATATCCTTGTTCAGAGATACACCCTCTTCAGTAGGTCTCTTGAGAAAAGCGGCGATAGTAGGATAGAATACGACCGGTATATCTGTCTCTAAGAAGAGACGATCGACTTGTACGTGTTCAAAATACTGGTGGTCTGCGGTTACGGAGCGATGCCTCCATTCTAGAGAACCATCACATCATTACATAATCACACATCAGACGCAGATAAGAATCCCTCATAGACCTCTCCGATGAGTTCCTGGTATTTGTGGTGTATGGCTTCGTCTGCGGGCTGCAGGTGTGGTTTGAGCTCGTCAAACTTCGACACCAGCAGCATCCTGGTGCGCATGGCCACACTCGTCATGCGCACGATCGCCGTATCGCTGATCACCCGAGGAGCGGTACTGCTTGGCTTCTGCTCTTCCTCCTCCTTGATCTCCACATCGTCGTCAAAGTCCTGTCCCTGGTACACAAGCACCGCAAGAACGTTGTCGAACCGTGCCATGAACTGGAGAAGCTCATCCAGCTCCCGCCGCTCGATAATGCGGAACTTGAGGATGTAGTCCACGAGATCGCCCATGATCTTGATGAGGTACTCCGATTGTCCGAAAGTCTGCGAGGCATCCACCTTCGGTATGTCCACCACCTCCCCCGTGGCTCCCAGTATGTTAGCGTGCGCCACCACAGGCACCTCTTTGCTGTGGAATATCGAAAAGTAGATCATGGTGATGACCTCGTCGAGATCCTGGCATAGCAGCGACAGACTGTATGCCACAGCTGGCTCGTCTTGCTCCTCCTCCATATCCGAGTCGTCTGAGTCCGCTCTCGTGGAGAGGTACTTGATGAACAGCCTCTGAATGGACAGCAGCTGTTCGTCGATGTACGTCACAAGCTTGCTCTGCTGCGCCATGGACAGCTGCCTTCCAGCAACCGTGTATGGTCGCAGCGTCCTTGCTGTGTGTTTCTTGGAGTCGTGAAATGGGTTGACCGGGGTGTTCCTCGTGGATGCGTCAAAGTCGTAGAAATCACTCACAAACCCGGGAACACTTTCAATTGGCGGATTCACATCCACATCCTCAAATGCATCTGTGTCTTCCCCGACGTTGGAGTCGCTGCTTTCGTCGTTGAGCTCGAGCGCCCTCTCGAGCTGGTGTGGTATCCGTGTCTCCTTCACCTCCGACAAGTCCACCTCAGAGTCTGGACCCGGATGCTCCGGCGACATCGGCGCACGTATCCCTGCTAGGCTTGTATCTGACATTGATTAATCGCAGTGAGCCAACAAGAGTGGCGAAAGAAGGCTCACGTCTCTCCACAAAGAAGAGCTCTGTCAGCCCACTTCCGTGTCGCCTCGGCAAGAGTTTCCGCAACTGTGCGCTTCCCAACGGTTTTGTGTCTTTCTTCCCCTCACCCTCCTCTTGTCTTTGTCGGTGGTTTTCGGTTCCCACGCATAAGATGGCTTTCGATGATCAGAGGGGTATGGACCTTGCCCTAGAGCAGGCCCAGAAGAGTACGTTGCTGTTTTTTTCCTTCGTTCACCGAGACTCTTCACAGTCCGGAGGAGCGCAATGTGTGCGCCCTTGTTCCGCGCCTTGCAGCTGCTAACGATTCTTTTCTCCAACAGGTTACTCGGAAGGAGGTATTCCCATAGGTAAGTCCACTGTCACGCGCCATCAGCTCAGGCTCACGACTAACCGATGAAGGCGGAGCTTTGGTTCACAGGGACGGTAGAGTCCTGGCCGTTGGCCACAACAAGAGAATCCAGAACGGTTCTGCAACGCTCCACGGGGAGATGGATACTTTCGAGAAGGCAGGCAGACTCAGGGGCTCTGTTTACGCCGACTGCACTGTGAGTATGCTCCGAGGATCACGATTGTTTTGCACCACTAACCGGACCAGATCTACACCACGCTCAGCCCTTGCGACATGTGCACCGGCGCCATTCTCCTCTTTGGTGTCAAGAGAGTCGTCATGGGCGAGAACAACACCTTTGTCGGTGGTGAGGATCATCTCAGAGAGAGAGGCGTAGAGGTGATAAACCTCAAGCGCCAGGACTGCGAGGATCTTCTCCAGAAATTCATCAAGGAGCACCCTGAAGAGTGGGACGAGGACATCGGTAAATAGTCTCGAGGATATTGGTAAATATTCTATCTAACAGCATAAACTTTGCAGTAGCCGAGCAGATTTTGTCGGCGGTTAATCTGGCGGTTCCTTATCGGGTTGCCTTATCGCGTCCTCGACGAGTGTTTTTTCTTGTTTTTCCCCTCCCTCAATCCGTCCTTCGTTCTGACAATCACCATCCTCAGGCATGTTTGCGCTGCGCAGAAGCCTCAGACTGGCTCGTCGGCCGATCGGTGAACAGATTCTGCGGAGACATCATTCGAGTACCTCCACAGGCTCGTCCCGGTACGGAGTTGTCCTCGTTGCAGCACTGAGCGCTCTCGCCGGCTGGTACAGCGCATCTTCCCCACAGAACACAGCCTCCACCACCCAGCTCAGAGATCTGGAGTCTCCCAGGTATGCCAGTGGCAGCGACATTGTGAGGGCGGTCGAGGAGATAACAAAGATCGTCGGCGCAGATCACGTCAAGACCTCGGCCAGCGAGCTGCTCAACCACTCTGACAACTCCTCCAACTTCCACAAGCCCGGCGACGACGAAAGACCGGACATCGTGGCATACCCGGGGTCCATCGAAGAAGTCTCCGAGGTTGCCAAGGTGTGCCACAAGTACAGAGTGCCCATGGTGCCGTACTCCGGAGGAACCTCGATCGAGGGCCACTTCATTCCCACCAGACGCGGCGTCTGTATCGACGTTTCAAGACTCGACAAAGTCCTGGAGCTCCACGAAGAAGACCTGGATGTTGTGGTGCAGCCCGGTGTTGGGTGGCAGGAGCTGGGAGAGTACCTCGAGCCGTATGGCCTCATGTTCGGTCCCGACCCTGGTCCAGGAGCCATGATCGGAGGTATGGTCGCTACCAGCTGCTCGGGAACCAATGCCTCGCGGTACGGAACCATGAAGGAGAACGTGATCTCTCTCAAGGTCGTTCTGGCAGATGGCACCATCGTCAAGACCAAGAACAGACCCAGGAAAAGCTCCTCTGGGTACAACCTGACCGGTCTGTTTGTCGGTAGCGAGGGCACCCTCGGTATTGTTGTTGAGGCCACGCTGAAGCTGCACGTGAGACCGCAGAACGAGGTTGTTGCCATAGTGAACTTTGACACGGTCAAGGACGCAGCAAAGACGGTGACGGATGTCTTCAGAAAGGGCATCCAGGTCAACGCAGTGGAGCTCATGGACGACCGCCAGATGAAGTGCTTTGCCGAGATGGGTGGCGATGGGTCCCGCAAGTGGAGCGATAAGAACCTGCTGCTGTTCAAGATCGCAGGAACCCGGAACGGACTCAAGGACAACCTGGAGGAGATCGAGAAGATCTGCAGGAACAACAACGGGGTCAACATAGAGATAGCCACCGACGACGAGGAGAAAGACGCCATATGGCGAGCTCGCAAGACGCAGCTGTGGACCAGTCTGGACTGGGCACGGAAGAAGATCCCAGATGCGAAATCGTGGCCCACAGACGTTGCCGTTCCCGTGTCTGCGTTGCCCAGGATGATTGCGGAAACCGTCACGGACATAGAGAGCCACGGGCTGCTGACGACTGTCGTGGGCCACGTGGGCGACGGAAACCTCCACGCGCTGGTCATTTTCCCCGCGGAGAAGTTCGCGGATGCGGAGGAGGTTGTGCACAACATGGTCCGGCGCGCCATACAGTACGAGGGCACCGTCAGCGGCGAGCACGGCGTCGGTATCGGCAAGCGGGAGTTCCTCGAGCAGGAACTCGGCCGCGAAGCTGTGGACACCATGCGCACCATCAAGCTGGCGCTGGACCCGCTCAGACTGCTCAACCCAGACAAGATCTTTGTGGTTGACCCAAACGAGCACAGAGAGGACCACCATTGAGTGCGGCTCACGCGGCCCTGCCCAAACGGGACAGCCTCCCGGTTTGGCGGAAACGGTGCGCTTTCTTCCAAACCGGTTCCTTCCCCCTGTTTTGTAGGCTCCTCATAGCAACCAGCGATAATGCTCCGTGTCGGTAGAGGCATACATCTGAAACGGGCCGGTGTGCGCCATCTGAGCACCCCCAGGCTCGAGATCTCGGAGGAGGTCCAGGATGCGGTCAGGTACAACAGACCGGTGGTGTCTCTGGAGAGCACCATCATCACCCACGGGCTGCCGTACCCTGAGAACGTGGCCATGGCCAAGCATGTGGAGGACGTGGTGCGGTCCAATGGAGCTGTTCCGGCCACTGTGGCCTTCCTTGACGGCGTGCCCAAAGTCGGCCTGGCTGCAGCGGATATCGAGCGCCTGGCGGCCCCCGCCGAACGAGCCAAGATCTCACGGCGTGACATCCCGCTGGTGATGGCCACCAAGCAGACGGGAGGAACCACCATAGCCGCGACGATGATTCTTTCGAAGCTCGCTGGCATATCGGTGTTCGCCACCGGCGGACTCGGCGGAGTCCACCGCCACGGAGAGACCACGATGGACGTGAGTGCAGACCTCGACGAGCTCTCCAAGACGCCAGTGGCAGTGGTGTGTTCTGGTCCAAAGTCCATCCTGGATGTACAGCGCACCATGGAGTACCTTGAGACCAAAGGCGTACCCGTGATGACGTACGACGACGGCCACTTTGGCGACTCCAAGATCAACGTCCCCGGGTTCTACACGAGAGACTCAGGCGTCCCTACGCCGTATACCGTGGACAGCTTTGTCAGTGCTGCCAGAATCGTGGAGAGCGGGAACAGCATGGGGCTGCAAAACGGATATCTGTTCTGCATCCCGCCCCCTCCAGAAGTTGCGCTGCCCACAGATTACATCAACAAGATCATTCAGGAGGCACAGCTGGCTGCCGAGAAAGCGAACGTCACGGGGAAGGCAGTGACGCCGTTCATGCTCAAGTACATCAACAAAACAACAAACGGGAGATCTGTGGACTGTAACGTCTCGTTCGTCCTACACAACGCTGGCGTCGCTTCGAAGATAGCCAGAGAGCTCAGCATCCTCAGAGGTGGATCGGTAAGTACCAAGCTTGGATTTTGAACCTTTTCACAAGTTTCTGCTACTGACACACACCACAGCCCTCTCGTGTTGAGCCTTTTGTGCCTAAGACCGAACCCGTTACCCCCCAGACGTTTACCGGCCCCAGAGTGGATGCAGTTGTGGTCGGGTCTGTTGCCCTGGATAGCATAGCGAAGACATCATCCGCTAAGCCAGCCACTGGTGACTCCAATCCAGGAAGAATCACGCAGTCGACGGGCGGTGTGGGGTTCAACATCTCTCTGGCTGCAAAGAGCTCCGGTGGTTCCGTGGCGCTGATATCTGCGGTGGGTCAGGATGCAGCAGGCGAACAGATCATCAACATTCTGAACAAAAGCGGAATCGCCAGTGGTATCCACATGGACTCCTCGTCGAACTCAGCACAGTACTCTGCGATACATGACGATACGGGTGCTCTAATAGTGGCATGCGCCGATATGGGCATCACGGAGAGAATCCCCGCGGCCCACGTTGAGGCCAAAATCAAGGAGATGGCGCCCAAGTTTGTGCTGTTTGACTCGAACATCTCACCCGAGCTGATGGCATCTGTACTCGGAAGCACCCAGACATACAAGACGATGTATGACCCAACCTCGGTGGTCAAGGCTGGACGGCTGTCGAGGGTGAATTTGACGTGTTACCCCAACAACAAGCTCCACCTCATGACTCCTACATTGGCCGAACTCAAGACCCTCTACAATTCATTCAACGAGGCAGACAAGTTTGCCGATTTTGACCACTGGTTTCCGGTTATAGATGCGCTCGGTCTCGACTCCAAGATCAGAATGCACTTGGATGTGCTATCCCTGCGCAACCCCTTGGTCAAGTCCTACCTTGCCAAGGGAATTTTCCAGCAGGCTTTCAATCTGCTTCCGTACTGTCCCAACATCATCCTCAAAGACGGCGCGAATGGCATAACTGTCATCCAGCTAACCGACGATGTCGAGAGAGACATCCAGCTGGTGGATAAGTCAAAGTATGCCACCAGGGCACCATCCGCATCGTCATTTGTCGCTCTGAGCGAGGGCAAGCACGGTCTAGGGGTGGTGGTTCAGCACTTCCCTGCCCCAGCCGCCGGAGAGATCAAAAACGTTACCGGAGCTGGAGACTCGCTTGCCGGGTATCTCTTGGCTCAGCTGAGCTCCTCATCCAGCGATATCCTCCAGTTCAACAGTGAAAAGCGCGAGCCGCTTCTTCGGGGCGCACTTGCCGCAGCGGCTACCGCTCTCGTCTACGAAGGTGCCATCAACGTGGACGGCCTGAAATCCCTAGCAAGCATATAATCCCATAATCTATATATTAGCGAGCGGTGTAGCGAATAGCCTTGCCCTCAACTTGCGTGAGCCCTCTCGGCCTCTTCTTCTAGCGTCAGTGGCCTTGGTTTGAGGTACGAAGTCACATAGACGCCCATGGCAGCGATGAGGCTCAGACTCCACCAGGTCAGCCATGCGACATTGTTCTTCTGTGCGAACGACATGATGGTGCCCCACAGAGTGGGCGCCATGCATCTGGCCAAAGACGTGAAACTCAGGGACATTCCGTTGACAAAGGCACGGAAACTCGGCTCCGAACACTCATGCACCAGCAGGAAGACCTGTGGGAAGGCCAGCGACCCCATGAAGACCTTGGCTATGGTTACTGCGTAGATGCCCACCATGCTCGTGCCCTCCGAGTGGTTGGGCGGCAGCAAGTATATCAGCAGCGGAATGCAGAAGTAGACAGCGCTCATGGGGAAGATCAGCAGCTTGTAGGAAGCCAGAGGCTCAAAGTTGCGGTCTATCCAGGGATACATGAAGAACACAACCAGGAACCCAACAAAGCCGGTCAGCGAAAGCACGTTGGCCACCTGCTTCGAGTCTTTTCCAAGACCGCCCATGAGTCTGGGGAACCGCGAGAGCAGAGGAGACGAAGGGTCCGAGGGGTCGGAGCGGGCAACCTGTGTTGAGCAGAACACGGGGAACAGCTCGTCCCCGACGATCGTGTGGAAGGCCAGGATGAAGTTGGACAGAAGGGTGTATCGCACCGTGGAAGACAAGAGCACATGCCATGGGTACGACGTATCCTGCTGCTCTGTGACGGTGTGCGCAGAGAACTTGGCTGGTTCCTCGGCAGAGTGGTCAGAGTCGAGCGTGTCAAGCTGCGTATCGTTATCGCTGAGTCTCGTGTAGCTGTTCCACGATCTGGGCTCAACGTGGTACCCCATGCGTCTTCTCAGGCGGTCGCCCAGCTCGAGACCGTAGTCGCGCCTGTTCTTCTTCGACTCGAGCGTCTCCTCCAGGAAGAGGAACCCAATGATCATCGAGGTGAACAAGAAGACCGCAACCACGATGTTCGAGAGCGCATAGGGGTACTTCTGCGTGAACTCGCCAAAGACACCGCGCTTGGAGAGCGGCACCACGAGCGCCACGGCCTTGTGGAAGCTGTCCCGAGCTGCCACCTCGGGCGTCTTTGACTTGGCCTCGGTGTTCACGAGGTATCCACTCAGCGGACCCAGAACGCATCCCACCTGCCACAGCAGCGGCACCAGACTGAGCGCGAGAGCCGTGTGTCTCGGGTCCTGTGCTATCTCGCCTATCATCGTCCTGATGACGGCAACGTTTCCGTTCACGGCACCCATGAACGCCCGCGACGCAAAGGCCATCCAGAAGCTCTGCGAGAACCCAAAGCACAGCATCCCCACGCCTGTGCCAAACATGCCTATCAGCAGCACCGGTTTGCGGCCTATGATATCCGCCAGATGGCCCCAGTGCACGGAGCACAGGAACTGAAAGAACGCGAACGAGGAGGATATGTAGCCGCAGTACCGCGAGATCTCCTCCTCTGTGTCTGCGATGCCAAAGTCCTTCACCATGAAGTACATGTAGGGGAACAGGGAGGTGAAGGCAATCGGCTCAGAGAACCGCATCATGGATATCACGGCTATCTGCCACACGGGGAAGCCAGCTAGCTGTTCTCTCAGTGAAATTTTCGTCTTCATGCTTGCAGGATGGCTGTTCTCATCGATATGAGCACTCTTCTTGCAATGAACAGAGAGATCTCCGGACAAGAAGAAAACAAGTCGAAAAGCTCACGAAACAAAAAGGGTCACCAAAAGCGCCCCCTGCAAGTGAAAAATCCCGCTGAGTCATGCACGTTGAGTGTGGCTCCGTCAACCCGCTCAGTAGCCTTTGATACTTGTGAATTCTGACTCACTGAGCAGCTGAGTGTCTGCTTACCTGACTGTTGTGTCAATTGTTTCTTCGAGCGGGAAGGGTGACGCGAAAGAGACCGGGGTTGACTTGACGGAGTTGTCTGATAAGCTTTTCCAGCGGCTAATTTCTCCGAAGCAGATTTCATATGAAATCCAAGAAACATCAGGCAGATCCACGGACGCTTACAGACCCACGAGACAATCGGTATCTCAAGAGACGGTGCCAGGTTTTGCTGCAGATTGAGGAGTGCTTGGTGGATTGCATAGATCGAGGAACTAAATCGCGCAAAAGGTGGGGTGGCGCATAGGCCTCTCTAGCGGAATTTCGCAGAGGGGCGCTTTGCTGGAGCGCTTTCAAAGGTCTTTCCGCTGTGACTCCACACCGTAGCACTCCGGAACGTACGTGCACGTCTTCAGCCTGGACCACTCCTCCCGTTGTGCGATCACATTCGGTTTCAGACGCCTTTTGGGGGGGTGCGTGGTGCAGCGCCGCACGTATTCGACGGTTTGGGAAGCGCACACGACCTTCGCTGTGTTTTTCTTTAATGGTCTGGGCGGCTCTCGTGGTCTTATGAGAGGTCAGGTCAGCGACAGATGGAGAGTCTACGAGATAGGTCTCTGCGGCTATGGCCCTCGCGGTCCAGCCGGGACAGGGTTCCATCCCTGTTACTGACACGGACGCGCTCCTCGGACCTCGATCGCACAATCACACACCTCACCGAGATGCGCAAGGACATGACCCGGCTTCCGCACTTCAGCGATATAGACGAGCTGGTCAAGCTGTGCTACAGCGCCGATACCATGGTGAACACGAGTCTGCGTGGCCGGTCCGCCACAGAGAGCATTCTCGCTGAAGAGGATGTGGACGGCGAGACCAAGTTTGAGATATTGATAGAGAACGAACGAGGCGCTATGCTGTTCGGGGTACCTCTGTTCTCCAAAAACTCGCTGATGTACCCCTTTGACCCACCACGGTTTCAGAACATCAAGGGACATGAGATCACGGATATCAAGCTGTTTGCGCTGCCTGTGTCCGGCTGGAAGTGGAGCTGGCCAAACTGGTACGTCCTTATGATAAGCGATGTTGACGACCAAGGGTGGATATACTCCTCGATGAGGTTCAAGTCCCACCACTGGAAGGGTATAGGCCGGTTTGGGAACTTTGTGCGACGCAGGCTGTGGATTCGGATGCGGGAGCGCATTCCCAACGACCTGGTTGTGAACGAAACGGATATCGGCGACACAATTGTGGTTGGAGACGGAACGGACACGTCAAAGGAACGCATTCGCGACAAGCTGAAGCGCAAACTACGCCGCCAAAACGCAACTGATGACCAGTTGAGCAACTACACCAACGATGACGACGACAAGGGTGATGAACGGCCGGATGAGTATGTTCCAGAGATAGTGGAGGAGCCCATCTCAGAGATACTTGAAGGAGACTCTTATGATCCGTACACCGTGCTCTACGAGCTGAAGAACAAGCTGAGACAGTGCAAACTTGACAGGGAGAGAATCAACACTCTGCTGGAAAGCATCATGGCATACGACGTCGATATGCTCAACACTCTGTGGTCAGACCACGAAACCGCAACCCAGATCTCCACAGAGTCGTTCCTGGTATCCTACTTCAAGGAAGTCAAGTTCGCAGACTCGAAGAGACTGTTTCTAGCGGCCTTGACCAAGCGCATCCCACAGGACGAATCAGAGAGGTCTGTTCTCCTACGCAAAATAGCATCTGCATACTCTGACTTGATCAGATGATTGTATTTACAAGTATATACATGACTAATTACATTTCACTCGAGGAACCTGGGCAGAGCCACCATTTCGAACGCCTCAATGGTGTCACCGGCCTCGATCTTTGAGAAGTTTCCAAGAGAAACACCACACTCAGTTCCCAATCTCACCTCGGACACGTTATCCTTCTCGTGCTTGAGCTCGGTTATTGGGCCTCTGTAGATCTCTTCACCCTTGCGCATCAACCGGACTGTGTGGTTACGCTTCAAAACACCTTCAGCAATCTTGCAGCCGGCCACAACGTTGATCTTCTTGTTCTTCCCGGTGATCTCGAAGATAGCCTTCACCTCGGCCTTGGCAAGTGTCTTGAGTTCAAACTTCTGTGGGAGGTTTTGAACCAGCTCCTCCATCACATCTTCGATCAGGTGGTAGATGACGTTGTGCTTCTTCAGAGGCACTCCTTCACGCGAAGCCTTAGCCTCGATATCCTTTGGCACATTCACGTTGAAGCAAATGATAGAACCGTTCGCGATCTTAGCCCTGTCGATATCAGAATCTGTAGGTGGACCAACATCGCTGGAGAGCACTTGACTGTGGACCTCTGCATTTCCAAGATCCTTGATGTTCTCCTCGATGGCCTCGGCGGAGCCCGCAACGTCTGCCTTCACTATATATGGCACCATCTTGCACTTGTTGAGCTCAGACTCATCAAACAGACCTGGCTCAAGCTCTTTGATCTCGTCAAGCTCGAGTCCCATGGACTTGTAGTGCTCGATCTCCGTCTGGCGCTTCGTCTGCTCGGCCTCCAAACGTCTCTGTTCGTTGATGGCTGCCACTTGCTCGTGCTCCTTCATGTACTCAGCTCGCTTTATTCTGTTCGCAATGACCTTCTTTGCAATAGATTCGTTCTTGGCCTCGATAGCTTCGTCGCCTGCTTCAGGAAGTTCCTTCCATCCGGTGACCTCGACTGGAGTGGAGGGGCCGGCCGCCTTGACTGGTTTCCCGTGTTCATCCTTGACGGCTCTCACTTTGGCGTACGTGGTTCCAGCCACTATGAACATCCCTGGTTTGAGGGTGCCTCTTCTGACGAGAAACGTAGCGGTGTTTCCGAGTCCTTGCTTGACCTGAGACTCAATTACCCAGCCCTCCACTGGAACACCAACCGGTTCGGTCTTGAAGTCGTGCATCTCGGCAAGGGCAACAACAGCTTCCTCGAGCTCTTCCATTCCAAGACCGGTCTTTCCAGACACTCGGACTGTCTGTGTATCTCCACCGTAGTCTTCGACATCGATGCCGTTCGAAGACAGGTCGGCAACAACTCTATCTGGGTTGGCGTCTGGCTTATCGCACTTGTTGATGGCGACGATTGTAGGCACATTTGCGGCCTTGGCATGCTTGATGGCCTCCTTGGTCTGGGGCATCACAGAATCATCTGCGGCAACCACCAAGATAACGATATCTGTGATGTTGGCACCACGTTCGCGCATCTTCAAAAAGGCAGAGTGGCCTGGGGTATCCAGGAAAGTGATCTGCTTCTTCGAGTTGGGAGACAGGACGGAAAAGGCGCCAATATGCTGCGTGATACCGCCAAACTCCTTGTCGACGATCGAGGACTTCCGGAGGAAATCGAGAATCGTGGTCTTTCCGTGGTCCACGTGGCCCATGATCGTCACGATTGGCGGTCTGGACTTCAGCTTGGACTCGTCTTTGATAGGAGCTGGAAACAGGTCCATTCCCTGGTCGTCATTCATCGTCACTTCGAACCCGTATTCGTCCGCAACCAGAGCTGCGGTCTCGGCATCGAGAATGTAGTTGTATGTGGCATTATCGATACCCAGATCCTCCAGCTTCTGCAGCAGATTGTCCTGACGCACCTTCAGTATCGTGGCCAAGTTCGCAACCGTCAAAAACCTAGGCACGGCAATGGGCACCTTCTTCTTCTCGATCTCCTGCTTCTTCTTTCTGTCCTTCTTGTCCTTTGCCAGATTTGCAGACCCTTCCTGGTGCTTGTCCATCATGTTGGCCGCCAGTTTTCTGAGCTCATTCTTCCGAGGCTTCTTCACGGGCTGCTGAGCCTGTTGCTGTGGATGCGGTTGTGCGGGTGCTGGTTTCTGCGCCTGCTTCTGCGCCTTGTTGAGTTCCTCCACCACGTGGCGCGTGTGATCCTGTTGTCTTGACGGTTTGGTGAACCTCGAAGGCGGGGTCTTCTTCTGCAGTGGTGACTGTGCCGGTTTCTGCACTTTCTGGGGTTGCTCCGTCGCCTTTTCCTGTGGTTTTCTCACGTTCCTGGCAAACTTGGATCTCGAGGCCACCACAGGTGATGCCGTTCTAGGCTTCGGCAGATTCGACAGAAGCTCTTCGGCCTCCGTGTGGAATCGCCGCGTCTGACGGCGCACACTAGCACCTATTCCAACAGCCCTATAAAACATTCTGGCTATGACAGTCGAGAGAACTCCAACAAGAGTAGTGGGTCTTGTCCGTAGCGCCGCCATTTTTTTCTCGCAGGCCGATAAGTCGTGTACTCTCGGGTTTATGCAAAACATTACGTAAGTAGTTATGTAAGCCAGGTGTGCGGCGGGTATATATGTGTGTGTAGAGTGTTTCATTTCCTGGACATTTCCTCGAGTTCTTGGAGAGGAGGAATGTCCTCGAGCATACCCTCGGCCAGGAGATCCCACACAACGCCAACCGTTGGTTTCTGGGCTTTTCCGAGTTCCACGGCGATGACTCTCTCGTTCGTGATCACCAAGTCACACACCGTGTCGAACACCTCTGGAGTCAGATCCTGCTGCAGTAGCTGGCACTCGTGCACAAACGCGACTGCGGTTGTTGTGATGTCTATGGCGCCAATGGTGTAGAGCATGGCCCACTCCAGGTCAAAGTATCCGTGGCCCTTTCCGAACCTGACTCCCTCCATGTTGATAGCGCCTGTTCCAGTCACCATTGTAGAGACATGCATGTTCGAGTCCTTGATGTCTTTGAGCGTGAGGTGCTGGGCAAACTTCTCCATTCCGTCGAGAGTGGAGGCGTACATCATGAACTTGGGGTCTATCTCGGCGGGATCCAGGAGCCAGAAGCCTCGGCGGATCCCGTACGTTGTCATGAGCACCTTCTTACCGCGTAACATACACTCGTATCTCAGCTGTTCCAGACAGTTATCAGGCGTTATGAAGATGGGATCGCTGTTGGCAAAGGACTCATGTTCCAGAAACTTTTCAGTGGCTTTGTCGGAGCCCTCAAAGTCTGCTATATACTCGGCAAAGTTGAAGTGGAAGCGCGAGTCCGGTTTGGCCACTTTCAACAGCTCGCTCCATGCCTCGCTTCTGACCTGCGACTTGTGGGACGCCATTGTACTAGTGAATGAATGAGAACAATAACATCAAAAATGGCTCAGAAGCTTCAACCGGAAAAATGCGTGTTGGCAATTTTCTCCTATCGTCCCGCCTGCAATTCCGGCGGGACGCTAGATAAACCGTTTTCTGCCCAATAAAACGGGTTCGTTTCGGGAGAAAATTTACGTCTGCCTCTGGAGGCTTCGCATTGCGATCCCGCATCCTCCAATACCGACGAATCAGCTCTCTCGGTGCGGGCATAAAAATAGAACCTGCCCGCACAGCGACAATCTGGTTGTGGGTTTGCACAATGGATATCTAAGCGTTTCGAGCTAACTTGACTCTGCTCGTCTGCACAACGGCTAAGTGCGAGCTAGTCCATGTAAGCAGGAAACACGGAAAAATTTTCAGGGTAGGGCAGCGGACCCAACGATGCTCAGAGTCCGAAAAAAGTAAAACTTGAGACCAGCTTATTGTAACGCGACCAATACCGATTAGCTCGCTCGGGGTCGCCGGCCAAAAGCGAAGAAAGCTTGATTTGTCGTAGCAAGAGTGGTCCCCAACAGGCTCGGGCGACTCTCTCGTCCTTGGCAACCGCCCGAGCCTCAGCGAGATTTATCCGGGCGCTTAAAAAAAGAAACGATCTTCGCCCCGCTGGATGGCATCTACAAATAACACTGCTACGCGCGACTGCTACAGCGGAGCAGGCAAGGAAGAACAGGTGAAATTGAAAGATCAAACGTACAGAGAACGGATACAAAAAATGTACAGCTTTGGCTCGCGCGCGGAACTCTTAAGACGGGGCAAACCAAAATGCCGTGGCTCTGCTGATAAAAAACCCAGAATGCCAGATTGGGAACGCTGTATTGATTGAAAAAAGAAAAGCACTCAGAAAAATTCTGAGTGCTGCTGCACTTTGAAGAATCTCTCAAGACGTTTATATAAACCTTCGTATATGCCTCACTGATTGGCGCCCCCCTCGCCATTTTTCTTTCTCTCCTGCTTCTTTCTTTCCTCTTTAACTGTTTGAAGTTTTTGCACGATGTCTGTCAAAAATGAAACTCTGGCGGCTTCGCCCTCTGCTGGTCTGCATCCCACAGACACGATTGGAGTTGTCAAGTCCAAGGACTCTCCAGATGAGCCCGTTCTCGTTGAGGAGGGCTTCTCTCTGATTGTGTCTCCAGACAACCCCAACCACCCCATCCACTGGAGTCTCGGGCTCAAGCTCACCATCACCCTTGCCTACTGTGCCTTGCAGACGTTTGTCTCACTCACGTCCACCACCTACGTCTCCGTTGAGTGGATCGTGGAGGAGAGGTTTGGCGTTGACTCGCAGGTTGCCACTCTGGGCCAGTCTCTCTTCATCATCGGTACTGCCGTGGGACCTGCCTTCCTGGGTCCTCTCTCTGACCTGGGTGGACGTAAGTGGATCTACGTCATCTCCATGATCTTCTACATCCTGTGTTCTATTGGATGTGCTCTCCCAAGAAACATGGCCCAGCTGGCCATCTTCATGTTCCTCCTGGGTCTCTCGGGTTCCTGTGCGCTTTCCAACGTTGCCGGTACCATCGGTGATCTTTTCGGTGACGCTGACAACGCCTCCCAGCCAATGGCCCTCTTTGTCATGTCCGCCAACATTGGTCCCTCGCTCGGCTCTCCAGTCGGTGAGTGGATCGGCGACAACCCCAACATGGGCTACGCCTGGATCTTCTGGATCAACTGTATCTTTGCCGGTGCCTTCGCCATCGCTCTGTGCTTTGTTCCAGAGACTCTTCCCCGTCTCGTCATTGCCAAGGCCCACGCTAAGGAGGCTGCTACCAAGGGTGAGCCAGCCACAGAGATCATGGGCTCTTCCTTCCGCGATGTCATGCGCGAGCTCCGTTTCGTCTGCTTGATGGCCCTCAGAATCATGGTCACCGAGCCAATCGTCATCTTCCTCGGTCTCTTCAACGGTTTCACCTACGGTTTGCTCTTCCTCTACCTCGACGGTGTCTTTGACGTTTTCGCCGTCAACAACGGTCTTTCCTACATTGGTGCCGACTTGACCTACCTCAACTTCATCGTGGGTGTCACCATCATGTTCTGCTTGGTTCCAGTCCAGACATGGCTCTACAAGCGCGACCGCCTGAACAACGGTGGTATTCCCAGACCGGAGGCCAGATTCAAGATCTCCCTCGTTACCGTCTGGGGTTTCCCCATCTCCCTGTTGTGGTTTGCCTTCACTTCGGACGGCAACACAAGCTACTGGTCTCCGATCTGTGCTGGTGCCATGCTCGGTGTCTCTGACCCACTTCTGTGGCTCAACATGATTTCCTACATCGTTGACTCCTATGCTCCAGCCGGTCTTGCCAACTCTGCCATTGCTGCCTTCACCATCCCATCTTTCACGATTGCTGCTGCTCTTGCCCACGCCGGTGTTGCCATGTTCGAGAACATGTCCACCAAGTGGGCCATGGCCACCCTTGGTTTCATCTCCTTTGGTGTCGTTGCCCTCGTCTACGTCTACTACTTCTTCGGAAGAAGAATTAGAGCCGCTTCGAAACTCTGCCGTGCAGGTGTTCACTACGTTGAGGGTCCTATTGAGGAGTATGTCGAGAAGCACGACACTGAGGCTTAAGTATACCCCGCCGCACCATGCTTGTTGTAACTCCATTTTCATTTTGTACCATTTCTTCAGATATTCGCTTTTGAGCAATAAACTTACAACCCTTTTTCGCTGAACAGAGATAGTCTTTTATAAAATTCATTTCTTACCGTTTGCAGGCGATGCTGGAGGATGATCCAGCAGAACCGGCTTGAGAACGTTCTCGTCAAAGTTTGTGAACCATTTGGCGTGCTCCTCCATGCTGAGTATGTTGTTCAAGTTCAAACTAGACAGCCTGCCACCTGCTGGGCCCTCTATCTGTTCGCTGAGGTCTGTATGCGAGCCAATCAGCGAGTTTTCGTCTGTTATCAGATCTGTGGCAGATCCATTTCTCGAGCGAGATACCGAGTCGCTGTATGTATCTGCCAAAGGAATGCTCGATGTTGACACGAACGGCGCATCCTGGTACTTGCGAGACTGCAGTGTGTTCGAAGTTGGTCTTGGTGCCTCGATGTCAAACTCATCGTCGCTCTCCGACTCCTCGGTGCACCCAGTCTTGATGTTGAGGATTTCAAGCATACCAGCCGTGGTGCCTCCAAACAGAATGACTGTGAGCACAACGACAACCAGCACAGTGGCCAGAAGAGGGCTCTTTGCCTCGCCCTGGATACCCATGGCCAGCGCAACACCGACAGCTCCACGTAGACCGGCCCAAAATGTCATCATCTGGTAATTGTAGGGAATCTCCTCTGAGATGATGGAATCTCCACGTGCAATTGCCCTCGTACGCGATACCCAGTTCACGAGACGAGAGAGTGGGAAAACAGCACACCAACGCGCAACACAGATGGAGAAGAAAGATATGATGATGAGAAGAGGTTTGAACACAAGCTCAACCTCTGTGAAGAGGGACAGACCCAGGTAGATGAAGATGAAATTCTCCGAAAGCTGTGCTAGCAGCTGGAAGATGTATTTTGTGGCGATCTGTGTTCTTCTCGACATGTTGAAGTAAGCGTAGTGCTTGAGGGTGATACCGCAGAACAGAAGCGACACAATACCTGACATGTGACAACCGTTGGAGAAGAAGTATGACTCGTATGCGACCAGCAGCACGAGACATGTTTCAATCTGTGGGTAGCGTCTGATGTGCGAGTGCTTCAAGATTAGCGCCACCAACACACCAACTATAAGGCCGATAAGCGTGGATACGGTGAAGGTCATTAGAAAGAGACCGATACCCTCAAACAGACTCGACAAAGCGGGATCCTTGCCGTGGAACTTCTGGCATGTTTCAAACATAACGATACAGATGGCATCGTTGAGAAGAGACTCACCAAAGATGATTGTGTACAGTTTCGGGTCCACCTTGTACGAGTTGAAGATGGAGAGAATGGTGACTGGGTCTGTGGCAGAGAGCGTCGCACCAACAGCGAGCGCATCCACAAAAGATATGTGAATGCTTTCCAGGCCCAGCTTGGTCCAGATGTACAGGATTATACCTAGCACGATAGCACTGATGAAGGTTCCTGGAATGGCAAACGTCAGGATCGAGCCTATGTTTCTGAAGAAGTTTGCCTGGTGAATTTCGTACCCCGAGTTGAGAATGATAGGAGGCAGCAGGATGTTGAAGAAGTACGAAGACTTGAACTTGACCGCATCCTGTATGTAGTGGCCTGGAGACATACGTATGATCAGACCGACGATCATCCCGTAGAAGATTGACAGCACAGTTTCGTGAATGGCCTTGACCCTCCGCTGCTGGAGGTAGTAGGAAGACCACAGCGCCGAGCCCAGGAGAAACAGAATGATGAAGAGCGCCCACGAAGAGAAGATCTCCTCTGTGACGGGATTGGACTCATCCAGACCACCGTCATCAGGGAAACTCACCTCGGGCAGCCCATCGTCGTCGGTAGGGTCTGTGGGATCCAGGCCGCTTTCGCCACTGCCAAGTAACCCGCTTCGCTTCACCAGAAAGGATATCGTTTCTATCGTGAGGGACATGGTAGACGTGTCTTGTGAATCTCACCCGTTTGCAAGACTAATACCCAATTGAATCACCCACGTATAGATCGCTGTATGAGAGATCAGCGAGAACGTGCCACGTCTCACGCGCGCCCCCTTTCTGCTGCTAATCTTTGTTCGGTCTGTGAAGATCAGCATGGGTTATGCAGCCCGGCCGCATCATTTCACCACGTTGCTGGTTTACCTGTCCTTTTTGGCGATCCCTTTTTCTGTCCCCTCTCGCCTTCTCCTCTCAAGCACTCATCAAAGAACAATCATGGTTGGCCGTCCTATTGTCATCTCTGGTCCTTCTGGAACCGGAAAGTCCACTCTTCTCAAGAAGCTGTTTGCCGAGTACCCAGACAAGTTTGGCTTCTCCGTCTCCAACACCACCAGATCTCCAAGACCGGGTGAAGTTGACGGCAAGGACTACAACTTCTCCACGGTCGAGGCTTTCAAGAAGCTCATTGAGGACAAAAAGTTCATCGAGTGGGCTCAGTTCTCTGGCAACTACTACGGAACCACCATCAAGGCCGTTCAGGACGTGGCTGATGTCATGAAGAGAACGTGTATCTTGGACATTGATATGCAGGGTGTCAAGTCTGTCAAGCAGACCGACCTCAACGCCAGATACCTCTTCCTGGCGCCTCCCTCCATCGACGAGCTCAAGAAGAGACTCGAGGGCAGAGGCACAGAGACTCAGGAGAGCATCGATAAGAGAATTGCCGCTGCCAGTGCAGAGATGGCCTACGCTGAGACTGGTGCTCACGACCTCATCATCGTCAACGACGACCTGGACAAGGCTTACAAGCAGCTGAAGGAGTTTGTCCTCGCCGAGGAATAAGTTCCACCTAAACCTAATAGACAATCATCACCCCCGAATACCGCGTAGTGCGAATCCCATTTGGCTCACACACGCCCTCGAGCCGTGGCAAACCCCGATTTTCGGAGGCCCCACGGGTGATCTCCCATAGAGCAACTCAACGGTAGCAAAGAGAGATCAAAAAATGGCATCGCAGTCGTATCCATCGTCGTTTGACGAGCAAGTGGACGAGGAGGAGTAAGTTCGTGCTGAAGAGCTCTTCAAACGAGGGTCACTAACGCACCGCCAGAGGGTTCTTTGAGAAGCTCAAGTTCAAGTGTAAGCAACAGCCGCTTGTGCCGCTCGGGTGTCTTGCCACATGTGTTGCCGTTGGTCTGGCCGTCAAGAACATCAGGACGGGTAATTCTCCCAGCGCGCAGAAGTGGTTCAGACTCAGAGTGGTCTTCCAGGGTTTGACAATTGTGGCTCTGATTGGTGGCTCCTACGTGTACGATAACGTTGTCAAGGACAACAAGTCGAGCGAGGAGATTGCACGCGAGAAGGCCAAGGTCAGAGAAAGGCTGTGGATCGAGGAGCTGGAGCGCAGAGACGAGGAGGCCAAGGAGCGCAAGCGCAGAGCGGAACTCGCAAGAAAGTACAAGCTCCAAGACTCCGGGTCCAAAGACTGAGCCCGAAGACCAAGTCTGACACATTCTTCCTGTCTATAGCTGTATACCGCATTTTAATGACCCCGTTAAGAGATTTGAAAAAACAGAACAATCGGCGAATCGTTGTATTTCCCTTTCCCTTTCTCTCCGGGCCCGGAAACCGCGAGCCTGCGTTGGGTCCCCACAGCTGTCAACACTTCGCCCCAATTCCTCATTCCTCCACGGCCATGATCCACCATATTGGCAAGTGAGATGTTCGGCTATTCGTTCAGACTAATTGCACCGCTGCGTGTGTCCGTTAGATTCAAGTCTTCGGTGGCCAAGATCCACTGGTTCTACGCCACAGATGTGCCGGTTTCCAAACCGGTTGAGTTCGACTACGTCCAATCGGAGAGACCCAAGAAGTTCCTCCCCTTTGCCAAATACGACTCTGAGAAACTCGAAAAGACATACCAGGACTTTGCCGCGGGCACCAAGGAGGGGCCACCGGTCATCCCGGTCAACGAGGACAATCTGTTTGAATGCGACCTGCGTTCCTTCATCATGAGACCCACCTACTGGAACGGTGCCGTGTACGAAATACGACGCGGATTGTGGTTCCATGACAAGACGCCACTTCCGGGAGCTGTTTCCGAGCAGGTTGAGAAGATATATGCGGCCGGACAAAACACCGTGAAGGAACTGCGGGACGAACTGGAGTACGCTGGTGAGCAAGACGGACACTTCCACGTCCCCACGGTTCCGGACGCAGACTTCTCCGTGAACAAAGTTGCCATCAAGAAGGGAAACGACATGTATCTGTTCGACAAGGACTCGAAACTCGTCAAGCTGCAGATGGACTTGCTGGGTGGCGACACCGTTCCTGCAGGTGGCAAGAAGCTTGTGAGAGGCTACCAGGATGACCCAGAGCCCAAACGCAGGAATGCCGAGGCCAAGCCAACCAGGGAGAAGCCGAAGAGCGAGGCTGAGTCCATCATCGACGTTGTCAAGGGCGATTGGCTCGGTTGGGAGAACTCAAACAAGAAGTTTGAAGCGGAAGTCAGCGAAGATTACTCCAACACCGATAAGACTCAAAACTCAGGAGAGCGCAAGGTTGACCATCTTGTGTTCTGTGTGCATGGTATAGGACAGAGTCTGGGAACAAAGATAGACAGTGTCAACTTCATCCACACCTGTAACAACCTGAGAAAGGGAATGAAGACGGTCTACAAGGATGACAAGCCACTCCGCAAGCTTGCCGTGATGAGTGACCCAGAAGCAGATGATGAGAACTGCAAGGTGCAAGTCCTGCCAATCATATGGCGTTACAATGCTGGATTCTCGACCAAACAGGCATTTGAAGAGGAGGGAGAGAGAAGGTTGCCAACGCTGGACGATATCACCGTTGATAACATCAAGCCACTCAGAAGCGTGTTGGGAGATGTTGTGCTTGACGTTCTCCTCTACTACATCCCTGAGTACAAGCAGCGCATTCTCGAGAGTGTCATCGAACAGGCCAACATCCTGTATGAGACGTATCTCGAGAAACACCCTGACTTTAAGGGCAAAGTGAGTCTTGTCGGACACTCTCTTGGTTCAGCCATCTTCTTCGATATCCTGGCCTCGCAGCCGGATCACGTTGATCGTGTCGACAAGAAGAAGCACCTCATGTTTGACGTGGAGAACTACTTTGCGTGCGGATCTCCTGTATCCGTCTTCAAACTGCTCAGCAAGACAAACATCGCGGCCAGGTCTGAACCAAACGTCGCCAAGACGGTCGAGTCTCTCAAGGTGAACAGTTTCTACAACATCTTTTACTCTGCTGACCCCGTGGCATACCGCTGTGAGCCACTCATAGACCTGAGGCTCAAAGACCACAAACCACTCACCATCACACCACTGCAGAACTGGTTTGACTCCCAGATAGAGACGCTGAGTACCATGGGTGGCGGAATCGGCCAGAAGATCAAGGGTAATGTCAACACCATCCTCAAGGACTTCTCCGTGAAGCCCACTAAGGATGAAATGCCCCACGATCTCAGGCAGAAGCTGACGAGGATCAACAGGAACGGCAAGGTTGACTACTGCATGCCCGAGGGCTTGTTTGAGCTTTCGATAGTGTCTGCTCTCGATTCGCACATACAGTACTTTGAGGACCCGGACTTTGCCAGATTTTTGTTGCAGGAGCTATATAAGTCAAAGTAAATCGTCCAGACTCTGCTCGGAGTCCTTCTTGATCAGCGTGATCATGCCAGGTGGCAAGATGGGCTTCCCCTGTGCGTCCAAGACGTATCTGAACGGCATCTCTGTAGCCTCGTGTTTGCTGAACCGTATCTCTGGGTAATCTATGAACTTTATCTCCTCGAACGGGATCTTCTTATCGACAATCAGCTGTGTTGTCCTTATGGCTGTGTCTGTTGTCATCTGGAGCTCTCCTAGTCTGCGTCCGGCAAAGCCATACTTGGCACGCAGTTCACCTGTGCGGTCTCTGGGTGGGTGGTCACCGAGGATACCACCGAACACAAAGAACTCAAACTTGCCGGCATCTGCGGGCGTCAGATCGGTGTCTGCGCGTGGATCCAGCAAACAAACCTTCGAAGCATCGGCTCCAGTGATGGTGGCCACTTCGGCAGTAGTCCACTCAAGTCCGGCGTCTCTCAGCCTCTGTGGTATGTCCTTCTCTGTGGTTCCCTCGGGCAAAGAAGTGAGAATCAGGTTCTCCTTGCCGATGTCGCGTATCACGCAGAGATACTCGAGAGTGACCCACTCGGTGAAGCCCTGTTCCATATGCTCGATGACGTACTTCATCGTTTTGTCTTGTTGGTAGAGAGAGGAAAGCCTGGAGAAGGAGAGGAAAAAAATTTCCTAGAGATGAGCTGCGAGGCCCCGTTCTTTCAGATTTTGACAGATTTTTTGGGATTTTCCATGAATTATCGCTGCCACCAGCCAAGGATCAGTTGCTGGAAATGTTGACCTAGGCTCCGTCAAGCGACCTACAGTCCTTCAAGCGTCTATAATAGTCCTTTCCAGTAGTGGTGTGTACATATCGTCCATACATGCAGAGAGGGGTACCTCTTCGTCCCCTCCCGTGGCCAATCCCATAACTGGCAGAAACGTGCTCTATCAGAGAGCGTGAGGTCGTCACTGTTTCATAGCTCTGATCTGCTGTTGATCTCTAGCAGCCTGTATCTCCCTCAGCCTCAGCACACGCGCAAAGTATGCCTCTCTCTCCCTGGTTGGCAGCTCGGGGAACTGCGGAGGCATGTCGGACTCGTTCACCTTGCGACAGTGTCCATTCAGCATCTTCAGTCTGGCTATGGCAACACCAGACATCGTGGATAATCTCTATAAAGTCCGTGATAAGAAGAAGAGGAAGAACAAACAGGAAGACCGGCCAGAATCTTTGATCATGTGTTTCGCCAAGCCACGTGACAACCCCAGTCTCCCCTTCGGAAATAGCCTAGGCATTCGAGCTGATACACCTCGTTCTCTTCTTGATGACCAAACACAAGGGGTAAATGTCGGGAACAGCCACAGAATCGGGTGCTCTTCCACCTCTGGAGACGTATCTGACGGATGCCAACGCGCCAGTCATAGGTATGTGCTATAAGTGTTTATCAACCGTCCTCCCCACATGACTAACCTCGAACAGTGCGGGCTAACCAGAAGGATTCATACTTTGAGAACGTGCTCCGTGGCAAGCTGCAGAACGTCCTGCAGATCATTAAGGGGCAGCGGATGGTACACACTCATCCCGAGGAGATAAGCGTTGCGGCCAAGGCGATTTACTTATCGCTCACCACGCTCCTCGGTTCCAAGACCCTGGGCGAGGAGTACACCGATCTCATATACGTATCGCGTGACAGGAGACGCATACCCAAAGTTCTCACGCGCTTGGCGTTCATACTGTCATATACCATCATACCCTACTACATAACGCGCTGGTTGAGAAAGATACAGCTGCGCGAGACAGACAGAGAAGAGGAGCAAGGCGTCAAGAGAACAATTCTCAAGACGCTGAAATCGATATCGTACATCAAAGCCGTTGATGTGCTGTTGAACATACATGTGGCAATCTTCTACTTCACGGGGCACTACTACAACTTCTCCAAACGGTTGTTTGGAATGAGATATGCATACGGACACAAAGTCAACGAACAGAACACGCCAAAGGGAAACTACGAGGTGCTAGGAGCACTCATACTGTTCCAGCTTGCCTTCAAGGGGTTAGGGAGACTGAGTACCCTTGTTTCACACGAACAGAAGAGACAAATCACTGAAAAAGACGAGGATGAAGAGGACGAAGAAGGCACGTTCTACACGGCGCCTCTGGAAGATGACACCCAGCCCGCTGTTGACCTCACTGATCCAGCAGTGCTGCCTTATATTCCGGAGGAGTCGCGGAAGTGTATGCTGTGTCTCTCGTACATGACGGACCCCTCCTGTGCGCAATGCGGTCACATATTCTGTTGGTCTTGCATACTCGACTGGTGCAGGGAAAACCCACACTGTCCGCTTTGCAGACAACCAGTTGCCGAACAGCACCTACTCCCACTGAGATGAAATCTAATATGATGCTTTTTATTTATTCAAAGACCGTAGTGGACCAAAAGCTGCTTCTTCTTCTTGCGGTTCTTTCCATCTCCGTTTCTGCTTGCGTCTAGCGCCTGGTTCAACGAGGATAGATCAAGACTCAACGAAGAACTACCGACAGGCGAAGAAGATCCCCAATCACCCATTCCAGTGGGCACGGGATTCACGCGTGGAGCTTTGAACTTCTTCTGTTCCTTGGCCTCGAGGGCAGGGAACTTGTTAGAGTCAATCTTGGGCTTGGCTGGCGTCGAGGAGCCAGTGGACCAAGAACCACTCGAAGAAGTGGACTGAGGGTTGAACACGTTCAACTTGACCTGTCTGTTCCGTGCAGGCACACGCGGAATGTTGGAGCTGGATGGAGCTCCCGTGGGACGGGAAAGCTGTGGGAACAACTCACCGGAGGTGTTTTTCTTCTTCTGCTGTTGCGTGCCTCCCCAGCCGCTGATGTACATAGCAGAGCTCGAACCGGGCAGAGCAGGAAACAGCTTTTCCAACTGTTCGCTCTTTGTCGTTGAAGTGGTGCCGGTGATTTCGTTCAGTTGCATTCTGCGCTCTGATGTTTCGGGGTACGTCTTGGCCAAGTCATACAACAACAACGACACATCTGCCTCTGGGTTCTTTTTGAAAAGCTGCTTGTACCTCTCGCTCACCACTGTTGCCTTGATGGAGCCAGCATCGTAAGCGGAGTTTATCGCTCTGAACTCAGCATAGTCGTCGGGCGAGTTACTCAGGTAAAACCTGGCTCTCTCTTCGAGACGCTTGCGTCTCACCTCTATAGAGTCCTTGGCCTCCACGGGCAGCGCTGCCGGTGTGGTTGGCTCGCGGAACGTGGACAGCTGGGACCCAAAGCTGTCGTGACCGCCAAACTGGAGCAAACTTGCGTTCTTCCCGACGAGATCCTGGTGCTCCTTCAGCATGTGAGCGCGCAAGTCTATGTCGTCTCTGAACACAACGAATTTCTGTTCCAAGCAGCGTGGAACGGTGCACACGTAGTGCTGTGCTCTAAAATGGACCTCGAGAGCAGGATAGTCCCGGAAGTACTGTGGGTTCGAAGAGTCGATCTGGTCGCAAACATGGCACTTTTCGTGGTCGGAACGCATGTGTACAAACAGTTCGTCGGACGAGTAGAAGCGTTTCCCCGTGCAGAACTTGCACGCGGGGTGTCCTGTGAATCCCTCCTCGTCTCCCTTCGCCTGGTGCTGGTGCAGCTGTTTCTGGTTGTACAGCTTCAGCTCAGACACAAATGCCTTCTTGTGGTATGCGCAAATCAGACAGTAGAGTTTCTCGTGGATCTTCTTGACGTGCTCGCTCAGCTTCTTGAACGAGCCAAACTCCTCGCCACACTGCTTGAACGGGCATCTATTGCGCAGCAACTTCAAAGTCTCGTCTTTTACCCGAACCGAGGTGAAGTCGATCCCGTATATCTCGTCACTTGTGGCAAAAGAGGCATTTTCGTACTCTTCCCACGCAGCTCCGAGTTTGTCTGTGAACACTGTTCTCGGCTGCTCTGCTCTGCATACAAAACAGCTCTTTTTATCATACAGAGCACGCTGTCTGAGAGCACACTCGTGGCATGTGGTGTGTCCACACGGCAGCAAAGCGGCATACTCGAGCTCGTTGGTACAGATGATGCAGTGCTTCTCGTCCTCCGCATCTGAGTGACCGGCCGGAGCAGCCTGGGCAGCCGCCTTGGCGGACGACACCCGTTTCCTGATCCTCGTATTCTTCGGTGTAGACATCGTCCTTGTTCAGCTTGTGGGGCCCAGAAGAAAATGGGTGCTGAGTCGACCAAAAAGAGCGCCCAGGCAAAAAAATCTTTTCGGCCGGGCACGTTTGCCCCAACACCAACGGTCAGCACCAGGGAGTTTTCGCCACCAATAGGAAATCAACAAGCAAGAATGAACATCAGTGCCACTCTCAACGTGTCGAGGTTGCTGTGGAAGCCCTCCTTGGCTCTGCCACACCTCCAGATAGAGACTTTCAATGACCTGCCAGTGCCTCTCAGGATACCCAACACCCAGGCCCAGATCAAGGCTCTGGTGCTGGACAAGGATAACTGTTTCGCCAAGAACCACGACGATAAAGTGTGGCCTGAATACGAGGTACGTGTACTGCAGCATCGACCCTGGGTGGAATACTAACTGGAACAGGCCAAATGGAAGAGTTTGCAGGAACAGTATCCAGACACACGCATGCTGATAGTGAGCAACTCGGCCGGCACAGACGACGACATCGACCATGAGCAGGCCGCAATTCTGGAAGAGAGAACTGGCGTCAAGGTTCTGAGGCACTCTACCAAGAAGCCTGGATGTCACACCGAGATCATGGACTATTTCCTCAAGCACAACGTTGTCTCTGGTCCACATGAGGTGGCTGTCGTTGGCGACAGGCTGTTCACAGACATACTGATGTCAAACATGATGGGTGCCTGGGGAATATGGATCAGCAAAGGCGTTGTTGAGTCTCAATCGGTCATTTGCCAGCTCGAGAGAGACTTCTTTAAGCGCGCTTCTGTGTACACGAGCCCCCAGGAGCCGCACGGGACCCAGTGATTGATATGGTTGTGGGCGCTTGATTGAAGACTCTTTTCTAGTGTCAACCAAACATGAACGCAATAATTGAAGGAGTCGAAATGGCCTTGGACGGTACCACTGTGCAGCAAGCAACTAACGCTGGCGACGGTGTCTAGGAGAGCAAAAGTCTCCGAGTGCATCTTCTTCTGGACTTGTTGCTGTGTTCTGTTGGAGTACCTGACTGCATATGCAATCTCCCTGCCCATGACGCTTGGTCAAGCGGAGCACTATAATATGGTCCCATTCGTCGTACTGGTGTTTGTGCGTTATTCTTCTGTCTCTGCTCTTTCATTTTCTAACCACCCAAAGGCGGCGGGATCCACGTCAATCTTCCCGGAAGCGCTGTTCCACGGGTACTCGCTCAGGAACCTCAGGAGTTTCATTACGCTTGCAATAGCACAGTTTCTTTCCGCAATGCTCATGTGAATCTGTCTGCGTTTCACTCTAGAGCCGGACTTCAAACTCGAGAACTGGGAATTGTCTCTCCCAAAGGAGAGAAAGGTTGTCATCGCTCCGAGCGGCTTGCGCAAAGCCTTCATTGCACTTGCAGTGATCGTATTTGTGACTTGGGTGATGTCTGTGATAAACACAATTGCATACGGACGGGTTCTAGACATAGGTCTCAACTTCAAGGGAGACACGCGCGAAGACACCTTCGAGATGGACGCGGATCTGCCTACCGTTGACAGGCAAAGGACCAACAACCTGTATACAGCTTAAGATAACAAAAGTCGATACATTAATACATGAAAGCATAAGAGATAATATAAAAAAAGATATAGCACAGAAATGAAGAGATAAAAAAAGGGGGTGGGACTAGAAGTAGGCCATCCAGAGAGTGTCTGTGGTTGCGAGATTTCTAGGGTTGACAGCAAGAGAGATCAGGTTCAAAACGTGCTGGGAAGCGATGTTCTGGCCGTTGCCAATCTGTCCGAGCTGGGTGACACGTCTGACGACAGACTCGACGTTAACACGCACGATCTCACGAAGCTGTGGATCCTGTGCGTTAGGACGGTGCTGTTGGGCAAACCAGGAGATGATTTCGTCTCTGACGAAAAGACTGAGGTACTGCTCCATGTCGAACTCCTGGCCCGAGAGACACTGTGAAATGACAGTGATGTAGGTGGACAAAATACCCTCAAGACCAGATTCACCGATCATCTTCTGAACGTTTGGAGTCAAACGGAATGGCACAGACTCGTTGTTGAAGAACAGAGGCGAAGCACGCTGGGCAGAAACGTCAAGGGTGCTGTTCGCATATGCCGTGCTGTGAGTTCTGCCGCTGGCAAACTTGCAAGGCAACATTTCTGAGGTCCAGATGGTACCGGAACCCTGGTTGATGTGAATCTTCTGAGGCTGGCGACTGTTGATGCACAACATGTAGGTCATGAAGATAAACGAAGCGTACTGAGAAGAGAACTGCTTTCTGAAGATCCAGAAGTCCTCGAAGTTCTGGAACTTGTCGGCGAAGTAGTCTCTGAGAACAGTAGACGGCACGAGCAGGGACTGGATGGCACCCAAAATTTCAGTCTTGACGCTGGTCAAGTCTGGCTTTGGGAGACGAGGGTCAAATGCAGCGCGCAACTTCTGAATGGTGTAGGCAAACGGCTCATCCTTGTTCTGGCCCTTCTTGCGACAGTAATCCTCGTAAATCGACAGCATGTTGATGTAGCGACTATCGTCAGTCATAATACGAATATGTGGCGACAGAGGAACAGCAATAGGCAATGTAAGCTGGATGTTGCGACGACGACTCTGGACCTTGCGTGAAAGACTGTCGTTGAAGATACGGAAGAGCTGGAAGATTCTTTCCTCTCTGCGACAATGTCTAGCAGCTGGGAACTGGACAGCAAATGGATGGAGGCTTCCATCATGACCACGGATCGTCATCCTCTTGTAGCAGGCAATAGGACCTCTGATCAGGTCAAGTGTAGGCATGAATCTCTCAATCTTGATAAAGTGGGTGTTGGTGTCCTTGTTCAACAAGTACTGACCTGGAACCTCAATATCCTCAAACTTCTGGTGGTGGAACTGGCTGAGATGAGGAGAAACTCTCTCCAAATTAACCTTACCAAACGCTCTGTCCAGCCTCTCCTCGAGGCAATCTCTCCACTTGCGCAGCTTCGAGATGTATGTCTCGAGGTTAGGCTTGCTTGCAATGACATCTGACTCAAACTCAGGAAGGATGTGCTCAGGCAGAACGGAGTCCGCAAAACGAATGATGTTGGCCTCGGTTGATGGTGGTAGCCTGGCATCCTCCTTAGGGTTACCAAGTCTGTTGAGGTACTGAACACCGTCATTGTACAGGGCAACCACAAGTCTGTAGGCATCCTCATCAGCGTCACACTTGAATCTCTGACTGAGCTGGTCAACCAGTGATTCGAGAGAAAGAGCCAACAGTGGGTATGCAGTTTTCAAAATTCCCATGATCTCCTCGACGTGCTCCCATGGCTGGCGACTGTTCACAGAGAACTGACCCTGAGAGTTGGCATGAGGTGAGCCAGCAGGTGGTGGACTCTGACTTGTACCAGCGTTGTTTGGAGTCGATGCAGGAGCCGAAGCAGGGGCAGTAGTACCATTTGTGGAACCAGCAGCTTCATTAGCTTGCTCAGTTCCATCCACAGATCCCTGGCGCGCGGCTGGAGTCTGAGTAGCGGTTGGACTTTGAGCCTGGCCCTGACTTGAGTTGTTCTGGGCAGCCTGCTGAGACTGGCGCTGAAGAACTGCGAAGTCTTCCTTGGTAGTACGCAGCTGAAAGTTCAGCGCCTGTGGATACATCTTGGCGATTCTGATCAGCACCTGGCGAACAAGACGGGCCTCCTTGTGAGACAACGACGTGAGCAGCTGAGGAATAAAAGTAACCCAGTGCCAGACGGGAATCTCACCACGGTGGGAATCAAAGGCCTCAGCAAGAGATCCACTAGCATCATCCAGACTGATGAGCCACAGGATACGGCAGAGAAGTCTTCTGGTCTTCCTGTTCTTGTACAAACCTGCAGCCTGCAAGTAACAACTGATGGCATTCTTGGCATAAGACAGATCATTGGGGTTCTCCTTGAATCTCTTGTCGTTGAAGAAACCCCATTCAGCCCAAGCCTTGGGCAAGTTGAGATCAATTTGGACAGCTGTGGCAAATGCCTGGTTGGCTTCTTCCACTGCGTTGAGCTTGGCTAGGAACATACCCTTCAATGTGATGAACTCGGCCTTTTGCTGGGTAGCAAAGTACACCAGGTTGGTGTTACTGATGACATCAAGACCAGTGTTGAGCTCGTTGGGGTTCTGGTAGTGGCACTTGGCCTGCTCTCTCAACTTCAGGAAGGCTTCCTGAATCTCAATGTTGGGCAAAGTGTAGATCTTTGTCAACTGATTGATACAGACCTCAGGCATGTTATGCTTCCTTGCAACATGAGCGAAACGGTTGATAACCCAAGCGATCTCGTGGTAGCCACGATAAGCGTATGAGTTTCCACCGCTGTTACCATTGGACTGCTGTAGCGTAGGGATGAATGGCATGTAGGCTTTGTTGATGACAGCAAACGCATGCTGTCTCCAGGTGACCAGATCATTCCATAGGTTGATGTCATCCCAAACATTAGGCAGACGCTCACGCCATGCCTGCAACACTCTCTTGAGCTCCTGAGATCTCACGTCCAAGTTCTGCGCGTTCGTAGTCACCAAGCTGCTGTAAACCTGACTAGCCTCCATAAACTCAACATACTGCTGGAAGATGTGCAACAAAGCAACATGTGAGTTGGTGACTCTGCCTGGCAGACCGTGCCACTTCCTCAGGGCAAGTTGTATACCCTCATCACAGTACCTAGTAACATCTTGAATGGACTCTTTATGATGAGCGTATCCCTGAAGACACAAGAAAGTCTGGAACATTTGTCTTCTAGGAGTTGGAACATCCATAACGGCCTTCACAGACTGTTCAAGTGGCTCTCTGTCAGCCATCCAATCCGCCACTCTCCAACCACACTCCAGCAGCAAATCAGTGAAGCCTTCGTGCTTCGCCAACTCTGTCAAGATATCCCAATGCTGTAACTTCTCAGCGCACAAAATCCAATTATCCTCCCAAAGAGCATACTCAGACTCGCTGTACGGAAGTATTCCGCTGCGAGCCTTGATCTGAGCAGTCTCATAAAGCTGGAGCGCCTTATCCCACAAACCGAGTTGTTCATAGGAAAGAGCAACGTTTGTCTCAAAATACTTGGCCCTTCTTCTCCACAATCCATAGAACATATCGTCCTCTTGAAGGCTCGAGTACACCTCAGCGAGAGCGTCACGATTGGTCTCCTTGATCTTTTGGTTCTCAGAGTTACCAGACTCGATCTTCTCCAAGATGTTGATACCATTGTACCATGCGTCGTAGTTGGAAGCCAAATACTTCACCAAGTGAGGTGGCAACTGCATATCCTCACACCTAGCTACCGCGCCTAGAATAGACTTGATAACATTTGGTCTAGAGTCCTGCTGGCGAACGTGGTAGTCCTTCGACAATAGAGTGACAAGAGAGGCCATGAAGTCTGTTCTGTCTCTGGCGTGAATGGACTTGTAAGCAACAGGGAACACACTCAACCACGCATTGTGGATAGCCTCAGGGCTCTGGTATGATATATCCACAAGTGGACGAATGATGTCACTAGCCTTGACCTGGAGGTGTTTCTCAACAAAGGCAATGTGAGCATCCACAAACTCCTGGATAGTGGGCTTAACCTTTTCCACAGTGCAAACCTCAGGGAGCGTCTCCTTGATGTTGGCCAAGCTCTGTAATTGATACTCTCCAGGCGCAAACTTCAGAGGCTTCTCCAAGTCGAATGATCCGTAGAGAAGCTGCAAGGCCTGGTTAAGCCATGGATACTCAGCAAGGTACTCCCAATTCTGCTCTCTGATGACGTAGTAGAGTCTCTTACTGATATCCTTCTCCAAGCTCGAATCAAGGATTGACATAAGCGATTCTCTGATCTCAACCTCTGCAAGCTTGGTACCAACAAGGAAAGGCTGTTCCATACGAACAGTGAGCTCGCTGAAAGCGAGAGACTCATCCTTGAAAATGTCAACAATGATCTGGTAGAACTCCTTCGACAAAGCAGGGTCTCCCTTTAGATCAAACACCATCATCTTACCCAAGATACCAGCCTTCTCCTTGGTTGTAGGGAACAGGTCGGTCTTGGAGAATACCCATGATCTTGCAATCTGGATGATTCTCTGAAGAAGTTCTTTGTCAGAAGAGCGATCAATCAACTGGGCCAACAAAGACAAGAATATTCTTCTCTGATCGCCCAAAGTCGCAATCCTCATAGCAGAGAGGTTCAAAATCTTCTCGAGCAACTTAGTGGTCATCTTTGCCTCATCAGCTGTGCTGCCATTAGATCCTGTCGAAGATTCGGTTGTCTGTGTCTGGCGGCCCTGAATGGTGATAGAAATGTGATCCTTCACCAACTTGCTCAACGTACGCATGATGAGTGGAACAAGCGAATTCAAAACATCTGGCTTGTAGTTGGCAAGAGTCCAGCAAAGGGTGACACCAGCAGCAACTGAGTTGGTGTTGTTCAAGTCCTCAGATATGATACTGACAATGAGAGCAAGGAAATTTCTGACATCCTCCTTCTCCTGCTCTTCAGACTCAGGTGCCTCTTCGCTGATAGCCTTCAAGATAATCCTCAAAACACGTTGCAGCACCTCCTGGATGTCATGATTGGCAGAACGCAAACACTTCTCCAACAGCTTCTGGAGGTAAGACAAGTTGTTGATAATCCAGTCGGTTGGCTTCCATTCCAAAGCAACACCCAGAACCTCAAGGGCATTGAGACAGTAGCCCAAAACGTTGCTTGTGTTGAAATCAGCAGTAACCAGGAATCTCTCAAAGAAAGACAGTTTCACAGTCACTTCAGCCCAGTGATCAGGACCGAGAAGTTCGTACAACAGTCTCAAAGCTCTCTGTCCAAGCTCATTCTCGGATGCGCGCTGTTGTGAAATGCAAACGTATCTGATGAGAAATGTGATGCATGTCTCCCTCTGACCAAACGGAACTGTGTAGTGAGCAGATGTCACAGCAGGAGTAGACTTGTCTAGAGCGCTGTCTTCCTCCATGTCCTGGTCTCCGTCAGCATCCTCGTTCTCCTTAACCTTATCACCATTCTCCAAAGAAAGATTCTTGGCCTTGGTTTCCCAGTTCAGAATGAGCTCAGCCATGTCGATGGCCAGTATCTGGTTCTCGGTAGCAGTGTTGGTCAAGACAGTAAGCTTTCCGATTGCCGTGATGATATTAGGAATGAAGTCATCACGAGCGACAAAGAACAAGTCTGAGTGCTGAACAATGAACTGGTAAACGTTGACCACTTGTGTAACGTTGAAGCCATCCTCCAAAAGCACTCTGCGAGGCCATTTTAGCCAAGTCATAGACGAACCGGTAGGCTCCATACGTTCTGACAGAACTGGAGCAAGCAGATCTAGGGCTTGCCTGACCAGATACTTGGTGTCGATGTGGTGGGTCTTCAGAAGAGCAGTGAAGACTGGAGTGACAATTTCGGGAGGGGTGCTAAACGCAGCAATGAAGTATGATGTTGCAACGTATGCTGCCTGCTTGGTAATGCTGTCGTCGAGCTTGATAAAGTTCCAAGTGAACTTGATGACATCCTTCTTGTTGCTTTCAATGAGCTCGGGACAGTACTTGATAACCATAGCAGTTGCCTGTAAAAGTTCGAATCTGTAACTGTCAATGGAGCCTGAGGTGTGGTTGGTGATGTCCAGATTCGCCGTGAGCCATATGTTTTCGCGTAGTGCATCCAGCCAGAACTCGGTCGCACCTTCTGGCTTCTGTTCGAGAACCTTCAAGCTACCCGACTTGTGACCCTCAAATATACAAATGGCGTTGAAGATGAACTTGAAGATGAAAACCTTGGTCTTCAAAGAACATTCTCCCGCAGTGGAGTATTTGATGGTCTCTAAAAGATAGCTCTGGCGCTTCTCCGCATCCTGGGACTTGACAATGTCTGTGAAAATGAAGTCCTCAAACTCTGAAGCTAGAGGGATCCCAAGGGAGCAAACTTTGTCAACGAATGGGAGCACCTCATCAGCCCCTGAACCGCACAAGGTGAAAAACTTGACATAAAGCCTCTGGAGCTTCTCAACAGCCTGTGTGATCTGGAATCTGATTGGAGACATAAGCGGAGCAGTCTTTTGAATGGTCAAACACTCTTGAGCCAATGAAAACAACTCTGGCATGAGTGGCTTCTGTTCCTTGAACCACTCAGCATCACGAGAGGCAATAGAGGCAACCAAACCAGTTAGGTTGGCAAACTTAGTGCACTTGATCTCTGGCTTAGCCTCTTGGTTTATTGACTGCATCAGAGTCGAGATGTTTGCCTTGGCCTGCTGCAGCAGGGCATCACATTCTGGCAAGGACACAAAGTAGACAAACCTGGTACTCGAGGAACTGCTGCTGAATTTTGAAACAAAGAACTGAATAGCCTGTTCAGAGAACCTGTTCAGAAACTTGGCGATAGGAGCTCTGAAAGGAGAGTTCTGGCGACGGTGGAGATTGTCCTCCAAGTAAAGCAGAGTCTTCATGATCTCATCCATGAACGTATATGCCTTTGGAGGAAGCAAATAAAAGATGTTCAGGATGGCGACTATGATCTGAACGGTAGGGTTATTCTCAAGCTCCTGGTTGGCAATCTGGTGAAGAGTGCTGGGTTGAGCCCATGCGTTCAAGTGGTCAAGCAACTTACGACCAATCTCAACCTTGAAGTAGGAAATCAAGAGCTCCAACAAACTAGAAAGAGCCTTTAAACCAGAAACAGCGAGCTTCTTGTGATCAGACAGATTCATCAACATCGGACGCAATCCGTTCTGAAGAAGGTCTTTGGGCAACTTGTTGTTCTGAGCAAGAACAGCCTTGAGACCATCATAGGCAGCGTTGATTATCTCCTCGGACTTCGAGCAGAGAGCCTTGAAGAAAACAGACAGCACACGGATTCTGATCTGAGGGCCACTCTTAGAGAAGTCTGGCTTGATGAGAGCCAGAGACAACAACTTGATACACACAACTCTCAGCTTGATGAGCTGCTGGGCAGTTTTGTGCTCATAAATTCTGTGGGCACTGATGAGTGACTCGTCCTCTGCATCCACAAGGGCATGAGCCTCGGACAGCAAACGCGTCAACTCATTGCTGAACTCCAAGAAAGTGTCACTTAAGCCCAAGCAGAAAGTAATGGCGTCAATGTTTCCGATCTGATTTTGGAATGGGAGAGCACGAAGAGGCTTGGCAAATATAGGAGCAAGGAGAATGCTTTTGCAAGGTCCAATCATGGTGGAAACTGGCACCTGGGTCACGTCAGACAACGTCTGCAGACATTCTTGAGAGGTCTGTCTCACAATCTCGTTCGAGTTGCTGAGGTCGAACACAAGAGAGCTGACAAGTCCCTGGAACGGATTCTGGAAAACATCAGTCTTTGGCAACTCCTTGTTACACTCTCTCAAAATCTTGATAACCAGCTCTTTAGCCACGGCACACACCTCTGATGGGACATCTGGGGCAGTATCACGCAACACAAAGAACATAGCCCTCGAGATCTCCAGCTGTCTGGAAGCAAAGTAAGAGATAGGAATGTCAAGGTCGTCCACCATAGTCTTCAAACCGATACAGCCACCAAGTCTGCTATAATAGGCCTCCTCAAAGCAGCAGTGGATGAACTTAGACACCATTGCCCTCACCATGGGGAAAGCAATAGCATTCTCAACAGAGCCAAAGAGGGTAACAGCTGCGTTGAAAATAGTTCTGGTGGCTTCAACAGCCTCTTCGCGCACAGACTTGATATAGAAACTCAGACCATAAGAGATGGCGTCAAAGATTGTGTTCTCGCTCAATGCAATCTTGCCCTCGTGGCTATTGACAGAGAATGGTCTGTTGAACATCCTCTTTTCTATAACGTTCTTGCCGAAATACAACAGGACGAAGTGGTTGCAAAGACCGTGGATGAGCTCCTTTGCCTCGTCCTTGACCTCATCAATAGACACAGAATAGAAAAGAGCCTCCATCAAACGCAGTAACAGCTTCTCTTCTCTCTCAAACTTGGCAATGTCCCTGATAGGGTCAGCGGAGAGGCGGTACCTGTCTTTCTCCTTGTCCTCCTCGGTAACGTCTGAGAGCAACACCTCGATGGACTCTTCAACGCGTGCAGCAAGGTCGTCAGGGATGTCATCTGCATCAATGAACAACTTCAATATCGATGTCAAATAGCGGAAAGAGTTGACCCTGTAGTGAGACTTGTAGCGTGGGTCGACGAGAATCGACAACGCAGTTGTGATACCAGACGAGATTGAAACAGGCGTCATGTCCTTGAAGCCTTCGATGGAGAACAGAGCTTCGATCTCCTGACTCGTTGGAGTACTACCTTCCAGGTTCTTGTGCAAGGAGATGAAGTTACGGTTCCTTCCACCCAGCTTACCGAGGATGCGCAGAGTTGTATGTGAGTGCTGGTGGTAGTATGGCAAAGGTCTCAAGTGGCGCCATAGAGCTTCCATAACCTCCTCAATCACAGGCTCAATGATTGGATCAAAGTACTCCGCGGTCAAGTTATCAACACAGAGCTCCAATGTTCTCAAACCTTGGCTGATGAGTTCCTGGGAGCCGTTGAGTGCAAAGACAAGAGGTCTCATCAGGTAGCTGAGGTGAGGAACCAAGACACTCAATCTAACAGGAACAGTCAAACACAACTCCACGTATATGTCGCGCTCCTGTGGACGTCTAGCTGTCTGTATCATCCTATTCAAAGACTCCAGAAGAACCTGCAAGAGAGGCATGATCTCTTTGTACAATGCCTCGAATCTCCCACCACCGATACTCCTGAACAACGTCCTGATAAGGTAGAAATACACGATTGGTTCCTGGGCTGTTGTAGTGAGCTCCAGCGACTTGAGTATCAAGCTGTTCAAGTGAGGAAGGATCACAGTCTCGTTGGCAGATGGGAACAGGTTCACCGACATGAAACACAACTTGAACAAACGTATGAGGATGTTAGACTTGATGATATCCACCTCTCCGAGTTCGTCCAGCTTGGATTTCAAAAATTTGATCAGGATACCTGAAAAGTTGGAAGAGGTCACCTCACTGGCCAAGAAGAACTGAGGGATGTGCAACAAAGCGGCATTCTTGAGCATCGCCTCATACATTGCTGGCATCTCTGCATCGACAATTTCGTTGAATGAGGCAGGATCGATAGGGATAAACATTGCTGCGAATATCTCCATCAGATCCTTCTCCTCCTTCGACGAGGTGATAGGCAAGCTTGGACCGCTGATGTCAAAGGACTGGCGCATGACAGCGGGAGGCACAGTGGGCACCGAACTCTGGAAGAACCTGAGACCAGTTATACACTCTCTGTAAAGCTCTCTGAGTATCTCCAGCTCCTCATTGGTGAAGATGCGCGCTGACTCATTCCAGGTTTGTGGGTTGTAGTCCTTGGATGGTGGAGGGTTGCACTTCTTGAGTCCAAAGACGACAGACTTTAGGAATGTCATCAACGTGCGGAACAGGTAACGAGAATCCTTGTATGGATCCTGAGTCAGTGGAGACACCAAGATCGGACCAGAGCGCTGAATATCAAAGAAGTTCAGCTCATCATCCTCGGACTCCTCGTCAACTTCCATTGACTCTTCCTTAACCTCCTCAATAGGGGACTCAGGCTTCTCAAATTTGTCTTGAGAGGGGAGAATGCTGTTGTGACCGATAACTTCCTTTCTGGTCTCAAGCTTAGCCTGCGCTTTCTGTTCGAACAGTTTGTGATGGTGCATTATATTGTCATATTGGCGGTTCAAAGCCTTGAATCTCTTGCTGTACGCATCAATGATCATCATGAAGAGCTGTCTGCCTTCGTACTTGGATTCCAGGTTCATGATTCTGTCCACCAAGTTCAACAGCAACTTCGCACTCATAATCTGGACTGTGAGCGCCAGAGATGGATCCTGAAGGTTCTTGCAATATATTTCAACGCTCTTCCATATCTGTGGAGGACTCAACTTGGAGCGAACGTTGTGAACAAAGTCTGCCACAGTAGAGTAAGCCAGTGGCCTAAGAGTCTCGTGTGCAGTAAGACCGTCACCAATCAACACACGCTCGTCGAAGAACATATTAATTTTGGGAATGAACATGTCTCTGAAATCAGTTGAGAGGATGTGTCTAGTCGCATGAAGCAGCTCCTTGCGCGCGGCAGACAACTTGCTTGGACAGTCTTGCAAAAGTCTGATAATCAAGTCTGGAATCTTAGAATGGTACTGCTTCAACACAGCCTGTGTGTTGCGACGGATAAAGATGTATGCGAGGAACGATGCAGCCTTCACCTGACCAAGGATGAAGTCACCGTAGGCGTCCTTGTTCTCTATGGCTGGAGAGACAGAGATGAGATATTCACCCTTGGCCTGGGCCTGAGCGTGGGCCTCTGCCTGCTTAGGGGCCTGTAGCGTCAGAATATCAATAACGTGCGGAATGTACACCGGTAGCGAAATGTCAAACAGATCCTTGTATGAGGAGTAGAGGGAAACCATAGTGATCGGACACTCGGCCAGAGTCTTGAAAGAGTGAGACGCTCCGGCAAGCTGGTGACTGTCCTGCTCCTCAGACTCGGCTGATGGAGACTGGAGTCCAGCTTCCACCTTTTCCTTGGACTCGTTGGATAGACCAAACTGCTCCTCTACCACCTCGGGGATGTTGACGTATATCTGGTTGATGAACTCCACAAACGGAGCCACCTTCTCGTAAAAGTTCGCCTTGTAAGCCTTGTGCAAGGACGTGATAATCTTCATGCACTGAACACCGTTCTCCTCGTTCTCTTCTTTGAGTGTTTCCGTGAGCTTATCCAGTACCTGCTCGGCAAAGGGCTGGAAGGTCTCGTTGGCGGGCATGCGATGTATAATCTCCAGCACAAGGTGTCTCAGTTTTTGCTCGGATGAGTTGCTCTGGAAGCTCACCGGAGTCTGATCAAGCTGCGTCATCAGTGCAGGGATCATCTTGGTGAGCAAATACTCGTTCTCCTGAGTACCATGGTAGGACTCGAGCGTTTCGCAGAGCTCCGACAAAACAGAGTGTTTATCCGTGAAATTCGACGATTCATCGAGCAATCTCGACGCAAATGAGTCGATGTGAGCCACGTACGCCATTTTCGATACCCGGACACACTGTTGGACAGTATAAGTGCTTGTATTCGAAAGACACCTATGTTATGGCCTCGCGCTCTGTGGCCCTTGGGAGAAAAGTGGGAATCGAGTTTGGCGAAAATTCGGGCAGCACGTGACTTTCACGTGACTTCATATGTTTTGGATTGTCGCGAAAGACTACAGAGTTGTTGTTGTTGTTGTGACAGAAATCTATAACAAATCATTAATCGTCATTATGTATAAAATGAAGTAGAGAGACAAGACTCAAAGATAAAGGAAATATGGGATATGTGTAAGAGCCTTTTTCTCTGAGCGAGCAGTGATGATACAAAGAAAGAGGTGCTTAAACCTTGAAGGCAAGGCCTGGAGTGAATCTCTGGTCGTACATGTCGTCAACCTCCTCCAAAGTCAAACCCTTGGTCTCAGGAACACAGAAGTAGACAAAGAAGATGGAGAAGACAACACAGCCCATAAAGACGTAACCGTAGGCAAAGTGAATGGCCTCGGTGATGAATGGAGTGAAGAAGGCAATAAGGAAACCCCACATCCAGTTGGCGGCAGTGGCAACGGCCATACCCTTCTGTCTGACACGGAGAGGGTAGGTCTCAGAGACAACAACGTAAACACCTGGGGCCCAGGTGGTGGCGAAACAGAAGATGAAGAAACAGGCAAAGGTAATCATACAGTTACCGGCACCCTTGGAAGTCTCACCGTCGTAACCGTTAGGGTAAAGTCTGGCAACACCGACAGAGGCAAAGACAACAAGACAGGCAGTCATGAGAACAGAACCACCGAGCAAAGTCTTTCTTCTACCGAATCTCTCGATAACCCACAAACCGACAAAGGTAGAGGCAAAGTTGACAATACCAAGGACAATGGAGGTCTCAAAAGAGTCAGTCATACCGACAGCCTTGAAAACAGTGGTACCGTAGTAGAAGAAGTAGTTGTTACCAGTAAGTTGCTGGAGGGACTGGAGCATAACACCAATGAAGACACGGTAAAAGATCTTTGGCTTACCGGTAAAGATCTCACCCCAGCCACCGTTACCGGCGAGCTTTTCTCTCTCAATACCGTTGTAGATGTTGTCAATCTCATCGTTGACAAATGGGTGGTCGACAGTAACCTTGTTAACTCTGGCAAGGGAAGCTCTGGCCTCCTCGATCTTACCGTTCTCAACGAGGTATCTTGGAGATTCAGGCATGAGAGACATACCGAACATCATGAGAAGAGCCCAGGCGAAACAGAGACCAAGTGGAACTCTCCACTGGACAGAGTTGGAGTAGGTCTTGGTACCGTAAGTTGTGCAGTAACCCAAGAAGATACCGAGGGTGATCATGAGCTGGAAACAGGAAACCAAAGTACCTCTGATCTGCTTTGGAGAAGTCTCAGAGATGAAAAGTGGAGACAGGACAGAAATGGCACCGACAGCCAGACCAGAGACGATACGGCCGATGAAGTACTGAACCCAAGAGGAGACAGAGGCAATCTGGATGACAATACCAACGATGTAGACAATCATGACGATGGAAAGACCCTTCTTTCTACCGTAGATGTCACCAAGTCTTCCGAGGGTGATACCACCGATGGCACAACCAACGTTGAAGATGGAAACAACAAGACCAGTTCTCACATTGGAGAGGTAGTACTCGCCGGAACCGTTAACCTGACCGAAACGTCTCTTGAAGTCGGACATGTTGACGAAACCAGAAATGGTACCGGTATCCCAGCCGAAGACGAAACCACCAAAGGCAACCAACAGACAGAGAACAGAAACCAAAGCGTAGGCAGTGGCAGGCTTCTCTGGAACTGGTGGAAGTGGTTCTTCCTTCTGGCCCGCAGGATCCTCGTAGACGTTTTGTGGTGGAGGAGTCTGACTCTCAACCTCCTTGTCAGACACCTTAGAAGCGTTATCGTTTTCAGACATAGTTAAAGTGTAAAGATATTCTTGGGAAAAGAAAACAGAACGAAATAAAAGTTTCAGAAGGGGCGAAATCCCACCTTATTTATAGACCTCGATGTTGCCGGCTCTTTCCTGAGCAGTAAAAAAAAAAATATGGAAAATTGCAAAAAGAAACGTGCATGAAAGCCAGCTGATTTTTCCGGTCGTGACACCCCTACCCCCAGCCCCCGTACTTCCCCGGTGGAGAATCTCCATGAATTCGGCCGGTTTAGGCCCATTTTTCACCCAGTTTTCGAGACCTTACTAGGCGAGATCACGCGGGCGATCTACACCAAAAAAAGTCTCGCGACTCAAACAGGGGAAAAAAGTCCCTCAACGGAAGGCCATTAGTTTTTCCCGTACTAATAATAATCTCTATTTTATTCTGCCGTTACACCCCCTTTCTGCAACAGCTGATTTTTTTTTGATGGCATGATCATAGCTTATGGTTTGTGCTACTGCTTCACGAGTTTCACTATGTGCAAATGATCAACACGTGAATGCCGACAAACGGAAAAAAATCGTTGAACAAAAAAAAATATCCGAAAAAGAAACAAGTTAGAGCGGTATGCACAGGTCCGAAGTCGTAATGAAACGGGTAGGGTCTGCCAATGCCTTAAAGGTCACCTGGGCCGGCAGATCTCATCAACTAACGGGCCGGCCCGCTGGCAGTATACTCGTTATTTGCATGGTTTGAAAGGCTAAGATTGGGAAACAAGTGCCCTCGAGTTACTGCCGCTGCACGTACTTGGTGTATCGCTAAAAGTTGTCTGGAAAGAAAAGGGTTCTGGTAAACATTACCCAAAACAAGAAGAGTCGAAGCGCCGAGCGCGTCGTTTCTTTTTGCAGAATAGTTTTTCCGGTCTCACGTAATCACGGTGCTGTTTATTCCGGCCCAAAAAATGATGATGGCGATCTAAAGCGAAAACACCCTTATTTTAGTCGGGTATTTTTCGAAAAAGAGCCAAGTCAGAAGTAGCTATCGATTCCGGCTGATCTGAATGTTTGGAATATTGGAAAAGTCGAAGAAAAAAGCAGGAAGCAGAGGTTAAAAAACTCGGGTGAGCGCTTTTTTTTGCACGTCGAGCAAAATTCAATTTCGGAGAAATTGTCGAGAGGTTGGGTTGGAATGCTTAGCCATTTCCGCCTGAATTATCCACCAATCTAAACCGCAAATCTCCGACCACCCCTCACTGGGGACCGGATAAAGTGGAGCAAGATGCGCGGGGCTCCTCAATGGTTAGAGAGGGGCCCGCGCTGGAGTTTTCGGCTCCAGGAACATCCGACTCACAGGTTGAAATTTTTGCACCCATTTTTCCAATTTTTTTTTCTTTTTTGAATCTGATGCCCTTATTCTCCGATGTTCGGCATATACTCACTGTCCAAATGACGTTCTGAAGGGGGAGAGCAGGGTGGGTTGATGGTGATCGCAAAAAAGCCGCTGAGCGGTCCCACTACTGTAGCCGTCTCATAGCACTAGTCATTCATTACTGCATTATATCCCATGTTGTGTGGTTTTTGTAAGTGGAGTCATTCTTGCAAGTGAAGCTTCTGTAGCCCCTGGTACAGGTTGTACAGGTGCAGATAATCCTGTAAGCTCACATATTGATCCTCTGTATCAGCCTCGTTGAACAAGGTGACGGACAGTGGAGACATGCCCAGCTGTTCAGCCTCGACGTATGCCGTCTCGAGAGGCGCCCATAGCGCGTTTGGGTTCATCTCGGACCTGCCGGCATCGTTTTCTTTGTCTCCGACTTCCCGGATTGCGTCCTCCACCAATTTCTCGATCTGCCTTTCAAGTGCCTCATCGAGCTCGGCGTCCGGCGTAGAGGAAAATGCGGGATTCTCGCCTTCCGAAGGTATGCGAACAATGACGTGAGCGGCACTGTTCTCCTCGTTCTCCTTTGTGGGTCTGTTCTGGGGTACAACCTGGGCAACCTGGGCCTGTTTCGCAGGCAGCGTCGCCTTGCTGTTCTCGGACGCGTGTCTGAAGAGCGTACTGAGGATTGGGCGAGAGGCCGTGGGCTCCTCTCTTTTGGCGGTCAGAGTGGGGTTGACATTGGGCTCGGCAACCTTATCCAAATCGTCAAAGTTGAGCTTGGCGGTGTGCTGCCAGAACAAACCCAGCAGATTGTGGTCGGGCGTACTGGACCTTGTTCCGAGTCTGGATGCAACCGCGGAGCTTCCTGTGGGTGCTCTGGAGGTTGCCCTACGCGTGGACGAGAAGGTAGGCAACGCGTAGTGTGGCACACTCACGGGGCCTGGCCTTGCAATGACAGCCATCGTGGGTGAATGAGTGATTGGGAGTTTTTTGCCTTGTTCTTCGAAAGAATGATAAGTCGTAGGAGTAAAAGGCCGCTCAGAGTTTGGTTGTGTTTCGGATTTGTTAGAAAATCCAGAAGTTTGTAGAATCTCAGCCAAACATAAACACTGCCCATGTTAGATTTGAAGACACCTACCGCAAGGAATAATGACAGAATACACCACTTTATGATCTCTACAAGTCTATCGGTTGACTGATATTTTATCAGTGTTGGGCAGAGGTGCTGATTGTGTGTGGGAGGCTCCTCGCGCTCAAGTGGAACAAGGGCAATGCACCTACGCCGCTCTCACAGGTACCCAACAACGTCACTACTGCACTACATGACTTCTCAAGTGACGCTCCTTACGAGCTCGACGCATTATTTTCACGGCAGTCTGTGCCATTCACGAAAGCCTGTGTCAACGTCTGTGGGCTCCCTCCGAACCATCATTCTATGCGGCCACAAATCAATTCTCACACTACTAAGGTAGAAAAAAAATTTCAGGAAAAAAAAGTTTGCCCTCAGCGCTCGTTTCCACTTCCAATCCACAACACAAACAAACAATGGGAAAGGCTAAGAAGACAAGAAAGTTTGCGCTGGTGAAGCGCGCTATCAGCGCCAAGGATCCAAGATTGCAGAAGAATCAGAAGGAGGCACCTAAACAGGACAAAGACAAAGAACTGGTTAGAGAAGTACCCCAGGTATCTTCGGCTCTGTTCTTCCAGTTCAACGAAGCAATCAAGCCACCATACCAGGTGCTGATCGATACCAACTTCATCAACTTCAGTATACAGAAGAAGATAGACCTCGTCAGAGGCATGATGGACGCGCTGTACGCCAAGTGTATCCCAATAGTGACAGACTGCGTGCTCGCAGAACTCGAGAAGCTCGGTCACAGATACAGAATCGCACTCACGCTTGCCAAAGATCCCAGGGTACAGAGGCTGACATGCACGCACAAAGGTACCTATGCCGATGACTGTTTGGTCAGCAGAGTCATGCAGCACAAGTGTTACATCGTGGCCACAAACGATGCCGACCTCAAGAGAAGAATACGAAAAGTGCCAGGTGTGCCAATAATGAGTGTTGGCTCCCACTCTTATGTCATTGAGAGGCTTCCAGATGTATTTTAGGTTCGTACAAAAACATTTCCCACAGGCTGTTATACGCGGGGTTGTAGAGAGGCGTGTAGGCGTGTAGAGAATCAAACAGAGGGGCAGAAGACGCCACGGGATACGAGACAAGGCCCTTTTTCTCTCTAGTACCAGCAGGTATATCCGGAGCAATCAATCAAGCCGATGCAGTTCACAAGAGAGGATGTGGAGCAGCTGGTTTCCGAAGGCTTCTCCGTGGAGACTAGCATCGATGCGCTCAAGCAGTGCAGTGGCGACTTGGAGCTGGCAAAGCAGTTCCTGAACTCACAACCACACTTGCACTCTCCTTTCGACGGAGTGCGTACCTCCGTCACAGACGCAAGCTCGACATTCAGTGAACAATCAAGCGTGCATCAGCTGATCAGATCGAGGGTGGATACGGTGTCCTCAGACAGCCCATCGTGGATGTCGTCTGACCAAGAGTCGCTGGCCCACAGACACACTGGTCTGCGTGAGGTGGTCGGACCATTTGCAGACCCAGAGCATGATGCATCGCTGTCTTCTTCAACGTCGTCATCCGTGTCGTCCGAGGCTGCATCGTCGTACGCGTACTCGAACGCGTTCAAAGACGTCTCGAGGCTCAAGAGGGCAGTGGACGACCCGGTGATCATTGTGCCCACGGGAGAAGAAAAACCAGAAGAATACCTAGCTGCGCTGTTTACAATCTTGGGAAACGTCCCCAGTGTGAGCAACGCTCTGCTGAAACACAACTTTGAACAGTACGAGTTCAAGCCCAACTGGTGGACAGAAGAGAGCACCTCAGATTCAAAGGAGCTTTTTGCGGTTGAGGTTCAGAAGGCACTTGCCTCCATAGTGCATGGAGACCGTGCTTTCCTCTCAGTGAACATGCTGACGCAGAGTCTACCATCAGAGGTTGCTTGCTTGCTGGAAGATGAGACCCTCGATGAGTTTTTACCCGCAATATACCTGTCTCTCAAGTCGCAACTTGCTGAGTTTGGCAACAAGGACGACATGGAGAAGATATTCCAGCCCACACTTCTTCTGCTACAAGACGAGAACGGGGAAAGTGAAGTTGCGGGCTCCGAAAGAGCAGGTGTATTTCCCATAGAATCAGACTCGTTCCGTGGTTCGCTGTACAAGATCTTCCACTCGCTGCTATGGGGTGACGACTTTGAGAGACTTGGAACATCGGGGATAAGCCAGGTTGGAGATATTGTCACTGTTGTGCTTCTGGGAGATGGACGTCCCAACTACTCACGCAGAGGAGTTGAAATACCGGACACATTCTACCCACAGATATACACGGAGGAGTACCAGCATCTGATCCAGAGTGCTATCGATACACACGATTCACTGAAGATCAAGGAACACGGACTGGCCAACACCACAGCCGATCTGACGACTTTCAAAGGTGCACGCGTGGAGACTTTCCTTCAAACGGCGGTGAAGCATCTCCGTGGTCAGACCGAGAAAATCAAAATAAAGGAACAAGAAGACGAAGGAGGAGAAAGAACACCAGTGGAACAGGCACTTGACAACATGACTTCGATAGTGAAACAGATCATGTCCAAGAAGAGCGATATCTTCGATGAAAGAACGTCCATAAAGGACACACTGGAGACGTTGGACGTGTATGACGTGAACAGAATGATGGAAACTCTTCCTGAAAAGCCCACTCCGTTCAAGCTGGTTGGTACAATTTTCAAACAGACGGAGTATGCTTTCCTCAAGAGATCTCAGGGAAGCGAGGAGTGGTGCAACGTACATGTGTCTTTTGAATACGGCATTGACCCAGAGATAACGCCTACAAAGTTCGAGCATGTACAAGACTCAGTGAAACAGGATACAAGACAGGGATTTGACCATCCTATAGTTCTTGTGTACGTCAAGTCCAGTGCTCTAGAAGCAGAAACCGCCGAACTCAACGGGGGATTGCAGGAGTTCATCAACGCAGACGAATTCGAACTTCAACGGTCTTTGGAAAACTACCAGAACCCTATCTCTCTTTCTGAACAGGAAGACGAAGAGGTGCAGGAAGAACAACCTGCTGAATGATGTGTACGAGTATGTTCAAAAGAGACTAATTCAAATTCACTTTTTATTCTCAGAAGAGAAAAAGAGCATGTAGAAGTAAGGATTCCCATGAAATTTCACCTGAAAAGCAAATAAAAAACTAAAAACCTTAAAAAAAACAGAGACAAATCAAACAACTCCGTATGTCTTGCGGTAAGGATGACGAATGGAATTCATTTCTAGCTCATTTTCAGCCACGCTGAAAACCGTAGTAACGGTTTCATCACCCTTGATGTCGTTTTTGGTTTCCGGTTTTGAACCAGTACCGGAAGTTGTTGTGGTTGTCGTTGTTGTTGTATCCAAATTGTCATCATCAAAATCATCATTATCGTTACTTGTATCAAAGTCATCATCATCCAATTCCAGCCAGTCAACGTCGGTGTTCACGTAGTGATTAAACCAGTAATCTGTTCCCATTGCAGGAACCGACGACGAAACAGTGGCGCTGGAATTGTTCTTCATGGGTGTTGTGATGGTGGTGGCTGCTTCTGTGTTAAGCAGTCTTCCACGGCTCTGCTTGTTGTTGTGGTTGCCATCGCCCGAGGAGGACGACGAAAGCAGAGCATCAGCACGGCTGTTGAAGGATCTCCTCACAGGTTTTCTGAAGGGATGTCCTTGTCTATGGTGTGGTGGGATGTATACCCCTGCCTTCTTACCAACACTAGAACTAACTGCAGAGTTATCAGTAGCATTGGTGGTAATGGAGGACAACTCCGAACCAAAAATATCATGCTTTCCCAAGACACCAGACACAGTGGTAGCAGTGGTCTGTGAGGAGGAAGCACTGACATTAGTGGCAGCACTAGTTGTCTTCACAGGAGAAATAAAAGATGGTAAGAGAAGGGAAGGATACATGGCATGTCCGTTTTCCTCCTTCTTGTCCGTTTTGCTCTCGGACCTCTTGGTCCAGCGAGACTGCGGGTCGTTGTGCTGAGAGTCTCCATGTTCAGCTGCCGGCGTATGACTGCTATGAGAGTGAGAATCCTTTGAGAAGTCATCATCCAGGATGAACAGCTCGTCATCTCTGTCAGAGGGAATATCCTCGAGCTCTGGAGAGTCATCTCTAACCGGTCTGGAGAGTGGCGAATTGATGGTAAGCACAGGAGACCTCAAGTTTGGAGGAACATAGAGACCCTGTCTGCTCGAAGACGAGCTATGCAAACGTCCACTGTAAGGGGATTTTGCAGTTGACGCCTTCTGCTCTGGAGTCTTGAAGTGACTACCGTTATGGTAGTTGAAGCTGTTCCTGGTACGGTAGCCACTCTTACCCTTTCTCCAGGCACGCTTATCACCACCGTTGGGGGCAGGCTTAGACTTCGCGGAGAAAACGTTCGAAGAGCGAGCGGCTTCTCTGTGCTTATCAGCATTGTCCAGGTAGTGTTTGAACATTGACTTGGGTGTGAAGAAATCCTGTCTCTTGAACGTCTTGCTGTTGTTGAAATCAAATCTGCGCGCGCTATTTTCGTCGTTGTAGTAGTTGTGGTTGTTACGACGGAACGATGATGGAATGGCCAGTGGCTTGCGTTCGCCACGGAAATTGAACTTCTTGTAAGAGGGGGACTTGGTAATGGTGACAGCCGGAGTTGTCTTGGACTCGTCACGCTCCAGAGTGTTCTCCTTCTGGTCCTCCTCTGGTTGAGGAGTCTCGTCCTCTTCCTCACTCTTGCGGAGATACTCTTCAATGTCAAAGTCAACGGTAACGTGGTCGACTTTGGAGAGTTCCTCCTTCATGAGTGGCAAATTTCTGTTATCTGGATCCAAGGCCAGAGCAAATTTGAGAACCGCAAACAAGTCGTACGACATCGATGGAAAGATGTCAAACAGAGTCTCTCGGTTGGCCGCAAAGTGTAGGAAGACTCTATCCTTGTCAGTGGCGGAGGCAAATGGATTCTTACCAAAGACGATGTTCAGCAGACAGATACCGATACTCCAAAGATCAACTTTCTCTGCATCGTAGCAGTCGACGTTCTTGTGGTCCAACAGTTCGGGCGCCATATATCTCTCACTGCCCACGTCAAAGTCTGTGCAGTATCTATCTGTAGAGGCAAGGCCCCAGTCAGTCAGCTTGATGGTCCAGTCCTCGGTAATCAGGATGTTCTCTGGCTTGATGTCTCTGTGGTAGATACCCAGATCGTGTGCGTATTCAACAGCGTTGATCAACTGTCCAACCACGTCCAGAATGTCTCTGGTTGTTCCCGGACCGTAACCGTTTCTGATTGCGTCATACAAATCTCCTCTGACGCAGTACTCCAGGATGAGGAAGGAGTCAAACGAGTCATACAACTCGGTGACGTTTGGGTGGGAGCCGAGCTTCTTGAGAATGGATATCTCCTGACAGGCCTCTTCGAGAACGGCAGAAATGTTGTAGGTCTGATTGACTTTGTTGTCGTGCTCCTCAGCACCGTCACTCGGGTCCGGACGGTGTTTGAACCTGAAATCGGACGGGTCCTGGGTGATATACTTTACCGCCACAAGCGTATCATTGGCCTTTGTGTCCTTCGCAAGGGTAACTATTCCAAAGGAACCCTCGCTGATATCACCCACCTTGAGGTATCTGTCCCTCAGAAGACCGCCGTCTCTGTAGTCTTTGTAGCTGATCCCCATGCAAACACAACAAGAAAAAAAAAGTAAACACAACCACAGAAACCGAGAAGGGGAGAGAGAACGCAGGTTTCAGGTAGACGAGTGGCTAAAACAGGTCCACCAGGACAAAACAAGGGATGCGAACTGTGGATTGGCTTCGGCGAACCCAAACAAAACGACAAAGAGAAACAAGGGGGCGACGGAGATCACACCAGAACTTGTTAAGAAATATGCAGAAGGTTGGCGCCTTTGGAGTGTTTTGGGTTCCAGTTGATGGGTCGGGAGACTTGGAGGTTTGTATTCGGTGTTCTTATATTCTTGCAGGTGGTGAGCTGTCAACGGAGGAATAGAATGATCTAGAGGAACTGCCCCCCTTTTCTCCGCTCACAGTGACTCAGATCCTCACGAATGGGGTGGTCGTGCACTTACAGTGGTCGCGATGGCACCTTCGTGGTTACCCTCCCCTGTCGTCTGATTGGGTGTCAATAAGCCTTGCATGTGAGCCGATGCCTGGTCCAATTGCGGCTCTGAACGATGTGACTGAACCACGGGTCCCTCCAAGGGACCGCACGGACTGGCGTAGCCGGGAGAGATCCCCAAACTGGCCAGGAGAACCGGAAAAACCACAGCCCGCCTTTCGTTGTATATCACTACGTCAGTTTTTCGAAAGCGAATATATTAGGCGTTACTCTTCGTCCCGCGTATCTCCCTCCTCCCGCGCAAAGACAGCCTCGAGATCGACGTGCTGCAAATTGGGGTTGCTCAGCCTGGACTTCCCGCGTTGCGGCTGCTGTTTGCCCTTGTACGGCTTCGTTATCATACCAGTCTGGATCCTGTGTATGCCCTGAGGAGTCCTGTTCAGGCGGGCAGATCTCGGAGGGGGGTAGGCGCGAGCGTTGAGCGGTAGGGTCGCACGTGTAGGAGGGAACCCCGTACCAAGCTCGTATGGCGAGAACATCTGCGGGGCGGGAGGTGGTGGCGGCGGCGCTGGAATGGCATAGTGTGGAGAATAGTAGTCCTGCTGCATGTAGTAGTACTCTGGGTACTTTGCTCCAACAAGTGGTTCATATTCGTCATCGTAGGCAGCGTAACCCACCACCTCGGGTTCAGGTTCATCGAATTTGATCTTGGCCCGAGGAGTAACAGACATGGATATGGGTACCACGGGAGTCGTCTGTTCGAGCAGATATGGGTCCCCGTACGTCCTGTTCAGACCAGCTGAGTACGGATCCATGAACATCGTGGGATGCGGTTGTCCGTATGAGATATACGGGTCACCATATAGTCCAAACGGATGCAGATCTTCCGGAGGGTACATCGCTTCGTTGCTCTCCGGGAGGAAATAGTCCAGGGGGAAATCGTCATCGGGGTCTCCAGAGAACGTCATGCGGTGGTGTTTGATCTGCGAGTCCAGCTGCAGAGGTGACGAGGCGTGGTTGTCGTCGTCCTCCAGCTTGACCCTCGGTGACGCAACGTACGTCGGCACCGGCCGCGTGTCGTCGGCATCAAGGTCCTGGGGCTTGAACTTCTGCTGGTCGAGGTGCGACGACAGCTGGTCGAACAGCGAGTCCGAGTCCGAAGCGCTGTTGTACCTGAAACTGAGAGCAGGCTCTCTGACCGCACGGGTCGAGGCCAATTGGCTCTTGGACTCCTTGTGCAGATCTCTCTCGAGCGCGTCTGTGAACAGCTTGTCATGCGGGACGCTGAACCAGAAGAACACCTTCTGTTTCTTCTGGGTTCTCAGACACTGGTTCTTCTGTAAAAACTTGAGAAAATCCGACCTGGGCTCCTCGAGGATGGCGTCTTTACCACACTTGAGGTTCCGCAGGTCGCTGAATATGCCCTCCTCGAACTTCTTGCGGTCTATCACCTCTCTGCCAAAGTGCTTGAACTTGAAAGCGACACAGCGTACGATGTCCGTTCCGGTGATGAAGTAGAGGTTGTTCCAGAACACACAGCTGACAAAGCCCTCCTCTCTGTTGAGAAAGTACCGTCTGATGATCTGGTTCTCCTGCCAGTTGGCGGGCGCGGTGGCCAGGAAGAACTTGAGATCGTCTATTCGCCTCACAGACTCCTCTGTGGACGTCACCTCGGTCAGCGTGGAGGCCGAGGTGGCTGCAGAATCGACGTCTCGCTCTCTGGACATGTCGAAGATCAATCAAACGCACAAAACAAACACTCGAGACGGATGAAGTGGGGACAGGGCAATTGCGCTTGTGGGCGGTGGGGAGGCAGCACAAATTGGGCAGAAGGGGGTCTCCAGAGGATCTGGTTGGGAAAAGGAGCGACTTGGTGAGCACAAAAGAGACGACGGGAGAAATGTAACAGAACCGAAGAAGAGAGCAACAGGGGATTCGGCGTATGTTTTAATATCTTTTTCCTGAGGCAAGAGTGAGGTTCTAGTCTTTTGGGTCCATGTTTGGGAACCCAATCTGAAACACACACAGATTGCGGGAGCGTGTTTCAGAATGCAATGCCTCTTTGCAGGCCTGTTTTGGAATATCCAAAGCGGTTTTAGTTTACTTTATTGGGGAAACGTTATTTTATATACATCCTTCTATGACCTCACGCGAATGCTCCAGCAGAAGTGGCTTTCCGTACAGCATCTCTGCGAGCGAGTTCTCTCCCTCGTTGACGTGTAGAACAGCGTACACGAGCGCAGCCAGCTTGATGTCGAACGCACCCGGCTCTCCGCCCGTACCAAAGAAGAACTTGAGGTCTCCGCGCTCGGCCAGACACTCCTGGAGAGTGGCCAGCGCCCCTTTGCACCGGGCCCTTATGGAGCTCGACTCCTCGGCCAGTCTGCGCTTGTGCAGTCCGCTCGCCATCTTCCAGTCCGCGTAATCTGCGCTGTAGTGCTCAAACGTGGCCTTGTTGCGCAGATGGAAGCCGTTGCGTCTGAGCAGCGACTTGATCATGTCGTGGTGCACTATAGACGTGAACGCTCCGAAATCGGTGGTGTTGCCGCTGTCCGCAACGAGCTTGCCGCAGTAGATACCCAGCTTCTCGTCCACGTCCAGCTCCTCCAGAACGGTGAGCAGCCACCCGTCGTAGAGCGTGGAGTCGCACAGCTCCAGCAGCATGGTTTCCTGGGGACTGACGGAGCTCGCGTTGACGAACTCCTGGATGACAAACGTGGTGCGTATGCTTCTCTGGAGCGCGCGCTGCGGAGCTCCAAGCGAGGCCTTTTCGTCCTCAATGAGAGCAGGCAGTTCACCGTCGGGGGACCCGTGGTACGACAGCACACTGATGACGTTGGCAGTGTTTGTTGGGGTTGGTGGCTTGTCCCTGCGCGAGCGTATGTGTGGAAGCGAGAAGCCGTGTTTGTAGCACAGGTACAGCAGCGCCGAGCTGCACAGCGGATCCAGCGGAATCACATAGTTCTCATCAAACTCCAGCGGGCTCAGACTGTACACGATCAGGTTGAACCACTTGTTGGGAATGTTCTGCTTCGGCCTGGACTTGAAGTCGAGAGTGTACTGGGTGGCGGGCTTGGTCTCCAGCACGCTTGGCGAAGCGGTAAACTTGCGCAGCGGGAACGAGTCAAAGATCTTGCGCACCGGAGCAGGCACCGATCCTATCATATTGCGATGATATGAGCCTCGCTTGTGGGACAGATCACCTTTTCCTGGACAAGGGTGGGATCACAAGGTGGGAGAGAGGAGGCGATGAGCAAATCAGAGGGCCGGGAGCAGATTTTCGGGTTATCGTCATTCGTTATATTTTTTTTTCTCTATGAAGGGCTACTTTTCCAGATCTCCCAAACTGCTCTCGAGATCGCAAACCACCTTGAACTTCTCCGAGAGCCGTGTTTTGGTGTTGGCTATCTTGGTCTGCAGAGCGCTCTGTAGGATGCCCTTGCTCTCGTCTATGGACTTGCGCAGACTCTCGATGTACCACGTCTTGAAGTGCTCAAGATAGCGCCCTGCGTCTTTGCTGATGTTGTTCAGGGTGATCGCCCCACTCAGCAGGAATATCGCGGCCCCCGTGTTGAGGTCGATATGGCCGTAGAGATTGAGCAGCGAACACACAAAGAACACAGGCAGGTTGACCTTGGCAAGATTGGCCAGGATCGACCAATTGACCTGTTTCTGCAAAGCCACCAGCTTCTCGTCAATGGCGACTCGCTTGACCGCCTCGATGGGCGACTCGTCTGCAGTGTACGACGGCACAGACGTCACGTACTCGTCGCTGCTGATCTCACCGGGAAGAGAGTCAACTTTACCCAAGAGGTAGTCGAACCTGGCCTGGGACGACGACAGATATCCTGTTCCAGCTGGCGCAGAAAACCAGCCGGACTGCTGCTTTACTGGGCTGAACAACGCGTTGCCAAGGACAAGATCGTACTCGTCCACGTTGAGCATGATCCTGTGTATCTTCCCGTAGCTGTAGATGAACTCGTTCTCCAAGAATGGTATCAGCTTGGACTGCAGCTCGAGATGGGATCTCTGCGCCCAGTCCTGGATCTCGTCTGCCAGCCTGATCTCTCGTTCGTCGAGCTTGGCCATGAGACGGTCGATGAACAGCTGCGACGACATCTTCCCGCCTGCAGACCCAAGCTCGGAGTACATCTCAAACACGAGACATTTCAGCAGAGACACAAGCGGCTTGTTGCCGCTGGTCTGCTTGTTGATCTGGTAGAACAGCGAGTTGATGTTTGACTTCTTGGTGAGCTCCAGGAACTCGGTGGAGTTGGCAGTGGAGGCCATGAGCACCTCGTTGGCACGGCTTGCGCTTTTGAGATCAACCACTATCTCCGAGGTGGGGGTGGCCAGAACCGTCTCAACCTCGCTCGAGTTCAGCACAGGTATGATGGGCCAGCTTGCGAATCTGGACTCGGGCACATCGCCGCTGGAGGCCTTGGCGTATATGATCAGATCGCAGTTGTGCGTTCCCTGCAACGTGGGAGGCGTGGTCAGCTGCAGCTCCGAGATGCCCTCGACACCCACAGTCGGCTTCGTGACCACCGCCTCGGTGCTGATCTCCACAAGCTGTATGTCTTTGAAGCTCGACCGGTCGAGCGCACTGTCGTTGTCGTCCTTCCCGCCGATCTTGCTGTGGTAGGCGGGTCTCAGGTCTCCGCTGAGAAAGGGCGACGGAACACGGTACAGATTGCCCTCTCCTGACTCAAACACGTCCACCGCAGCCCCGTACTTGATGACGTTGACGGTGTCGGTCGGTCTGTCCCGCAATTGCGCATACCAGTGCTTGAAGTCCAGCGGGTCGCACAGCAGCACGTTCGACAGCAGGTTTCGCAGCGCCGGGTCTGACGAGAGCACCCCGACCCGCGCACAGTAGCCGTCCGTACCGCATGTGTCCAGGCCCTGTTCCAGGGTGTCTATCTTCTCGGCGATGCTCTTGTTTGTGCCGAACTTGCTCTTGGCCAGATCCAGCTGCTCGCGGATGGACGCGAAGGATGCGCTCGAGGCCGAAGACGCGCAACGCACCCGTGTCAGCCGAACAGCCCTCGTAGCGGGAGTCCCTAGCTTGAACATCGGCCAATGTATTTCTAATTTGCGCCGGGAAAAAAGGCCCAATGCGATGTGCTGCGAGGAAACAAGAGCTGGACGAGTAGCAGGCGCTGGAAAGGCCCTGGGCCCGGGTTCGGCTTGACAGAGACAAGCCGTGCCACCTTTTGTTGCCACGCTTTCTTTCCAAACGGCCAACGATGTTCCGTTCCGTCAGGCGATTCAGCGCGTGTGCTGCGAGACTCCACGAGAACCCACTGGTGCGTACGGCTTGGGTGGCTGTTGAGCTTTACTAACCCTCCAGGGCATACCGCGAAAGTCTGCGGACGCACCACAGATCCCCAAGAGAGGCGGCCTGCCCATCCGCCAGCGCATACCGGGCGTCAACAAGATCCTGCTGGTGTCCTCGGGCAAGGGCGGGGTGGGCAAGTCGACTGTGTCGGCCAACCTGGCGGTCGGGCTGTCGAAGCTGGACCTCACGGTGGGTCTGCTGGACGCAGATGTGTTCGGACCCAGCGTGCCGAAGCTCATGAACCTCAGCGGCGAGCCCCGTCTCGGAGACAACAAGCTGATGCCGCTGGTGAACTACGGCATACAGACCATGTCGATGGGGTACCTCATTCCGACCGAGCAGTCGGCCATCGTGTGGAGAGGCCTCATGGTGATGAAGGCGCTGCAGCAGCTGCTGTTCGAGGTCAACTGGCAGAACGTGGACGTGCTGGTTGTGGACATGCCCCCTGGAACGGGAGACGTGCAGCTGACCATCAGCCAGCAGTGCAAGGTGGACGGAGCGGTCATCGTGTCCACGAGCCAAGATGTGGCGCTCATAGACGCCCAGAAGGGCATAACGATGTTTGAGAAGGTCAAGATCCCCATCCTCGGACTGGTCGAGAACATGTCGTACTTCAAGTGTCCCAACTGCAACCACGAGGAGCACATCTTCGGAGAGAGCGGTGTGGCAGAGGAGGCTGCGAGGCGCGGAGTTGACGTGATCGGCTCGATACCGCTGAACAAACGGATCTGCATGCAGTCCGACAAAGGCCTGCCAATATCCGTGCAAGAATCCGATCCTCTGGCCAAACCGTACCTGGAGCTGGCCAAAGCCGTGAAATCGAGACTGTTCACGTGAGGCTCACGCCGGGCGGCGCTTAACGTATAAGCTGAAACATAACACCCTGCATTCCCGCTCTTCTTCTCTGGAATACCGCTGTTAACAGAACGAAAGCAACCACAAGACAAAAAAAGGTTTGGCTAATAGCACTTGATCGCGAACATGAGAATATCGACGATCGGATGCCTGGCTGTGGTGTTCGCAGTGACACCCGCAAGCGCGGTGGTTATCCCCTCGAGAGATGAGGAGTACTACCCTGGCCAGGTTCTGGGAGTTGGCGACGTCGGAGCCGAAGCTCCACGCAGAGGAGACATCTATCTCACTCCTGAGTTTGCCATTCCCAAAGACACAGAGGGAGACTCCGTGGGAATGTCCAGCACCATCACCATAACGCTGAGCGATGACGCCGAAGACGAGGTCAAGCACAAAAAGACACCAAGACTCACCGCTCCGGAGTTCAGTATCCCCGGGTACGACACCGTTTCTGTCAGTATCAACACTCCGCACGACAACAGAGGAGTGCAGTACGAGCAGTGGATGTCCCCACAGGGACAGGTCTACTACGTGCCTGCAAGAAGACAGGAGAACGAACCGGTGTTTGGCGCACCGATGTACAAGGCGCCAGGAAACGAAACCAGCTTTTACGAAGATCCCATAACCGGCGCTCAGTTCCAGATAACCTCGTCTCCAGACGACTCTGCGTTTCAGATGTCTGCTGCAGGAGAGGTTCGTCCAGAGGTTGATCTGACCATGCAAGGGTTCCCATTTCACTGGCGCAAAGTTACTGTTGTGGACGATTGTGAGGAGGAGGAAGACCCAAAGCTGCAGGAGGAGAATGAGTTCCCGTACGGAGCGTCCAACTTTGTGCTTATCGGGCTGCGCAAACACAGCATCGAGAACTTCACGATGCCTGTGGACGAGGAGCCAGCAACGGCAACAGCGGATGAGCCGGAGGAATCTCCTGTGGTTGCCTCGGGGCTGAGGTGGTGGCTCAAGGACGACGACTGCGAGGACGAGGAACAGGTAAACGATCACCCATTTGGAACAGATCACTTCCTGTTTGTTGGTGCAGCCTCTGTCAACACGAGCAACTCTTCTACTGCGGTGGCCGCTCCCACGCCGTCTGCAACTCCCGCGGCGTTCGTCTCCGAGCCCCACAATACAACCGAGTCGCGCCACATTGACGAGGACGATGGACTGTTCAAGTGGACCGCACCAGCGATGCCTGATGTGAGAAGAGAGCGTCCCGAGTTTGCCTTCTTCAGAAACCGCTACTCCAACGACGCCAACAGAGAGCCATCGTGGTCCAACTTCGGAGCCGTCGTCGTCATGACGTCGCTGGTTCTACTTGTCTAACGCACAAAATACTTAAATTAGAAAGCCACTATCACTCCTGTAGCGCCTTGAGTCTTTCTCTCATGTCAACAAGCATCTTGTCGTCGTCGTCGTCCGCAGTTTCTGGTTCCAGAACAGGTGAGCTGACTGCATTTGGCAGGTCGATCTTCGACACCGGGGTGGAGACTTTCTTTGGCTCCTCCTTCGTGATGCTCTCCAGTATCTTGTTGATCTCCTCCTCTTCGTCTTCGTCCTCGTACTCCTCCTCTCCCATATCCATCATGTCGTCCACCATCTCCTCCATGACCCCAGCACGCATCAGCTCCTTCTGCAGTTCCTGTACGTTGTGGCTGAAACTCCCCAGGTTCACCAGCTGGTTGACGTCCTTCATTATGCCGGCCGATTTGCCCATCGTGCCTTGCAATTTGAGCATCTGCTGCTGTTCGTTGAGCTGCATGCCTATGGAGTCCATGACCGCCCTGGACGTTATGAGGTTTGTCTCCTGCTTCTGGATATTCTTGTACTCTCTGGCATACAGCCTCGCGGTCTTCAGGTCTTTGTTCTTGACCGCCTGCTTGATGAGCGATTGTGTCTTCTTCGACAGCGGTTTCAGGTCCTGTATGGAACGGTCCACCTGTCTCTTGTTCTTCCTTATGAGTGACTGGCACTTTCTCATCTTCCCACCGTTAGTACGGAAATGGCCAGAGTACACTGCAAAACACATACCTGTTCCTTGGGGTCAGGGCCCCATATAGCCTTCTTTATATAGTCCATGGTGGTTCTAGCGGATGGATTACAGAGAACAAAACAAGGGGGAAATCCCATCTTGGGTGCTCTGCTGCCAGCCCTTATCACAGGAGCGATTACATAAGCGAGAAAACCACATAAAACCACTAAAATACGCCTAAACAGTACAAAAAAACATACACATTATTCCTCCTCTGGCTTGCCGGCAGAAGAGTGGGAGGTCATCGTCTCGAGCTTGTTGAGCAGCTTGCTCTGCTGCTCGTTCTGCTTCTCGAGGTTCCAGTTTTCAGCCTTGTCGAGAGAGTCGTTACAGAACTTGATCACCTTCTGTATCATGTCGAGCGACTCCTGAGCCAGGATGAGAACACGTTCGTTGGGATCCGGTTTCTTCTCGAGGTATATCTTGTAGAACTTGGAGAAAATGCCGTTCCTCTTCTCCTGCTTCTTCTTCTGCCGCTGTTCCTCCTCCTCGTCCTCCTGCCCGAGGGCAGTAGCCCAGTTCACGGGAAGCCTCAGCAGCACTTCACGCACGTTGGAGCGGGCAGGCTCCGGGAGGGAGTTACCAGAGAACTTTGACACCACGCTGACTATCTTCTTGACGGTTCCGATGATCTCCTGCTTGAGCTGTTGCACAAACATGTCGTCCTCGGGCGACACACTAGAGTCTGTTTCCTCCGCAGTCACATGCGTTTCGTCTTCCTTGGCATCGTCCGTAGTGTTTATCGCCGTTACTGACTCCACAGAGTTCGTGCGGGTGTGCGATATCTGGCTGGCAGCATCGACAAACTCGTCGTCGGTGGCGTTCTTGGAACACAGCTCCATCAGCGAGTCTATGCGCGACGACAGCTGCTTGTTTCCGATCTTGAGGAAGTTTATTAGCATCGTCAGTTTCTTCCTGCTCTCGATCGACAGGTTCATTATGCCGAGCTCCTTGATGTCCAGCAGAGCTCGTCTCTGTGCTGCCAGATCGGTTGCCTCGGGTCTCAGCGGAGGCAAGATCTTCTTCAGGTTCGAGCTCGATGGCGTGAGCTTGGGTCTCTTGAAGTTCAGATCCTCGTTGTCCAAACTGCGTTTGCGCCCGTTCTGGAGCTGCTCCTTCGGCTGCTCTATCACGGGCTTGGAATCCACGTGGTTGGTGGCCTGTGTCAGCGTCTTTTCCAGCATGTAGCTGAGGGAGTTCGATATCAGCGGGTGTGCGGTCACCTTCTCCAGGAACGAGTCCTGCAGAGGACTCGTGTGCGTTGTTGTTGTCCCTGTGTCTGCTATGTTCGTGCTTGACGACGATGTGCTCGACACTATATCCGGAGAGCCCTGTTTGAGCTGCTCCAGCGCCTCTATGGCGATCGCGAGGTCCTCATTCTGGTCTGAGGTCATATTTCCGGATTGCGTGAAAATGTGGATCTATCGGCGCCGTCAATCAGAGAGTTCCCGCAGTAGATATATACTCCTCTATACAGGCGAATGACCAACAAGACAGATACCAAGCTACACCCCACCAGCACATCCATGTGCTTGGAGCCTCATAGACTTTTTTTCTTGTTGGGTTTGTCCATGTCGTGCGACAACAAGATAAAAAGGCCGGAGAAATGTCACATTCGCTTTTTACCCCGAGCTCTCCGCACTCGCGCGGGTGATTTGTGCGAGCCCCAACGGATTGTCGAACGCTAGCCTATGGACGTAAAACACACACGAGTGTGGAATTGGTGCTAGTGAACGGGGTGTGCTTCAGATCACATGTCAGCATATCGATGGGGCATACCCCTCCGTGGCCATTGCAACGCATGTAATTTACACTTCTAGGGTGGAGTAATGCGATTTGTTGGGCACCACAATGGGAACCGTTTGTCACATGGCGGCACATCGAATACTCCGGCGTAGAGATCTAGCGGTAGTGGGGCTGAAACATCAATAGCTGACGGGTCTGCGCATCCGCCAGCCCAAACGCCTGGACTACCCGGTTTTTTGGCCAGGCAGGTTTTTGCGACTGTTGAGTACAAGATCCGCATATTATTGAGATCAATATCTTCCAGGGGAAAGGGGGTGACGGCTTTGATCTCTTCGACCGGGATTAGCAGCCGCGCCCCAAATTCCGCCCCACGCACGTGATCTTGGAGGCCACACGACCGCACCGGAGTACACGACCTCCGGGAGAAAGACTTCAGGCCAACGCGTGTCACCGGGCCTCCTTGTTCTGCATCAATTCAACAAAAGACATGTCTCTGTGGGCCGATAAACACCGTCCCAAGTCCCTGGATGAGTTGGACTTCCACTCTGGTATCTCGAAGCGTCTGAAGTCTCTCGCTGGCTCCGGCGATTTCCCGCACCTGCTCGTGTACGGTCCGCCAGGTGCCGGAAAGAAGACGCGTGTTCTCGCCACCCTGCGCGAGATCTTCGGAGATTCTGTGGATAAGCTCAAAGTTGACGTCAAGGTGTTTGAGCACGGATCGCGGAAACTCGAGTTCAACGTGATATCGTCGCCATACCACTACGAGATCACCCCATCCGACATGAGCGGTAACGACCGAATCGTCATACAGGATCTGCTGAAGCAGGTGGCCCAGACCGAGTCGATCGACTTCACAAAGCGTGCAAAGTTCAAGGTGGTCATCATCAACGAGGCTGAGTACCTTACCAGAGACGCACAGGCGGCGCTCAGAAGAACCATGGAGAAGTACTCTGGAAATCTGCGTCTGATCCTGCTGTGTAACTCCACATCCACGATAATTCCTCCCATCAAATCGAGAACCCTGCAGATAAGAGTCCCCGCACCAACCGTGGCCGAGATGGGCACCGTTTTCGAGTCTATCCTCTCCAAGGAAGGCGTGGACTCTTTTGAGAAAGACCCTGTTATACACACAAAGATCGCCGAAAACTCTGAGCGAAACCTGCGGATGGGCATCATGCTGCTAGAGTCGATGCACATGAACAACGACCACATCTCAGCTGCAACGCCGATGATTCTGCCCGACTGGAAGGGTGTCATCAAGAATCTGAGCTCGGAGCTTCTGAAAAACAGAAACGTCCAGATGGTGCAGAGTGCCCGTTCCACCTTCTATGACCTCATAGCACACTGCATACCTTCCAAGCTAATCCTGTCGGAGCTCACATGGGAGCTGTGGGGGCTGCTGAACGGTGTGTCGTCGAGCAACGTGGACAAGATCAAGGGTGATATTGTGGATGCCAGCTCCACGTTTGATGAGCGTTTGAGTCTGGGCCAGAAGGACATATTCCACCTCGAAGGCTTTACCATCAGAACCATGGTTATCCTAGAAAAGAATCTGTAATAACAACACTATTTACTTTCTACCGCTGTACAGCTTATATACAGAATCCCTAGACTTGAGCACGTTGAGCAGCTTCTTGTCTGGGTTTTGCTTGTACTTTGCGAGGAAGTTCTCCTTTGGTGGCAGGGGCTTGATGGCATCCTTGAGACCGAGTCTTGGGTTACCACCACGCTTGACAAACTCAAAGGTGCCAGGCATCTTTTCACCCGCCTTTCTGAATGCCTCGCGTGCAATCTTCTCGTGTAACACAGAGTCTCCACTCACCTCGAAGATGACCTTACCGGTGGGCACACGGACGGCCCAGTAGTCGAAGGGACCTTTACCCTTACCCATACGGGTTTCGTTACCCTTGGTACAGATGGCTATGTTGGTACAGAGTCTGCGCCAGACCTTACCTCCGTATTCTCTGACACACTTGGTGATGACGTTGTCAGCCTCCTTCAGGTGCACAGCAGCCATCCTCACACCTTCGCTCTTGAGTCTGATACCGTAAGATCCAAACGACACAACAGACCCCTTGGCGGATCCACCGGTTCTGACAGGGATTCTACCCTTCTGCTTCTTTTTCTGCACTTTGAAACGCGGAGCCAACTCGTGTGTGAATCTCTTGAATGTGAGCTGTTGGAAAGTTGGTCTAGCCAACACACCAACCCTGTTGAGCATCATTCTGTCGATTTAGCCTGTATTGGATGAATAGACAGAATCGTCGTCGTCAACAAGGCTCGATTGGCCGCTTTCGCTCACCGACTTTTCGACGGTTGGCGCACGCACTCACATCTGTCCGAAATATATCGGGTCAATAACAACGAATGCACCCGCTGAGTGAAGAGGACGAACGATCTATCATTCGATCCCGTCCAGAGACAAGCACAAAGTATTGGAACCATGAGTGTTTTGCTGAGGAGGTTGCCGGTAGTGTCCAAGTCGTGGACGAGGTGTCTCTCAAGTGGTACGTTTTTGGCGCTCTTTTTGTGGACCAGAGTGATACTAACTCAGATAGCTCCGGAAAAGCTCGAGGTCGGAGGCCGTTCCTTTGAGACAGACGAGTGGACGAATGCCACTCCCCGCATCCTGGAGCTCACTTCGCGGAATCTGCACAAAGACGTGAACCATCCAATTGGTATCATCAGAGACCTGATCGAGCGCAAGTTCAAAGGGCTGGGCGGATACACCTTCTACAACGACTTCGAACCGTTTGTCACCAAGTACGAGAACTTTGACGCATTGGGATTCCCAGAAGACCACCCGGGAAGATCCAAATCTGACACATACTACCTGAACGCGAACAACCTGCTGAGAACACACACCTCGGCACACGAGGTTGAGTGTTTCCAGTCATCAAAGACACCAGGATACCTCATAAGTGCAGACGTTTACCGTCGTGATGAGATCGACAAGACCCACTACCCTGTGTTCCACCAGATGGAGGGAGCTCGTATCTGGAAGAAGTCGGACTTCGCAAGCCAGGAGGAGCTCATTGCTCAGCTTGAAGCCGACATCGCTGCTCTTCCAAAGACGAACATGATCGTCGAAGACCCCAACCCTTCGTTCCACCCTGAGAAAAACCCCAAGCAGGACCACATGACCGACCGCGAGACCGAGCTTGTTGCGGAGCACCTCAAGCGTACCATTGAGATTCTTGTGTCGCAGGTTTTCCAGACGGACGAGCCTCTCAAGGTTAGATGGGTCGAGGCATACTTTCCATGGACTGCTCCCTCCTGGGAGATTGAAGTGTGGTGGGAGAACGATTGGCTCGAGTGCTGTGGTTGCGGTGTTGTTCGCAAGCCAGTGCTTGACACTTCCGGTCTCGATGACACCATCGGATGGGCTTTCGGTGTCGGCCTCGACAGACTTGCAATGCTCCTGTTTGAGATTCCCGACATCAGACTCTTCTGGACGCTTGATGCCCGTTTCAAAGACCAGTTCAAAGCCGGTCAGATCACAAAGTTCAAGCCATACTCCAAGTACCCTGGTACCATCAGAGACATCTCATACTGGATCAACGGTGACTACATGATCCACGAAAACGATCTCATGGAGATTGTGCGTAACATTGCTGGGGATCTTGTCGAGAACGTCAAGCTGATTGACGAATTCGTCAACAAGAAGGGCAGAAAGAGTCAGTGCTACCGCATCCACTACCAGTCTATGGACAGATCACTTACCAACGACGAGGTGAACAAACTCAACGACGAAGTCAGAGATACTCTGGTGAGAGACTTCAAGCTGGAACTCAGATAGAAGCATCTTGTACATACTAAACCACCGAAAAAATAGAAATCCTTATCTGCTCCGGGATAGGTCGTGGACTCTGCCGGAACCGGCCTTTGGCCTGCGTTGGCCGGACCTGGACGTTAGATAACTGATCCTTCTGGTATTTCATTACAAATCGCACCGAAACAACCATGAGAGATCGAAACTTGACGATTCTCTATGGGTCTGAGACCGGTAACTCGGCAGATCTGGCACATGTGCTTGCGAGAAAGTGTCGATACCAGCGGTTCAACGTCACGCTATCGTCGATGAACCAGTATGACGCCAAGAAGCTTCTCGACACTTCGGTCCTTGTCATTATATGCTCCACCATGGGCCAGGGTGACATTCCTAGAAACGCAACCAAGCTTTGGAAGTTTCTGCTGCAGAAGAGATTACCGGGAAACCTTCTCAGCCACCTCAAGTTCACAACGTTTGGTCTCGGCGACTCTTCGTACCCGAAGTACAACTATGCCATCCGCAAGATCCACAAGAGGTTCTTGCAGCTGGGAGCGGTGGAGATGAGTCCCAGAGGTGAGAGTGACGAGCAGAGTCCAATGGGCTCCGAGACTTTCTACATCGAGTGGGAGAAGGTGTTCTTTGAGAACCTCGGCAAGCTGTGTGTGATGTTTGATGATATCAGCAACGATACTCTCTTGCCGGCAGAGTACAAGTTTAGAGTCACGGACGAGCAAATAGACACCAGTGCGTCAAAGAAGGTGGCAACATCGAGAAGCGGACTTCTCGCAGGCAGAATTGCTACGAATGAGAGGCTGACTTCTCCTACTCATACACAAGACGTTAGGAGGCTGACAATAGAGCAACCGGACGGGCAGCTGGAGTTCCTTCCAGGTGATACCGTTGCGCTATATCCTGCCAATGACCCTGCTGACGTCGAAGAGCTGCTCAAGTGTCTCAAGTGGGACCACATTGCCGATGCAAAGCTCGAGCTCGAGACCCCTTTGCTGATAGACGGTGGCCTTGTAGAGCCGCTGACGCTGAGATCGCTCTTCACACACCATTTGGACATCAACTCGATCCCGCGGAGATCCTTCTTCCAGATCCTGTATCACTTTTCCAACAATGAGAGACACAGGGAGAAACTCAAGGAGTTTTCCATGGTTGAAGAGAGCGAGAGTCTGTACGATTATGCCAATCGGCCGAGACGCTCGATTCTCGAGGTAATTCAGGAGTTTGAGAGCCTTGAGATTCCGTTGGAGTACTGCCTGGATCTGTTCCCGACCCTCCACCCTCGTCTGTTCTCCATATCCTCGAAGCCTGACGCTCACAGAGTGGAGTTGACCATCGCCATCGTCGAGTACAAGACTATCATACGCAAGATCAGAAGAGGAACATGCACCAGGTGGATCAAGACTCTGGACCCGGGCGATGACATCGTGTTTGAGATACACAGAAACGGGTTGAAGCTGGACTCATCGACCCCAATCATCATGGTGGCTCCGGGAACCGGTATCGCGCCTATGAAATCGCTCATTGAGTACGAACACACCAAGGACACCCCCAGGGAGATGTACCTTTTTGCAGGACACAGATACTCCGACAAGGATTACCTGTACGGCGAGCAGTGGAACGGGTTCGGAGTGTTTCCCGTGTTCTCCAGAGAAGGAGGCGGATACGTTCAGGACAAAATGTACGAGCAAAGGTCACTCGTGAATGATCTCATGGTCAACCGAGCTGCCACCTTCTACCTGTGTGGATCTTCGGGAAAGATGCCCATACAGGTACGCATCACCATAGAGACGATACTGCAGGAGTGCAACGGCTGGAGCGAGCAGGACGCAAAGGCTTACTTACAGCGCATGGAGAATGAGCACCGTTACTTTCAGGAGACATGGTGATATACGAAGAGCGGTGTGTTCTAGTCTATAGAAGAAAAAGTGTATAAAAGAGTCATTTCACGCATTACAACTTGAGTCCGAGAGACAGACCCTTGGACTTTCTTGCGTCAGAAAGAGCAGCGATGATGGCAGCACCGACACCGGAACCATCCTGGGCCTGAACGATGTGGATTGGGTACTCAGTCTCGCCCTCCTTGAGCGGAGGATAGTCAAACACGTCTGCAAGACCCTGAGCCGCACGCTCGGGGAAGTGTGGGTACTTGGCGAAGACGGAGCCGTCAGCGGCGATGTGGCACTTTTTGTGGTTCATCTTCTGGCAGACGGCCGAGATACCGCAGATGGAGATTCTGGCGGCTCTGGTACCGATGAACTCGGACAGCTTTCTCACGAGCTTGCGCTCGTCGAGGGTTGTGTCGATGAAGAGGTGCGAGGAGAAGAGAGAGGCGGCCTCTGGCAGGCTGGACACATCGTCGTCACCCTCGATGATGGCGAGGAAAGAGGTGTCCAGGTGGTATGGAGTGTGCAGCAGCTTGATCTGCTCCGAGTCCTTCTTGTAGTCTCTGAAGATGAGACCTTCGTCGTACAGCTCGCAGAGGATCAGTCTGAGCAGCTCACCGAGGTAGTAACCGGCTGTCATCTTCTCGAAGGCCTGTTCGCCAGGTCTGGGGGATTCGGCGTCGATGCGGATGTCGTACTTGGTGCGTGGCAGCACAACATGCTCGTTGTCGAAGGAACCGTACTCACAGTTGATGAGCATTGGCTCGGTGGGCTTGATGTCGTCGTACAGCTTTCCCTCGAGCTTGGGAATGTTCTGGACACGGTCGTAGTAGGCACCGTTGACACCCGTACCGAAGATAACACCCATCTCGGTGGTGCTGTCGGTGTATCTGGAGGCAACGAGAGTTCCGGAGGTATCGTTGATCAGAGCAACAACCTTGACTGGAACCTTGCGCTCGTTGACCTTCTCCATGAGCATGGGCACCACATTTTCACCTTCGACGCCGGGGATATCGAAACCCTTGGTCCAAGTCTTGAGGACACCAGAGTCGATAGAGGATTGCAGACAAGGGTACGAGAAGGTGAAACCGAGCGGGTAGATCTTTCCCTCAGGAACGCCGTTGGGGTTCTGGTCACTGATGAAATTGCCAAGACACTTGGCAATGAAGTCAAACAGCTCGTCCTTGTTTCTGGTGGTTCTCAGCTCAGAGGGGATGTGGTACTTGGACTGCTCGGTCTCGAACTTGTGGTCGCCGAGAAGCTTCACCTTGACCACTCTGAGGTTGGTTCCGCCAAGATCGATGGCGAGGTAGTCGCCGGTCTCGGAACCATCGGGATACTCCATGACCCACGATGGAATCATGGGGATATTACCACCCTGGACAGAGTTACCCTTGTTGAGCTCGGAGATGAAGTGGGAGACAATCTTCTTGAGGGTCTCGGGGCTGGCCCAGAACAGCTCCTCGTAAGAGGACACCTTATCCTGTAGGGTCTGTGGAAGTGTAGTCAAATCAACTGTGGAAGCAGAGACCATTTTTATGAACTTGAAAAATAAGCAAACTAGCGTGGAGAGGAAAAAAGGGAAGACCCTCGAAAATGCGAACAAGTGGGCGATTGGCAGTTATATATTGTCTAAGTGCCGAGGGAAGGGGGGCGCATCTCACCAAGAAAAACTGCGTGACAAAGATCCCGCCCACGGAGAAATCTCTCCACTTTGTGGAGGACATGGTTTTTCCGGAGAAAAGAAAAGAGGGGGTGTGTACGCTGGTTTGAAAAAATAACCGGATTATTATTATATAATCCGGATTATTTTTGCGTCATAGGGATCACCGGGATGGAATTTAGTGGATGAACTCTCACAGAGTCATGCCACGGTGTTGCATCACTGGTTACGCTAACCATTTGCTCTTATATTCTGCTCATAATGCTGAACGACCCAAGGCATTACCAACATATTGTTTGATCGACATATATTTCATGAAAGAGCGTATCACGTGGTGAGCTCTTCTCGAGGGAGTCAAAAGACTTCCCCTCGTTTGTTTACTTTGGTCCCAGCGCTTCTCTGAGGCAACCAAAAAAAGGCGCGGTCTGGTAGTATCCGAAATCCCAATAACCGAAATAAAAACAGAAATACAATGCGCTGTCTTTATTGGTTCTCTGTTTCCGCTATCCTCTCTACTGCTTCAGCGTTGGTGCTCGACCAGGAGGCCTTGGGTCTCCGCACCACCCGTTTCAAGCGCGGTGTGGAGGAACAGCCCATCGAGCTGCTGATGGATCTCGAGGTCCGCGCTGCTGGGGAGTATCTGGAGAGACTCAAAGAGGGCGACTTTGAAGAGTTTCTGCAGGACATCAAGGGGGAGATCAAGCGCGGGGTCAACACACCTCTCCTCGACAGCTTCAGATCGTTTCTCGGAGTTGTGAAGGATGAAGAGCAGTACGACTACGGAGATGACGTCGGCGAGTTCGCGGGATCTGACGAAGAAGAGGAAGATGACGAGTCGTCTTTGTACGTTCACGATGATGCACGCGCCGACGACAGTGATGATGATGACGATGATGACGATCACGACGATGACGATTACTACAGCGAGTTTGGAAGCTATAGGTTCGGCAGACAAGCTGGCGCGGAGGTAGACTTCGGGATCTCTTCCACTTTCGAAAATGACAAGGAACCAGAAGCCGTTGCCGATGGTGTCGTGTCCTTGGGCAAGATCTCCATCCAGAAGGTCAAGGACGCGCTCCACCGTAAGGAGGAGATGCTGACTGCACAACAGCGCATAGATCAGATCTTCCAGAACCTGGACGAAGAGACACAGGGCCTGTACTACAGCTCAGAGGGTGACGACGAGGATGCACACGAGAGCGAGTTTGAGTACCGCGAGGGCGAGATATTCCTGCCACCAGACGATAACGAGGTCCCCAAGTCTGGAGGCAGTCTGGTACTCCCTCCTGGCCTGTCGGTAGTGGCCCTGGTGGCCTCTCTCTGTGTCCTTTGAGTCACATACATACACACACACACGCACCGCACTGAAAACTATGCTGACGTAATCATCCCTGTAGAATCGCGCCGCTCCATTCCGTGCTTTGGCCCACTCCACAAGCCACTGAGCTTTACGCGGCCAGCAGTGCCGGCTGCTGCCAGAAGATGCATGCTGTTGTCAAAAGCCCCATAGGTGGGTGCACTGGGTGTCCCTGGCGGTTATTGTTTCAGCAAAAAGAGCTTTGTGGGTGCATGCCACCGAAGCTTGTTTACCCGATGGATCTGCACCGGCGGTTAGGAAAACTCGCCTGCCGACTCTGCTAGTGTTCACCTGTCCTCTTCGAGTTCACCGCCCCTCGTCGCAATAGACGTGCATCCTGGATATACATCCCCCTATCTGCCATCGAGATGAAATTCAACGAGACGTGGGCAGTGCCGAGCGCTTTGGGGGGACACAGCGCCTGCGCCGGGTACGGACCATACCTCTCACCCTCGGTGAACTCGCTCAACCCGTGCTTCTGGGCGCTGGTGACGCTTGTGGCATCGTTGTGTGGACTCACGGTATGCACAGCACACACAGTGGTGCTACGTTGGTGGACATTCCCGACTCTGAAGTCGCCACCCCGGCCAGCGCCAGTCCATCTGCTCAAAATGGGTCTAGTGTTGCTCGGCACCCTTCTCAAAGCCGTGCTGGTCTATCAAGCCGCTTTGGCTGGGTCTGGTTTGTTCCTTCTTGTGGCATACTCCTGCTCGGCTGCAGCGTCTCTGGCGGTGCTCCCACTTCATCATGTGGAGAGACAGGCTTCGCTGGTTCCAAGCGGCTCACTGCTTCTGTACTGGTTCTTCCAGATCGTGATCGGCAGCGGGCTCCTGATACAGCAGTCGTTTGGCTCTGTGGCGCCCCTCCCAGAATCGGGGGTGTTTGTGCCCCTGCTTTTGGCCATGGTGTTCCAGGCTGCGGCCATACTCCACCTAGAGTACCACTACTGGATGCCCGACGCGAACCTGGTGGCGCTGTACAGATCGTGTGGCATGCACACAGACGTTCCAGACATGTTTTCCAAGATCACCTTCTCGTGGATGAACCCGCTGATCTCAGAGAGCTACAGGAAACAGACTCTGGACGAGGAAGACATACCCAGTCTGCCAGACATACTGGACGCCAAGCAGTCGTTATCCACTCTCAAGAAGTATTGGAACAGCCAGTTGATTGCTAAGGGCCGGAGCGCGTCGCTTGTGCTGTCCATCATCCAGTCCTTCTGGAAACTGGCGGCCATTGCATCGGTATACAACTTTACAGAGAGTGTTATCTCGTTTGGTGAGCCGCAACTGCTGAGGCTGCTGGTGAGATACTTCTCTGAGGACAAGGACATATACCCTCTGATCTACGGCTTCAGTTTGGCTCTCGGTATGTTTGCCATATCGGTCATGGAGACTTCCCTTCACAATCAGTACTTCATCAAGACGGTTGAGGCTTCGCTGGCTGTGAAATCTTCTCTGATGTCGCTGGTCTACGAGAAGGCACTCTCGGTATCTCCAGAGGAGAGGCTGCACAGGACTACAGGAGATATCGTCAATCACATGTCTGTGGATGTTAGCAGAGTCCAGAACCTGGCAGAGTACCTGCAGACGATAGTTGCCACGCCTACTAAACTCGTCATTGCGCTGTATTCTCTGTTCCGCATCCTGGGAGTTGCCACCTGGGGTGGTGTTGTTGTGCTCCTTGTCATCCTTCCCACAAACACAATGCTTGTGCGTCGTCTGCGAAACTACCACAAACAGCAGATGAAGTTCAAGGACAAGCGTACCAGCATCATGTCTGAGATCCTGATGACCATCAAGAGCATCAAGCTTTATGCCTGGGAAAAGCCCATGCTGGAGAAGCTGTCGGAGGTGAGAAACAACCAGGAGCTGAGGAACCTCAAGAAAATTGGCGTGCTCTCTGCAGTGACAAACTTTGCCTGGGCTTGCATCCCCTTCTTTGTGTCGTCTGTTTCCTTCTCGGTGTATGCATTGATCTCGTCGCAGCCACTCACACCTGACATAGTGTTCCCGGCTCTAAGTCTGTTCAACCTGCTCAGTGATCCCATCTTCGAGATTCCGGCTCTGATCACATCCATGATCGAATGCGCTCTTGCCCTGAACCGTCTGTCTTCATTCCTCCACGCTAAAGAGATCGACTTAGATCAGGTCGACAGATTTCCCAAGCAAAAATGTCTCAGTGACGTCTGTGTCCAGGTGGAAAACTCCACGTTCCTGTGGTCCGAACCCGAAGATGCCACTGACATCTCACAAGAGGAGACTACTATAGGGAACCAGCTGCAGGTTGCTCTCCGCAATATCAGTTTCAGCGCTAAGAAGGGACAACTCTCGTGCATCATTGGACGTGTTGGTTCCGGGAAATCCACCATGGTTCAGTCTATCCTGGGTGAGCTCTCTGTTGTTCCTGCAAACAAGTATGAGCTGCCCAAAACCATCCTCCATGGCTCTGTGGCTTACTGTGCGCAAGTTCCGTTCATCATGAATGCCACCGTGAAGGAAAACATCCTATTTGGTGCGAAATGTGATGATGCCTTCTACGAAAAGACAATCAACGCCTGCCAGCTCCTGCCAGATTTGGCTGCGCTACCCGATGGTGACGCAACTCTGGTTGGCGAGAAAGGAATCTCTCTCAGCGGTGGCCAAAAGGCCCGTGTGTCACTCGCAAGGGCTGTGTATGCACGCGCTGATATCTACCTGCTGGACGATGTTCTCAGTGCGGTCGATGCACATGTGTGCCAACACATCATAAAAGAAGTTCTCGGGAGCAATGGTATTCTACGGACTAAAACGCGTATTCTCGCGACGAACTCCATCTCGGTACTGCCCAAGGCTGACCAGATCACACTCATCCAGAACCAAACCATCGGCGAGCACGGCTCCTTCGAGAGGCTGATGTCCAACAAGTCAGGTGTCTATGAACTCGTCAAAGAGTACGGCAAGATCAGGGACGACGAAAGTCTTCGCAGCCTGACTGAAGATCCAGAAACGGCTTCTGCCACATCCTTCGACACGGACTCTGACTCCCCGGGGGTCTCTGATGCAAAAAATGGCACTCGGGCTCGTGCTTCTTCTCACGAGAGTCTACTGGCTGCTTCAAAGGAGTCTGTTTACACGCCAATCCATGTCCTTCACCACGACGACTCAAAGAAGAAGACATTCTTGAAGGCAGAGGGTAAGGTCAAGGGCAAAGTAAAATGGTCGGTTTACTTGGAATACGCCAGAGCCTGTGGATTTGAAGGTGTTGCCGTTTTGATCGCTCTCATGTTCTCAACTGTCTCCCTCTCGTTCATGGCAAACTATTGGCTCAAGAACTGGTCCGAGTCGAACTTGAGGAACGGCACAAACAGCGACCCCGTATGGTTCATCACCATCTACGTTACCTTGAGTGTAAGCTCATCGCTAATTGCTCTATTCAAGTCGATGACTATGTGGCTCCTGTGTGCTATCCGCGGTGCCAGGACACTGCATGACCGCATGGCCAAAAGTGTGGTTGGGTCGCCCATGGAGTTCTTCGAGACCACGCCGCTCGGTCGGGTGACCAATAGATTTGCCAACGACGTCAACAAGGTGGACGAGTCATTGGCGCGGATGTTCACCAGCATAGGCGATGCAATGATCCGTATCTTATTCACGCTTGGTGTCATTGGTTGCAACATGCCCCTCTTCCTGGTATTCATGGCCGCTATATCTGGTGTATACTACTACTACCAGGTATACTACCTCTCTGTGAGTCGAGAACTCAAGAGGATAACCAACAATGCGAGGTCACCGATCCTCTCGCACCTCCAAGAGACTATCCATGGAACAGACACTATCAGGGCCTACGGCCAGTTGTACAAGTTCTCTGTGTTGAATGTCACGAACATCAACCACTACAACAAGTTCCTGTACTCTGTGAGATCTGTCAACCGCTGGCTGTCTACCAGGCTTCAGTTCCTCGGTTCTGTGATTCTCCTTGTCACCTGTTGTCTGATTTTGTTCTCCTCAACCACTTCCAAACCATTTTCAGCTGGCATGGTCGGTCTGCTGATGAGTTATGCCTTACGTGTGACCAACTCCTTCAACTTCATTGTCAGGAGGTCCGTTGAGGTTGAGAGCAATCTGGTTTGTGTTGAGCGCATGCTCGAGTACATCAATCTCCCCCAGGAGGAGGATACCACAAGGGCTACTTCTCTTCCACCCCCACCAGTCAGCTGGCCTGACCGTGGTGTCATAGAGTTCAAGGACTATTCGGCAAAGTATAGAGAGAATCTTGATCCCGTTTTAAGAAACATTTCCCTGGAACTCAAGAGCTGTGAAAAGGTTGGTGTTGTTGGAAGAACCGGTGCTGGAAAGAGTACACTCGCACTCGCGTTGTTCAGACTGATAGAGCCTTGTGCTGGCCACATAGAAATAGACGGTCTCAACACCAGCGATCTCCGGTTGTTCGATCTCAGGCACAAGCTCAGCATCATCCCACAAGATTCACAGGCCATCGCGGGCACAGTACGCATGAACCTCGATCCTCTCGGACAGTACACAGATGAGCGACTCTGGCAGGTGCTTGAGCTGGCTCACTTGAAGAGCCACATCCTGCAAATGACATCAACTGACAAACCCGGTGATGAAGGCGATGAGCCTAGGGAATCCTCCGGACTCGAAGCAAGAGTGGCCGAAGGTGGCTCCAACTTCTCCGTGGGACAAAGACAGCTCCTGTGTCTGGCCCGTGCTCTTCTCAATCCATCCAAGGTTCTTCTTTTGGACGAGGCTACTGCGGCGGTGGACGTCCAGACTGATCGCATCGTGCAAGAGACTATCAGGACTGCGTTCACTGACCGCACCATCGTGACCATTGCCCATAGACTGGACACCATCATGGACAGTGACAGGATAGTTGTGCTCGATGCCGGGCAGGTGAAGGAGCTAGACACTCCAGAAGCTCTCCTGAAGAACAAAGACTCGTTCTTCTACAAGCTCTGCCAGAGCGGCGGCTATCTAGACCGTGCGGCTTAAAATCTGTCACGATCATGATCACGTGATTTACCATTTTCAGGGAACCGGGCCGCTGTCCTCTGCTCTTGGTCTCAGTTGTCTTTGTTTTATAGTATTTATTCGTCAATATATCGAACGTTCGCATTACAGCATGTCCAATGGCGCACAGAGAGACCGTCAGAAGGAGCGTCCTGTGAGTACGCTTGTCAAGGAATCGTACGAGTGCGTCAGACGTGTTTTGGAGCTGGACTCCCAGACGGTTGTTGCGGATATCAACGCCATGGAAGCTGTGAACACAGACGCAGCAGTGCGATACCGCGAGTACGAGCCTCATATGGCTCAGCTGAGCCAATCAGGAAAGGAAATACGACAGCATAGTGAGTACCAACTGCGCAAGGTGGCAACCGCGATCACCGAACTAACCTGAACAGACACCGAATTTGCAGAGCTATGCAGGGAAATAGACGGTATTGAAAAGTCGGTTGAAAAACTACAGGAGCTTGTGGGTGAGCTCGACGAATGGAGCAGCGAGTTGGAGGTCAAGGCGAGACGATACGCCAAAAACTACAAGTAGCATCCATTTACCCATATGCCTTGTGTTACCATAGAATATACCGGTTTCGACAATCTAATCGGGTCTGCCGAGTGTCTTCTCCTTAGCCTCAACGGCAAACCAGGTCTCCCCGAGACTCAGCGAGAACGGATTCTCCTCTGCATCGCGGAAGTTCTCAACCGTCACATGCTTCTCCTCGATCTTCACGATGCGTCCAAGCATCCACTCCCGGCCGGTGAGATCAATATCATTTTTGCTGTGTTTCTTGCCGTCGTGGCTTTGGTAGTTGATCAGATAATACCGTGGAGCACCAACGTTGAAGGCAGCCCAGGGGGTGAGTTGGGTATCACTGTCTGCGGCGAGCGGTGCATTCTCGGTGGTGTCGTTGCTGGATCCGAGAGTGGTCAAGTTGTCAACACGTGCAGGCAGAAACAGAACCAAGTCGCGTGGCCTAAAGCTGCGCAACTTGATCGTCTGCGACAGGTTGTGGTTGAGAGTAGAGATCTCAGACTTGTACTGGTTGTTCTCCTTCTGCAAGTTTCTGGCCATCTGCTCCACGTCCCTGAAGCGCTTTGCCACGCTCTCTGAAACAGTAACCTTTTCGATAGAGACAAAAGTCTTGAAGTCTCTGTAGTTCTGCTCGAACTCCTCAAAGTTGAAGTACGAAAGCATGTCCATGTTGATCTGACTGATGGACTTGGTGAGCTCATCTTGTACACCCAGCTTGTCCAGAGGCTCGCAGTTGAACAGTGATGAGTATTTCTCGGCGTCGTTCAAAACCTCCGACGAGATCTCCGCAAAGACATCAGATCTGTCAGGGTTAGTCTCTGACATCTTGATCTTCTTCCTCTGTTTGAGGCCCCTGACTCTGTTGATCTTGATGGCAGCCGGATTGGTATCTGTTGGGTCTCTCGACATCAAAAGCCCAATGGACTCCAATATAACACAGCTGAGTGCCAGGTTGGATATGAGTTCTTGACAGAGCTCTCTGAAGTGCAAGTACAACGTGTGGATAAGCTTGTCCAATTGCACAATTATCTCGTCCTTCGAATTGAGCTCTGTCTCCAAGTTGGTCTTCAGAACGGCAATGTTTTCGTTGTCATCGTCCTCCAGGTCATCAATCTTGAGTTTCAGGTCACTGATCTGCTTCTGGAAGTGCATGATCTCCTTGTTGTACTCAGATTCCTTCTCTGTCATGTTCGCAAGCACGTCTCTCTTCATATTGTTGACCTCCTGGTACTGACCCTTCCAGTACTTGTTATCAGTGTTGAGTCTGTCATTCTCATCGCGAAGTCCCGAAATCTCCATTCTGAGAGAGTCCACCATAGTCTCATAGTACTCTTTCAACTCCTTCTCCCTGCCCTTGACATCCTTGTCGCGTAATGAGTCGTTGTCGTTAACCCGTTCCTGCAACTGCCTGTTCAAGGCACGTAACTCATCCAGCTCCTTCCTCAATTGTTGGTTTTCTGTGTTCAGAGATGATGAGACACTGACGCTCTGAGACTGGGACTTGAGCTCATGACGCAGTTTGGAAACTTCCTCGTTGAGGCTTTGGTTGGCCGAGCTCAGCTCATGGATCTTGGAGTCCAAATTGTGGGGCACGGGGCTCCTACGGTCGCCAATCTGGGGCATACCGTTCTCAAACAGAAGCGTGTTCGAAGGATCATTGCGGCTTGGAGGGGACACAGAACGCTGAGGTGAGTTCGGGCCACTCCTGCGAGATTCGTAAGAAGGCACATTTGCCATATTCGGCCTTGGAGAAGGTGAGCTGATCATCTTTTCATTGAACTTCCTGAAGTTGTGCTGGTGGAGCAGATTCTCCAGGGTTCTGATTCTATGCTCATACCCTCTGATCATCTTCTCGTACTTGCTGTTTTCGCCAACTGATGATACCTCGATAGATTCATGTTGAGATTCTTTGTCGCCGCCTTCACCAATAGAGATACTGAAGCCATCTGTCTCAAACATCTTGACAAAATCCTTGACAAGTTTCACAAAGCTAGGATCATCAGTGTTGAAGGTGAGGTCACCCTCTGCAGGTTTATCCTCTAACATCGCAGGCTGTGCTCCATACTCCTGTAGCATGTTGAATAGGTGGGTAACAATCTCTTTCTTGTAACCTGAGTCGCGCAGATTCTTCAAGTATACCACGATGTCTTTCACCGTAACATGATCAGCTATAGCATCCCAGATATCCTTACGCCGCACCAATCCACGCGTCTGCGCCTGCTGTGCAGCATACGTGTAAGTCTGTACAACGTTGGTGTTGATGTTGCGTAACAGTTTGTTCAGAGAGTTCAGTCTGTCGTGTTGGTTAGACTCCAGAGGCGACTGAGGTGGTGGTGTACCTGACCTCGAGTTGGCCTTAGAGCCATCAGCGTCACCCAATATCACTTTGGAAGACAGAAGATGCTCCTCAATGAACCTCTTCTTTTGTGCGTCAGTGAGTGCAAACAGAGACGCCCCACCAGTTTCCTGAGGCTCGACAGACTTTAGCTGATCCATGGAAAAGCCCTCAATCCACCTCGCACGTTGCGAGGACTCTGTGAACTTGAACATTTCCAGAATCTCGTTGATTCTGTACACCATCCTAGTTGTGTTATCGGCGTACTTCAGCCTCTTGAGGTTGGCAATTAGCCATGATCCAAACAGTAGAGGTAGATCCTTCACAAGGGAGAGACGTAATTCGTTACTCCTGAACTCTTCGAGTGAGTTCTTGATAGAGTTGGAGAGTGAGTTCTTCGCTTTAGCAGAGTAAAGACTCACTATTCTCGCAGTGCTGAAGCTTGTAGACAAGATCTGACTCTGTAGTTTCTGTCTTTTCGTGATCTTCTTCAGCTGCTTCTGGTACAGCTGATCGGACAATTCCATCACACGTGGAACTATCGTTTGGATAGATCTGTCGTAAAGATCCAGCACTGTGCTGATCTTCTCCACAGCAGCCGCAGACAAAATCGATGATGTTGACGACTCAGTGGTGATCAGCTCTTCAAACGAGGGCAGACTCTTTGCGCTATAGGTGATCTGAGACACAAGACTTTCCAACTCGCGGAAGCCTTCGCTCTCAGCTTCGGTCATGACGGTGGGCGCTTCGGAACTGAGGTACTCTGTACGTAGCTCATCGTATTGCAACGTGAGCTGAGATTTTGGCGTGAGGATCTCTCGCTCCACGATTACCTTGAGTTTCCCCAGGGATTCAGTCGCCTGTTTCATAGCTCTCGAGGACTGCTGTGCATAAGCAAGTAACGTGCGTTCATCCAATAACTCCGACAGTCTCACCGAGGTTGTGCCATCAAAGTCTGTTTTGGAAATGGAGAACTTGATATGCTGGAGGGTGTCCAGGTAACTCCTCCAGGTCTCATTCAGAGCGTTGCGCTTGATGGTGTCTAGCTGATCAACAGTGTCGGCAAAATCCTTCTGCAGCGAGTTGGTCACGTTGTTCAAGTGTTGCAGAAGCACATTCAGAGACGCTACTATGTTAGCAGTCTCGCGCTCGTTCTGCTGTTCGCCTTCTGTAGAGCACACTGTCTTCCTGAAGTCCGACAGAAGAGCTGCGGCCCATCCGGTGTTGCGCTTGAGCGAGTTCAGGAGCAGTCTCAGATCGTTGAGCGCGATGTCCTGGGACTTAATCTTCTTGTTATGCAGCACCGGCTGCAAGCGTGTGACAAACTCCCTGAGTGCCTCGTTGGCCAGTGGGGAAGCCATCGGCCGTATCATGTTTATCAGTTCTCTGTTGTTGAGCTCCTTCACCATCTCATCGGGCACCACATCCTTGCTTATGAGCCGCTTGTCAAAAACGTAAACCTCCGTGACTTCGTCTCTGACAAGCATCGAGAACTTCAGCCGTATACCGAATGGTGTTAGCAAGAACAGATCCTCCAGAGGTATGCTGAAGCTGGCGCTGATGTGTGTTTTGAAGGTGTCAAACGTGGTGAAGCTGTAGGCGTTTGTGAGCAAGGTTTCCCCTGTTATCGAGTTGAATATCTGCAGGGTGGGCATTCGCGTACCCAGCTGGTGCTGCGATGACACCATCGACACTCTCTTGTTGCTGTTCAGATTCATCTCTGGTGCCTTTGTTGACTGTATCTGCGTTGTGTCACCAAGTAGGCTAAAATCCGATCCACAATGAGGGGGCGAAATCGAATGGTCTTGTGTGTGGACAAGGCCGCGGTTCGAGTCGGAAAAAGCCCACAGCACGGAAACCTATGTGATGCGTCACTAATTATATCTGGTGACACGTCGCAAATATGGGAACGAAGAGAGACAACGCTAGGAAAGGGGAAAAGGAGATTGCTCAAGGGGTGGCGTAGGGGCGCTCACAAGGACCCAAATAAGCAGGAGCCGATGGGCTGGAGGGGAAAAATTAAAACTCCACCGGCCAAACCACCCAGCACACCAAGTCGCCTCGGAGACAAGCGCAAGTGACATCAAGGATGGCTATAGAGTACTCGCAGTTCAAGTTCGATCCCAGTGCAGACGAGATCCGGAAGAATGACAAGCTGAAACAGATCGTGAAGCTCATAGACATACATCTCTCGGAGCCATACTCCATATACGTCTACCGCTACTTTCTCAACTCGTGGCCCGGTCTGTGCTACACCGCGGTGGACTCGGAGGATCCGAAGACGATTATCGGGTGCAGCATATCGAATATCGGGGGCAGCGTGTCGGAGGTTGACCCCCATAAGAACGCCAGAGTGACCGGTTACATAGGCATGCTGGCTGTCGATCCAGCCTTCCGCGGCCAAGGTATAGCAAAGACCCTCATAGACAAGACCATATCTGCTATGGAGCACGAACACCACGTCGATGAGATCATCCTGGAGACAGAGGTTGAGAACAAGAAGGCTCTGCGACTATACGAGGGTTTCGGGTTCGTGAGGACGGAGCGTCTCTTCAGATACTACCTCAACAAGCACGACGCTTTCACCATGGTTCTACCGATGACACACTGAGCGTATATACGATCCGCATTCTGGGACACTATTGTGTAATTCTAGCCAGCTATGAATTTTTTTTTCTTGACAAGTTTTTATTAAGAGCGAAATAAACAGACAGAGCTTAGTCCTCCTCAAACTTGGGAGCAAGGTAGTACCTCAGGTAACCACTTGGCAGCTGGTACTCAAACAGAGCAGGGGCCTTGTCAAGGAGCTTAACGGTAACGGAGGATGCGAGAGGGGTGGCTTTGATGATGTCACTGAGGTACTTGGCACCGAAAGTGAGGTTGACAGGCTTGTTCATGGTGATCTTCACAGACTCGTCTGCGTTGTCGAGATCGGTGTAGGGCTTGACGACCACGGAACCAGAACCAATGTCTCCGTCAGAGTTAAACTTGGCGGAGTCCTTTGTGACTATAATCTGCAGAGACTCGGAGAGAGTCTTCATGTCACGGGTGATCTTGGCAAAGTCTCCGGCTGGCATCTTGATGACACAGTCGAACTCCTGGTCCTCAATCTTCAGGAATTCCTGGTCGATGTCCATCAGCTTGATGGAGTACTCGGCGATTCTGTCCTTGACCTTGTCCTCAAAGATGATATTGAGCGCATCTGGGGAATCCTCGGCGTTGAGGGTGAGCATGTCGGACGAGTTACCGTTCTTGATGATCTTGTTGAGCGACTCCATCTCGAGACCGAGAACTATATTTCTGTCACATCTGTACTCGGAAAACGAACCAGACTCGATCAGAAGCGAAATGAGCAGAACTCTCGAGTCGTCGATGGCCTGGACAGAGATACCGTTCTCGGAACAGTTGAAGTTACAGAGCTTGACAGAATCTCTCATGGCATCAATCACCTTCTTCAGAAGGGAAGCCTCGTCGAATGCGCCTTCAAACATTGTGTGTTGTATGTTGTATTATCTAGCAGATGTACCAAACTGACAAAAACGCGGAAAAAAGAGAAGAACAAGAGAAAAAGAGTTTCACGACGCGTCAGGGGGCGAGAGCAAAAACGGACGCGGGTCGTGTGCCCGTCAGAGCCTCTGGTAGTGCGCTGCACTGATGCCCGAACGGCTCACACACGACCTGCCCCGTTCACATGGAGAGGGCACTAGAAAGGCTGGGGCCTAGAAGTTGATCTAAGTTTAGCTGGTTGCAACAAGGTTGAATCCACTGTTCAGAAGCCAATCAGTAACTCTAGTGCTGGATCAACCACAAGATGCAATACGTCGGTAGAGCCATAGGCTCGGTGTCAAAGACATGGAGCTCTATAAATCCAGCCACCCTCTCCGGAGCAATTGACGTTATTGTCGTGGAGCATGACAACGGCGAATTGGCGTGCTCTCCCTTCCATGTGAGGTTCGGGAAGTTCCAGCTGCTGCGGCCGTCTCAGAAGAAGGTGGATTTTATCGTCAACGGCGAAAAGACAACGCTGCCCATGAAGCTAGGTGATGGTGGCGAGGCCTTCTTTGTGTTTGAGACGGACGCCGATGTGCCCTCTGAGCTACAGACCTCGCCCGTTATATCACCAGTGAGCTCTCCGTCGTCACTGGGCTCGCCCTCTAGACCTCCCACTGCATCGTCTCTGCAGGAACCGGAGTTTCTCGATATTGGCGAAGGTGTCACCGAAGACGTCTCAGTGGGCAAGCCCTCCATCTACAACACAGCATCAAAGTCGGAACCATCGCTTATCCCACGTGTGTCGTCGCCATCTCAGAAACTCACATCAGAAAAGATACACGAGATATCCAAGAAGCTCATCACGAAGAACATACCTTCCAAAGTGGACGCACAGGGAAACATTGTGTTTGACATGCTGGGATACAAGAGTAACGACCAAACCGTCGAGGAGAGTGAACAGCACTTGCGACAGATACTCAAGGATGAGCTAGGTGATTCGTTCGACCTGGACCTCCAGATGGCTAAGGATCTTCACGGGAACCTGATCCTAAACAACACGGAAGAACTTTCCGGTGACTTTGCTGACTCAGTGTCCACTCTCGGTACCTCGCCACCAGACTACCCAACCAGCCTCAGCTCTGTTAACTCAACTCTGTCTACTGGATCCGACCTCAACACAGACACACCAGAAGGTACCCTCAACCACTTCAAGACCCTTAGACTGACGTCGGAACAGCTGAAGTGTCTCGGCTTGAAAAGGGGAGAGAACGACATCAAGTTCATGGTGAGTGGAGGAAAATCAGTCATATCTGCACGTCTCTTTTTTTGGAAGTACGATGTGCCAATCGTCATTTCGGATATTGACGGAACCATCACCAAATCCGATGCACTTGGACACGTCCTTACCATGCTTGGTAGAGACTGGACGCATGCGGGTGTCGCAAGACTGTTTCACGATATAGAGATGAACGGTTACAATATCATGTATCTGACAGCAAGATCGGTTGGTCAGGCAGACTCCACAAGGTACTATTTACAGGGAATCGTCCAGGATGGCATATCTCTTCCGGCAGGTCCTGTGATTCTGTCACCAGACAGAACCATGGCTGCGCTCCGCCGTGAGCTTGTGCTGAAGAAGCCTGAGGTTTTCAAAATGGCTTGTCTCCAGGACATCAAACAGCTATACGAGTCTTCTGATAAAGAGACCATGGAGACGCCCTTTTACGCTGGTTTCGGAAACCGTATCACCGATGCGCTCTCATACCGCAGTGTTGGTGTGCCCTCGTCAAAGATTTTCACCATCAATCCGGATGGGGAAGTACACATGGAGCTGCTCGAGATGGCAGGTTACAAGTCCTCGTATGTCAACATTGGTGAACTTGTGGACTACTTCTTCCCTCCTGCGAGAACTAGTGGGTATACTCACACTGTTGCTGGATCCAAGGTTATCAGCAATCAGGACCAGTATACCGATCTGAACTACTGGAGGGAGCCTGTTCCTGACATTAGTGACCTTGATGACGACAGCGATATCGAGGGACCTTACCCACCAACTCAAAAATCAGGCTCCGTGAGTGTTCCTGCCAGTCCCCGTGTGCCGCAGAAGACGTCAGAGGAGGCGGCAGACTCATCGTATATGGATCAATTTGAGGACGACGTGGAGTACGACGACGAAGATGATGATGATGATTACGACTACACTGGATCCGAGGACGACTACGAGGATGAAGAAGAAGGGGAAGAGGAAGAAGAAGAGGAAGAAGCAGATGGTGTCATTGAGGAGGATTTCGATGCAGAGGATGACATTGATGATGATTTGCAGCACATCGATGACACCTACTCTGTAGAGCAGAGTCTACAGGGCCTCAGCCTGCGTCCGCCCAAGAACAAGAGGTCTGGCTCCTCTGTTAGCGCTTCCTCTGATATACATGCATCTGGTGATTTTATCCGTGCCAGCTCTCTACTTAGAGATCGCTAGATACATCATAAAAGTTTTAGTATCCCGACATTCATTATGTAATTACCTGAGCCGCATTTGAGCGCCGCAACTCTCTGCCAGACATTTGTTTGATACGATACACGACCTCTGCAAGTGTGCCTAAAAACTGGCCAACCCCTTTACTGGCACTGCTCTGGTACCGTTTGAAACCAAAGAGGGGTCCCACCACACATACACGGTATCCATCACTTGAATAATGCCCATATCTGAAGACCTGACGATAAAGCTGTTCAAAGAAACGGCCAAGAGCGGTCCTGTTTCGACGGATGAGAGCCTTGCTGACACAAACAACGTGTTAACCAACACCTCGATAAACTCCTTTTCCAACAGGGGAAACAAACTGTTTGACCAGAGTACCGGAAAGGACAGCCACAAGCTCAACGACAAAGACTCGAGGCTGGATGTTGAAGCTGTGACCGGTGCCAATAACGAAGCCCGACTCGTCATTGGAAACAAGAAGAGAAAGCTGGCCAAACTAATACGTGAGGACTACGAAGATGACCTCGACGCATGGAGCGACGACTCTGACGAAGAGGATCCCCTGAAGACAGTTGATCTTGTTTCGATCCTTAGTCCTATCCAGGACCCAAGCGAGCTGGTTACGAGAAAGCCGATATCCAACGTGTACACTAGCAAACACCTCAACAACCTCGGCAAGGAGACAATCGAGTTCATCGAGCGCGAGCAGGACACAGTGATACAGATGTCTAAGCTTATCAGTATGTTTCTGGGTGATGACTACAGAAATCTCTTGCCTGAAAATTTGAAACTCCCCAAATACGATCACCATCTGACCGATGGACTCGTCGAGAGTGTTGAGAACTCTGAGGTTCTTGAGGACGAACAGCCGGAGCAACAACAGAAACCAGATGATGTGTCTGACGATATCAAAGCTGAATTCGAGGATCGTCGCATGACAAGAGCACAGTCGACTTCACAGAACCCCGCAGGCCCAATAGTGATGGAAGATCCTTTCTTTGACCTACCGCAGTTTAAGCCCGATCCGGACTTTGGAGTTGATCCCAAGGATGCAGATGAGACAAGACAGTTGCTTGAGATTGCACTTCAGAGAAACGAGGAGTACATCAGGTCGCTCAAAGTTATCAGATCTGGGTTTGTCAGAGCTGATCGGTTGAAAAACACGATTTATAAATGGTGCCAGGAGATGAACGGTGATATAGAATCACCATGATCCACTGGTTTGTAAATTAAGTACAGGAAGCATGTTTTTGTCCGGTTTATCCTCTCCGTCGAGGAATGGCGTAACACACTTGTTGACGATTCCCTCGAAAAGTTCGTAGATGAGCTGTTTGAGATCATTACCCGTCTGCTTGAAGTCCGGGTATGAGTTGACCTCTAGCAGAGAACAGTTCAAGTTCTCATCAACGAGGAAATCTATACCAAAAGTCTCAAATGCATTGGGCAGTGGCTGAAAGTTAAACTTGTCAACGCTCACTGCGGCAGAGAACAAGTCCTTCAGAATCTCCTGAAGACTTTTGAGGATCTTGTCCTGCTGTTCCGCATTCAAGCATGAATTGCCAAACTCAACCACGTTGGTCGTTAGGTCGTCAGCACCGCTGGTCTGCTGAAGACATGTGTTAGTGAGATGGCCATCCATAGCCACAGCACCGGCTTCTGCGGCTGGCTTGGCGTACTTTTCGCTGGAAAACAGCATCAGCATCCTGCGGAATAGAAACACGTCGAGAGATCCGTTGCACACAACGTAAGATCTGATGTGGAACTTGCGGTTGCCGTACTGCGGAAGAAGAAGAGGAGAGTCGATGTACTCCTGAACGACAAAGTGACGCAGTTGGGAGGTGATAACACCATTGTTCTCGTCATCTTCAGCTTCCTCAGCATCGCTATCGTCCTCTTCAAACGAGTCGAAAATCTCCTGTAGCTCCTCTTGTGTTCTGAAGAGTCTGATTCCCTGACCTTTGTCGCTCATGCTTGGCTTGAGGATCCATGTCTTGCTCAAAGAACCGTTGTTGGCATTGAGCTCATCACGCAGTTCATAGCAGTCATCCAAAGAGTCATCCAAAAACTCTGCGTAGTCGAGTTCAAACTCAAAAGTGGTGGGGAAAGCCTTCTTCAGGACAGAGTCGGGGTTCTTCGAAAGGTATCTGGTGATGGTGTTTGCCAAGTAGTGCTTCCTGATCAGAGCCTTTCTGTATACGTACGAGCAAGCTCTGTACTTTCCGTCCTGGGACATCAATCTGTCAAAGTCCAACTGCTCGTAGTCACCAAACTGTACAACTTTTCCGGTGTAGTCCGACGGTATATCTGACTTCACCTGCAACCCGGCCTTGGTTGCAGCTGCTTCAATGGCTGGGTATATGTACTCTGAACTGTCGAGAGACACATAAACGAGTCCACGGGCCGCGCTAGTTAATTTCGATTAGAATTTGTATAGAGAGGGAGAAAACCCAGAAGAGAATGCGTAGACACAGACTCTCCAAGTGGGGGCAAAAGAATGGGGAAGGTACCTACTCATCTAGCTTGATCTCTCCAACATTGACGCTCTCGCACTGCTTGAAAACGGCCTTGAGGGCAGTGACACTATCTCGGTTAGTAACTGTACCTGTTTGAAATTTGGAAGAATGACATACCTGACTTTACCCTCGGTGACGATCTTTCCATCGGTGGGTTCAGTGGTCTGTTCGATGAACTTGTGGACATAATCAAAGTCTGGATTCCACTCGAACTTCTCTCCTTCTTCTTCGGCAGTGGCATCGACGATATCCGTCTCCCAATCCGTGACACTAGCCTTGGAGCGGGTCTTGTCCTTGGGCTGGAAGAGCGAGACCCATCTGTTCTCCAAGATTGGCGCGTACTGAATCTTAGTCTCTCCCACTTTCAAACTTGGGACGAGAGGAACGTTGATTGTGTACAGATCAACGCCCTCTGCCCAGTTGGAGTAGAGGTGCTGGATCAGTTTGACCGAGAGCTTGGAAGCCTCAGACACAACCTCCGGATTCAGCTCCTTTGTATCGAACGCATAAGAAATCCCGATGGCTTTCTTGTTCATCAGCGAACCTTCCATGGCAGCACCCACTGTTCCAGAAGACATGATGTAGAGCGCACTGGAGTTCCTGCCAAAGTTGGGACCGCTGAGAACAAGATCAACCTCACCCTTTGAGTGATCGTAGAGGTGGTGAACACCAATGTCCGCACACGAGGCAGGGGTACCATCGAGGAGAATCCACTCCTGGCTCGTCTTGCGCAGTTCAGGCTGTGGGTGTGGGAACGGGCCCTGGTATGAGTTATCGGACGCAGGAGCGGAGAGAGAAGAGTATATGTACTTTGCGGTCAAATCCTTGCCTGCAAAGTGAGCCTTTCCGATCCAGGATCTCTGCTGAGATGGAACCACGATGGAGAGATCCCAGTCGGTGTGCTCTCTTATCGCCTTGATGAAGAAGTTGATGTAGGGAGAAGCAACGTCACTGGGAGGACCGTCGTCGTTAGTCAACTTTGAGAGGTTAGTCTTCCAGTCTTTCTGTGCATTCCACCAAGCTGCCAACTTACAAGAACGTGCATGTCTATAAGAAAATCGGTTGTATTGGGGAGAGAGGAGAACAGGACACAAAGACAGAGACTTCACCCTTAGAGGAAGGCGCCGTTACAATCACGTGACTAGACCTAATCCCAACGAAACAGGAAGTAAATTCCACCGTGTTTATATATATGCATGAGGGGATAATGTCTACATAATTATTATCCCTCAAACGCATCTCAATCAACGGAGAGAAACCCGCTCATATATATTCTCTCGAACCATGTGTTTCTTCAACCCTCGCAGAAACACACACGGATGCTTATGTAATGTTTATGTAATTAGACCGAGCACATGCGGGTGAGCGCTTCGAGGACAAAAAAACGTCCCACCCACCAAACAGTCCGCCCTCTGTGTCGTATTTCCTGGAAAAAGCCCAGGTTTGTCGTTTCTCTAAGCTCTTGCTCCATCCATCGCCTCTTTGCCACAGAAGGGACAAGGCGTTGAACCAGAAAGAGACAAAGCGGCTAGAAAAAAGTCGTCTGATCCATCGCGCTAAACGACATAAACGGGAGAGGACGTGTTTGTGTGTTCGATCAGATCATTTACCCGGGCATACTATAAATATCGTGGAGTGTTTCCTATACAGCCTTGCATCGGAGACACATTGGATAGAGATATAATGGTGGACTACGACGTGATAGTGGTGGGAGCTGGCGTGGTTGGACCGTGTATAGCGACAGTCATGGCCAGACAAGGCCGCAAGGTTCTCATTGTCGAGAGAGACTGGTCTGTGCCCAGCAGAATCGTCGGAGAACTGTTGCAGCCCGGCGGGATCAACGCGCTGAGAGAAATGGGCATGGCGAGTGCCATATCGCACATCGACGCGGTTCCGGTGAAAGGCTACCACATATCCTGCAACGGCGAAAAGGTGCTGATAACGTACCCTGCCAAGGACAGACAGCCACCGGTGGAACCGGTGCCAGGATGCGTATTTGGCGGTAACGACAAGTTTGAGTCTGACGGTAAGCTCGACTTTGCAGAGTGGGATGCAGATGAAAACGTGCGCGGTGTGTCGTTCCACCATGGTGGGTTCTTGCAGAACCTCAGGCAGATATGCAAGAACGAGAGGAACGTGACGTGGCTGCAGGGCAACGTTGTCGATTTCATAAGGGAGCACGGAGGTGTCAACGGTGTGGTGGTGTCGGACGAAAACAAGACGCGCTCGCAGTACACCGCACACCAGACTTTCTGCTGTGACGGTATCTACTCCAAGTTCAGGAAGGATCTGTCCAAGCAGAACATCCCCAAAATCGAGTCTTACTTTGTTGGACTCACGCTCAAAGACGCCGTTCTGCCTGCTACGGAGAGAGGAAACGTTATTCTGGGCAGTCACGCACCGGTGCTTGTGTACCAGATCGGAGAACACGATACAAGAGTGCTCTGTGCTTACCCAAGCCCCAAGCTGCCTCCCAGACAGCAAGTGCACGATTACCTGCAGAACGAGGTACTCCCAGCGCTTCCCGAGTGTGTGAAACCAAGCTTCGCAAAGGCCATAGAGGACGAATACAGGTCGATGCCTAACCAGTTCCTCACCGCCAAGGTGAACAACATTCCGGGCCTCATCTTCGTCGGAGATGCCCTCAACATGAGACACCCCCTCACCGGTGGTGGCATGACTGTCGGTCTCAACGATGCCGCTCTTCTCGGCAAGCTTCTCGCGCCAGAGCAGGTTGATATCGCTGACACGGGTGCCGTTCTGTCGCAGCTGTACAAGTTCCACAAGCAGCGCAAGAACCTCGGTGCTGTGATAAACGTGCTCTCCATAGCTCTGTACTCGCTCTTTGCCGCTGACAACAGATACCTCGAGATCCTGAAGTCTGGCTGTTTCCGCTACTTCGAGCTTGGTGGCGAGTGTGTCTTGGGGCCCATTGGTCTTCTTGCCGGAATCACACCCCGGCCATTTGTGCTCTTCAACCACTTTTTCAGCGTGGCCGTCTACGGAATATGGATAAACATGTGCAAGAGAGGATGGACCGGTCTTCCTCTCGGAATATGGGAGGCACTGGCCACTCTGTACACGTCGATAATCGTGTTCACTCCGTACCTCGTCCAGGAGCTGTTCTCATAGACTGTGTATATAATTCAATCATAAAACAACCTTTAATTTGCGCGTTCTCTCGAGAGGGAGAGCAGAGCGGCTTTCGAGATGAGCCGGTCTTTGCGCCTATTAAGCCCCCCTGTCACCTCTTTCTTCTCTCCTCTGCTATCCTAATAGCCACGTATCTAATATATACAAGATGGATCACTCTATGCACCACTCTATGCACGATATGCCAATGCCAGGTGACGGCGATATGTCCCACAGCTGCAAGATGAACATGCTCCTCACATGGGACTACGAAGATCTGTGTGTGCTGTCTTCTTCGTGGCACATAAGGAACGTTTCTGGCCTGATAGGAAGCATCATTGCTGTTGTGCTCCTCTCTATGGGCTATGAGTTCCTCAAGTTCTGGATCTACACCTGGGAGCTGAAGCAGAGTAAGTTACACCAGCACGCTCGCGGTTCGTTCACTAACACCACAGACTCCCTCAGTGCCAAACCGGTCAAGACGAAAAAGACAGTGCTGTACGCCATCCAGGTGTTCTACTCCTTTCTCATCATGCTGATCTTCATGTCGTTCAACTGGTGGTTGATGATAAGCGTGGCTGTGGGTGCTGGAATCGGACACTATCTATGGGGATCCCGTGCCCCCTCCTCGTCGCTTGCCTGTCACTGAAACTACGTACTTTTGTGTTCTAATATGAAGTCTCTTACTCAGACGCTTATCTCCCAGTCGCCGTTGATCTTCACCTTGGGGTTCTTGATCACGACAACGCCAGAGCTTTCAACCTGAGCCGTCCACTGTTCGCCTCCCTGTGATACCTTTGCCTGCTTGCCTGGCTTCAAGTTGCCAATGATAATCACCTTCTCCACATGGACCCTGTCTAGAGACTTGACAAACTCGTGCTCCAAACCTCCACTGACGCTCGCACTGAGCTTCTTTCCGGTGTAGGTGAACTGGACGTTTATGTAGTCCCCAGCCTCATTGCCAAAGGACTCTCCGTCGTCAACGTACAGTGATCCCCTTGCCTCACCCTTCGAGTCAAGAGCCACTATGAGCGTGTATGGGTCATATTTCATCAACTTGGACGATCTTCTGTATCTCTGCTTGATGGGCACAACGTGTCCACCCTTCAGCAAAACAGGGATCTTCTCAAGTGGTGCAGCGACTGTGTGGTGACCTTTTCCTTTGTAAACACTGTAGTCTGCAAAGTCATAGTAAACCTCATCATCTGGGAGATACACCTCAACGGATTCGGCTCCTTCGTCAACGACAGGCTTCACGAGAAGACCAGAGTCTCCAATGAAGAACTCATCGTCAATGGTGTAAGACTCAACGTTGTCTGGTGTCTCGTAGAACACAGGCTTCATCACTGGGGTTGCCTTCAAGTTGCTGTCGTAGAAGGATGTGTAGAATACAGGAAGCAGAGCATATCTCAGTCTCACAGCGTCCCTCATGATGGAAGTGTATGGCTCGCCTGCAATCCAGGGTTCACGTCTGCGCGAGTCTATGTGTGCGTGTGCTCTGAAGAACGGATACCAGATACCAGTCTGGTACCATCTGGTCAAAAGTTCCTTGCTTGGATTTCCGAAGAATCCACCAACGTCAGCACCAGAGAAGGGCATTCCTGCAATGTTGAGAGTCAGGACCATTGGGATGGAACCTCTGAGGTACTCCCACTTCGCCATGTTGTCACCAGTCCACATCGCAGCAGTGCGTTGGGATCCGGCAAAAAACGAACGCGTGAGTATGAAGGGACGCTTGTCGAAGAACCTCTCCTTTAGCGCATCGTAAGTTGCCTCGTGGAATGTCATTCCGTACAGATTGTGTATCGATCTGTGTTCCCAGTTTGTATAGTGAACGAGATCCTTAGGTGCAGACGTCTCGGGACCGTTGAAAACAGAAGGCTCGTTCATATCGTTCCAGATGTGTAGATTCTGTGCATTACCCATGAGAGATGATCCGTTGTGGTACAGCTGCTCCCAGTACTGCTTTGCCTTGGGGTCCAGAGTGTCTATCCATACACTCTCTCCTGGCCAGCAGTGACCGTGGTATGTATCCTGTGCGTTGGCATCACGGATACCCAAATGGTTCTTGGTCACGTAGTCGCTCACCTCGTAGTTCACCTTCAGATGTGGATCAATGATCACCACCATGTATCTTCCCGTCTCATCAAGAACCGACAGCATTCTATCTGGGTCTGGAAACAGCTCTTTCTTCCAGGTGAAGTACTTCTTCTCTTCTGTGTATTCGATATCCAACCAGATGGTATCGTATGGGAACTCATACTTATCCATGTTCTCGTGAACCTGTAGCACATCTGTCTCATCGTTGTAGTTCCATCTGCACTGGTGGTAACCGAGAGAGAAAAGGTTGGGAAGCTGGACGTTACCAGTGAGAGCACCATAAGATTGGGACACAGCCTGTGGTGTCTCTTTCACGAACAGGACCAAATCCAAGACGCCAGACTCAGACATCCAGTGTGTCTTTGTTCTCTTTTCGGTGGACAGTACGTTTCCCTCTGGTCTTATGCGCTCGATGTCAATGTAAGTGTCGGCGCTGTTCATCCAAAAGACACCAGTGCTGTAACCTGGTTTCACACCAATCATGAATGGGATACTGCCGTACATTGGGAGTCTGCTGTCTATCTCGTACTCAAAGATGTCCACGTTCCATAATCTGTACGGCTCAGACTCCACTGTGTCCTTGAGGTCCAGTGAGTCCGCGTGCTCGGGGATGCCGTAGACATGCTCGTATCCGATAAAAGATACGTCCAGAGCAACTGATTCTGGTCCGAATGGGATCGTATCCTTCTTGCTGTCCTTGAAACTGTCGGAGAAGCTGTCAAAAGTCGATTCCACAGGCGAAACGTGGATCGATCCCTCGGCCTCCTGTTCCTCCTTGGTTCTGAAGTGCTCCACGTTGAGCAGGTTGTCCTGGTTCAGCACAAGCTGTACCTCTCCCTTGTACTTCACGCGCAGCTTGAACGGAGACAGGTCCACGATGGCGGTGTAGTCGCCGAACTTCAGCTGGATCGAGTCTGACTGCTTCTCGAGCGTGACATCCTTGTCGAACAGAGTAGGCTGGTCATCTTTCAACGCCCATTTGGCAGCCCCGTTGTATCTGCGTCTAGTCAGCTTGTCGTTAGATGGCTTGACTTTACCCGTGGCTCTCTGTTCCTCGTCGATGGTCAACCGGAGGTTGCTGTCTGCGAGAACCTGGATCTGGAATGGCAGAGCCACGCTTGATCCATCGTTGAGAGCCTTCGAAATGGCTCCAGACAGCGTTGCCTCACCGTCAAACGCAATGGACCCCGGGTCCACGGTATATCTGGACTCGAAACCACTCCCGAGCTTGGCGATCTCCCCGGCATAGTGTCTGTTCCTGGAGCAGAAGCCAGACTGCTCGCACGTCTTGAACAGATACGACTTGACCGCCTCAGCAGGCAGCACAAGCAGAAGAGTCAACACCACCAGAGAAACGCAATTGATGGTCCTCATTTCGGAGTATTTCCTTGTTGTGGAGAAGAAGAGGAGGAAAAGAGGAAAGGAGGAAAATAGGAGGAGAGGAGGAGAAATGGGACGCGATGATGTAAGGCTTCTGGCTCTCTTTCTCCTCCTCCTCCTCTTCTTCTTAGCAGCGCTTCCAAGACAAAAGTTGATGGCTTCCACCCCGCAGTTTGTGTGGGAAAATGGGCTTCGCAAAGTTGTTCCCTACTACTATACAGACAGCGTGAAGGCCAAGGGCCGCTGGGTTGGGCGCACGGTGTTTGACGTGTTCACCACAGAGTTCAAGAACAGGCCTGAGGACTACTACAGAAAGATGATAATGGAGGGCCACTGCAAGATACGACGGAACCCAAATCCGCGGACAAATGAGACCATCACCGGCGAAAGGCTGTTCTCTGAGAAGATCAGGGAACTGGACTCGATCGAGCGCTTCACCCACAAACACGAGCCTCTGGCCTACCTCGGGCCCGACGCTGAACGCACGGGAAAGCTGGTGGACGTGATCCACGAGGATGACTCCGTGCTTGTGGTCTGCAAACCATCGGGCGTGCCCATCCATCCTACGAGAGACTGGTTCCACAACACGCTCACAGAGATCATCAAGCTCGAGCTGGGGTACATGGCGTACCCGTGCTACAGACTGGACAAGCTCACGTCGGGCGTGGTTGTGTTTGCGAAGGACTCAAAGACCGCTAAGCATATACAGACAAAGATCAGAGAAAGAAGCGTGTACAAGGAGTACGTGGCGCGCGTTAGCGGTAGATTCCCAGAGAGCGTGCTCTGCGAGCTGCCTATAGTGGTCTATGAAACGGTGAAAGGGTTTGATCACGGTGTATCGCCTGTGCGGGAAGCCCGCACGCAGTTTGAGCTCATGGCATTCGACGAGGCCAAGAACGAGAGCGTGGTGCGATGCATGCCGTTGACGGGCCGGACACACCAGATACGCATACACCTCCGCGATCTCGGGTACCCCATCGTCAACGACCCACTATATGGGTCGCGTGGCCTCATGCGCAAAGCCATGGGTCAAACCGAAGAAGAGTTCAACAGACTCGTGGGTCAGGCGAAGCAGAACAGAGAGAACATGTTCAACGGGCGCTGTGCTGAGTGCAGCCAGCAGCTCTACCTCGATCCGAAAGTCGAGGACATGATCTTGTGGTTGCATGCACGCAAATGGGCTTCTCCTAGTCTCGGAATGGCCTATGAGGCGCCTTTGCCCTCATGGGCTTCTGGTGGTTCTGCTTCTGCTTCTGCTTCTGCTTCTGCTTCTGCTTCTGCTTCTGCTTCTGCATCTGCATCTGCTTCTGTTTCCGAGGCTTAGCAGGCTTCTGTTGCCTGGATTCCTGCTGTGGCCAATCCAGAGGCGCCAGACCAGAGTTGGCCAGCTTCATGTTGACCAGGCGAGCAGGCACTATAACGTCGTTTGTCTTGAAGTGCCTGTCCACTTTCTCCTGCCACTGCGGAGCCTTTGTCGTCTTCAGAGCCCGCGTCAGTGAGTCTTGGATCTCCACTGTGTCTCTTGGATGCGGCACAACCACGATTCTGATCTTGTAGACTCCGTCAACACCGCCTATCTGCGAGAAAGCATTCCAAAACAGCTTCTTGTAGAGCTTCTGTGTATTTTTCCTGTGCACCATGTACTGAAATGGACTCTTCAACAGCAGCTTTCCCGGTGGCTTCTTGATGCCCGTGGTGTTGAGCAGGATGTCGTTGTTGTAGACAAAAAGCAGTGCTGGTTTCGACTTGCGGATGCGTCCCATGAAGGAGTCTGGAGAGTAGTAGGACAGCTCGAAGAACTTGGTGTGGGAGATGTGGAAGCTGTGGTGCTTGAGCCGCGATGCAGGAAAGTGGTATAGCTGTGAGTTGATTCCCTTGAGGTCTTTGGCACGCGTTACCGGCAGAGTCCCATCAGTAACCGGCGGGAAGTTGGTATCTGGGGGCAACCTGGGGAGCGGACGAGCCATCTCGGCCCGCGATATCCGGTACCTTCCTCGGGAGAACTTCACCACAGGTGGCTCCTCAACCTTGTACTCCCCTGGTTCCTTGGGCTGCAGAGTCGGCACCGTCAACCCCGCTGTTGGTGGCGGCAGCTGTGACAGGCTGACACCCATCCTGCTAGCGACCTCCGCAAACGTCTTTTTCGTGCCATTCGGCGCCTTCAGTACCTTCGGCGTGTATGCAGCGCCTGACATGAGCCTTCTCTGCACAACCAGCCCTCTCGGTATCATGGTGACCGCTCTTCGGTGGCCAAAGTACGGAGAAAATCGCCGCATTTTGGGAAAACCTTCGGTCGTGTGCCAACAGCCCCCGTTTCCGCGAAACCTCAGCGGTCTTCGAATTTTTGCCAGCCCCTTGACAGCCACTTTTCTGTCTTCAACCCTGGATATCTTTTATTTTATACGGTTCCCGTTTCTATAACACCTCTTCAGGATCCGAGCTAGTGCTGCTGGACATCTCTCTCTCGAATGATTGGTGCCAGGCATAACTCTGCTCACCATATACCCCCTCCGCCGCTTCCCAATAGACCTGAAGCCCCGCTCCCGGGAGTGGTGGCTGGTGGAATGCCCTCCAGCATCAGCTATGGCGTCTCCAGGAAGCGGGTGTGGGTGAAGAGACCCAACGGAACGGCCACAACCTTGCTGGTGTCGTCCACAGACATAGTGGACGATCTCAAGTCGATGGTGATGATGAAATTCCCCAACTCCCTGGCTCGCTACTACGACCCGGCAGACCTGGTGATCAAGGTGGAGCTGCCCGCGCCCATGAACGCAAACAGCGCCAACCGCAGTGCCTCTCCGTCTTCCCAGGTGATAATGGGCAAGGTGAATCGCCTGAAGGAGAACCTCAAGGTGTCACTCGACACAAACATAGCAAACGCCAAAGCAGGTCCGATATCACCAATACCGGTGAGCGGATCGCGCTCAACACTCCTCAAATCTGCATCTGCACACGATCTGCAACGCGCTGGATCCGCCGAACAGCAGACAGAGACGCGTCAGGCTCTGCGCCGGAGCGACTCGCCTGGAACAATCGTGTTGACTTTGGAGCCAGATGTGCTGATTTGGAAGATACTCGACACCTACTTCCCCCAGGGAATGCAGATGTCCGACTCGTTCGTCATCGAGAGTCCTTACCATCCATCCGGTGATAGACCAGGACTTCATACAGATCAGATAGGATCGGGACAGACCGTGTCGACTGTGCTGTCGCTGCCATCGCATCCACACACAGAAGAAATGCGCCAGAGCGGCTCTCTGAGCGGTGGAGACCTGAACAGTGTCACCTCGGGCACGTTCCAGATGGATCACCAGAGGTCTCTGAGTCCAAACTCTGTTGCGCATCCCAAGAAGGCGATGCATAGGAAAACACAGTCCAATCCTCAATCTCCCTCATCGACAGCAGTGCTGCTCGTGCCCAAGTCAAAGGGGGGCGGTGGCACAACACCAACGGCAGAAACAGAAAAGACCAGAAGACACTCCTCTGCAGAGGATCTCCAGGCATCATCGAAAGACATCAAGTACAACAAACCAGTGGATACACCCACACCAGTGTCGAAGAGACTGCCCGGAATACAGGAAAACTCGAACGGGGCACAGAAGAGCTTGAAGAACAGCGAACTACCCCCACTCCCCGTCACAAAGTCTGCAACCACAACTCCGGTTGCCAACGGTACCAACGGCACCAAGCAACCCAAGTCTGCCCGCCAAAAACTGGGAGGCGGGACCAAGCGCAAAACGACTCTGGAGAAGGTGCTGCCGCACGTGAATGTCCTTGTGGTTGAGGATAACAAGATCAACCAGAAGATCATGGCCAAGTACCTCAACATGTGCCAGGTTAACTATAAGCTTGCCAACACCGGTAAGGAGGCCATTGAGATGTGGAGAGAGGGTGGTTTCCACCTCGTGTTTATGGATATCCAACTTCCAGTCATGTCGGGTATAGAAGTCACCCAGGAGATCCGCCGCCTCGAGAGGCTCAACAGCATTGGTGTGTTTGCCGGATCCCTACTTGAGTCTGAACACAAATCGGTGGACTCGAAGGACAAGCTCGACCTATCGATATTCAGATCTCCAGTGATCATCGTGGCGCTGACTGCAAGCACGTCCCAGATGGATCGGGAGAATGCCTTGGCTGCTGGATGTAACGACTTCTTGACGAAACCGATCCAGTTGAACTGGCTGAGAAACAAGATTACTGAATGGGGGTGCATGCAGGCCCTCATTGACTTTGACCACTTCAGGAACGATAATTGAGGTGATCTGTCTAATGTCCGTTTTTGTATCTGTATTTATACGTTTTGTATTCCCTTTGGGTGCCCTACCTAGGAATTTTATTGGTTTTTTTATACCTCCGACTGGTTACGCAACTATTCGAATGTCGGCAGTTACCCCTTTGTCTACAAGGTGTTCTGCTTGCTGTTTTGGGGTCTGTGAAAAATCTGGAGATTCTGAAGATTCTAGGGAAAACACCATGCTAAGCCTCCAGTGTTCAGAAACACTAACATTGTAAATCTTCCTTATGCGACTGCCAAACTCAAATGGGTATTCCAATGGCATATTCACTCAATTGACTCCAGCTGTGAACATCAAGAAGAGCATCGGCAGTGTTTGACGAAAATACAACATCGCGTGTGTGCTAAAATCCAGCCTCGTTTGAGTACCACTCATAGACCTAGAGAGCCGCTTGAAACGGGAGGTCTAGCTCGATGAAAGCGCGGCGTAATTTGTAGGGTTTGGTGATTTTTAAGCGAATAATATTCTTTTCTTTGTGTTAACTAAATCAGATATCAATAATCACCACTGGATGTAGTCTCTACCGACTATTCTGAAGACACGAACACGTCCAGTCTTCAAATCAGCGAGTTTGTGACTGCTTGCCTTGACTTTGCCGTAGTCATCCTGTTCAATGACTCTGAACTTACCCTTGCTTGGATCGAACTCTGAGATGACGGCGGCAAACACAGAGCCAAAACCGAGATCGTAAGCATGTTTCTGAAGCTTCTTGCGTGACTCAAACTTACCCTTAGAGACACAGAATATATCACCTGGTCTTGGGTCGTCGAGCGTTGTCACATCTGTGTTGTTGTTGTTTGAGTAAATTGTAACACCAAAGGTACGGCTTCCAATTGCTGGGAGTGCCTTTGGAAGCTTAGACAACACCCATGGAACAAGTTTCTGCTCGATAACATGTCCCAGAGCACCAGATGCCAATTCAAAAGCAGGGTATCCGAGAGAACGGGAATAACCGCGGATACGCTCCTTGTCGAACGCAGGAGCCGCTATTGAGATCTGCTTCATTGTGACAGTAGCATGTGGATCAGACTTCTCATAGGCCACCTCGATCATCTCCTGTGAGTAATTCTGGTGCACGATATAGTAATCTGTGTAGACGAAAACTTTACCTGCTCTTTTGGGCACTTCAGCAGAGTCAACCTCAAAATACACGTCCTTCCCGATACGGGTCTCGTAAACTGGTGGGACCTGTTTATGCAACCACCATGATTCCTCACTCAAAGATGACTGTGGGACAGATCTCGTCACCGCAGTGTCAAACGTCGATGAAGTAGCGACTGGTGGCAGGACTGATGGTGCTGCTGAAGGTGATGAAAACACCTGTGGAGCAGGAGCAGCAGCGGCGATCGGAGGTGGCGGTGGCGGAGGCAAGTTCTGTCCGGTAGATCTCTGGCTGTCTATAGATGCACGGGGTACTGGAGGGGCAGTCGTTGCGTGTGGCATTGGGGGCACTGGAGGCATTGGAGGGGCAGTAAAGGCATGGGGAACCGGTGGAACTGGTGCGGAAGGTGGGACTGGTGGGGCCGCACGGGAAAGAGCTTCTTCGTCTGATTCATCCGAAGTGTCTTCAGTCTCTTCCTCGCTCTCGACAGGTGCAGGCACAGCCGGTGTCTGTGGAACTGGAGGAGGCGCAGCCCTCGTAGGCACTGTTGGGGCCGAAGGAGTGCCTTGTGGTACTGGTGGAGGTGCGGCACGTGTTGATGCAGGCGGGGCCGTTGGTGGGACAGGAGGAGCGCTGGTAACAAATGGCACAGACGTCTTGTCGGTTTCTTCAGCCGCAGGCACGTCTGTGTCCTCGTCACCCTCGTATCCAGTAACCACTTCCTCTGTTTCCACTGCCATAGACTTCGTGATGCTCTCCTCGGTCACAGCTGGAATAGAGTGCGACGAAACCTTTCTGTTCTGGATAGGTGAGGTGGGGGCGCTTGAACCGCCTGACACTTGCTTCGATAGCTCAGTAGGCTTATCTCCTAGATCCTCTTGGGGTTTGGGAGAAGCCAGCGCAGCGAAAGCGTGTGGTTCCCTCTCTTCGAGAGCAGGCGCAAACTCTTCGTCTTCCGACTCAGCCGTCTTCTCGGCCTCAGAGTCAGTGTCTGTCTCATCCTCCTTATCGCTCTCTGGCGCTCTACCACCAAGCTTGGGAGGAAGGGCACTAGGAGAGGCAAATGGCATGACAGGAACAGGACGGGCAACATGTTCCGGCTCAGCCGCCTCCTTCTTCGTTTTCTTAGGCTTGGAAGAAGCTGAAGACGATGGGAAGCCTCCCATTGGGTTGGGCATGCCCATCATACCGAGCATACCTCTGCCTCCGGACATCTTTGCGATACGCTCACGGAGAGCCCTTCTCCTTTCCTCATCTTCATCCTCGTCGTCGTCGTCGTCGTCATCATCATCGTCATCCTCGTCATCCTCGTCATCCTCGTTGTCTTCAGCTTCTTCCTCATCAGCCTTTTCATCCTCCTCTGGAGCTTCCTCATGCACAGTACCCTCCTCCTTGTCGATGATTTGGTACTCTTCATCTTCATTTATCTGTCTCTCTTCTGTGGGACCACTTTCGGAAGGAGCTCCACCATCGATACTGTTGCGGGTCTTCACAGATTCGGCGTCTTCCTGGTGCACGGCCTTCTTCTTTTCCTTCTTTTTCTGTTCCTTCTCCTGCTTCTTCTTGAGCAGAGCAGCCTGTCTCTCAGCCTCTTCCTGTTGACGCTGCTGCAGCATGGCAATACGCTCCTTCAGACTCATCTTGGGGCCCTCCTCCTCTTCCTCCTGTGGATGAGCTTCAGAAACAACATCTACCTCTTTCTCTGCGACAGGAACAGCGGGAGCCACAGGTGAACTGGCGTGTGTACCGTTGTGTCCTGGTGGTACGTAGCTGGAATGAGCCGCGGCCGCAGGGAAAGACTTTTTAGCGTATGCGTTGTCCTTGTGTGCGGAAGTAGGCAGAGGAGGCGGCGCCGAAGTCGCATTGAAGGTCGAAATACGATCTTTGAAGGCAGATGGGGACTTGCTGATATGCTCGGTTGCAATCTCCGGAGCCGGCTCGGCTTCTTTCTCTGCAAGCACCGGCTCCTCAGAATGCTCGATTGGCTCTTCCTTTGGTTCCTCTGACTCATCCTCTGCTTCGCCTGCAGATCCCTCAGAAGCCTGAGGTTTCAGCTGGACAAAGTTGTTGGGAAAGATCCCTGATACGACAGATCCGTCTTTGGTGTAGTGTCCCTTGTACCAATCACCATTCATAACCTGGTCCACGGTGATAACATCTCCAGCAACAAACGCAAGGTCTCCCTCTACATCCGAAGCATAGGTGTAAGCAGCCACAACCTCAAAGGGGGCGGATGGCGTAGACATCTGTGATCAAGCGGGATAGACCGGTATCGTGAGTGGCGAAGCCCTGAAACAAAGAATAAAACGTAAGCAAATCTCAAACCCGCCAGATATCAACCCAATTGAATAGAAACCCGTTTCTGGTAAATCAATCAATCAAGTAGACGCTTCTAGCCTGTGTGGTTAAAGTGCCTTGTTACTGCTTGCGTATCAACATCATCATCGCCCCCCTTGAAGCTTCCCCCCCTCGTTTTTGAATAAGTCACATGACCTGCTTATATAATCCACGTCAGAAAGAAGTGAAATATGGTTAATTATGAAAATATATAGCCGAAACTAGCGTTGTAGGTCGCAGATGCACGTCTTCTCGGTTTTGGAGGAGTACAGGATTGCCCACTGGGTGCCCCTTGACGCCTCTTTGGAGAGAGCAGCGTACATGTTCGTGATGTAGCTGCGCGGGGTCAAACTCGATGCTCCACCAACCTTTCTCTTCCATTCTTCAGGTTGGTCGAGAGAGGTTATGGCAATCATTTCAAGCACTTCGTCCCTTGCATCGATGTTGAAGACAGGCGCTGATGCCAGAGATGCCATCAGCTTGCTGGACGCAGAGCGGGAGCTGTCAGCCAACACCCAACTCTCCTTCTTGTTGCGCTTCTTGTTGGCTCTGGTAGCATCGTTTGGTACAACAATCACACGCCTCTCATTTTCTGACTCTATGTCCAGGTTGCTCATATTGTCGGTGATGTTCACAGTGGAGCGGTCATCATGGTTGGTCTGTGAGTCCCCGTTCCTAGTTGTGGCTTCATCCGTTCCGGAAACTCCAAACCCGTCCCTGGACCTGATTTCTCCCTTGAGAAGCGTCAGTAGCTCATCGATATCCACATCCAGGTCTGCCTGTGTTTCCATGTTCTTCACTCTGAGCGGTTTGTACTTTCCCTTCGACCCAGAAGACACAGATCCCGACAACTGTTTGATGATAACCACCCAATTGGCCCCATCAGCCTGCGCATGGCGCACAACATCCTCCGTGGTGAAGCAGTTGCGCAGTAAATCCGCACTGATGTCACAGGCCCACAACCTCTTCAGGATCTCAACGCCTGCCGACCGCAAGATAGAACTGGTGAAACAGGTTACCAGGACATCGCATCTAGTGGGCGACCACCTGACCTTGGTGACGTTATCCTTGAGGAATTTGGCCTTCTTCTTTGACGATGCGTGTTTGGCAACAAACATGGACTGGTACCTATTCATCGTGGCAAACAGGAAGTCCCATGCCAGTCTGAACCCAACTGCACGTGGTAATGATGGCGATGTTTTGTGTCTGGAGAGTGAGGTAATCAGGTTGTCGTATCTTCCACCAGCTGCAATGATAGACTTGAACTTATCTTCGTAGATAGCCTTGAACATGATGTTCTTCTCATAGAAAGTGGAGTTGTAACTGCTGAATGGAGAAATCAGAACCTTTGTGTGAACACCCAAAGGTTTGAGGTACCCAATCACCTTGGCGAGATACTTGAGACATTCATCAACATTGGTGATGTAAGGACTGTCCACCATGATCTTGTGAAGTTTGACTTGGGCCTCGTGTATGGGTAGACTGAAGTCAAACTGTTCAAGGTCATTTAGCACCGTGGACATGACGTTCAGGTCCGTCTTCAAAATTGATCTGACCTCCTTCATCGTCTTACCAAAGCCAACTTCAGACAATACGGCGGCAACCTTACCGATCTGAGCCGTCTCAATACCACAGAAATCCAAGATAGTCTCCAGCATACCGCAGTGGTTGATTATGAAACTGGCGTTGGAAGAACTGAAAAACGGGAAGATTGAAATGACCTCATCTGCCACTTTGATACACTCAGCATCGTACAGTGCTGAATCGTTCGAGTCTCGGGTCACGATATCGAAATCAATTTCACGGAATCTCTCCGGACCAGAACCCTCGTCTTGGTAGTTTGCCCTGTATACGTAGTCACAGCAGAACAGCTTCTGGACTGGTGGCATCTTCCTTCCCAATGACCTTGCAAATGGAAGTGTCAGGTCATATGGCAGCTGCAATATGGAACCAGTGCGATCCAGAAGATCGTAAACCTGGTAGTCAACATTGTATAGCGGTGACTTGGGGAAGACGACTGGACGCTCCATGGACTCAATGGCACCGTGACGCTTGAAGATCTTGTTGATCTCTTCTATCATCTTGGTGTACAGCAAGTATTCGGAAGTGTTGAAGTCCTTCTCGCGCCCAAACAGCAGGTCCCTGGCATAACTGTACGGCTGAGAGAAAAGTGTGTTTCTGGCCTGGTGGTGCCAGGCAGACGATGGGTCAGCAAGAGCATTCAGAGCTTCCTTCATCAGGTGATCCTGTTGCTGCAATCTGACAAGGCCGGACTGTAGCAGCTGCTGCGCGGATGGTCTCTTATCTGGATCATGCTCGAGCAGCATCTTGATGATGTTTTTCTCCGTGGATAACCGTGTGGAGTCAAAATCGGATGGGAAAATAACAGATGTAGATCTAAGGTCCCTGAGAACAGTGTACCTTTCCATACCAGTCTTCAAAGTATACACCATCTCGAAGAAGATAACACCAAGTGAGTACAGATCCACCTTCTCGTTGTATGAACCGTTTCCTGTAAGAACCTCGGCCGCGACATACATGGTGGTACCGATATCTGAAGTAAGGTCATCAGTACTCATGTTTGGATTGAGCCTCTTCGAAGCGTATTCAACACTCAAGTTGTGTACATTCTTGGCCAGGCCAAAATCACCAACCTTGACATTCTGTTGCTCATCGATGAAGATATTCATCGGTTTGAGGTCACGATGGATAATGCCTTGCGAGTGAATGTGACTCAACGCTTCCAGAATCTGTCTCAAAATTCTCCAATAATCATCTGGGTGACCAGGAAGTCCCTGCTTTATGAGATCATAGAGCGTGTGATTCTCACAGTACTCCATCTGGATGAACAATGTACTCTTCTGTTTGCTCCTAGTAATCGATTGACGACGCACTGTCCTTTTATGCTCCACAGGAGAGTTGGGCACGTCAGTATCTGATCCAAAGGTAAACCCAACTGAACTGTCGTCGTTCTCTGAATCCTCGTAGTCCGACTCGTCTTCGGAGAATCCAAATTCAATCTCTTGCTGAGCAGAGGTAGACATGAAGTCCACATAGCTGTGACTGTGGGAACGGTTTGCACTCAAGAACTGTGGTCTCTCGTCCTCATCCTCATCATCGGACTCTCCAGAAGATGAAGATGGCTCGTCGTACTTGACAGATGACTGATAGTCCTCTTCTAGCCACGCGGCAAAATATCTGACAACATATTGGTGGTTCAAACGAGCCAGAAGCATCACCTCATTCAAAATCGAAGACAGCTTGTCCTCTGTGTGTCGTATTTTCTTGATGGCGTAGAATCTGCCGTCCAGCTTGTTTCTGGCCTTGACGACTTCGCCGAATCCACCCCTTCCAAGTATACCAACTTCTTCAAAGTCATGAGCATAACGGGAGTAAGACTTGGTTTTGCCTGATGAAGATTCGAAGGAGAAAAGTTGCTCGTTTGTGGCCCTGGAGCCACGAAGCTGGGCCGCACTCTCTATAGGGTGGCTTCCCAAGTCAGACTGATTCGAGAACCCAGCCACAGTACCCATAGCTGTCCTACCAGACGAGCCCGAGGACATCGAGAAGTTGTACATTGGGTTGTCCGGGATGTTTGTCCTGAGGAACTTCGAGGGTAGAAGTCCCAGTGGATCACTTCTCTTCTTCGTCTTGGGAATGAAAATGGCAGATAGGAACTCTCTGATGCTGTCTTCAAGAAGTGTGAAGTTGAGAAGGAAGTCATCGGGCGAAGCGTACTCCGATGTGATGTCCAAACCAGCGATCATCTGCACAAACGTCACACCCAAATCCCACACATCAGTTTTACGCTGTGGCTTCTGCGTCTTTTCATCGGCCGAAGTAGAACGCTCCGGCGCTGGCCAGTCGCTGAAGATTGTAGGCACCTCGTCAGCATCTGGGTTAGGGTGTTCGACCAGCATGTTTAACAGAGTGTGACCGTAACAGAGACCCGAAAGCTTGACACGTGGTGGGTTGACCGCATCACGACTGTATACATAGACAGCATCGGTGTTGAGACACTTGTGAATGTAACCCTTCTTGTGTACAAACTCCAAACTCTCTAGGAGCTGAATTGTCCACTCTCTCGCAGTGGCAAGACTTGTATACTTCACTGTGGATAGCAAGTCGTTCAGGGTACCCATATGGCACACTTCAGATAGGATTCTCACCCTCCAGGCACCTCCGGATACAGACTCCTTTCGTGAACGCTTCCTAGCTGCACTGCTCTCCATGAGGGGGTTTGGATCCAGAGAGATGTGCTCGATCTGGGTGGCGTACACTGATGCGACAAATTCACTCCTCAGTTCACAGACTGACTGCAATTCTCTCTCAAGGTAATGCATGGTCTTCTTGCCCTGACTGGTCTGCCAAAATGGGTGAGTCAGAACAACCTCGGTGAGTAAATAGTGGATCTGGTTACCCTGGTTGGCTTGGTCTGTGATGATATCGTAAGCAGGAGAATCTATGGGGACGTATGGTTTCACCAGGCTCTGCATAGAAACTTCCTTCAAGACACCCGTGGGAGTTATCGGCACCATACCTGTCACAGCTTTGAACTTGAAGGAGACGTTCGAGTGCGGCCCTTCTAGTCGTGATGTGATGAACTTGTCAAACATAATGTGATCGGTTCCCTCTGGGGCATACTTGGAATCATCCAAAGAGGAGGCTGCCCTAGTGAGCTTTTGAGGTGATCCGTTGAGCTCCTGTGGAACATCTTCATCATCTGATAGAGAGAAGTTGCGTCTTTGTTTCTCCTGTTCGAGCATTCTATCCAGCAACTCCTGCTCCTTCTCCCTCTCGCGATCTCTCTCTTCTTGTTTCAGTTTCTGGGTTCGCTCGAGCTCTTCCTTCTGTTTCTCCAACCGCTTGATGCGCTCTTCCTCGAGTGACTCGCTCTTGGCGTTAGTCTGGTACATATCCAGATGCTCTTGGACGATCGACACGATCTCGAACACCATCTCGCTTCCCTTCATTCCGTTGCATGTCTTGGTCACAAGGTCCTTCATGATCTTCACCTGTGAGTCCAGCACATTCTTCTTGTCCGTGAACTGTACCACAGGGATGGTGTTTGGGTAGGTCGCGGGAAGCTCGATGTCCAGTGCGATAGAGAGAAGGGGACCTTTGTCCGCCTGGGATCTCAGCGAGATCTCGAACCGCGGTGCAGGTCTTGCATTCCATGCCGAAGACTGTGGTGTTTTGTCCTGGAAGTCTTCCATGTATATCGCCTTGAGGGCGTCAAACTCATCCTGCTGTATCTGCTGGTAATCTGTCATTTCGTTCAGTCGTATGTGCGCTGGGTCTTTCCTGTGGCTAACTCTCAGTATATTGGATGCTGTCCTCTTTGTATTGAGCTGACAGAGGGGGCAATCTGGAGACAATATTAGTACTAGACCTCGCCGTGTGTCTTGTGCCAGTACTTACTGGGCGGTTAGGTGGTGTCACCGCTTAGAAACCCATGTTTGTGTACTTTCTTCGGGTCGGTATCAACAACAGGGTAACAACGTAATGTCTCACACGGACAACACGGGCAAATATATTCGGTGGACAGAGGATGGTTGGAGGAATGAGCCGGCTCAGGGAGGATTGGGTGGCAGCTTAGGTCAAACAAAGGAAAAAGGGCGATGAGGCTCTTCCCTTTTCCCTATGACGCATTTGCCACTCTGACTCACAACGCGTTGCGGATAAACAAACCAAAATATTCCAATGCCGCAGGTTAAGCAGGTGGATCCGGGCCCCAATACCATCAGGCTGCTGCTGACCACGGATAACCATGTGGGCTACAACGAGACCGACGCTATTCGGGGACATGATAGTTGGCGAACCTTCGAGGAGATCATGAACATAGCTAAGGATCAGGAGGTGAGAATACTGCCATTGGCTCGAGCTACCAGATGACTAACATGTACAGGTTGACATGGTGATACAAGGAGGCGATCTTTTCCACATAAACAAGCCGTCAAAGAAGTCTCTGTACCACGTTCTGAGGATTCTGCGAAGTACATGCTACGGCGACAAGCCGGTGGAGATGGAGCTGTTGTCGGATCCTGCACTCTCAATGGACAACAGAGCCTTCAACTATCCCAACTACGAGGACCCAAACATCAATGTGGGCATCCCTGTGTTTGGTATATCGGGAAACCACGATGATGCTACGGGAGACGAGCTTCTCTCGCCGATGGACGTGATCTCCGTGACGGGTCTCTTCAACCACTTTGGCCGTGTCGTTGAGAATGACTCCATCACGGTGTCCCCCTTGCTGTTTCAGAAGGGCTTCACCAAGCTTGCATTGTACGGACTGGCGAGCGTCCGGGACGAGAGACTATACAAGACATTCAGAGACGGGAATGTGAAGTTCACCACGCCTGAGATATACCAGGATGCGTGGTTCAACATGATATGTGTGCATCAGAATCACACAGCACATTCAAACACGGCATATCTCCCGGAAAACTTCTTGCCAAACTTTCTGGATTTTGTCCTGTGGGGCCACGAGCACCAGGCTTACCCATACACCACTACAAACTCAAACGGGGGATTCGATGTGCTCCAAGCGGGCTCGTCAATTGCAACCTCGCTGTCACCCGGTGAGGTTGACCCCAAGTATGCCTTCATCATCAACATACAGGGCAAAGATTTCTCTCTGGAGCCCGTAAGGCTCAAGACGGTGAGGCCCTTTGTGATGAAAGAGATATCACTCGCGGGAACTGCCATTCCCCCTCGCTCCAAAGGTGAGGTCACTGATTACCTGGTCAATCAGGTCGAGAAACTTATACTGCAGGCCAACGAGGACTGGAAAGCTCTTAACAAAGACGAGGACGATGATGAGGCCATTGAAGACCTTGAAGTGCCTCTGCCTCTCATCAGACTGAAGGTGGAGTACTCTGGAGGATATGAGGTTGAGAATCCCAGACGGTTCTCCAACAGGTTTGTCGGTAGGGTGGCCAACATCAATGACGTGGTGACGTTTTACAGAAAGAGAACTACAGATAGGAGTCTTCTCGAGACCAAGAAAACCACAAAGAAAATCAGCGATAACGCTTCCCTCGCAATTGACGAGGACGGCAATGTCGATGTTTCGACACTAGTTGACAACTTCCTAGATGACAACGACCTCAATTTGCTCACCAAGTCCACTGTTGGAGATGCCATCAAGGTATTCGTCGAGAAAGAGGATAAGACTGCTTTGAAAGCTCTCATTGACAATGAGCTCGAGAATGACATCAAGATGTTCATGAACCTGGACCTGGATGTTGACGCTGACTCCGCAAGGTCGGCCGAAGGTGACTCCATGCTTGCTACTAAGAAGGGTTTCAAGCAAATCCTCAAACAGCTCCGTGAGGGTTCCATGGATCCAGCTATGCCTGTAACCGAAACAGCGACAAATACCAACGGAAAGGCAAAGAAAGCTGTCAAAAAGAAGACAGCTCAATCAAAAAAGGTTGTTGTCTCTGACGACGAGAGTATCAGCGAGTCGGAGGAGTCGGAGATCGAGAAGACCAGGACCCCACCTCCCACGCGCACCAAAAGACAGGTGAAGCATGTTGAGATCGTTGATTCTGACTCGGAAATGGATGTTGACGAAGTCGTTGACCTCGAAGACGATGATGACTATGCGTCTGAGCCCAAACCAAAACCAAAACCAAAAACTGCAAGACGCGCACCCGCTAAGCGTGGACGGAGAAAGTGATCCTCACAACCGGAGGAAAGAATACTTTTTGCATTAAGCATCCTCATTATGTTCTAGTTATGTAGCTATATAGCCCAATCACTTCTTGAGATACTTTCTCTTCCAGTTCCAGTACTCCGAGAGTCTGGTTCCCGAATACCCAGAGTAGTCGAAATCGATGAGAGATATGCTGCTCTGAATACCTGCCCAAATGCCCCAATAGAAACCAGGAACTCCATAGTAGAGAGAGATTTCCTCAATGAGATCGTCCACCTCTCCAGGTGACACACCAGAGCTTGTTGACTGATGGTGGTCTGGTGCGGAAAGATAGGCCTTGGCCCACTTGCGCATCACTGGGTTCTGTCGCTTTGGTTCAGGAATGCGCGATAGATCACACTCGAAACCTTGCCACTCCATAAAGTGGTTGGCGATGTCAAATGCACGAGGACCAGGCATCATGTACTCATAGTCAATAAATGTGAGTTCATTCTTAGCCAGCGTGATGTCCTCTGGGGTGTCCTTCTGTAACATTTTGGAAAGCGATTGTGGAATGATGATGTTACCCGAAAGAAGGTCGGAGTGACAAACGACGAACGGCGACTTGGATCCGATTTCGGCCATGCACCATTCAAGCTCCTTGTTGAGTATTTCCTTCAATGTAGCACCCTCTAGCGCTTCTTGTATGTCCTTGTTGTTGTTGCAAACATCGTAAAGCCCATCGGTCTCTGGAACAATCTCTATCCATGATTTGATGAGCTCCCAGATGTTGCTTGGAGCTTTCTCGTCCGACTTTGGGGTGCTGTACTTCTTGACTTTGGCAAGTGAGTCCTCGATGTCTGAGTCATCCAGCATGTTGTGCCACTGTCCGAGTCTCTGTGCGATTTGAGGGTATAGAAGAGGGTGAGCCATCTCGTGGGGCAAAAGAGATCTGCCAGGGAGGTATCCGTAAACAAGCCCGTTTCCAAACTTCGCATAGATTGGGGGGGCCAACCCGAGAGAGTTCAGAAGCAACTGGGACACAAACTCCCTGTCTCTGTCGATGATGAGGTCTGTGCCTCTGCCGTAGGTTCTAACGAGGACAATCTCTGGCTTACGCGATCCAGCCACCTGTCGCGTACATGAAAGCAGCATGTTGGTGATACCGCCCGTCAGTTGTTTTGTTTCTATCGTTGTTGTTTTCTGGTTTGATGCGGCCCAGTGAGGGAACACTTTGAACAGTAAGTCTGTTATCGTCTTGCGCTGGTCTTCGGGATCCGCCAGTTTCTCTGGCTCGATGAACTCGTTGGGCAAAAACATCGAGTGGGTCGAGTAGTTGGACAGTATGTGGCTCAGCTTGGGATCGAGCTGTCTCTCAGCAGGTACTCCTCTGATTATAGGGTATGTGGGCGATGTGATCTGCCTCTCTGTGACGGGCTGTGCTATGGCATCGTTAGGGTACCCAAACGATGAGATGGAGTCTGTGCTCGAGTTTGACTCAGAAAACCTGGCAGCTGCCGCCGAACTGGGCACCTGCAGAAGCTTGTCTGTGGCGAGGGAGACTACCGACTTGTGGTTGAGGAACTCGCTGTAGTTCTCACACTTGGACGGAGTATCCTGTTCCTTCCCCGAGAGGGGCAGGAAATGAAGACCTCCGCTAGAAATTAGGCAGTATGCTGAGCTCATTGAACTGCTACCCGGGTTGATTAAACGGTCTAATGAATGTGATGGGAGGGTGAGCGGTGAAACGAGCAGCCACGTTCGCTTAGGGAAAAAGTCTTCAACTTGCGGAAAACGATACTTGGTACAGACTGGCAGTGCTTTGTTGTGTCTGACAAGACAATCGACACACTGAAACGTCTGTGCTGGAAAAGAAAGACCTTGTTATTCGGAAACCAAGGCTAATCGTGTGAGCGGTGGCTGGCTGGTTCTCCTGTTGGATCAGCAACGCGGGAGGTGCTGGAGTCGTGTGCATCCCAAACGACATGTGATTTTGGTGGTATTTCGATTTGAAGATCTTATATAAAGGCGAAAAAGCCTGTTTTACACCATGTCTCTGACACTGTTGGGGTCGAGGTGTTCCTGAGAGCGGTGGTTGGTGAGGTAGTAGCCCTCTTCTGACAGCGTCTTGTCCTCGGTCTCCTCTGTGATCGCATATGGCTCAAAGCACTTGGGGTCTGTGAGCTGCGGGTAGTATCTTCTGTAACCCCACCAGCCAACCAGAGAGCCGAGTGTGGAGCCCAGAAGAACATCCACAAAGTGGTGTCTGTAGTCCTGTGTGCGCGAGAGAGCGATGTAAGCAGCAAGCAGGGCTGGAAGCGCGGCGAGGATGAAACGCCATGCGCTGTTCTTTGTCCTGAACACGGTCAGCTGGCCGCACATCCAGAGGGTGAGGTATCCAAGTGCAGAAAAACTTCCACTGGAGTGGCCGGATGGAGTGGTTCTGAAACCGTCCATCAGAAGATCGTGGTCAGTCTGTGTGCAGACATCCTTTGCGAGGTACAGAGTATTATTGACGAGACCATCCTTGGGGATACAGCGCTCCAAAAAGTCCGGGCGGCATCTGCCCACCCAGTTCTTGAGAATGTCGGTGATCGTAGAGTTCGTTGCAATTGTCACCGCGAGTCCAAGCACAGAGATGTACCACACAAAGAGCTTGTGCTTTTTGGGTGTGAGAAGCAGCACTCCCACGGTTATCACTATGAGGGGAACGATGGTGGTGATGGCGATGCAGGCGGTCGTTGGAACTCTCTCGTGTTCGGCGAAGGGATGGGATATCGTCAGGTCGTTGATTGTAAACTGTCTCTGGAAAGGCTCCGCTTTACCGAATATGAACCAGTCAACGCACAGTATAATCACAAAGTACGCCAGGTCGATCACCTTCCATTTCACAAACACTCCGGATGCAGGCAGCCAATGGAACCCGAGGGTGTCTCTATCTATGTTCAAGTCAGCTATACTCATCGCTGCTTGTACCAATCCTTGTAATTTTCCTTGTTGTGATAGGCAACGATTGCTTCAAGAGCCAAGACAAGACGGCCCCCTTTCAAGGGTGAAGACCAGTCGTGTGCAAGCGACTAATTGTCAAAGCGCTTGCAACGCCCCCGCTGTTGTGTGTTCCCCTCTAATCTTTGATGGGCAGGGAGGTTTTTCGTCCACAAGACAAGACAAAATGGCGAAATATTTCAAAGATTCTCATTCCATGAAACAAGAACTCCAGAATCTGTTTAATGTGACAACAGAAGCAGAGATAGCCCTCGGCACCGCAGAGGAAAACAAAGAAAACAAGGAGACCAGGGGCAAAGCCACCACAAGCTCCAAGGAAGACGATGACATCCAACTCACAAACGTATGCATTCTGCAGAGCCAGTCATCAAGCTTACCTGAGTCAAACAATAGCGCTGGCTCTTTTGAGTCAAGTCCAATTCAGGCCAGGATGCTTCGATCGATGACGAAAAGCAAGGACTCTTGTCCCCTTGTTACCTCCACCTCAGAGCTGAGCGACAAGAATGTGGATCCACTGCTATATATGATACGCAACCTAGGTGGCGAAAAGAGTGAGCTCGAAAATCAGAAAGCCAAACTGGAGTCTGAGCTCAAAAGATCCCAAGATCTCGTGACCGAAAATTGCAAAAAGATCTTCTCCCTCAAAAATGCAGTCGGGAGGTACAAGAATACTTTGAGCAACATGGAAGAGGAGATTTCCCTGTTGAGAGAATCTACCAACAAGATGGATGGGTCTGATGTCATCGAGGAGCTACGTGTATTGCGCTCGGGTATCAAAGATGCTTTCACGAATGCAGAAATTATGAATTTGAAGCTTGAGAACCTCAAGCAGGTTCCTGCCAACCATGTCAAAGAGCTACTGCAACAGATCAGTGTACTCAATCAGCAACTGGACAACACATCTGGAAGGCTGTCGGAGGAGAAGCTGAACGTGAGCAGATTGCAGAAACAGATTGGCGAAGAGCGTTCAAACCATGACGCTCTAATTTACGCGTCCCTCCAACAGCAGCAAGAATCTTTCCAGGAGATTCTTCAAAGTCTGGTGACGCTCAGAGGCGTGATACAGTCGTAAGCTTGACACAATTCACGCCTTTTGAGAAAGCATGTACTAATTATGCAGTGACTCATGGATGCCTATCCTGAAGCAGACACAGGAATGTTTGCACGAGATCAAGTCGCAGTTGCAACAAGCACCTCAAATGTAAGTCAACCCAGACCCTGGAAAAGACCTTCGTCTTATTAACCTCTTTTCAGTGCCGCCACAATTGACAACAAACAGGTCAAGGGCGACAATTCACCAACCAAGAAGGCTAATGATATGCTGAAACTTCTTGTGAACGAACAGGCGATGCCAAACGATACTGTGGAACATGAGATGGTAGAAAGAATCTTTCATCTTGAGAGTGCCAATCATAGCCTCGCAGATGAAAATGCCAAGCTCATTCTCGCTAAGATGAAACTGGAGAACGATGCTTTCAACGCAAGTACCGCAGCATCTCGCGAGGTGGCCAAACTAGAGAAAGAGAAGCAGGAGTTGCAGAAGCAGATGGCCGCTCTGAGCTTGAAAATGATGTCTCAAACCAAACAGAAAAAGCAACATGAGACAACACCATCTACCACAAGGTACCAAACAAGTACACCTGACCTCACGGCCCTGAAAACTCCCAACACCCGCTTTGACGATGAGTGTCCGAAGTCAATCGCGGAAAAGGTCAAACGGCCATCTACCAGAATCTCCACAAGGTCAAGTAAGCTTCGGAGAACCAGCTAAACATTCAAATTTGCTCAATCAACTCCTCTAATATCTCATCTTTTTTGAAGTGGTGCATGAACTTGACGGGCTTGGACTGGACGTCTCTGTCGATGTGTAGAACAGGTATGTCGTATCTGTAGCAGTCGAACCATGACTTGTTAGAGGGATCTTCAATATCAACAAATTTCAGGTCCAATGTCTTGCTCCATGGTTTTTCCTTGAATTCAGGGTCTTTAAGGACCTGATCGAGGACCGTCTTGGCCTCGTTGCAGAGCATGCAGTTCTTTTTGGTGAAAAATGTCAGGCGAATGTCATTGTTTTGAGATACTCCCGACACTAATCGTCTCTGTGTAACGACAGAGAGTGGTAATCGAGGTCTTGCTATTGTGGAAATCATGCACGGAGTAGCTATCTAGCGCTATTGGTTGGACAGACAGAGAGCTTCCGAGATTGGGTGGGTTTTTCATTTGTTAGCGATTTCGGATTACGTAATTTCCCCGGCTGGACCTGAAAATGAATCTGAGATTGATGCTACATTTATGGATCTAGGAGATCTAAACCACCTCGGCGTCGAGCCGTGGGAACAACCACTCCTTCACCTTCTCGATCATTGTGATGGTGGTTGTATGGCCCACAGGTTCCATGTAGACCTCGATATCGTACTCCGGATATGCCCCCTTTGCCTGTATTTCCGACACAAACGTCGAATGGACGACGCTGTCATTCTCTCCAGAGATCAACAACGTCGGCACCTTGTGTGCAACCTGGTAGTACCTCTTTGCAGCCGATGAGAGGTTGTTGTGAAGCATCTTTGGGTACTTCCTCGTCATGTGCTCCGGGAGATCCAATTCCTCGTAGGATTTCTTGTATATATCGCAGGTATAGTTTTGCAGCGGTGTCCCCATTCCACGATGGTATAGCAGACTGGCCTGATCCGGAGCGCCCACTATGTTGATCAGACCCTTCATGTTGATCTCGGGTGCCAGTCTGAACGCGATGTGGCCGCCCATGGATGTTCCCAACACGTACGGATCAAATTCAAACTGCGGAAAAAACCCGGGCAAGAACTCCAGTATGTTCTTCACGTCTTTGACGCCTCCATCGAGGCACGAGACAAAGTTGAGGTACTCCAGAGGGTCAGCGGGGGCAGGCATGTTCAACGCCAGGTTGAGGGCACGCTCACCGTGGTTGGGCAAGTCGATGCTGAATGCCACCAGGGGGTACTCTGAGTCGGGATTCGTCTTGAGACGCGCGTCGACAATCAGGTGGCCTATAGAGTCCGTCAGAAGGTGGTTGTTGGTGCGGCCGTGGAGTAACATCAGCGCAGCCACTCTCTTGGTGTGGCCCTTGGCTGGCCGAGCAATGTTGTCAAGGCCAAATGCATACACTTTAACACCACCGATGATGAGCTCGGATTTGATCACCTCGGAGTTTGGATCTGTGTCGTAAGGGTACCAGCCCATTTCGTGTGTAAGTGAAATTTATAGATTGATTGCGCAGGAAAAAAGAGTAAATGAACAAGGCCGAGGAGGCATCTGCCGGATAGAGCCCGGTTCAGTGCGGCTTGTGGGACAACGATCCCGGCACACTAGTATTCCTCCTCAAAGGTCTGGGTGACGGTTCAACAGTCTTCTTGAGACCACAGCATGTAGTATGGTTTGCCCTGATGATGCTTTTCATATCCTGGAAAGCCTCGTACGCCCCTGGATCGCTGACCATTTGCTTAAGGCCCACAACCACTTCGAGGAGACCGTGTGTGTCGGATCCAGACAGAGCGTACAGCGCCTCGGCAATGATTCTTTGTTTGAAACCATAAGCCATCAAAAGAAGAAGAAGTTTGAAAGCATGTGTGCGCGGGATAGCCGCCACCCGGTTGCTGTTTGGAAACCATGTGTGTAATCTGACCCGCACAGTCTGATCGTACGACCAGTGGCATATGCAGTAGCGGACGATAGTCTCCACAAGCGCATTGGCTTGTATGGGGGTGCATGTCTGCATGATATCGACGATGCATGCAGTCTCCACCAGCTTTCCCATGAGTCTGTTGTAGGCGACGAGAAAGACGTTTGGATTCTCGTTGTTCTCCATTCCCAAGGATATGAACAGAAGATGAGTGATTGCTATCTTTCGGTTGATATGCATCTGGAGTACTGTGCCAATCTGAAGCACGGTCCTGGCAAACAGGGCTTGTTCGATGGCGTCTAATGTTTTTTCTGCCTCCTCAACAGATTGAAACACCTCAAAGCTCGTAGGCAATAAGAACCCAAGCGAAGAAGTATCAATGTCTGTGGATATTTCTGTGATGATTGTTCTCGGGAAGTATGAGCTGAGCTGCTCGGCTGTGTAGACAAACCTCTGATTTGGTTGGTTGGAGGGTTCTGAGGCAACAGCGGGGGACACCTTTGAGCCAAATGGGCTATCAGATTGTGACATTCCAATCAAGTTCAGAAAAGGTGCTATCTCTTGTCTCACCGGAGAGTCTATCCCAGATCCTGTACCTCTTGTTGTCTTGGAGGCGGCGCTTTTGGCTTGCTCTGGGGTCATTGGTTCCGCACTTGGCTTTCCCCACGTTTTGGGAGAAGGCATCAGCCCACTTAACTTATTCTTGAGCCAGTGACCACTGTTGTCTGCCGGTAATGGTTGTTGTTGTGAACTCTGTTGCTGTGCGGCAAGTTTGAAATCCTCTGGCGTGGCGTTTACAATGGAGGGCGTGATCGTCGATGCAGTCAGGCCTGTTCTTGCTCCGCTTGTTGTCGACTGAAGCTGAGCCTGTTGTGGGGTAACGGGCATGTTGGGCACGGGCTGAAGGTATGGAGTCTTCTCTTTGTCCACGTGTTTTGTGCTTGTCATATCTGCAATTCGCACTTGTCTCCTTGTCCATTCGTGGTAGATCAGAAACACAGCAACACACCCCAACGCTCCCATCGCGAGAAACGCCACTATGACCAGGATGTTTGGCAAGTGACTTTGCGTCTTAAATTCAGTTGCATACTCCTTCTCGTCTGTCTTGAGCATTGCCAGGAGAGCATCCGTGTTGACTGTATCCTCGAAGGAAGGGCGCTTGCCTGGATCTGGCGATGCAGCCTCACCAATCCCTTCCATTCTGATATCCTTGACGTCTTCAGTGACTTTTTTTGTGTATTCTTTATCCATCGTTGGCACTGTTTGTGGCTTTCAAGAGGAAAAGGGGTACAAACTAATGGAGATAGCGGTTACGGGTTTCTCAAAGGTAAATAAGGGTGGATGTGTGCGGCTCACTGCGGGGAACTCATTCAGAGAGGCGAATGCGTTGGGGAGTTGTATTAGTGGGGTCTATCTCACTGAGAGAAATCAAAATCCTGGTACCCAGAAGACACAAAAGCGTGAGAGATATACTTCTCCCAGAGCCTGACAGATGAGGGCTTTGCATCATCTTTTGGAGCAGATTTGGCCATCCTCCTGGCAAGGTCAATCCAGTTCTTGGTGACAAGACTGTCTAGTCCGTAGTGCTTGTCGGTGGTATACTCCAACCGATACTCAAATGGAGCCTCAGGGTGTTGCGAGTAGTGCGATAGGTTGAGGTAGTATTGCACGTACCGTATAGGCGAAAACAACTGTTGCACGTATCCAGGCCCCAAAGGAGTACCCTTAGGCATTGGCTGTGGTAGAGACTTGTCCCTGGTGACCTTGTACTGTGTTGTGAACTCCTCGTCGTCCATCTCTTCATCCTCATCCCAGATCTTCTCGACTTCTGCAAAAATGCTGGACCACGACTCGTAGCCGGGCGTGCGGACATCCTTGCCCTCAAATAACCCAGTGATGTTGTACTCCCACACCCTCACGCCCGGGTTGAACGTTGGTATCACGCTGGTTGAGATGAAAGCAAGTGCGTATCTTTCGGCATCCGTTCCGTACTTTTTGGGGCCCTTCAAAGACGAGTACATATCGTCTCTAACACTTTCGAGATACGCAACTTTGCCGTTTGGTGCCCCATCATACCTGTGGGAAACCATGGGTGAAATGCCATCGCTAGATCCTGCATCGTATTTGTGTGGTTCGTATGGCAGCACTTCGTCAAAGTCCTCGACCTCAAAGTCGAAGTAGCTATCATCAACTTCCATCGCAAGTCCTTTCTTGGCTAGATTCTTCCTGATTGTCTTGTAGGCACGAACGCTATCGAGCGTCATAAAGTGGTCAATGTTCATGTGACCATAAACTCCGCCAATGATGATATCCCTGTACTCGTAGAGCCACACGATGTGCTTTGCAAGACAAGACTCCTCGTAGTTCTTGGGGGTTGGTGGAACGTGGCCTGTAAGCCACACCTTCATTCCCTTCTTACGCAGATCCTTGAGAGCCACACCCAGCCACTGGAACAGCATGTATCCTGGTTGTTTCCTGTTATCACAGTTATCCACAAGTGGATTAGACCGGAACAGGTACAAAGTGTTTATGGACATCACCACCAATTTGCCCGGTATCACCTCGGTGAAAAAGTAGGCACCTCTGTCAAAGACATGCATTTGCTCAGCGGGGACGAAATTCCTCCATATCTTGTAGAGTTCTCTGGTCTGAAGCGTGGGACCTGGAGAGAACAAGTTGTGCGGATAAACGTCGTTGTTGCCCAAACTGGGGATGATCTTGATTCTTCTGTCAAGAGGAGAAATGTCTTCGTCGCCCTCTTCCATGAAAGTGGCAGACACCATGTCAGCCACTTGCTGGTTCAGGTCAAAGATGTCCATCTCCAATCTCGGGTTTCGCCTATCGTTGTCGTGGCGGATGTTGTCACCTGTCCAGATGACAAAGTCTATCTTGTCCTTGAGGTTTTTGCTTATCCAGTCCAGAGTATGCTCGACTAGAAGCTCGGGTGAATCGCATCCACTCATGGCATCTCCAAAGGGTGACGCTTTGTCGTCTCCAGAAGTCCCCTTTCTGTGACACAGCTCACGCATTGAGCTACCATTCTTGTACAGCGGGTCTGGGTGCATGTCCGTTATGTGCAGAAACCTACCATGGTACTTGGTTGTCGAACCAGCCGTGTTGGTCACCTGGACGATCTGCTGGGGCGTCAATCCAAGCTTCTGGAGCTCCTCGAGGTTCTCCGGCTCGACATATTCAACCTTGGCTATGCCCGGTGCAACTGAGAGCTGCTTTATGGAGCTTGTTCCGAGTATCACCTCAAGTAGAAGCACGAGCGACAGCACTCCAGCAGCCCAATAATAGAACGCCGAGCCACCATACACCCGTTTCTGCTTCTCAGACATGGTGCTTCTCTCCATTTATTAGCTGATTAGCGAATTGATCGTTTTTATTTCTCTTGAAACTGAAAGGTCCTCAGTCAATAGAAAGTGCTTGTTTATTTAGGTCTCTCCCGCCAGCACACGACCCACGTGAGTCTCCAGGGGTCGTGTGCCGGCTCCAAACGGTTCTCACCGTGCGGCTTCGAACATTGTGTCACAGATGATGTTGCGGGATCCCAGGCTGCGCCTGATGCAGTTATCCAGAATTCGAGAGTGTTCACGTGCAATCTCGGAGTGGTCGCACTGGAACCGGCGCCTGAACTCACGCAGAATCCCCACCAGATGGTGTTTATTCGCAACCAGTAAGACTGACTCGGCAAAGACATGCACAGACTGCCCGGATGCCGACGAGTTGAACTGTAGTTCTGTGAGACTCTCCAGCTCGCTCCTTATGCGTCTTAGATATCCGTGTGGTGTCTCCTTCTCTGGTATTTCATCTGCCGGCTCGCTGTAGATGTCAGACTCGGGTCCTCCTATGCAGAAGTTGTAACACCACAGTATGATCAGCATGTGCGTTACCATGTGCTTCCGGTAGGGGAAACAGTCCGTTGATGGGTCATAGACCATATCTTCACCCTCACCGTCGTCGTCAGCCAGTAGCATCTCACAGAGGAACAGGTAGATCTGCACGATTGCCAGTCTCGCGTTGACACCGTTGCACCACTGGGTAACCCTTGCTTTCACGGCTTCTGTCTCTTTGTCGCTGAAGTTGACATTCATCCGCCCTGGAGCACCTGCAAACACCATAAAGTCGTAGTGTTTCAGATCTGTGTACGACGTGTACAGATGCCTGAGTGGGGTCTTGCAAGTCAGGTCTTCCCTCTGAAACGACAGTGGGGAAAGTGGCAATAACTCGGAACATACAGAGTTTCGTATGTTGCAGCAGCCACCGGGACAGATATCTGAGTTCCAAAAGTTTATAGCCAGTATGATCGTTTCTTTCCACTGCCCTTTCCTGTTGCTCCAATCCGATATTGAGAACTCAAAGTCTTTCTCGTCGAGCTGGAAGAACAGAGACAGCAATCCAGACAAGATCATTTGCTTACCAAACGCACCGGTTAACACCACACGCCTGTGAATAACTTTCTTTATGGCACCCAAGAATTTGAGTGGGATCTCATATTCTGTGTTGAAACCCCAGGCTCCACATTGCCACAGATTCTCGTCGCATGGCAGAGATAGCTTCACATCGTGCAAGGCGAGCATCATCTCGTGGCCAAACACAATTGCATGTAACGTCTCGAGATAGAAAGCAAATAGTGCGGTTCTCTTCATCGATTCCTGTTCTATCCACTTGAGCCATGTCTGCTTGTCGCTGTTTGCGTTGACGGTGATGACACAGATGTTATCCGTGGTGTAGTTGTATTTCATCCATGGATCACCTCCAAACATTGGAGACCTTCTGAGCATCTGTATGGTGAGACCATGGTGCAGATTGGCCCTTTCGTGTAAGTCCCTCGAAGAGTTGCTGATCTCGTAGGACTCGAGCATAGTGAGTGCCTGCACTATCCAGAGTTGTGGAGGAGGTTTGAACTCCTTGTTCTTGTATATCAGCCACCGCAGGGGCACTGCTATCGAATCCGCAAAGAGCAAGTGTCTCGAAGAGTGTGTTCTCTGGTATGAGTTGGACATTGAGGCGCCAACAAGTATCATGCAGAGAAGGAGGATAGGATGGGCATCCAGAGTAGAGAAAGATGGTTTATTCAGCACGGGAAACTGAGGGTGGTAGCATGTCCAGTACATCTGCAGGTAGTACTCTAGCCTATCCTGTTGGAACTCCTCCTGGTACCTTATACTAGGCAGACACTCGGCCAGACCTTCCATGATCTCTGTGTTGACCGTTGTTTGATCCGTGGAGTACGGGAACTGTGTGGTGACCTCGGGGGCCACCGCCTCTGTGGGTGTTGTTGTTGGTTCAAAGAATGCATCCACCTCTTGCTCCATCGGCAGAGCTTCAAAGTCCTGCAGGAGCCACTGTAGGAGGTCTTCAGACGTGACCACCGGTTCGTTCAAGATGGGTGCTGAGTTCAGCTGGGCCACCTCCAAGTTGCGCCTCTCTGATGCCGATCCCGGAGTCCCGGTGTGCTTTGTCTTGTTTATCGTGTCCATATCCACCTTGATGAACCTTGGGCGGGGGGTTCTCCGTGCGTACTTCCTCGGCTGCTTGGGCGGTCTTTCCGGTATGGGCATGTTTGTCTTTGCCGCGCGTAACTCGTGCCTCTTGTAGTGTTTCTGCATGACATCGCTTCGCGAAAACAGCATCTTGCACCCGGGCCACTCACACGTAAACTTGGGCTGTGGATCATGGTTACGCTTGTGTCTGTTGAGGTGATCCAGCCGCAAAAACGATCGTCCACACCCCTTGTGATCGCAGATGTGGCGCTCTTCGGTTCCAAAAGACATGGCCAACTCCATCAACTCCACCAGCCTCTGGATCAATGTCCAATACAAACCTCTGTTGGTTCCAATGCTTGCCCCGCATCTGTGGTGGATGTTGTCCGGGTCGTGTTTTTACCGATACTGACGTAACCGCGTTTGAGATGAAGAGTCTCTCAACCTCAAACCGCACACAAACCCGCAATATTCGAGGTGTGGTTGCCTCCGAAACAAGTCGGAACAGGATGCCCCGGTTTTGTCGCCTCTGTGAGTAAGGGATCCCATTCGTGCCGCAAACCCCTGGAATCTTGTAGATGCGGTATGGCTTCCCGATTCGGATTATCTTTGCCATTCCGAGGTGACTTCCGACTCTTCGGTTTCTCCGCATCCACCAAAGATGACTGGTGGATGGTGCGCGGATTTTTGAGCGCCTATTGCGTTACCAGCGGCGAATCCGTATTGCACGGAGGTTGAAATACTCCGCCCGGTGCTCTCTGCCCCCTCGCCCCCTCGTCTTCTCTCCTCCTCACAGAAACATGACCTGGCAGATTAAGTAAGTGATTTGGTGGTGAGCTCGGAGGGGGGACTAACATGGCGCAGGAGAGTTTTAGTTACCGGAGGAACGGGCTTCATAGGAGCCCATATAGTCGACAACCTCCTTCATCTGGGAATTGAGGTCAAGCTTGCAACCAGATCGCTGGAGAAAGCAGAGCAGTTCATCAGAGACAGGCCAAAGTACGCTGGTGCCATTGAGCCCTTTCAGATCGACGACTTCTGCTCCTCGAGCGACTCCAACCCGTTCATCGAGGCTGTGAAGGGGTGCGATGGTATTGTTCACGCGGCCTCCCCACTCAGCTACGATGTGATCGACGCCGAGGAGGAGCTCATCAAGCCAGCCATCCACGGCGTGCGTGCTGTGCTGGAGGCTGCCATCACCGAGCCGAAAGTGAAGCGAATCGTCCTAACCTCGTCGTTCGCGTCTGTTATGGACGTTGGACGCGGTCCAGGACCCGGGTTCACGTACACTGGAGACGACTGGAACCCACTCACCTACGAGGAGAGTGCCAGGGCCGATGCGGTTATCGCATACAGGGGCTCCAAGAAGTTCGCCGAGCTCGAGGCGTGGGATTTTGTCAGGGAGAAGAAGCCGCAGTTCGATCTGGTCACGTTCTGTCCACCGATGACGTTTGGGCCGGTGGTACACCCGGTAGAGACCTGTGAGAGCCTGAACCTCTCGAACAAAATTCTGTGGGATATCTACTCCGGACAGGACCCGCTGCCGGTATCGCGTGTTCCCGTGTGGGTCGATGTCAGAGACCTGGCGCTCGCCCACGCCAAAGCGATGATCATGGAGACTGCTGGTGGCAAACGGTACGTTCCATCGTCCCCTGACAAGTTCTCCTATGCGCTTGCCGCAAAGATCATGAAGGAAGCCGGGCTGGGCGACAAAGTCACGGAGAACATCCCACAGGATGACCTCCACCCTAGCGGGTACGATCTTGACTGGCTGACCGTCACCAGAGACCTCGGCGTAAACTTCCGCGGCTTCAAAGAGTGTGTCGTCGACTCCATTTCCCAGTTTAGAGCCATATCTAAGTAACACTGAGCAACACTAAGGAATACAACATCTTCTATGTCGTTAAATTACGTAAGCGAGATTTTTTGGTGGAGGGATCAGTGCGGGGTAAACTTGCAGGGGCCTTTCTCAGTGGATGCTTCCCCTTTGAGTAACAGTTCCATCCACCGGGAAGTTCTACAGATCACAGCCTCTCCAGACAAACGCAAACGCGGGGATGGATCGCTGGACCCGGGGAAAAGGCATATATATAAGCGAGTATGTCGGGGTTGTCATCCTTGTCTGAGGTCACCATACAAAGACCAGATCCTTCAAAAATGCAAAAACATCTGGGATTATCGGGCAACGCCCTGCTGGGTGCCCTCACTGCGATGAACGGACTTCTCCTGGGCTGGTTCGGTTACGACCAAGGAGTGTTCTCGGGAGTTCTCATCTCGGAGGATTTCATCAAGCACTTCCCCGAGACCAAGGACTCGAACATCTCGGGGATCACCTCCTCGTGCTTCTCGCTCGGAGCCTTCTTCGGAGCCCTCACCGCGTTCACGTTTGGTGAGCGTGTTGGTCGCAGAAAGACCATCATGCTGGGGTCCCTGCTGAATGCCATCGGTGCCATTCTGCAGGTTTCCGCGTTCCACCTGCCGCAGATGATCGTCGGGAGACTCATCAACGGGTTCGGCATGGGTCTCACGTCTTCGACGTGTCCTGTTTACCAGGCTGAGTGCACAAAGGCCAAGTACCGCGGTCGGCTTGTCGTTGTCGGTTCTCTGTCCAACACGGCTGCCTACATGCTGGCCAACTGGATGAACTTTGGACTCTACTTCTCGAGCGGTCCGCTGCAGTGGCGTTTCCCCATGGCCTTCCAGCTCATCTTCCCCATTCTCTCGTTCCCGATCTTGATGATAGTTCCCGAGTCTCCCAGATGGCTTATGAACCACAAGCGGTTCGACGAGGGGCTGGCCACCATCGCCACTTTGTGGGGCAAGAACCTCGGCACCGATGATCCCGACGTGCAGGAAGAGTACTACTCTATCATGTCCATCATCGACCAGGAGGCTAAGAACAGAGTTCCGCTCAAAGACGTGCTCCGCTGCAGGGACAACACCCATAACCTCAGGAGAGTCGTTCTGGGTATGGGTACCCAGTTCATGCAGCAGTTTACCGGTGTCAATGCACTGGGTTACTACATGCCTACCATTCTCACCCAGCAGCTCGGTTTCACAGCTGATCGTGCCAAGCTGTTGTCTGCGTGCAATGCCACATCCTACCTTGGTGCTGCGTTTGTGTGTCTCATCATCATCGACATGGTTGGTCGTCGCAGACTCATGATCTGGGGGTCTCTCTCGTGTTGTGTGTGTTACATCATCGCTGCCGTCTCTGTCAAGGTTGCTGAGACTCACCTCACGTACGAGATGGGCTGTCTGACGGTCTCCATGTTCTTCCTCTACTACGTCTGCTACGGTACTTCGTACGCCAAAGTTCCCTGGGTATACTCCTCTGAGATCAACTCTATCGGCTGGAGGACAAGAGGTGCAGCTGCTGCTACGGCCACAAACTGGATCTGTGGGTTCTGTATCACACAGTACACCAAGAAGGCCATTGACAACATGAAATGGGGGTTCTATCTTCTGTTTGCGTGTGTGGTTCTGTGTTATGTCCCTGTGGTGTACGTCTTCTACCCCGAAACCTCAAGACGTACGCTCGAGGATATCGATTACATGTTCCAGGAGTATAGTTCTGTGTTTGTTTTCCGCAACAAGATTCTGACCCAGAGAGAGAGACCGGAAGAGTTTGCCATCAACGAAGAGCAGAGAGTCCAGGCTGTCACTGGGGCCAAAATCCTCGCCGACGATAAGGATTCTGCTTTTGAGCACGTTGAAACCGTCTAGTTTTCTATACTTTTAATAAGTCTGTGTTTTTTGTTTTTATTAGCTAGAGAGTCTTCTCGATATCCCAAAGGGCCTCAAACGCAGGAAGGTACTTGTTCCAGACGGAAACGTCAATGTCCTGGTCTAGCGGAGCTCTGCCGTGGAGTACTTCACCGATTCCGAGAACGTGGTTCAGAGCATACTTGAGTCCGAGGAGGTTCAAAATGGCAGTCATCTCGTTGACCTGGGTGATGAGCTCTTGGAACTTGGCAGACTCGGTAGTGGTGACTTTGCCGAAGTCGTTGAAGAGCTTGAGCATGCACCTGGGGAACACGTTAGACAGTCCGTCAATGCAGCCTGCAATGCCGGTTGCCAGAGCGGGAACAAGCACTTGGCCAACTCCGGCCAGAGGCCTGAAGTTGGAGCGTTTGATCTCGTCGTTCTGGCAGATCAGCGTATACAGGGTGAAGTTGTAGTGGGTCAGCTTGCACCCAGCGATGTTTGGGTGCTTTGCCAGCTCGACATAGCTGCCAATGGTGAGCTCAATGTTGTTCTGAACACCAGGGTAGTTGTAGATGACCAATGGCAGCTCAGACTCATCCGCGACTCTGTTGAAGAAGCTGACGAGTCCCTGTTGTTTGGTGAGTCCCGGGCCGTAGTACCCTGGCACCAGCACAACTGCGTAGTCCACCCCGAGGGATTTCATACCCGCAATGTCCTCGATGATATCGGGGATGCACGAGCCAATTGCTCCTCCCATGACTTTGAACGCGGGGTCGGGGAACGCAGTCCTGATCCTCTTTATCAGCTCGTGTCTCTCGGCCCTGGTCAAATTGATTGCCTCTCCTGTAGACCCACCAATCAGAATACCGGTTACCTTGGCATCGTACAGGTACTTGACGTGTTTGAGCGAAGCATCGTAATCAACAGAGTAGTCCTTCTTGAAGAAAGAGGGGATTGGGGAGTATATCCCCTTGGGTGGAAGTGTGGCAGACATGGCTCTTGGAAATGGGTTCTCTCGAGGATGATGAAGGGGCAGGAGAAACTGCCCATTCTATATTAGATCCTCTTCGTCTCTCCCCGCAAACATTTGTCGGATCAGTGGGTTTCCGGAAGCGGAAGGTGAAACATCCACCATGCGGCTAAAACACGCAGCGCGCCCGGCGCTTAAAAGCCCGGCGCTTACGTTTCTACTTTGCAGTGCGGCTCAATCCATGTCGATTTTCTTTGTAGTCAAGCTATAAACGAATCACTCTCTGAGCAAACCATCACCACCCTTTGGGGCCCTCTTGATCTCTTCGCCGATCTTGCTGGTCCAGAAGGTTCCGTTGGGGTAGAGGTACTTGTCTATGGCACCAGGCGTGTAACCGATAGAGTAGCCTGGATCCATTGGGGTAACGTAGTGTGCGTCTTTGATAACACAAGGATGTGCCAGATTCTCGCGGTATGAGTCGGCCGCTTCAAGCATGGACTTGCGTCCGCTTATGGCGACGTAATCAATCGTCGAGAGATGGGAAGTGAGCTCAGTGAGACCCATGGCTCCGTTGTGTGGAACACAAGGAACGTTGAACTTGAGAGCCATGAGCATCACCGCAAGACACTCGTTGACACCACCGAGTCTGACAGAGTCAATCTGACACACGTCTATGGCGTCTGCCTGGAGCAACTGCTTGAAGATGACTCTGTTGGCGGCCATCTCTCCGGTGGCTACGCCAACACCGTACGGCTTGAGCGCTTTGCGGATAGCTGCATGGCCGAGGATATCATCTGGGCTGGTGGGTTCCTCGATGAAGACAGGCTTGAACTGCACAAGCTCCTTCATCCACTCGATGGCCTCAGGAACAGACCAAACTTGGTTGGCGTCGATCATCACCTGATACTCGTTATCGTATCCGATGATGTCTCTGACTGCCTTGAGTCTCTCCTTATCGGCATTGAGATCGCTTCCCACCTTGAACTTGAAGATCTTGAAGCCTTCCTCGATGGTCTCCTGCAGAACACGCTTCATCTTGTCGCCGCTGAACGCCAGCCAGCCAGCACTTGTGGTGTATGCTGGAACGGCAACGTTATCGAAAGCCTCCTGCATGCGCTTCTCCTTTCCGGCCTGAGTCTTCCTGAGAAGAGCAATGGCTTCCTCGGGGGTGATGGCATCGGTTATGTACCTGAAGTCGACGCACTGAACGATCTCCTCTGGTGTCATGTCTGCCACGATCTTCCAGACGGGTCTGTTGGTCACTTTACCCCACAGATCCCAGATGGCGTTGATGACAGCCGCAGTGGCCAGATGAGTGACACCTTTCTCTGGTCCTATCCAGCGGTACTGAGAGTCACTGACCATGTAACGCCATGTGTTGCCCATATTCTCCACCAGCGAATCGAACGATTTTCCAACCACGCGGGGAGCAAAGGCCTCAATGGCAGCACACACCAACTCCGAACCACGGCCGTTGCTGAATGCCATACCTTCGCCCACCAGATCGGGCCTGTTGGTGTAAAGCTGAAGGTACGGATGGGAACCGTTGGTGCCTTGGTGCATTGCGTCAGAGCCGATTCCATCGAGACTCGTGGGGAATCTGATGTCGAACACTTTGAAGCCTGTAATCACTATACGATCGGAAGATGGCATTTTGTTTGTTTGGGTGATCCTCCCTCCATCTTGCTGGACACAACAGGTCTGATATTTATACGAGTTTCTGGTGGATGGCCCCATCCACCCGGTATTCTTGGTGGGGGTGCGGAGACTGAGGCCCCCGGAACTGAGCTCGGAACGGCACCGCCAGTCCGAATGGGGAAGTCATCCCACGGCCAGAAAAGTTGGAAAAATTGGCGGGATGAGGGGATTATAAGGGAACAGCCTTGGCTTCTTTTTTCTCGTTTGCTGTTCTTCTTCTCCGTCCGAATCAATCACTAGAAACATCATGGGTTATCCAGAGACATTTGAGGGATTTGCCATCCACGATTGCGACAAGTGGTCTGAGGCTAAGAAGATCGAGTTCAAGCCAAAGACGGTGGGCGACTACGATATTGACATCAAGATTTCGGCGTGTGGAATTTGCGGTTCTGACGTCCACACCGTTACTGCGGGATGGGCCAAGCCAGACTTGCCAGTCATCCCAGGACACGAGATTGTCGGTGAGGTTGTTGCTATCGGATCCAAGGTGACTGACTTCAAAGTTGGTCAGAGGGTCGGATGTGGCGCCCAGATCTGGTCCTGTGGAGAGTGCATCGACTGTAAGAGCGACAACGAGACGTACTGCACCAAGATGGTCGACACCTACAACGACCACTACCCCAACGGAGACAAGACATGGGGTGGTTACTCCTCCCATGTGAGAGCCCACCAGCACTGGGTCTTCCCCCTGCCAGAGACCCTGACCGATTCCGAGGTTGCTCCTATGCTCTGTGCCGGTATCACCACCTACTCTCCTCTTGTTCGTAACGGAGCCGGTCCTGGTAAACACGTTGGCATCATCGGCATCGGTGGTCTTGGACACTTTGCCATCATGTTTGCCAAAGCACTGGGTGCCACCGTTTACACCTTCTCCAGAACAAACAGCAAGAGAAAGATCGCCGAGGACCTGGGTACCGACTACTTCATCCCCACCTGGGAGGAGAAGGATTTCGCCGAGAAGTATGGCAGAAAGCTTGATTTCATCGTCCAGTGTGGTAACTCGGCCAAGGACTTTGATATCACCGGATACATGAAGACTCTCAAGGTCCACGGTAGATTCGTCACTGTTGGTCTTCCAGAGGATGACCTGAAGGTTAGTGTTGGAGATGTTTTCCCCAACGGTGCTCTGTTCGGAGCCAGTCACCTGGGTAGCAGAAAGGAGATGCTTGATATGCTCCAGTTGGCTGCAGACAAGAATATCAAGTGCTGGTATGAGGAAATCCCCATCAGTGAGGAAGGTGTCTCTAAGGCACTTGTTGGGTGTCACGAGGGTAAGCCCAGATTCAGATATGTTCTCACTGGATACGACAAGGTCTTTGGTTAGGCCATTTTATAAATTTTTTCAGTTGAATCGAAATATATACATTTCTTTCGACATTTGAATTTTACAGAAAATTCGATATTTCACAGGATTCTGCACAAATTGTTCGGGGCAGTTACCCCAGATTTTCGCCTCGGCCACACATCTCTTTGGGTTACCTTTTGAAAACAGTCTACTTTAACTATCTTTGCTACATCTCACACTTCTGGCACGAGGGACTCAGTATACTTGACACATACAGTATATCTATCAACCGATTTACGAGACATACACGTGAATTGCGTCGTGAAATTTCGCTAATTAGGTACCGCGTCTTCGAGATCGAAAAAGAAACTAAAGTGGTAGATTGGGGTGCAAACAGGAACGAAAACCAGAATAGGTCTCTCGGTTACTTATGACAACAGAGATCGCAACAAGAAAAAGTGAAATTTTTCGAAGGGGTGAGTCAAAAATACGCGCAATACAAGGAGTGAACGCTTCTGTATTCGGTAATTTTCCGGACAATGGAGGAGAAACAAGGAGTGGAACACTCAAATATCTACAAGCGTTAAATTACGCGTTCTCGAGAAGGGGTTGGAGGGTCCCCCCTTGAGTACCCTATGAATACTGTATCAGTTGCTGAGTTGGACAGAGCGCGCGCAGTCTAGTTGGAGGAATGAGAAGCACATCTTCGTAAACCCAAAAACACGTCAAATATCACAACAAAACAAAAAAATTAGCGTCTAAGAAACACGCTGGAATGGGTCTAAAGTGCGCCAATCAATGGAAGACAAAAATGTAAACAAACGAGACACGTCTTTTCCCGATGTCCAAAGGGGTTAAAAGTTGATCATTTAGCCATGCATACAAAGCAATTTACCATTTGGGTAAAATAACTAAACAGATCCACGCTCTGTTTCTGAACCGGGATCTAATTCAGGAATTGCAATTTGAGCGTGCTTTTTAATTTATTACTTTTTTTCTGCCTGGCTTGTTTTGGTTATAAGACTGGTGATCCGCCCTCCCCCTTCCTTTGACTTTCATCTTCCACCACCCTTTCCTTCCTTTTGATACACCCTTATAGAATCATGGCCACTAAACACGAACTTCCAGCAATGGCTTCGAGATCTTCCAGCTCGTCGACGATCTCAAACACGTCAGCAACAAAGTCTCTTCCTCCGCTGTCGTCGCTTCTCCAGTCTCTCGGCACGTCGCTCTCAGAGCCAACCTCTCCGACAAAGAGACAAGGAAGCACAGATTTGGTCATAAACAAACTCAGGACTCCTGCCAAGAGCCCAGAAAGCGCGTTTGCAGGTCCACCCACCGGCGTCTTCAAGGAAAAATCACCCGCCAAAAAATCCTTCTCGTTCATCTCCCACTCTCCAGCGACTTTCCCATCCCAGGACAGCATTGCCGAGGACGGCACTTTGACGAGGAGAAAGCGCAGAAGAACTTCTCCAGAAGAACTGGCGACTCTCAAGGCAGAGTACGAGATTGGCAACACTCCAAACAAAGCGCGCAGATTGGATATCGCCAAGAGATTGAGCATGACGGAGAAAGCTGTCCAGATATGGTTTCAGAACAGAAGACAATCCATGAGGAGGAAGTCCAACAACGACCCTGATATTGTTGTTGAAATTCCAGAGATACCACTGCATCCAAGTCCAACTTCCACAACTAGTCCCGAGAATTCGTCTCCAGTACGCCCTACAGACTTCTACAGTCATACTCCAAGGACTATGCCACACTCCAGTTCACCTGTACATGCATCCAACACCCACCACATGATCAACTCCTCTCCAGACGTGGCTATGATGCCTCCAAGGGGCACTTGGGCTACCCCTTCGAGACCACCTGCATCTTCAATGGCACCTCTTCACAACAGCAATGTCACACCCGTGAGGACTGTGGGATCAACGATGACATTCAGACTGTCTGCTAAGAAGACTGCTGGACTCCTTACTCCTCTCGACAGCACAACCAGAAAGAACAAAAGACCTACCTGGAAGGTCAATGCATCGACTGCTCTTGGCCACAAGGAGATCTCCACAAGTGTCTTCTCTAGCGTCGATACCCCTTCGAAGAACTCAAAGAGACCTAAGCTCATGGCTGGCGAAATTAGAGAGTCCAACACATTCAACATATACCACGACAGAGATCCAACCATAGTGGAACCGGTTCCAGTTAAGCCCAACATGAACAGCAGTGTCCTTCAGGTTAAAGACGAGAATGTCAAGGCTACAAGCACAAAGGGTCCAGATAACTCGGACATTGAGTGTGTTGAGAACCTGTTGGCACTCAGATCGGCACCCAGAAACGAATGGAAATGATGATACCTATGTAATTTAGAGATTAAAGAAGAAAACGGTTGCTTTTACTTGCACATATGCGGCGTTCCCAAGTATTACATAATCGCTTCGATCAAGATTTTTCATTTGAGGCAAAATACATAGCAAATACAAATCTGAATTATGATACGAGATATTTTTTTTATTATGTCCGAACGTTAAAAAGTTTACATTCTCTTACCACGACGACCGGTAGTCTTGGTGTGCTGACCTCTAACACGGAGACCCCAGTTGTGACGGAGACCACGGTGAGCTCTGATCTTCTTCAATCTCTCCAAATCATCACGGAGCTTGGACTCCATGTTGTTAGCAAGAACGTGCTTGTCCTTACCGTCAACGACATCCTTCTGTCTGTTCAAGAACCAAGCTGGGATCTTGAACTGAGTTGGGTCCTGCATGATGGTGACAACTCTCTCCAACTCTTCCTGGGTCAACTCACCGGCTCTCTTGTTGAGATCAACATCGGCCATCTTGCAGACCAAGTTAGAGTAACGACGACCAACACCACGGATAGTGGTCAAGGCGTACATGATCTTGATTCTACCATCAACGTTGGTGTTAAGCAAACTGATATGGAGTTAGTAACTTTTTCTCGAAGAAATTTTTCTCGTGGTGGCCAGTCCGATACAGAGGACTGGAAGGTATCGTGAAGAGCGCATGATCGTGGCAATAACAGCTAGCTTTTCCTTAGACTTGATGGAACTCGTCTGCTGGTGATTCTCAGGTGTTGTGTGTTTCTCGTCGTTGTTGAAAATTTTCCCATAGTTCTTCGCCTCTGTATCTTTCATATCCACATCGCATTCATCATCAAATAAACATACCGCAAAATGTGCTGGAATGAACCCTGCTCCTGAATAACCAAAGACATGTTTGATATTTGTTGTGTTTATAGAAAGGAAAGAGAAAAAAGGAAGCCTTCAACAGTATTAACAAGCCTTTCTTCCAAAACTGAAAAACGCCAGAGGGAGGCCAGCGCGAGAGGAGGGGACTGAGGAAAAAATCGTGCGCCACCCAACAGGGTGCATAACCCTCACAAACATCACGTGAAAGAATTTACTATTTATTGGCATGGACACTACCAACTGGTAAAGTACGACATGGCAATCATGTTGTGCCTGATAAGGGTTCATACAGGCGGAATGCCTGCGGTCTCTGTTTGTGACGTTTCTTTATGCTTCATATTGAGTTATGTACAAGATATCTCTCTCTGATTACACTTGACCAGCGGCGAATTCTCTGGCAAAGTACTTGAGAGACTGCGTGTCAACAAACAGCCTGCGTGCTCTCAACAAGTCCTTGACCTCAACCTCTTCCTTGCTCAAGATCTTGACCTTCTGGTTGATCTCCTTGGCGGATTCCCTCAAGTTCTCAGCCTTAGCGAGATCGTTAACGACAAACAGCAGGTTCAAGTTCTTGAAGTTGTTCTCTGCGATGAACTGCAACAGGGCCTGCTTCTCGCCTGTGGCAATCTCAAGTGCGAAAGAGTCTGACTCTCTCTTGGACTGAACAACCTCTGGACTCCTACCGATGACGAACAGCTTACCGTTTCTGTAGAAATCACTCAGGGCGATTCTGTATGCGGAAGAGTACACCTTGTATGGCAACTCTGTAGAGAAATCGTTAGGGGCAGATCTGGCATGTGCCACAGATCCGTTGAATCTGATAGGTGAGTTGGCATCACCCACACGTGCTCTACCTGAACCTTTCTGTGGTGCGAGTTTCCTCCTTGAGAATCCGCGTTCTGAACGACCCATAGGGTTAGCGGCTCCCACTCTTCTGTTGTCGAGTTCCATGACGACAGCCTTCCACAAAACGTCCCTTCTCAGACGGGCATCAAGGAACTTAGCGTGAACTGGTATCACGGAGTGTGGCTCCAGAGATGGGAAGGATCTCAGCGTGGCGAGCACGTACTTTGGTGGTACGCTGGCATGGGCGAGAACCGGCTCAGTAGAGGCAGCAGCAGTTGCCAAACCTCTGTGGAATGCAACGCCTCTAAATACCACACTCTGTAGTATCGATCTTCTAAACATCTTTAGATAGATTGTATAGTGTCTGTAAACCAATACGGTCTATCAAGGCCTCCGAACATCGACGTCCGTGAAATAAATTTAAGCGGACGTGCGAAAACCAAAGCAAATCTTGATTATGTGAGAAAGTGTGGCTCCTGCCACAGATCAAGGGGCGCGTACTATCAATGGCGTATAAATTCCCCTGATCAGTGAATCTTCTTCTTGGCTGCTCTTCTTCTTATCCGGTCAATTTGACAAGCACAATGCCTTCTGTTTTGGTTACTGGAATCACTGGATTCATCGCGCTACACGTTGTAGATCAGCTGCTGGCACAGGACTATACCGTTATCGGAACGGTCAGGTCCAAGGACAAGGGGGACCGTGTTGTTTCGCAGTTTCTCGAAGAGTACCCCAACGCAAAGCTCTCATACGAGATTGTCGGTGACATTGCGGATCCCACAGCCTTTGACGAAACTGTCAAGAAACACCCGGAGCTAGACTACGTCATTCACACGGCTAGTCCTGTTGACTTTGAGGTTGAAGGAACGACAGAGGAGCGCCAAATCACGCCAGCGGTCAATGGAACAGTCGGTATACTCAAGGCAGTTGCAGCACATGCACCTAATGTGAAGCACGTTGTGTCCACGTCCTCGTTTGCCTCCATCAGGAACTCGGACCACGCGGGAGATGCATCCTTCATTCACACCGAGGAGACGTGGAATCCGATCACGGAGTCCGATCTGGGACCAGACGGAGTTGCGACGCCTGCCAAAGTGTCTGGAATGACGGGATATTCTCTTGGTAAGAAGACAGCGGAGGCGAAAGCACGCGAGTTTATCAAATCTGCGGGGGTGAAGTTCAACTTTACGACTGTGAACCCGCCTGTTGTCTTTGGACCACAGAAATTCGATTCTGCTTGCGCCAATGAGAAACTCAACTTCTCAGCAGAGGAGACGAATGCGGTTCTCAAGTACCCCAGCGACCACCCTGGTCCGTTTGACAAGCCTATTTGGCTGACAACCGACGTCAGAGATGTGGCCAGAGCACACATTGCACCGCTCAAGGACTCGGCTAAGTTTGCAGGGGCTAGACTTTTCCCCACTGTTGGACGCTCCAATGCTCAGAAGGTTCTCGACAGTATTCGCAAACAGTTCCCCGAACTACAGGAAAGACTGCCTGTAGGAGACTCTGAGCTCGGTAAGAAATCGCTCGATAAAGGCTTTTTCTTTGACAATACAACAACACAACAGTTGTTGGGATTCGAGTTCATAGATTATGACAAGACCATCTACGATGCGGTTGAGCAAATTCTCAAGTATAAAGCATCTAAAGTATAAATCCTTAGTTTGTTGAGCCAAACAATATCAAAAAACACAAACTTCAAAGTATATCTTTCCAAACCAAACCAAGCCTAACCTTCATCCAAAAAACAAATAACACAATCCTGTAAAACAAAAGCAAAGCCAAACAGACAAAGAAAAACGTAAAAGACGCCAAAAAACTTCAGTGGAGAATGCCACTCAAACGGGTATTCTGTGGGCGGTCTGAGTCTTCACGTCCACCAGAGCTTGAAGGTGGAGAAAGAGGAAACATCCTGGGAACAACGTTTGGATCCAACCCAAGAGGGACTCTGGACAATTGTTGCTGTTGTTGCTGTTGTGAAGGAACACTGTCTTCTAAAACCGTATAGTTGACAGCACACATCCATATTCTAGTCTTGTATATTCTGAAGAGTTCCTTCACCAGATCTCTAAAATCGATACGGTGGTCAGCCACGTAGTAAAACGTCAGCTTCCTCCTATCCCATTGGTATTCTGCATCCATAACTTTCATCGAAAGACCATGAGACCTAACCTTTTGAGAACAGGTGTTTTTGGCTTTTTCCTCGTCGTGCCTCTTGGACACCAATTGGTTAATCTCATTCTGGTAAGCAAAACGGATCAGTGGTTTGGGATAGTGCAGAGAAGGTGTGCCGCCAGAGGTGGGAGACGCAGCGGCTGAGTTGAGCGATAGAGCCGATTGCTGCTCCATGTGCTGTTTGAACTTGAGGAGTCTCGCCTCGTCGAGTGTGACATCCAGTCTCCGAACTTTGCCCAGATCCGTTCCGCGGTCAGCCTCAACTAGCACAAAGTCTCCAATCTTCAAGTTGGAACACACGTTTTCGGGATGGATGAAAACATCGACACGACCAGCTTTGAAGGCAACCAGTGCCAGCTGAACTCCAGGCTGAGGGTTCCCCGGAAACTTGGGTAGTTGTGAAGGTTCGCCGACATCGGAGTGTTTTCCAACCGGTACACGGTTCGGGAACTCCTTAAAGTAATCCTCAATATCATCCTGCATCTTAACCACTGGCTGAGACTGCTGAGACTGCATGTTGAACTCGCCAAGCCACTGGTTCTCGCCAACCGCATACGAGTGGCGTCTGGAGGTTGGCACAAACAGCTCGTGGATCTGCTGGGGCGAGCTCCAGGGGGACACGGATTGGTGTGGTTGCTGCTTTGGGTGCTGATTCAACGACCCGAGTAAATTGGAGGTGGCGAGCCTTGGCGAAATGGGTTCCCACAGCGAGTCGTTGAATGACGCGCGGCGAGACTCGTATTCAAATGGGTTGTGCAGGTTTATCCCGCCAGTTTCGTTGGACAGGGTGAACTCTGTGTTCGCCACCTGAGACACGCCGCCCGTCAGAGAAGATATCGATCCGCCAGAGTTGCGCTGGGAGGTGTTTGGCGGAGACCATATGCTCGAAAGCTCATATGGGTTGTCGTCTTTGCCGTTCATACCGCTGTTGTTGTAGTTCATGTTTTTGTTCTCTAATCCGCGCTTCGGAATCGAGTAATACGGAGGGGGGGACAAATCAAAATTAAACCCTCACTCCACTCTGGCTGCCTGATCCGCTTGTTCCTTGCTGATTTATTCTTGTCTCTGTGGGAGGACAGTGAGTATCCTGGGTGCTCTGCGGTTCAAAAAGATACAGAGCGTAGCGTGAGTTATTCTGTTCTGTGACAGGGGATCAAGAGCAAAAAACAACAAAGAGAAGGAGGAGGGATGACAGGGGGCTCAGACCTTAATGTGTCTGCCGAGAGTGCGTTTACTAATTGCACGAATCTGCGGAGAGACGGGCGGGAGGGGAAGGCGGAGTCTACTGGAATGTGTGTTTTATTGGAATTGGAATCACGATGACGGCAAGCGCGTGCCGGTTCCATAATATTTTTTATCATTATCGCTGGAAAGGCAATCATCATCCGACGGGAGGAGGGGTCCTAGAAGGTCATCGCATCTGTGCCGTGAGAGAGGCCGTCAGCCCAGACCGCACACACCCCCGCATTATCTATCACACCATCCACCGCCAGCCGACCACACCTGTCATGTTTATTAGAGCCGTTGGCTTTGCGTAGTTATTGTTGAGACGGAGGAGGGTTCAGCATCAGCTCTCTCTGTCTCTTGTCTATAACGTCTTTGAGGCACCTCGTTTTGGCCTTTTTGCTCTTCCAGTGTGCTGCCAGACCGTCTTTTCTCCGGAACGTCCTGTTGCACCCCCAAGTGTTCCCGTTATCGTCAACGCCAAAGCACCTGTATATAACTCCTGTCTCAGAGTGCATGATCGTCTCATGGCGCTTCTTGTCCGAAAACCGCGCAAACCGCTGCGTGCAGTACGTGCACTGGTAGGGCTTCTGCTTGGCGTGGCTGGAGTTCTTGTGGCTCTTGAGGTTCATGCGTCTGCTAAACCGCTTACCGCAGATGTCGCAGTTGTACACCTGCAGCTCAGACCGCACTGGTTTGCTCACCCTCCCGAGCGCTATATCTGCAGCCCGCCTGCTCCACTCGTCGTCTCCGTCTCTGTGTCCCGCAGGCACCACCATTGGCAGCGTGGGGACCGTGGGTATCATCGTTGTGTGTTCGTATGTCTCCGGCAGGGGTAGCAGTCTCTGCTTCAGCATCATGTCCTCGTAGCTCGCGGGCTGTTCGCTCGGCACGGTCACTGGCGGTGGGACAGACGGTTGCCGCTGAAGCCCCCAGGACATCGCGCTGTTGACGCTGTTGTTTATCACCGAGGAAAACGGCGCTGGGTTCAGGATGTTTGGAAGTCCACCCTGCTGCGGCATTACCCCCGCCACCGTACGTGGTTGCATCTGCATCTGCATCTGCTGCTGCTGCTGCTGCTGCTGCTGTTGGCTATGCTGCTGGTCTGTCTCGTACTTGAGCCTGGTATCAACGTTCTCGTAACTCATGTCTGGATGTATATGGAGAGAAAGAAGAGGGAGGGAGAAGTGAGATGAAATGCAAGGTCAGAAAAAAAGTTAAAGAGTTATCGCGATGTATCGTTCAAATCCTAACCATATACAGCCACTTTGGAATCCAGTCTTCTCTATTAGGGTCTTTATTCGCCTAGATTAGAGAGAAAAACTGACACCCGCCTCCAATAAATTAATCTGTAACGCTGAAAAGCGAGGCTAAATGAAGTCAGAGAAAGGACTCTTCAATCATAAGAAGGCTGTGCTGGTGTCAGTTCTTTTAATCTCTAAACATTTGCTTACATAATAAAAACGAAACGGTTCTAATTGGCATGGCCACTACTCGTCTCTAAAAAAAATTTTAATCTCTTAACTCCAGATCACACACACCTTTGTAAACCTCCAAAGACAAGACAAAGTATGGCTGAAAAGGTTAGATATCAGCTGGAGCAGTCTATTCCGGAACTGGAGGACCTGCAACAGAAAGGACTGTTCGAAAAGAGGGAAATAACAATGCTCATGAGAAGAAGAACCGACTTCGAGCACCGTATAACGGGAAGAGGAACAAAGCCATCCGATTACCTCAACTATGTCGAATTCGAGAAGACCCTCGAAAAGCTGAGGAGAAAGAGGTACAACCGTCTCTCCAAGGCCAACCTCATAGACACAAAACCCTCAATCTCAGACTGGGCCTCGCAGAGAAGAATACTGTTCATATTCGATAGGGCTATACGCAGATTCCCCGGAGACAACAAGCTGTGGTTGAACTACCTGAAGTACGCTAAGCAGAACGGGTCTGTCAAGGTCATATACAAGATATACACGAGGTTACTACAGCTACAACCACGCAATGTTGACGCTTGGATAAGCGCTTCGAAGTACGAGTTTGAACACAATACGAACGCAAAGGGTGCACGCGTGCTCCTGCAAAAGGGTCTGAGGTTCAACTCCGACTCGCTCAAGCTGTGGCTCAACTACGCTAAGTTTGAGCTTGTGTATGTTACCAAACTGTTGGCCAGGCGAAAGTTGCTCAACCTCATCACCGAACAGCAGCAGAAACAGGATGAACAGACAGAGCGGGAGGAAGTAACCGGCGGCGATTTCGACGAAGACGAGATCATGCTGCCAGACGTGGAAGTCAAAGACAGGCTCAATAACCTGCCTGAGGTGGACATGAGCATGCTCGGAAACCCAGAGACAAACCCTGCACTCAGAGGAGAGATCGCCCTGACCATTTTCGACGTTGCCATAAAGACCTTGCTGGAGGAGGTGCCAAGCGATTCCACCATCATCACAAGAGAGACAAAGATGCTCGAGGTGGCCAACGAGTTCATGTCTCTGTTTGACCAGTTTGAGAGCTTGGACAGATACAACCTTTGTGGACATGTTATTCACTATCTCATCGAAAACTTACCCCAGAACTCCAAGGTTGTCCTGTTGGACATCACCCTCCCAGTGCGCTACGTCTCGGTGTCGGACCCAGAGTTTGTCGATAGGCTCCAGCAGTCCGTTAACCTGTTTTTGAAGAACAAGTCCAAGAACAAGAGCGAAGAGGTCACCGAAGGATTTGTGGGCTACGTTCAGAAATACGTTCAGGAGACACACAATTCTGAGAAGCTACAGAAACTTCTACAGTCGATCATCTCTAGGTGTCGTATGGCTTAATCTCTTTTGGCTATTCCGCCCTCTGTTCCCAGTCTAACCTGGTATCTATGTGCGCTGTTCTTGTTCAAGTATGCGTATGTGGCACCAACCGTTAGCAGACTGGTCAACAGGAAGGTCACAGTTATGTAAAAACCGGCCCCCAATCCCTCTCTAGGGATTTTGTAAAATCCATCTGCATACGGTAACGTACCAACCTTAGATTTCCCGTTGATACCAGATTTGATCCACCTCGTAGACACCTGCAATGGCAGCTCATCTCCAATGACTACCCTCGTTGTGTTTGTGCCCGAGGACCATCCAACAGCAGAGATGATGCCGTTGTAACCATCTGGGGTTATGCCGAGCACGTTCAGACTGGGATCAACGTCAATGTGCGATTCAGCAACGTGCCCACGCACATGGAACGTCAACGGCACATACAGACCGTTGTCCTGACTGACGGGGATCCTGCACGAAAACGGAGCGTCCTCGTGCACGTAGTACTGGAACAGATGGTACAGTTCATCCGGTAGGCTGATAGTGCACGTGAAGTCCTCGTCTGTATTGTACGTCAGCGACATGGCCTTTCCTGTTTCTTTACAGCTGGGGAACGCAGCATAGACAATATTACCAGCCTTGTCAAACACGTGCTCTGCAGAATCAATGTTTCTCTTCGTGCATTCGATGGGTATGTTTTGACCCTTGGCGAGTCCTGGGGCGTTGAACACAGGCTCCTCCTCTGCGTTCAGCGGAAACCACTTCGAGTGGGCAAGTGCAGTGGGCACGAGCAGGGCAACGGCCAATCCAAATCTCATTTGATTGATTTTCACTCTCGTTGTCAGAGAAGACAAAGATAAAAGAAGGGGGAGGAAGAGAAAACACAGAGGTGGAATCGCCCCAAGCCAGAGAAGCAAAATAATCGATGATCTCATCGCTCATTTCTTTTTCACACACAAAAGTCGAGAACACTTAAGTTTAGGGTCATTATGATTTGATTTATGAATACACAGGGGTTCATGAGGTGGCGTTGCACCACTTCTGCTGCACGAAGAACTCGTATATCTTGGAGGTTTTGTTGACGTCAATCTTGAGCAACTCTCTGGCGGTTCTCTTCTTCAATACACCTCCCGTTCTCAAGAGCTCTCTGAACAGGAGCTCCTTTATGACGAGGTATGGCTTAGGATATATCCTCAGAGTAGAGCACAGAATACGCTCATCGTTGGACAAGAGCTCATAGTCTGCAGCATGCGATATGTCGAGGGGCACCACGTTCTTGGTCGGCCTCTTTGCGATTTCGCCATTGAACCCAGGTGCTGGTGAACCGTGGTGGGACATTATACGACTGCGAATACCACCAGAAGACATCGAGTTGGCAGTGTGACGGGAAGATGCACCGGAGCCCCCAAATCCAATCTTCTGCAGCATTGCCTGTCTTGCCACTTTGTCCTTTTCGTATTTGGAACCTTGTTCTAGTGTGCTGATTCCATTGCGACGCCATTCCTGGAGCTGTTGGATTTTGACACGGCAGCGAAGCTCCGCAAGCATATCGTCACTGAACTCTTCAAAATCTTTGGGCGTCATCACGCGCGCATACGCCTTGATTCTGGTGTATAGGTCCTTTTCCTCTTTTGACTTCCTCTTGTCGTTAGCTATGTTCTTTCTGTACTCGAGAAGTCCATCCTGTAGCATGAGTCTCTTGCGCTCGGCTCTCATCGTGAGTTTCGAGTTGTATATGTCCAATATGGTCAGCTTGAGTTCGTTATCCTGGGGTGGATCCTCGGGATCAAACACCATGTCTGCAACGTTCTTCTCGGCCTCGTCGTCGGCCTCCTCTTCGAACTCGAGTCTTCCAGGCATGTATTTCTGGATGTCAGAGCACAGAGGCACCGATGCGAGTGGTTTCTTGGGAGGTGGTAGAGGGAGAGTCTTGCGGCTCTCTATACGCTGTTTCCGCTTGTCCAAAAACTCATCCGTGGACACATGGCTGAAGTCTAGGTTCAGGTTGGGGATCGGGTAGTCTGGGCTCTTGAGATACACCTCACGGTAGTGTCTTCCCACTTCCTCCTTCGACCTGTCACCTATGTGATCTGCTATATCCAGCCAATTACCCAAACCTAACGTCTGCGCACCTTCGATCAATAAAAGTTCCTCGTCCGCACCCCAGTCCTCGCTGAATATAGGATATGCATGCTGTTCAATTATGCGGTAGTCATGCCATGGTTTGTGTTTACCAGAAGACTCACCACGCAAAAAACAGGGAACGCATAGATCGTACTCTTCGCATACGGCACAGCGTATCCTAACTCTCCGCGTACAGTCTGAAGAACACACATCACAGTGAAATTTGGCCATGTTGGGTGTATGCGAGATAGAGTATGGGAGGGAGGTTGATGGATCAGCTTCCCTTGTTTATGCTTGACACGTTCGGTGCTTATCTTCCCAAACGATGACGGAAGAGCGGTGTTTGGGTACTCCGCTGTTCGCCAGCCCTTAACCGGGTAACCCATGTCTTGTTCTTAGGTGGTTCAACCAAATAATGGCCGCACGCTTGTTGATTCGGTAAGAACACTACCTTTCTCGCCATTCCGCAGTCAACAGTCACAGCATGCGTACACCTCATCACACCGCGGTAAACCTGAGCACTAACAATTTTCCCCCAAACTGTCAAGACATCGCTGTGCCATTAAAAGGTGTTAGGAAAAAATTGTTCATTTTTCCTGTTAGTACACTACAAAGCTTCGTCTGCACTGTGTTGGCCCAGCGTCTCCCTCTCTCTTTTTTGAAAATTCACCTTCGTGAAAAGACTTTCTTCCTTTTTGAAATCCACATACATATAAATCATATTACAAAATGGTAAGTTTTTGGTCACGATGACGAGGATGTGAACGATGCATGCAATGTTTGGGAATCAAAGGTTGAAAAGATATCACAATACGTATGGCGAAAGGTTGAGCGACGAGAAAAAAACACACACCGGCAAGGGTGAGCGTCGATGTTGAAGTGTTGAAAGTTTTTTCAGCTGTCTGCTCCGAGTCAATACACGGGATATCGGCAAGCCTACGAGTTGGATCTGAGCTGCTCACTCTGATGGAGTTGGACGAGCCCCTGTCAGAGCCATCAGAGTCCACCCACTACATGAATGAAAAAAACTCACGAAAAGTCCTCAACACATCCGGAGAGCAGTACTAACATATCAATAGGGTCGCGTTAGAACTAAAACCGTCAAGCGTGCTTCTAAGGTCTTGATTGAGCGTTACTACCCAAAGTTGACTTTGGACTTTGAGACCAACAAGAGATTGACCTCCGAGATTGCCGTCATCCAGTCCAAGCGTCTCAGAAACAAGATCGCTGGTTACACCACCCACTTGATGAAGCGTATCCAGAAGGGTCCAGTCAGAGGTATTTCCTTCAAGTTGCAGGAGGAGGAGCGTGAGCGTAAGGACCAGTACGTCCCAGACGTTTCTGCTTTGGACCTCTCCAGAACTCAGGGTCACTTGAACGTTGACGCTGACACCGAGAAGTTGGTCAAGTCTCTTGGCTTCAAGCTCCCAATGGCCGTTTCTGCCGTCACTGACCAGAGGGTGTCGAAGCGTTACAACAAGAGATCTTAAGTCAAGCCGGAGCATTCCATGTCTTGGTGACTATTAAGATTTCATAATGTAATTACAAAACACAAAAAACATTTTCCGTTAATTCTTCTCCTGTAGGAATCGATCTTGCGGCCGTTCTCTTTCATCTGAGTGTTGGAGGCACACCTTGGCACCGCCTCAACGGCGCTCGGCCGTGGCCATTCTCGCAGCGACGGTTTGAGAGCCTGCGTTTCCGAGGCACCTCTCTCGTGCATTCCCATGGAGTTGTTTTCTCCAAGAGCCACATGTGTGAACCGTAGCCACCAGACTGGGTCCAATCCTGAGACCTCTCGGCGGCTTGTCTCTGGTGGTCTGGCCAGGACCAGCAGTTGCCTTTCTCTTCTTGGTTTGCTTCGGAGTCCCCAAAACCTAAACCCGGTGAGCATGCGAATGGCAATTTGAGTAAGAACTCGGTAAAGTCTGTGTTTTCTTTCGTCTTGTGTTCGCGGAAAAGTCTGCACAACAAAACGTTTCTGTTGTAAGCAGGGTGTGTTGATCAGAAAAAGCTCGGGATTCTTGCCGTGTGCGATCAATCACCGAAGTCTGCAGGACCTAAGCGGCAGACGATTAGCTAAGGCTGACGAATGCATTACTAACACATCACCGACTGAGGAGATGTACAGCCGATGGTCCCATGATTCAGTCCGTGCGAAATAAAAAGATATTATCCAGCCCGTTTCACGGCTCGGCCCTAACCCATCGGCTTTACTGCTCTGTCCGGATAAACAAAAAAGTTAAAAGAAAAATCTCGTTTCGCCCTTCTTTCTCCTAGTTTTCTTTTCTTTTTGCTTCCAATAAGCCACTTTTCCGAGCTTTTTTCTGCCTGTCCGATTTAAGCGCTGGTGCTGTATATAAGCAGGCAGATTTGTTCACCTTTGCATCTGTAACGGGGAGTTGTGAAGTCTCTGAACATGGACACAAAGGAAGAGCAGAAAACAGCAGATGCTGTTGAACAGCGGCTACCAGACACAGATGCCGAACAGCAAGTTGCGGGAATGATAGATCCTGAAAAGAGACCTGCCCAGTTCAAAAGTCTACTGCAGGAGATCATGTGTCTGGGAACAGTCGTGTTCGCTCCTGCCGCAGCATCGATGTCCCAGACGGCGTACCAGATATCGCTGCAGAAGGTGAGTGAGGAGTTCGACGTGACCGGAGGTTCGCTAACGTGGGCCGTGTCCTCCATATCTCTCGCCAACGGTGCAGTGCTTCTCTTCATGGGTGGCATAGCTGACGCGTTCGGAAGGAAGAACTCGGTCGTGATCAGCTTTGCGCTGTACGCGGTCTTCTCGCTAATTGCTGGTTTCATGCACAGTTTTGTTGGTCTGTGTATAATGCGTGCCCTCCAGGGGATGTTTGTTGCAGCAGCCACGCCTGCTGGCGCGGCCATCGTCGGAACCACATACATGGCGGGCAGGCGTAAGAACAAGGCAATGGCTACTTTTGCAGCGGGTGCGCCCATAGGAGCCGTGCTTGGATTTGTCGTTGGTGGTGTCTGTTGTCAGATTCTGTCGTGGAGAGCGGTTCAGTTCTTCTACGCCATCGTCTTTGGAATACTGTCGATAACCGCTTTCATCAGTATTCCCTCAGACACCAAGGTTACGTGGCAGATTGTGCGCAAGACTTTTGCTGAGCTCGACTACGGTGGAGCTCTGCTATCCATAGTGGGATTTGTGCTTATATGTTTCTCGCTCACACAAGTTGACGCCACTGCCAAGGGCTGGAAGACTCCGTACATCATTGCCCTGTTGATTGTCGGTGTCTTTCTTATCGTGGCGCTTGGCTTCTACGAGTTTTACGTCCCCAAGAATCCACTCATGCCTCCCAGGCTCTTCCACAGTGGTAACTTCATCTGCTGTCTTTCCATCATGTGTTTCTCGTGGATGGCTTTCCAAGGTGCGCTTGGTTTCTACGCCGTTCTGTACTTCGAAGAAGTGCTCCATTACTCGCCTCTGCACACAACCGCATGCTTCCTCCCGATGCCTGTGGCTGGTGTGATGGTCAACATCTTTGCCGCTTTCACATTGCACAAGATTTCCGGCAAGATCCTCGTCACCATTGGACAACTTGGTTTCCTCGCCAGCTCCATCCTCTGGGCGACGCTCAACAAAAACAGGATTTACTGGGCAGGCCCCTTCCTTGCATTTATATGTGCCGTCATCGGGGCAGATCTCACATACAACGTTGCCAACCAAGTCACTCTGAACTCGATCCCCAAAGTTATGCAGGGTAAAGCGGCTGGTGTTTTCAACATGACCATTCAGCTGGCCGCGTCTGTGGCGCTCGGTATCACGTCTGCTATAGTCAGTGCGCGTAATCCATACTACGGTACTGCAGAGGAGGCTTCGCACGAGGATGCCCTCTTTGACGGTTTCAGGAACGCATACTACTTTGCGATAGGGTGTTCTGCGCTTTCTCTTTTACTCTCGGTGTTTGTACTCAAAGTGGGAACCACCGGAAACACTGAGGACCTGGAGAAGGAGATTGCCGATAACAAGGAGTTTGAAACGGATAGTACGCATGGTGACGGTAAATAGAGACATCGCTTTTTAATAAAAAATTCACTCCCTTGGCGAGCCGCATACACAACCCTGCTTTAGTCTCACCCTTTCATACTTCGAACAACCGGGTGATACAGAGAATAAACATGTGAGACATAGACGCGGAAGGGAGCCCGGAAAGATGCAGATTAACAATAAAACGAAGCCGCAGCCACGACCACGGCTTTCTCTATACTCCATGGAGCATCTATAGGCGAGCAGGTGACATCCCGATAATTTCCAGAAAAGTCCCCAAGGAAGGGAAGTGCGGAGTCAAGGTGCATAAACGCCATCACACCACGCTCTTTCATTATACGGTGCTCCTGCCCAATATAAATATATATATATATACAATAAGTTGCTATACCTTCCGTTTGTTTTATTTGTTTCATTTGTTTCATTTGTTTTATCTGTTTTGATCTTCCATCTGTTTTGGCTTGCTGTCTTCGAAATTACCATTAACACTGCCCCTTTTTTTAAGCGCCCATTGATTGCTATTGATAAAAATTTTAGTGCAGTTTTGTCGCATTGAGATTTTATATATTCCCACCGATATCTACTTTCAGAATCTTCTCCTGCTAGCCCTCACATACCAACAAGATGGTTCAGTTATACTTGGTGAATCCAAAGCTCGAGCTCCTGGACTGCAACTCGTGTCCCAGCAACAATGTGCTTGCATGTACTGCAAAGGCACGAAAGACAGCGATTGAGCGCTACAGACGTGTGGCTGAGCTTCAGAACGGCAAGGGACACAGAAAGGCCACTCCGTTGGAGGTGGAGTACTTCAAGACGATAGCAGACTATGCGTGTGCAGAGTACAACTATCTGGAGTGTTATAAGGAGATCAACAAGATTGCAGAAACCCACTTCAGCAAACCCGAGTTGAGCTTGGAGGATGAGGAGAAGGGCATGGCATTGCTCAACGGACAGCTTGAAAAGTTCAAGTGTATCGAATCAGATCTGGCTAAACTTAAAAGAGATAAGGAACAAATCTCAAAGAGACTGCAGTGCGAACAGAAATGATCTTGATCTTGATCTTAATCTATGATGAGTGGTCTTTTAGTCTTTTCTTTTCCTTTCTTAATATAAATATATACCCCCGTTGTTCATTTGAACGATTCACCGCGCGCCATCTGGCCTAGTGTTTCGCTACCGACATATGTCCATCCCCCAAACCTGGCTTGCACCGATTCGCTCAGAAAGTCATCGACAACAGAGTCCAGAGGACGCTCGCTCGTGAACTCGGAGTCAAAGTTTGACGTGTCTGTGGAGTCCTTGACCAGCGGCTTGTAAGGTGGGATATACCCCTTGCTCAGCAGCTTTTGCCAGTCGACATCTGCGAAGTAGGCGTGGTTCTTGATCTCGTCAGACCCATTGTATCCCAATCTCTTTGCAGGGTCACGGGTCAAAAGCCCTTTGATGAGGGATTTTGTGTTTGGCTCCATATCGTTGGGGAACACAAGCGGGTCGTTGAGGATCTTGGAGTACATCTTGTTGACGTCCTCGTCGTAGAATGGTGGAAGACCAGTCAGCATCTCGTACAGCAGGGTTCCAAGTGTCCAGTAGTCAACGACTCTGGTGTAGCCTCTATTCAGCAGCAATTCAGGGGCAAGGTACTCCGGGGTACCACAGAAAGTGTTTGTCTTTTGCTCAATCTTCATGTTCATCTTGCAGAGGCCGAAATCACAGAGGGCGATATGGCCTTGGTAGTCCAGCAGAATGTTTTCTGGTTTCAGATCACGGTAGATGATGTTGAGGTTGTGCAGACACTCTATGGCACTCAGAAGCTCAGAGATGTAAAACTTGGAGCGAACCGGAGAAAATCTGCGAGACTGTTGCAGGTGGTAGAACAGTTCGCCACCGTTGATGAAAGAAAGCACAAGGTAAAGTTTCTCGTTGGACTGGAAGGCAAACTTCAAAGGCACGATAAAAGGATTGTCAACTCTCGACAGCACAAACTTCTCGGCAAGGGTGTGCGTGACCTCCATCTTGGAGACGATATGCGCTTTCCTTATAGACTTCAGCGCGTATATCTTTCCGGTGTCTTTCTTTCTAACCTGCATAACTTTGCCGAAAGAACCCTTTCCAATAACCTTGAGAAGATCAAAATCGTTTATGCTCAGAGAATGTTTCTCCTGCAGCTTGAAATCAATGGTGATGTTGATAAAACCAACGTTCTTCTCGGTGTAAGGGTTAGTTAAACTGATCCAACCGTGGTTGATAAGTCTCTTTGACGAGCCACTAACGGCAAAACTCTTGAGATCCACCTGCGCGGTACCGACTAGAATGTCCTGGTTCTTGTGCTCAGTCTGTTTGGCTTCATCAGACACGAGTATGGCAGGAAGTCTGACGAAGAGCTGCACATTGAGTGTGTTCAGGTGATTGGACACATCGAACGCGGTAACGTTGTTGAATTTGGGGTTTTGTAGCGTGTTTCCAACAGCGTCTATCGCTTCTGTGTTGTTATCGAACTCAACCGTCATATACACCAGGGGCGTCTTGACATAGCTGTCCCCGGAAGGATTGGGTACCTGCAGGAGTGCCGGTAACGACTTCGTCACGAGCAGTTCGAGGTCCTTCGCGTTAGTCTCTGACACGTTAGCAGCCTCCAGCAGGGTATCGATGTTGGACTCCATAGTGGGCACATCGACGTTGACACCGGAGGAGGCAAGTCTATCCAGTACAGGCTTGGTAATCTTCAGCGGCACGGGCAGTCTGATGTCATTGGCGGTGTACACCTTAACGGTGAGCAGCCCGGGCTTGGCGGTGGACTTGGCCACTGCGGTACCTGCTGAAGAAGACTCGTCGAGCACGGGGTCTGTTGTCTTGAGGTTGTTCTGGATTGTCTCTGGAGCAATATTCACATCCCCCAGCGCGTTGGCAAGACCGTCAACGTCCTTGTCGTCAGCAGCAGAATCTTGAACCGCGGGAGTGGACCCCGTGGTATCCGCCTGTTCGTTGTGTGTAGTTCTCACACTGCTCTCATCCTCGGTGTCATCTCCGTTGAGATACGTCGTTGATCCGGAGAACTCCGAGCCGGGTATATATGCGGCAGGTGGTTTGGAAGGAATCGAATTTACCTGGTTGAGAGACGAGCTTCCAGATAGAGAAGAGGTATCCTTAACAGGTGACTTGTTAGATCTGGAAAAGGGGGACGAGATGTGAGTGTCCTTCAACTTCTGCTTCCAGTTGGATATCATGCTTGGTTTTAGTTGGAGAGAGCAAGGGTGATAGTATGGGGAAGCTTAGAGAAGTGCATCTATGCTTGTTCTGTGTACACACAGAACACAACTCGTGTTTCAATCTCCGCCCCTTTGGTCGTGTTCTGCAAATACTTACGTAATCCAAAAGTAGTGTACCCACTGCGTGGTCCTTTGTTTTCATTTCAAAAAAACGCGTCCAGCCACAGAAGCCCCCTTTCGTCCATTGTTTTGGCCCTTTTTCGAGCCACTTTTCTTCTTTCTTCCTACAAGGCCTGTTTATCCTCACCGTCTTTCCATCTATAATTTGGCATTTGGGCTACTCGAGGGGCTGGTCATATACAACTTTCCATCCGCTCGTGTTCCCTCTTTTTTTCTATTCCATTCCTCCTCTAATACCGCTCCGGATCATCTGTTTGTCCCTTTGCTTTCTCACCCCATGACAACACCGGCGATTGCTGCTCAGGCAGCTATGAATCTACACCGGAAGGCTCCCGCTGAGGTTGATCGCGTCGCAGAGTGCGTATCAAAGGCCAACAATAGGCTCTCTCAGTCATCGACAAACACGACAAGTTCATACAAGAGACGCTCCCAGAACCACGTTGGTCCTTGGAGACTCGGACGCACGCTGGGCAAGGGCGCCTCCGGACGTGTCAGGCTGGCCAAACACACGCAAACGGGTCAGCTGTCTGCAGTCAAGATCGTGCCCAAATCTGTCATATCGAACGGTAAGGGGTCCAAGAATACAGAGAGGGATGCCAATGGGTTGGCATATGGTATCGAGCGCGAAATCATCATCATGAAGCTGATATCTCACCCGCATGTGATGGGACTCTACGACGTTTGGGAGAACAAGGGTGAACTGTACCTTGTACTCGAGTACATCGAAGGAGGCGAACTCTTTGACTACCTCATCCGCAGAGGTAGACTCGACGAAAAGGAGGCAGTCAAGTACTTCAAGCAGATCGTCTCAGGTATGAACTACTGTCACCACTTCAACATATGTCACCGCGATTTGAAGCCTGAGAACCTTCTGCTCGACAAAAATCACAACATCAAGATCGCTGATTTCGGTATGGCTGCTCTCGAGACAAAGGGTAAGCTACTCGAAACTAGTTGTGGCTCTCCTCACTATGCATCCCCTGAAATCGTTGCTGGTAAGCATTACCATGGTGGACCTTCCGATATCTGGTCCTGTGGTGTGATTTTGTTTGCACTGCTCACCGGACACCTGCCATTTGACGATCCAGTTATCAGGAACTTGCTGCTCAAGGTGCAGTCCGGTAAATTTCGCATGCCGCAGTACCTCTCAACAGAAGCCAAGGACCTAATTTGGCAGATGCTCAAGGTTAACCCCAGTGAGCGTATCAAGATGAAAGACATTCTGAGCCACCCTTTGCTCAAGAAGTACTCCACCAAGGAGGACCAGTTGTTGGAGAAGTTTAACCACCCAGAGTCTCTTGACGCGTCGCCAATCGTCGATATCGACAAGGACATCCTGCTGAACTTGCAGACCCTGTGGCGCGGAACCAATCAACAGGAGATCAGGAACAAACTCAGTGAACATGGTCTCAATTCGCAAAAAATCTTCTACCGCCTGCTCCAGAAGTACAGAGATGAACACGCGAGCGGTACCGAGTCGTCTACCTTCTCCTCCAAGAGGAGAATCCCCAGGTCTACCTCCATAGTCACCACCATAGTACATGATGAGAATGGAGAGGTTAAATCAAAGAAGATTGAGCAAGTCACCGAGAAGAAGCCACTCAAGAAGAGATCAAAGAACACCACCAACATCCAGGCTCTTCCCTCTAACAAGTCTATCAAGGGCATCGCCGCATCTTCGTCTTCGAAGAAGCCTGTCTCCTTCAAAACCAGGTACGGTTCCGCACACTCACTATCTTCCAAGAAGTCTCTCGCCAGTATGCGCAGTGGCAAAGCTCCCGCAAGAGATTTACCCAAATTGCCTGAGTTGTCTGACTTCCAATACCTGTGTGATGAGATCTTTGGCAAACAGACACGCTTCAGCATCTACCAGGATGAAGAGCCGCTCAAGTCGAAACCTGCATCTCCGCAGAGATCACAGTTGCAGAAGGACAGGGCTGCCACGGGACTCAATTCGTACATCGCCAGTACTTCGCTTGACCCCAAGGCAAAGCCATCTGTCAATCGCAATGCCTCAGACGTACTCAAGAAATTTGGTGTTCGTATGAGCAAGTTGGACATGGATCCTCCAGTGCTGCCGGACAGCCACAAGGTCACCAACGAATCCAGAGACACCCTCAAGGATCTGCCTACAAGCTCGACGTTCAAGAAAGGTATGACCGTGTCCAAGTCGACATCTAGCAGGAAACTGTCTACTTTGGTCAACAAGAGAGACCTATCGGTGGAGGATTACAACAGACACAAGGCTGAAAACTCCTTCGCGACAGCGGATTACGACTCTTTCACTTTCCTGTCTGCTAAACAGATCCCCATCATCACCCCAGACGACAAACCACGTGTTATTGACGATCGTTTCGCAGATGTCGACGAAGACGAGACAGCGTGCAGAGATGCACAGTCAACAAGATCCACCATCAGACACCACCGCAAGGCCGAGTCTACGTCTACGAGGGCGTCCACTATGGTCATCCAGCCATTCCCACAGGTGCGCAATTCAGTCCTGGAGGACGAGGTTCCCGAGGTGAAGCCGCGCAGCAAAGTTGTACGCGAGTCTGTGCGCAGCGATTACAGGCTATCCAAGTTTTCGTATCTTGGATCGTACATCGGAGAAGTGGACACAGAGTCACGCGATTCTATGTTTGCAGATCCGGACGAGGACTTCGACGACGAAGATGCAAACAGACTCAAGTTCCTGCAGATCGCACAGAAGACGTCGCAAGAGTCTGCTGGCGAATCCGGCGACGAGTTTGATGTCGAGGACGAGGAAGAGGCTGAGCCAGAGAAGGTCAAGGCCGATCTCAAGCGCAACTCCACAATGATAAAGAGTCGCATCATGTCGCTTGTGCCCAAGCGAGAGGCACCCATACCAGAGCGCGTGGACACTTCTCCCATGGACCCGAACATAAGACGCAACTCATCGTTCGAAACTAAACCCAAGAGCACGAGCTGGTTCTCTAAGCTGTTTTCGTCCAAGTCGGCCGTCGTTCCAGGGAAGAAGGAGGTCAAGCTCGAGAGCACGCGCGACTCGAGTACACTCACTCAGCTGATAGTGGATGAGCTGAAGCGCAAGGAGAGCGAGGGTTTGGTTCGCAAGCTTGTGATCAACCAGGAACAGGGCACTTTCACCGGAACCATACCCTCGACATTCTACGGCCGCTCTCTAAAGTTCAGCCTTGGCATAGTGGATGAGGTCTGCCGGTCTAGACTGATCCTCAGGAAAATCAAGGGTCCAGATAAGGCTTTTAGAGCGCTTGTTGCGAGGGTAAGCGACATCTGCTAAGCATCTATGTATTTTCGGCTGTAAGGACCCCAAAACGGAATAGAAATAATCCCATATACAAGAACCTACCTCTTCATTGGGAAATGCAAAAGGACCGCCAAGTGGCTACCCAAAACAACCAGGCGGGACCCATAGGAAGGGGCCCCATGAGAATACATACTTTTGGTAGCAATCGCATGCAAATTCAGCAACCCGCAAACCGTGCAAAGTAATAGAACAAAAAGCAAAAATAAAAAAGAATACACAACCGCCAAACTATCAATCCAATCAAACGCCGTTAAATTTCACTTATCCCCCCGCCATGCTATTCGTATCGTGTGTGCCCAGCCGCTATATCTCTTATCGAAAAGCCAAGAGCAACCCGAACGAATCAGCAAATTAAAACACAGCGTTCGGGCAAAAAAGAAAGAAGAGTGCCGTTTCTTGGCAGTTTCGGTTTTCCGAATGAATTTCCATCCTTCTTTTGGTTTTTCCGTGAAGGGCTTATCCGGTCGTCTGATAGAGTAGTCGTGCGCCCCCAATTGAGACCCGCACGCCTCAGTGAGTTTTTTCGCGGGTCTTGTTTGACGACCAGGCGAGCGAGTGTGTGTTACCCCACAGCAATACACCAACAATGATCAGGATACGGCACGTCCGGGGATACAAGAGCATGTGCAGTAACTCGTGGTCTGCACACTACTACAGAAAGCTGCAGCTGGAGAAACATCCAGAGGTGCCGGCGTACCCCGTGGGTGCGGTGTTGCCACCAGGCGTGGTTGAGAATGGGCATCCGCGGATAGACTGGCTGGTGGCGAAGTACAAGGACAATGACGAGTACCGCATCCGGAAAGTGCAACCTAGGATAGACGAGTACCGGCGACAGATTCTCGGAACACAGCACGACAGGATCTCCGACGAGATGATAATGAGCTGTATATACAACGATGCCGCGGTTGAACTGAGCATAGGTGACAAGGTGTACAGTTCTATTCTGCTACAGCGGCTAGGCCAGACGCGCATGGAAATGGTCTACGATAGACCGAATCTGGCCCTCAAGATAGAGTCGCTCTTCAAAACAAGGCGCATAAAGACGACTTCCAGCGTCAAGAGTATGCGCCAGCTGATAGGCCTGATAAATGTGTCATACGGCCAGACCGAGTGCGATGTCTTCTTCAGGGAAAGGATATTGTCTGAGATGCTTGTATAATGAATAACCGCCGTCCATGTAAAGAAGCTTCTCCGGTGGAACTGCCGGCGGAGAGTTTGTTTCCATTTCCGATAATTTTTTACGGCGGCTTCAGCCGCTGAAATTTTTCCTTCTCATAGGCAACAGCCGAAAAGGCAGCCATAGATTGTAGACAAGCATAATGACTAGCGTGAAAATTTTTTGATATTGATATTTAATCACTCGCATTTCCGCCCGTCGGTTTTTTTGTTTCGTCTCCTCCATTCTTTTTCTTCAGTAATCTCCTTCCGACTTACAAAACAATGAGCGACGATATTGAAAAGAAGAACTCTTCGCTCCTAGAGCAGGACTTTGTCACCGAGGAGAAGACCTCGGAGGTTGTGACCTCCAAGTTCTCGTGGTACGAGAATGTCATGTCCATGTTCAAGGCCGAGACCAGAGGTATCGAGAGAGTGCTCGAGTCGGAGCGTACAGATGCCTCTATCTGGGAAGCTTCGTCCATGTGGCTCTCTGCCAACCTGGTGATTGCCACCTTCTCCATCGGATGTATCTCTTATCCGGTGTTTGGCCTTGACTTTGGTACTGCAGTTCTCTGTTCCGTGTTCTTCAACATCCTCGGTGTCATTCCTGTTGCATTCTTCTCTGTCTTTGGTGCCAAGTTTGGTCTCAGACAGATGATTCTGTCGCGTTTCCTCGTTGGTGACATCGCCATGAGAATCTTTGCCGCTATCAACTGTGTTGCCTGTGTTGGTTGGGGTGCCGTGAACATCATGGCCTCTGCCCAGCTCCTGCACATTGTTAACAACAACACCCTGCCTCCATGGGCCGGCTGTCTCATTCTCGTTGTGCTCACCATCATGGTTACCTTCTTCGGCCACGACGTGATTCACGCCTACGAGAAGTGGTCTTGGGTTCCTAACGTTGTGTGTTTCATCGCCATCATCGCCAGAATGAAGATCTCCGGTAACTTTGAGGCTGGTGACTGGGGTTCCGGAAAGACCTTTGCCGGTGGTGTTCTCTCTTTTGGTGGTACCATTTTCGGTTTTGCCGCTGGTTGGACCACCTACGCCGCTGATTACACCGTTTACATGAAGAAGGACTCCAACTCTTACAAGACCTTCTTCGCCGTCATGGGAGGTCTGTGTTTCCCACTCATCTTCACCATGATTCTCGGTGCTGCTTGTATCACCGGTATCAAGACCAACGAGGCCTGGGCTGCCATGTACGATGAGTACTCTGTTGGTGGTCTTGTCTACTCCATCCTTGTCACCGACTCTCTCCACGGTTTCGGCCAGTTCCTCTGTGTTCTTCTCGGTCTTTCCACCGTGTCCAACAACATCCCAAACATGTACTCGATCGCCCTCTGTGCTCAGGCTTTCTGGGGTCCATTCCGCAAGGTTCCAAGAATCGCCTGGACTTTGCTCGGAAACTGTCTCACCTTGGCCATCTGCATTCCTGCATACTACGACTTCTCCGATGTCATGACCGACTTCATGGACTTGATCGGTTACTACCTCGCCATCTACGATGCCATGTCTCTCTCCGAGCACTTCATCTACAGAAAGGGCTTTGGCGGCTACAACTATGAGGACTACCTCGACAGATCCAAGACTCCAATCGGTATTGCCGGTACCTTCGGTTTCTGTTGTGGTGTTGCCGGTGTCGTTATCGGTATGGACCAGGTTTGGTACGTCGGTGTTGTTTCCAGAAAGATTGGTGAGTTTGGTGGTGATATCGGTTTCGAATTGGGCGCTGCCTTTTCCTTCATCGCTTACAACATTGCCAGACCACTTGAGCTCAAGTACTTCGGACGTTAAGATGATTGAATCCGGGAATTCGAGAGAGTACAAGGGAAAAACATGACTATAAATACTTCACTTCTTCACTCGCTTGTTGTGGGTCTTTTTCTTGACAAAATTAACCGTTGGGAACCGTTGTGCTGATCTTAACCGCCAACTTAGTTTTTCCCTGCTATTCTCTTTTGTGTCTGGTTTCGTTCATAATCCGTGCTTTTTCGTTTCTGTTGTTGCTTTTTACCTTCATACCTTTTTATAACAATCTCGCGTGTTTTTATGTTATTAGCAATGCTATAGGTAGAGCGATGCGCAAAAGACAATGTCTCTCTTGATCTTCTCCTGCGCCTCAACCATCTTGAAATGCAGTTGCGAGTCTCCAATGATCAGTGCAGCGTTTCTCACGTCTCTGCAGACTTCATCCAGACGTGTGATAACACGCACGATCGTTCCCTCGCTCTCTTCCACTTCTCCATTCTCAAGCTCCATGATCTCCTTGAACGACAGTCCCTTGGCCCACTGGTATACGACATTCACCAGACCAAACCTGTTAGACTCCAAAAAGGACTCCTCCTCTGGGGTCAGGTTGACCTGGAACTTTGCATACACGCCTAGAACCTTCTCCATGATCTCCATGATCTTCTCCTGTCCTCTGGCCAGTCTTGGTGTGAGAGCCTCGGAAACAGGAGGACGTTCATCATCCGGGTTGTTGTTCTTCTGTCTCTTACCCTCGTACACGAACACAGACAACAGTGCAACGAGTTCCTCTGGCTCCAGGTCTCCGAGGAAATTTCCCAGAACAAGCTCTGTGACAACCAGCTCCCAACCTTGGTTAACCTCGCATGCAACACGTCCCTTGAGGGTAATGGTGAGTCTCGAAGAGTATACTTCTTCTTCCTCTTCTGAGCCTTCAATGGTGGTATCGAGGTTGATAAACTCAAGGTGTCTCAAAACACGCAGCCTCTGCTCGTAGTCAGGAAGTAAGTCGAGGTTCTCATCGGAAATGAGGTTCTTGACTGACTCAAGTTCCCTCTCGAGCTCGTACTTCTCCTTGAAATCGGCCAGGTGACCCTTGACGCTGTGATTGGCGCCTTGGGCAAGCAGCATGTTCTCAACACAGCTCAAAAGTCTAACTCTGGACCCCTGCACCTTGTGATAGTTTTCCACAATCTCTGGAGTCATGGTACTGAACTGCAAACCCCTCATGGAATCTGCTTTGACAAATATGCTTCTGACTGAGTCTAGCAGCAAGTCACGATTCTTGGATGCTTTCACCTCGACGTTGGTGACGAAATCGACACTCTCTATACCCACCACCTGGTTATACACCTTGAGACGAGCATGGTCGACAACAGTGGCCAAGTCTGGAAAGAATGTGGCGATGAATGAAGACCTGACCACATCAAAAGAAGAACCGGGAGTTTCATCCCTAGCAACATCTTCTTCATCCTCACTGTCTTCTGGATCCGGTGAGTCAGGGTTCAAGTCAGCCATGCTCATAAAAGGCATACAAACTGCAGATGCAATGTTGGCTTTTGGGCGATTTGCTCGGAATGCCAGGACATTGAGGGTCTTTGAAGTGGTATCGGCCGAAAGGACTATAGCCGGTGTGGATTCGGCTGTTCTGTCGTTCCTGATGAATACCAGTCTACCCTTTCTGAACTTCTTGATGTAGTACGCCGAATCCATGGCAGACTTGATCAACTCGCGGTAATCGGCAAGGTAGTCGTCTCTTGCCTTGTAGATTTCCTGAAACAGAGTTGGATCACAATCAGAACAGGTAAACTTGGGGTATTTGGCAAGCTTCTCTTCTAGCTGTTTGGCCTTGTTCTGATTCTCTGGCAGTAAACTCTGATTGGCATCCTCACTGAAACTGCGCTTGATCATCTCTTCAACCTTCAAAGCCTCGATACGCACCAGGTTCAGAATCATGTTGTATGTAAGTCTGAACTGCGAAACGAGTTTGGTGGGTGTACCTAGAGCAACGTCTCTGAACGAGTTCTGGTCCAGAGGGAAGTTGTAAGCCATCACTATGACGGTACCAATTTTGTCAAGACCACGTCTACCTGCACGTCCAGACATTTGGGTAAACTCACCGGGCAGCAGGTCACGGAAACCCGTACCGTCATGCTTTCTCAGTTCGCTAAAGACAACGGTACGGGTAGGCAAATTCAGACCCATGGCAAAAGTCTCAGTGACAAACAGCACCTTCAACAAGCCCCTGGCAAACAAAATCTCAATGAACTCCTTCACGATAGGCAACAGACCACCGTGATGCAGACCGATACCTCTGCTGAGCATTTCTCTAACCTTTAGAATCTGTGGTAAATCACGATCCTCCTTCTTGAGTCTGCTAATGGACTTGTTGATGAACAGATGGATCTCCGACTTCTCCTTTGCAGTAGTGAAGTCCTGTGACTGAAGGGTATCAGCGTATTGTTCACATCTCTTTTTGGAGAACACAAAGACTACAGCTGGAAGCAGATCCTTAGCCTTCAGATGCTGCACAAGCTGAATCCACGAGTTCTTGTTGGGTCCATCTCTCTGTGTGAAGTTACCACGGCCTCCTCTTCCTCCACCGCGACCGCCGCGTCCTCCTCTTGAACCTCTGGTCATCGCCCCACCTCTGGCGCCACCACGACCACCGCGACCCGCTCCTTGGTTCTTATCATCTTTGCCGTCTTCAGTCTTCTTTGAAAGAGCCAAAGAGTGATCCTCGTAGCCCTTTTTGATGAAGGTTCTGTTGGCGTCAATGAGCTTGAACATTTTCTGTTTGGCAAAAGCGTATATCTCCAGTGGAACAGGACGCTTAGGGGTTGAGATCACGTATATGTCCTTCTGCTTGGTTCTACCAACCCAGCTGGCAAACTCGAGCGTATTGGGCACCGTAGCACTCAGAAGAATAACCTTGACGTGTTCTGGAAGCATGATGATCACCTCCTCCCATACCACACCACGGTCAACGTCGTTCACATAGTGAACCTCATCAAAGATGACAAACTCAACATCTCTGATGAGATCTGCTCCACGGTAAAGCATACTTCTGAGAATCTCAGTAGTCATGATCAGACAACCAGCTTCCGGGTTGATCTGAACATCACCAGTCAACACTCCAATCTCTATATCCTCAAAAGTCTCCTTGAAATCTCTGAACTTCTGATTACTCAGAGCCTTGATGGGGGATGTGTAGATAGCCTTGGTCATATTCCGGTTGGCCATGGCTATGGCGTACTCTGCAACAACTGTCTTTCCGGCCGAGGTGTGAGCAGCGACAAACACAGAGTCACCTTGCTCCAAGTGGTAGATGGCCTCTTGCTGAAAAGTATCGAGCTCAAACGGCCATTTCCTTGCCATGTTGGGTACAAGTTCCTCGAAGTTCTCAATCTTGTGGGACAGCTCGACGACGTGTGCCCACTCTCTCTTCTTCGGCTTGGCTCTCACTGCCTTGGCTGTTGGTGCCACAATGGTGCTTGCGGGCAAGAACTCGTCTATTATATCCTTCGACACAGATTGGTCGTCTCCGTCCGCTAGCTCCACCAACGAGTCGTCAATGTCAAACATATCGTCCTCGTCTTCCTCCTTGTCTTCTTTGTCCTCTTCGTCATCCTCTTGCAACAGATTCACGTCATCTGCAAGCTCCTCAATTTGGCTGGAGACGTTCAAACCATGGGAAAACCCGGCCGGGACATCAAACAAACCGTTCTTGTCGCGGTGCAGGGTACCAAATATGTCCTTGTTTGTCTTGACGGTTGCCTCTTCCAGTCCACCCGGTTGGAAGGGTAAGAAGTTAGACTCGCCAGTGGCCTTGCTCGAACCAAACTTGCGCTTCATGGAAAGGGAGTTCATAGCAGTGGCCATTCCCTCTGCACCGGATTCGAGAGACTGGCGGTCAAACACTTCTTCGTAACTGCAGATTTCGCCTGCGATACCTCTTCTTCTGGACCTGATGGCTGTACGGGACAAGGGCGGAGGTGTCACAAAGAGCGACGAGTATATCTTGGAGTAATCCTGCTGAGACAGCTCAGGCACCGTCTGTAGTTCGTTCAACAAGCTCCAAGGGATGTCCTTGGAGGGCGTGAGGAACCGATCCTTCAGCATCAGATCAACTTCGGCGTCAGTGAGATCTGGGTACGCGTAGGATGTGTGGGTGTCAGGATCCAACGGAACGCCATCTGCCACGCTCAGATCGCTCAGTCCGTGTATGAGGCTGTCCAATTCGGTCATAATGCAGATGTTTTGTCTTGTTTATGAGCCTGTTTCCTTACCGCCCTCTGTCAGAAAGCGCTCTCACTAAAGAAAAGTATACAATGGTCGTTCTCTAACCAGTGGTTTGAACACTACTTTTTATTCTGGGAGTGTACTGCCAAATTAGTGGTAAATCTGGGGAAGAAAAAGAGAAACTCGCTGGAGGCTCTTGTGCCCCTTGTTTCTATTGGTACCAGCCGGATCCAGTTATCGATTGTTCGGAACCAGAGATACAGGAAGCTCTACGGGAATTATCGACAGGTTTACGGTACCTATTTGGTTGAGCGGATCCAATTCTCGGTTATCCTGTGTTTTTCCGAACTCTTTGTTGTGTCTGCGTTGTTTTCAACCCACCAGGGAAAAATCTTTGTTTGATTCGACTGCGCTTATATATTTGAAGCCATGCCGGTATACCAGTTGAGCCACGTGGACAACTTGCGTATCTGCGTTGTTATGGTGGGATTGCCCGCCAGAGGCAAATCTCTGATTGCCCAAAAAAGTACGTGTTTGTTGTGTCTCCTCTTTGCGTTTGTGCGTTTCTAACGATTCCCCAGTTGTCAGATACCTTTCGTGGCTATCAATATCCACCAAGTGCTTCAGTGTTGGCTCCTACAGACGTAAGGAGTCTGCTCAGCCCGCTGCCGCGTTCTTCGATCCGGACAACGAGGACGGGCTGCACATCCGCTGGCAGGCCTTTGAAGAGGCTATAAATGACATGCTCACCTGGTTCAACGACAGCAACGGTACTGTTGGCATTCTCGATGCAAGTAACACCACGCGTGAGCGTCGTGAAAAGGTACTGAAGATCATGCGCGAGAACAAGATTGAGCCCATGTTCCTCGAGAGTTTTTGCGACAACGACGACATAGTACGCAGCAACATACTGGATGTGAACGCCACGTCCCCTGACTACAAAGGTTTGCCATCCGATGCAGCCATCAGTGACATGTACCAGAAGATCAACTACTACGAAACGTCGTACGAGCCCATGGATGTGAGCCACGACTCCGAGCTCACGTTCATCAAGCTTGTGAATGTCAACGCTGAGATCATCATCAACAAGATCGAGTCGTACATGGAGAGCCGTATCGCCTACTACGTTATGAACCTGCACATCAGACCACGTTACATTTGGCTGTCGAGACACGGAGAGTCTCAGTACAACCTGGAGGGTAAGATTGGTGGAGATGCAGACCTCAGTGAAAGGGGGTTCAAGTACGCGCAGAAGCTACCAGATCTCGTGAAACAGTACATCAAAGACCACGAAAAGCTTACCGTCTGGACCTCCACTCTGAAGAGAACCAAGCAGACTGCTCAATTCTTGCCGTACCCGAAGAAGTCCTGGAAGGCCCTGGATGAGCTGGACGCCGGATCGTGCGACGGTCTCACCTACGATGAGATTGCGGAACATTTCCCCGAGGACTTCAAGGCGCGCGATGATAACAAGTTCGAGTACAGATACAGAGGTGGTGAGTCCTATAGAGACGTCATCATTAGGTTAGAGCCTATCATCATGGAGTTGGAGAACCAGGAGAATATACTCATCATCACACACCAAGCCATTCTGCGGTGCATCTACGCTTACTTCATGAACGTCCCTCAGGAGGAGAGTCCATGGATGTCTATCCCATTGCATACCCTCATCAGATTGGAACCTCGAGCTTATGAGACTCTGGTCACAAGGATAAAGGCGGATATCCCAGCGGTGAGTACATACAAGGAAAAGGGTACCTCCAAACTCGGTGAAAGTTCAAACCCTTCCAAGTCTATGGCCGGTGAGGTCATATCTACTTCCAGCAGTGCTGATAAGAAGTGAAAGGCTGCCACATCTCCACTATTCTATACCTCTAATGAAAAAGAAAACCATATTCAACTCAGACCTCCTCGCGTAGTCGTTCTCCAAGATATGTGTCTATCGAATCTCCGAGCCAGTCAAATAGGAAAATGTAGTCCGCACCGTCATAGGCCATTATTCTGTAGAATATGAGGAGGTATGGAATAACACGGTGCTTGTTGTGGATCGTCACACTGCGACAGCTCGCACACCCAATACCGACTCCGACAATGGCCAGGACAAGGTCAAAGAACCACAGGGTGCCCCAGGTAATTCTGAAGTGTCTTCTCACGTAGTGTGGGAACGCAAGGTACACCGACGTTGTTGTGAGGATGAGAAGTATGGGCAGAACGACACCGAGCAGCGTGAAGATAGTCCGAAACCTGACCAAGAAGGCCGATTTGGCAAACGCGTCTTTCGCAAAGATTTCCTCGACCTCTGTTAAGGAATACCTCCTCAAGAAGGGATACCTGTGGTAGGGATCCTCTCTTTCATACCTCCTCCAGCTCTTCTGCAGTTGTTTCTTTGACATGGAAAACCTCATCGCGAGGTGCTTGGTCTCTGGATTTTCCTTGACCGTCATGGTGACGAGGTTTGGGTTTTCCCTCTGTGGTCTGAACACCGATCTCCACGTGTTTGTGCGCTGTGGAAGGTAGCCCTCTTCCTCGTCCTCAAACTCCTCAAACTTGTCCACACTGAGGTACTGTCTCGCAAGCAGAGTCCCAAGGTTGAAATTGAGGTCCACCTTGGCGTCAGAGGTGTTCATGCCTGTGGGCTGAAACTCTGGCGCTCCTGCCGCAGCAGCAGTAGCATAAGAGCGGGACTCGTCGGCGTCCGTACCCGCTCTAGTGCCATGTAGCGGGACCATCTGCGTATAAACTTTGCCGGTCTGCAGAGCTGTTGGTAAACTTTCTGGCGCTTGTGTCGACTCTTTTTGTGTCTATTGAGGTTGTATCTTAGGTTAGAGCTTGAGTCGATGTAGAAATGTAGCTGTGTGCACATAGACACGAACAGCAGAAGGGGAGACACACACCCAACTTGGTGTGGCGCTTAAAAATGTTACTCAGCCGCACGCGACCGGTTTCCAAAATGTGTATATTACAAGCGATTTCATCTACTTACAGGTTTTTCTTGCTGTTTCTTCTCCAGCTCGCTCTTCTGCCTGGCCTGTTCGAGTTCCTTCTGCAGACCTTTGACGGACTTCCACAGAGTCTTGACGTCCTGGTTCTCGGGCCTACCCGACGCAAGCCATCTGATCTTGCAGTCGGCATCGATGACGTAGATGTAACCGGTGTAGACGTTGTCCATGAGCAGCTGCGAGCGGATGTCTCTCTTGAGATCCTTTCTGCTGCCGATGAGGTACTTGTTGTGCCTGGCCTCTGGTACCATCTTGCGGAGGTTGTTTGTGGCAAGCTTGAGGGCAAAACCCTTTGCGGCATTTTCGGACAAACTCAGTTCGACAATCTGAGCATCTGGGAACTCCTGCTTGAGGATCTTGTAGCCCTTGTCCGAAAGATACGACTCCGAAGACTCCTGGATGTTGAAGTAGTCCTTGGTGACGTTCTCGCCTTGGACATTGGCGTAGCACCTCAAGATCGTGAGGTTACCCGTTAGGACGTCCAGCAGCTGGTACGGAGCATCCTCCTTCGAGAGACTCGTGTGGATCGGAACATTGGGGAAGTAGAGCGACTTTTCTGGTTTGAAGTACGACACGGGAGAAATGAAGATCTTACCCTGTGTCTTTCTGAAGGTGTGCAGGTCGTACAAGCCTCCCTTGGCCATTTCCTCCTCGATGTTCTTGATGCGTTCGGCCTTCTTCTCCTTGTCAAAGTACTCGTTGAACGCCTTCATTACCCCAAACCCTTTCTCCTCGGCAGCAGCGGCCGCCTCTTCTGGAGTCATCTCGTTGAGAGCCATGGGTGGCTTGCGGACACCCACGGGACGCACCACTTTCTTCACCTCGAACGGCACTGCCTGTGTATTCTTCAGCGATTTGGCAAGCGAGCCGAACCCAAACAGGAAACGTGCGCCCGATGACGAGAATGATCTTATCTGTGTAGCCTGCATCGTCTATCCCCTTACCCTCGCCGCCTCCTCTCCAACACAAAGCTCCCAGATCTGGAGACCCGGGTCTTTCACCCGTCGTGCGCTTAGCGGTAGTGTGCAAACCGCTAATTCGGAAGCCGGAAAAAGATGCCGTGTGGAGACCAAAAGCGGCTTCACGGCATTTCCATAAAATTGGGGCCGTTCGAACAAGGAGGCTAGGAGTCAAGCCGTGCGCATTTCCCGCCTTCGTTTTGTTTTATCTGATAAGTGGAGAGGTACTCATCCGCTGACGATCTCTGCCTGTTCACCCACTCTTATAGATCGGATCCTGAACCGCCGTTTGTCGCTTTTGAAGAGAGAAAAAAACCAGGCACCGGAAACATGTCTATGAAGAAGATCATTTCGTCTCTCAAGAAGAAGGGGCCAGAGTCAGATTCAAGGTCTGACACGAGCAGTCTCAAATCTGCGGCCTCAAATTCGAAAAGATCCGGAAACGCAAGTCACACATCCACACATGTGCAGTCGCAGCAGTTCCACCAGCACTCGGACTTCCCCCGTTTGCCTAACAACAACGCCTTTGAGAATAGCATGTTGGAAGATACAGAGTCCCTCGCCCCCTCGTCCATGGCGCAGTCGTTCCAGGTGTCGTACAACTCCAACTCTGTGTTCAGTAAGGGAAGGACGATAGGCACAACTTCCACCAGACAGTCCTCGGTACAGAGCAGCGTAGGCCAGAAGGACGCATTCCAGCAGTTCACAAGCATAGGTAGGCCTCTGCGCGTGCTGAACGAGGAGGACTCGGAGGAGAACGAGGAGTCGGAACAGAAACCCAATCCGGAGTCTCTAGAGTCTGGATCTGTCGCGGCGATCAACATCGCCTCCAAGAGGCAGGCCTCAACTGCCACTGAGGAAGTTGCCTCGTCCCCTGTATCCCTACAGTTTGGTTTCCCCTCGTCTGGTACAACTCAGTCTGTGTTTGGTGAGCCAACTATGGGCCACGATAACTCGCTTGCATCGTCGCCTATAAAGAGAGTTGCCTCTTCTCTGTCTGCGCACTCGAGCGTCAACGAGACCTCTGGACTGGAGCCGGTCCAGATTCTTGAGTATGTGGAGAAGCAGCTACGTTTCCTGTCTCTGAGTGTGAGTAACACGCTGTTACAAGTGAGCCAAAGTGTTCTCAACCTCACAAAAGCCGCGGTGGCAGTGACGGAGAGCATCAAGAAGGCTATTGCTGCCCTTTCGGCAAAGACACAGATGAACAAGATGGTGTCGAGACTACTGCAACCAGGTCATCTCACCACCGTCACCAGTCCAGGTCTGAGAAGACTGGTCAAGAATGCGCTGTTCATAATTGACCACCTTCTCACTGGAGACGTTTACCAGAGATCTCAAGTGATGATAATGTCCAGTCTGTACGAGCTGTTCGCGAAATTGAAGCTCGTGGAGCGCGTTTCTGATATCGAAAACTACTCGACACTCATGCAACCCACCTTGTTTCCGCTGGGTTCCACTCACGCACCTTTCCCTAACGAGGGCCAGACAGCACAGATAATGGAAGCGCTCGTGAACAAGTTCACTAACGAGGATGATGAAAATGCTGCTCTCCTGAGTGACCAGGAAGGTTCTTTCATCGCACCTGTGCTGCGTGGTTTCCAAACTCCAGATCTGTCTGTTATCACATTTGTGTTTGGGTTCCCAGAGCTCACCAAGGATCATACAGATGTGGTCAAGATATTCTCGAACTCTGTGGAGAACTTCCACTTCACTTGTCAGAAGAACATGATCAAGGCTGCGGCCACTGCTGTGGCACATCCCCCTGCACAGCAACACCAGCCAGTGCAGCAATCTGCGATGTACACTTTCAAGGCTCCTTTCAGAAACGCTATGAATCCTATGGCACCACCCATCTCGATGTCCCTTGCCAGCGACAACGCTATGACCCTCAGTGGCACCCTAGGTGGATATCTCTATCCAAAGATACCCAAAGACACAAAAAATCAGAAGCTTCTGAAGTACGCAAACAACGTCTTTGCCATAACTTGTGCGCACGTTGCTCTCAACTCTGATTTCACATACAAGGGCCCCAGTGAGTATCCACACATCTCTGTGCCCTCTCCTGTGCTGGTCAACCTCTACAAGAGAGCACTGATCAATGAAAGATCCAGATACAACACTTACTCTGAGGAATACAAAGCCTACAACGGTGTTGTGAGCCAAATCGATACCATTTTCCCTGAAAAGGATGTCAAAGTACAGCTCTCGCAGCAGGCAGAGGATGGAAAGAGATCGGTTGTCGAGAGAGAGGTTAAGCGCAACCTCCCCTCCGAGAGCTTCGGTCAGATTATCTGGGGTGAGAGAATCATACACGAGGCAAAGAGTATGTTGTCTGACATCGCCATAATCCGGGTGAACAACAAGATGAAGTGTCTCAACTTCCTGGGTGATGATGTCAACTTCAGTGAGTATGACCCAAGTCTCATGTTCTCGAACTTGTACGTCAAGGAGCTCATTGACCTATCTCTTTTCGGTAAGAGAGTACCAACGGCTTCAGGAGCTGTTGGTGGTGCTGGTCTTGAAGTTTTCAAGTATGGTTCCACTACCAAATACACCAGAGGTAACATCAACGGAGTGAAGATGGTGTACTGGTCCGAGGGCAAGCTTCACAGTTCTGAGTTTGTCGTTAAGGCGAACAACTACTCTCTTGACGAGGGTAGTGGTACTCGTAACCCACCAGGCACTGCAGGTCTCGGATTCGCTGCGGGTGGTGACTCGGGTGCGTGGTTGTTGGCCAAACTTTCTGACGTCGAAGGTTTCAGCGAGAGACAGCAGCAGCAACAGCAAACCTCAAGAACCAAGTCTTCTTTCCTCGGCACGATCTTTGAGCAGTTCCAGGAGTCGCTTATATCTGGTACTCTCAACCCTGTTTCGAACCCTGTGGAGACGTCTGCGCGGAAGACACCCAAGACTGGTCTTGGTGTTGTTGGTATGTTACACTCCTACGATGGAGAGTACAAGCAGTTTGGTCTCTTCACGCCTATGACCAGCATCTTGGATAGACTGGCCGAGGTTACAAACATCGAATGGGGTATCGTTGGTGTTGACGACTCTGCCGGCGTTGACGAAAATGTGCACTCCGATAACGAGAGCGGATACGAAACCGAAGCGTCCATCGAGGAAACTTACGCTAAAGATGGAGCCGTTCCTCCCATCTGACACGATACAATGAGGTGCTTCACCCCTGGAACTTTACGGTGTAGGCTACGTATCGTGCAAATTCAACTGAGGTTAAAATGTATTCACTCATGTATATAGCGAGTGGTATTTGTAATAGTATCGTTCTTCAGCTTCTCGTCATGCGGATTCGTTGTTTACTGTGGGAGATCTTCTGGATCAGCCTCGTGAACCCAGTAGCTACCAAAGACAGGAATCTTCTGGTAGAAAGTCTGCTGGAAAAGAGGCCAGTGCTCGGTGAATGTGAAAACACCGAAGAGAGCTGCACCACCCCAGAAGGTGAGGATAGGAGACCACCTCTTGACGAAGTTGGCGTTGAGTGGACCAACGTGTGGCTGGGTCTTGGAAATGACAGTCTTGACGTACTGTGTTGGAGTTAGTATACGGGCTCAGCGTCGTCGGCCAAAGCACCCAAGACACCAGCAGGAAAAATGGGAAAACCAGCCCAGAGGCAGTCGGGGTGTTGACTCAGAGACGACAGATACTTACACCGGACATTTGTAGATATATGATGTGTGGTTTGTTGATGAAGGAACAGCTACCAAATTCTCAAGAGCTCATTGACCGGGAGGATCTCAATGCGTTGCACTCTGATTGGCTGGGAAGTGCAAAGTCCAAAACCAGTGCTTACATGACATCTGACTAATCCTTTTGGTTTGTGCACGAATATACGGGCAAAATCTCAAAAGTGGGGAGATCGGCTCTTCTTGCTGGTTTATCCTGGAGCGCATATGGGGGTTGCACTGATTGAGTAGTACAAAGTTAAAGAGATCCGATTCGGGAGCAACTGGGCAGGAGTGTCGTGGGGTGGGGAGAGGGGTCATTCAGCTACCAATACTGACGAAATTCCCGGTTTTTCGATAATAGCGTGCATACGATGAATTCGACTACGGACCGAGGCCATCTTCACACAAGCCCCTTCCCGAGGAATATAACCTCGACTTACGGAAACCCAGGCTATGCAAAAGATAGATCTAAATACCCGCCGAGACTCGCTAAAAGCTTGAAATTTGTGGTCGTGTGCCCATCCCGATTTTGTTTGGGCGCACTTTGACGTAAGGCACGAGCCTCTCGTTAGTGCAGGTTTCACCGTTAGCATTGTTTCATGCGGGCTAAATTGCAGGGTCCACAAACGATGCGATATATAAGTGAAATGGGACTCCTCGTTCCCGTCCCTCGGACAGAACACCCGGTATAAGCCTGTATCTCACCCAGATCTCATTGTATTACCCAAACAAGGAGAAGCTTTTTCCCTCAGATCCCACTTCCCTCTTTTGGGCCCGCCTCATTCTTGCTTTCCGCGCTCGCTTCCGCGCGGCAACAAGGCTTGTTTTCACTCTTTCTTCTTTTCTTTACCTCTCTCCTCGCAACAAGAGATCTCCGGCCCGTCCATCCTCGCGTCTGCTGTGTTCACGGATATTGTAAGAGTCAGAAGCAGCATGGCCGGTTCAGAGAGAAAGTCGCCCTTATCTTCGGGTCTGGCGTCCTATATGGACATTCCCAGCTCGTCTTCCGCCAACACAAGAAGTTCGCGTATGTGGTACTCGCTGGCAACCACTGGTGGTGCCTCAGTTCTGCGCTCGGTGTGCGCCCTCTTTCTCTTTCTTGTCTTCCTCCCAGCGAGGATGCTGAGCATCGGAGTGAAAGGCGCCGTGCGTAAACTGCAGCAGAAGAAGAGACTCCGCGTTGTGGCATCTCTCTTGTTGCTTTCCGCGGTGTCCGTGACGGTTTACGTATATAAGCACCGCTCGCTTGTGTTCACGAGGTGGGCTTATCTCGAGCTCCAGGACGAGTACTCCACAGACGATGCAGGTGGCGTGAGACGCCTGCCCAGACAGACAAGACAAATGCTCGCGAGAACAAAGCTACCGCTGGAGACCATCGGTATCGAGGACGATACGTCTCCCGTTTTCAACTCAGACAATTTCTTCTTCAAAGCCGAGTTTGACCCGAGACTCGCGCCTGCCCTGTGGCTCAACACCATTTTACAGTCACTGGACAAACAAGAAGGGCAGCTCGACCCTTCGATGAAGCTGCCCTTCAGCTGGTCTAGCTGGGTTGACCTGGATTCGAAGCTTCTGCCCACCAAGAATTGGATAACGTACTTCCACAAGTGGTTCAGCAACAGGGACAACTTTGATTGTGCCTCTTTCAAGGCGTTCTACAACATAGATTTCGATCTCAGTCGGTGTGAGGACATCGAAGACGCGAGATCGAATTTCCCAAGGTTCAAGATAACCGCTTTCACTGACTCTTACTTCGCAGAAGAGGCCAGAATCATATATGGAGCCTCCTACCTCTACCACGTGGCCGCGCCGCCCGATAGAGTCATGTTTCTTGGTGTTGGTCCGCACAGAGGAGCACTCATAGTACCAACCAAACGCGCCGAGTCTGCTGACAGCGCTGAGCTTGTTGAGATGGCCAAGGCGTACATCACCAGACAGTCTGTTCTAGATGACACGTCCCCAGAGAAGGTGTTCGAGGCAGGAATATCCGTCTCGGAGCAGGTCGAGGCTCTCATTCACAAGCTGTCCAGTACGTCCTCCACCCGTCTCATCAAGTCTACCGATGACTGGAGGATCGCTAGAGACATAGTCAGACTTATCAACATGGACTTCCAATCAACCCAGACTATCAGTCTCACACAGGACCACTTTCTGTGGAATACAGAAAATCTCATGACCAGACTCAGAGTCACAGTCGAACAGAGACCTGAAATAGTTGTCAGCGAAGACCTCGACCACCGCCTCTTGAAGACCATCGAGGAGAATATTGAGGTTCGAAACAACTTACCAAAGTACTTCCACGAAAGTCTGATTGCCGGAAGGTACGCTGGCTGGCACTACGACTGGAGATTCACAAATGGTCTTGACGTTCCACACTATGAGCATGCTGCTGTGCTGCACCGTCTCATCAGAGCTTGGCTGAGATTTGCCAAGGTTGTTGGTCTCCAGACCTGGATTGCACACGGAAGTATGCTTGGCTGGTACTGGAACGGTCTGAGTTTCCCTTGGGATCCTGATGTGGATGTACAGATGACCATGTCTTCTCTTTACAAGCTTGCCAGAAACTACAATCAGACCCTGGTTGTTGATACAACTCTTGAGACGGATAACGGCGATCTCTTATCAACCGGTATTGTGGGTGTGGGGAACTACCTCATAGATGTGGGACCATCCTTCTTTTCAAGAGAAAAGACCAACGGAAACAATGCGATTGATGCCAGATTCATAGACACGAAGACAGGCTTGTATGTCGACATCACAGCTCTGGCATTCACAGACTTTATGGGGCTGCAGATGAGTGGGAAGACAGATAAGGAGTTCACGCGTTTGCTTGATCCAGAGGTGGATCGCAAAAGGGCGCTTAAGACGGTTGACCAGCACAAGCTGGACGCAGAGCTGGCAGACACAAAAAAGAAACTTTACGATGAGAAACTGGCTTACAACTGCAGAAACAATCATTTCTACTCCCTCTCCGAGCTTACTCCCCTTCTCCCTACGATGTTCGAGGGAGTCCGCACGTATGTGCCAAAAGGATATGCGACTATACTGAACAGAGAGTACCCGGGAAGTTTGACTGTTGGAAAGTTCCACGAATACCAGTGGCGGCCATCTTTGAGACTGTGGATTGATCAAACAGTCTGTGAAGAGGATACTCACGGTGAAAAGTGTGGTGACAAGGAAACCTTACACGAGTTCAAGCAGACAAACATGTTCACCACAATCCACCAGGAGGAAATGAATAAGCTCATGTCAGGTAGTTATGTTCCCTACGACGTCAGCGACGAAACTCCTCCTCTCAGAGTGGATCCCTGGTTTGTCAGGTACGCGAAAAAGATGTTAATGCTCAGCTGAGTGTTTCTGTAAATCTATAAAAAGAATTGCTTATTTGAACTGCTTGTCAAAGTCGGTGAGGACGAATCTGTACTTGACATCACCCGCGTAGCATCTTTCCAGAGCCTCCTTAACACCTTCAACGCCGATAGGAACCTCTTCAACGGCGGCAGTGATGTTGTGCTCGCTGGCGAGCTTGAGCATCTCAAGAGCCTCACGTCTGGAACCGAGATGGGAAGATCCCATGAATGCACCGTTCTGCATGAACGTGAATGGAGACACAGGGAATGGCTTTTCTGGAAGACCAAGAGAAACCCACTTTCCACCGAGCTTGAGAGTTCTCATGTATCCGTTGAGATCGAATCCCTCAGAAGAGTTAGCAGTACACACGATCATGTCGAGCTCAAACTCAACAAGAGGATCGAGGTACCAGTTGTCAACCTTGGCATCGACGTAGTGGTCAGCACCGAGGTTGAGACAGTCAGCCTTCTTCTTGTCACCTCTGGAGATGGCGAAAACCTCGGCTCCAAGAGCCTTGGCAAACTTGATGGCCAAGTGACCGAGACCACCGATACCAACAACACCAACCTTGACGCCTGGACCAGCGCCGTTGGAGACAAGAGGGGAGTACACGGTCAAACCGGCACAGAAGAGTGGAGCAACCTCGGATGTGGACAGGTTGTCAGGGATAGGAAAGGCAAAGATTTCGTGGCATCTCATGTGAGAAGCGTAACCACCTTGTGCCACAGAACCATCCTGGTATCTGTCGTTGTAAGTGTGGACACGCTTGGGGCAGTAAGTTTCATTACCACTGGAGCACATCTTGCATGAGTCCTCAAGACAGGCCCACACCTGAGCACCAACACCAACACGGTCACCTGGCTTGACGGTGGTGACGGCCTTTCCGACCTTCAGAACGGTACCGACAACCTCGTGTCCCACGACAATTGGCGAAACAGCAGGTGGTCTCCAGCCTCCCTGGACGGTGTGAACGTCGGAGCCACAAACACCACAGGCATCAATCTTGATGTCGACGTCGTGGTCTTCGAATGGTTTCGGAGTCCAGTCAATCTTCTTGGTTTCAGACCACTTGCTCTGGTCGGAAACGGCAAATCCTTCAAATGTCTCTGGGTAACCCATGTTGATTCAGCTATGAAACTATCTGAGAGTAGTGAGAAGAGAAGAAGAGAAGGGAAGGCCGAAGAAGAAAAAAATACGGCCTTTTATAAAATATTTTGGTTGAGTTGTTCCGGTCCGAGCTCATTTGGTCCCGGCTTATAAATCGACAGGGACGTTTTTCAACGGCTTTATGGAATACTGAAGAAATTATAGAAACTGCAGACGGAAAACTCCGCGGAGCAGGCTCCTTCTTGGAATGAACCCCTTTTGGTTCTCTGGTTCCCGTGTATATAGCCCGTTGTTCGGCCGGGAGATTCGGAGTTCAGAAAGCGACGTCCGGTTGAATGAAACGTCATGCTTAGGCAGGGACCCCAGATGTCCGAACTCGTTACGACCGATTCGAAACGTCTCGAGTGGCAGCGGCTGCTCCACTAATAGCTATTCCGAACATCTTCAACACGTTGTTCCGTCATGTCAACAAGCATCAGCGGTATAGTTTCACGTCAAAGACTGGTCCGACGTTCCCCCATTATATAATCACGAAAAGGTCGTGTTCCCACGGATGACAGAAGTCCAACCAGGGAAAAAGTCGAAGGGAAGGGTGACAACAAGACCACCCGTCCCCTAACCCTTGGAACACGGTTAATTCATCTCCGATACATACATATGGCACCATATAAGGAGGATCATTACCTTGTGATACAGCCCGGCTCGCAGAACACGCTTGTGCTCTTTGGGTTGGAGGAATCTCTAACGCCGCCAACGTACTCCATTCCAACCAAGGTGTACAGAGACGCCGCCAAGTCAGATTCTTTCCACACCTCTTCTGCTGATGAGTCTCTTGCAGTGTATCCTATAGTCAAGGGCCAGATTGTGGATGTTGCAGCCTTCAACTTCTTCTTGAGAATGATTCTCAAGGGTATTCTGAAAGATCACCCTACGCTCCTTCTTTCGCAGGTGGCCACGGTGCTTCTCTCGTCTAACAAATGGTCGCGGGTCGCCATTGAGTCTATAACGCAGTATGTTTTTGAAACGCTTCAGCTTACTGCATTCCAGGTTGTGCCGCTCGCACTCGGTGGATTCTTCGCATACGGCGGTAACATCAACAATGGAATTGTGATTGACGTCGGGTACGAGAAGTCTGAGGTGACTCCAATCATCGACTTTGAGATAGTCAAGTACGCATCTGCCTACATCCCATACGGCGGAAGCCTCATCAACCAGAGCCTGAAAAAGCTTCTTCCCAGCTTCTCTGACGCGTCCATCGAGACTCTCAAGAAATCGGAGGTGTTTGAGGTTCTGAACGCTGAGGACGCCAAGAACTCGTTCTTTGGGACAGATGCACTCAACGAGACCACCAACCCCGAGGACGAAGGTGTTCTGGACATTGCGGCCATTGTCACCAGTGAAAAATCCACAAGAGAGATCTTGGCCGAGAAGGAGAGACAGAAGAAAAAGGGCGCCAAGATCGAGGTTGTCAAGACCAACTCTGAGCTCGAGAAGAACACCTACACAGACCACGAAGGAAGCACCGTTGAGGTTGGTAAAGAGCGCTTCCAGGGATGTACCGAACTCATCGAGACTCTTGCCGATACCATCTACAGCTCCCTGGAGAAGGTCCCACACTTGGTGAAGAGACAGGAGGCTTACGATAACATCATTCTGATCGGACCAACTTCGAGGATCAAAGGATTCCGCGAAGAGCTCCTGTTCAAGCTACTCTCGAGATACAGGCCAGCGTTCATCGCAGCCAACGGTGCCGCTTTCAGAAACGAGGATGCCCAGGGCGGACTGGTCCAGGTACCACAGCATGCCAAGTTCTCCAAGTTCCCTGAGTACTTTTCAGAGTGGAAGAATAACCACGAAGATGCTGGATTTCTCGGTGGACAGGTGATAGCCAAGCAGATCTTTGGACACAGCAGTTCCAAGGACTTTTACTACAACAGAGACGATTATCTGGAAAAGGGTCCATTGGGTATCTGGCAACACTCGTTCTAAATGTACAATAAAACAAATCAAATTGAAGAAGAAAAAAAGTTTCAACAGCTATCAATCCGGTTTCGAATTTTTCGCGTTCCCTTCCCAATCGGGTTAAATGGAGAGTCCTGTAGCACTTTGCCAAAGGGGTTGGAGGGCGCTTACTCCTTTTTCCTGTCTCCCTTCCGCCGTCCCCCCCTTTCATCCATTCCCTTATTTAATCCGCAGTTTATCCACAGTTAATCCAGTTGATCCGGAGAACTAGGTTTATCAAAGAAAGTGAGCGTCTAACATTTGATATTTCTACGAGAATAAAACATGGGAGGTAGAGGAAGAAACCCACCAAGCACACCCAGACGAGGCGGTAACACATCGGGATTGAGCAGGAATCTACCTGGTGACCCTACGAACTTGAAGAGGAAACACAGATACAAGCCGGGAACAGTGGCATTGCGTGAGATCAGACGATACCAGAAGTCAACAGACCTGTTACTGCGCAAACTTCCATTTGCCAGACTGGTCAGAGAGGTGGCACAAGACTGCATTGGATACGACTATGCACTCAAATGGCAGAGTGTAGCCATATTGGCATTACAGGAGGCCAGCGAGGCATTCCTGGTGCACTTGTTCGAAGATACGAATCTGTGTGCTCTTCACGCCAAACGCGTTACCATAATGCAGAAGGATATCCAACTGGCGAGAAGAATAAGAGGAACAGGTATATGACAAAATAGAAGTTTTTTTTTGGATAGTAGACAAATAAGAATAATCAAATACAAAAAGAGTAACGACGGAAAAAAACACAACAGCTAATATGACAATTCAGGCATCCTTGGCAACGACAGCGTCGTCTTCAGCCTTTGCTTCCTCTTCACCTTCCTTCACCTCCGAGCCCTGGGAGAATCCACTGAATGTAGTCTCTAGTGCGTTCTCCTCTGGCTTATCGACTGGTTTTTCCGCTGACTTCTCCTCAACAGGAGCAGCCTCTGGTTTTGGTTCAGCCTTGACTGGTTTGGCAACTGGCTTAGCAGCTGGCTTAGCAGCTGGCTGGGCAACAGGTTTGGCAGGCTTGGAGTCTGAGCCAAAAATGCTCTTAAACTTGGATCTGAAACCGCCCTTCTTTGGAGATGCAACAGCGGCCACGGTGGTCTTCTTGGCAGCAGTTGTGGCCGTCTGTGGGGCAGCACGGGCCTGCTTGAGAACATCGGTGATGTCTCCAGAGACAACAGCAGTCATTGGTGGTTTTTCATTGGTGGCAACGTTCAAGAGTGGGTCCATACCAGGCTCATAGTTTTCTGGCTTTTCAATTTCAGCCCATGACTTCTTTGGCACAGATGGTTTCTTCTCTGCAAACTTCAGGTCCTCGGCCGTATCCCTGTTCTCTTCCTCCTCTTCAGAGTCAAGTTCAGGTTCACTTTCAGACTCCTCGAATGGCTTGGTGTCAATCTCGGACTCGACAGAGATCTCATCGGAAACATCCTTTCTCAAGTGCTCAGGCAGAACAGACTGGATGTGCTTCTCGTCTTCAAGGGCAGCCTTTTTAGCCTCGTGCAAGTCTTCGAGAACCTTGCTATGCTCACCGCCAGTCGTCTCAATCTCGGTCAAGAGGGAAGTTCTCTGGGTAACGAAATCAGACTCTTCGCGCTCCTTCACCTCGAGATCGAGGGCAGCCTGGGCCTTGGCGGTCTCAGCCTCGGCAACCTCACGCTCAGAGTCAGTCTTAGCAGCGGCTAGCTGTTCCTCGACTTCAGCAATCTGCTTCTCAACCTCTTCGAGCTTGGCAACGACCTCTTCATGCGAAGCCTTGGCCTTAGCGGCACGTTCGGCCTGCTCCTTGGAGAACAGCTCGGCGGCCTCTCTCTGAGAAACAAGCTCGTTTAACTTTCCAGTCTCAATTTCAAGTTCTTCAAGGTGTGGCTTGATATCCTCATCATGCTCGGCTTGCAGAGTAGCCAGGATCTCGTTTCTTTCAGCGAGTTTGGCATCCTGTTGTTCCTTGAGGGCATCCAACTTGGCCTGTCTGTCATCGAGCTTAGCCTGCTGAGCAGCCTCCTCCTCGGCAGTCTGATCAGCGAGATCCTTCTTCTTATCGTCAAGCTCCGTCTGCTTCTGCTGGGTGAGTTCAACCTGAGCTTGTTTTTCAGCAGCCTTATCGGCAGCAAGCTTAGCCTTTCTTGCCTGCTTTTCAGCCTCCTTCTTCTGCTTTGCCTCAATCTTCAGTCTTTTCTGCTCCTCCTTGTACTCGATTCTCTTCTTCTTCAACTCCTCCTGCTGGTTATGCTTGGCCCAGTCGGCTTTTCTCTGGGCCTCGGCCTTGGTATCGATATCAACCATGATAGGCTTGACGATAGACTCGGCCATCTTGGTGAGCTCATCAGGAGACAAGAGCAGTCCACCACCGAGGTCAATCTTGTTAGATACAGTCTGTCTCTTGGCGAGGTTGGCCTGTGCAATCTGGATAGCCTTGATGTTCATCTCCTTGGATGAAAACAGGTTGTTTCTCGTGAGATCGCTTTCAATCTTACCAAGGGTACGGTCAGCGTTGAGCATGGCCAGGGCGAGGACCTTCTTATCGACAAGGGTGTTGTTCTTCAAAGTGGCCTTCTCGTCCTTGGCGTAGTCGAACTGCTGAGAGGCAAGGGCACCAACAGAGGCAAACGATTCCTGAGATGCATAGTCACCAGCGGTGGGGATGCCAAACTGTGGAGAACTTCTGTTTGGACCTTCGAGTCTGAGGGTCATTGTGCGATTAGCAGCAGTTTTGGCGTTTTCCGTGATCTTGGAGATGTCAACGTTGACATTAGCAGTGGTGAAAGAGTTTGCAGTTGGAAGACCAGACCTGTGGTCGAGCTTGGGGTTGGAGCGATCGTACATCGTCTTTGTAGCACCATCGCTAGCAGTCTTGGTGATTTGGGCAATGTTGTAAGAACGAGAAGCATCGTAACCGCCGTGACTCGTAGGCACACCAGATCTGTAGTCCAGCTTGCGTGGGGTAGACTGGTAGTTAGAGTTGGACAGCGTGGTGCGACCGAATCTTATGTCGTCAAAGTCGTACAGGTCCTGCAATGCTTCACGGGCAAGCGAGTTCTCGGAGCGCTTCAAGACAGAAGAAGCAGCATCCTGCGAGTCCTCGATGTCGACAGAGTTAACGGAGTCGGTGTACTTGAAGGACCTGGCGGAGATGGCAGCATACTCGGCCTCGGGCGCAAAGGACTCTCTTTTCCATGCCTGTGGAGCAGAGTCCTGCTTTGCAATGAGCGCAGCGGTAGCGGCATCTGCGCTCAGCTCGCGCTTGTAAGGGTGAATCGAGAGGTCTGTGCTCGAAGCCAACAGAGCAGCCGTATCGGAGGCCGAAGAGTCGACACCTATGCTGGTGACGCCTGGCTTAGCGTACACGCCGTATTTCAGCTTGGCCCTGTACAGCGCCTCCTGGGAAAGAGGTTTCCCGTTGACCTGGTAAACAGACTTGGAAGAGATAGACATTACTAAAGCGAGTGAGATTGATTAATCCAATTGATCCCGCTCCAATATTCTATCGGCAAAAACAACGTGTGTCGGAGAAGAGAAGTGACAAGGGGTAGAGAACAGCCAGGGGGCGAGGCGGCAATCCACAGGGGAATTTCACGTTTGCCTGGCCCGAGGGTGTGCACAGGCAAAGCCACTCTCGCTTAGTAGTGTGCTTACAGAGTTATCAAAGCCATTATCGCTCGATTGGGAGACGCTCCCTTTTCGTGCAAACAAAAAGAAACGACGCGAGACCCCCGGAATAATCGGTACAGTTCACGTGACTACGGGTGATAATGGGAAGTATTTCCGGAGTGGGTGTGTTTTTTTAATAGTCCAGGTTTTTTAATGAACGTCTTTTGATCTCGCAAAATATTGTAACTTTGCCTCGATCTGGGTAGACCGTGTGGATAACCGTAGCATCCGCATGTATGTAGGGAATAAACTTTACAGGCTAGCAGACGGAGGGAGGACTCCCAAACGTCTCGGCGCGATACGGTGGTGCTGCTCTCCGATGACACAATCACCACACCACTCTTGGAGGGCAGCCGATCTGCTCTCTGGACAAGCTCCAACCCCATGTACACCGGTGTATCTGGCTACCAGAAGACTGAGGATTGGTGTAGACTCGTCAAATACCGAGGAATGTACGATAAGCACATCCTTTTTTCGAAAATAAGATAAAACGCTCAGACCCAATTGTTGTAATATTTTTACGATGAGATAAGTGAGCCCACGCCGTCCGACGAATTATCCGGTGGCCGGTGAGAGAGATTTAAGACGAGCTCGAATGCCATATATTTGTACAGTCACGAGATAAACCACTATATTCGTCAGCACAGAAAGGCATAGGGCGACTCATAGCAGGCTGAAATCACAAGATATCGAGTCGTCAAATTCTCCAATCTGATTGGACCACATAAACCCCACGAGATATTTAATTTTCCCAGGACGGCTTTTGTGTCCACTCGTTCTTTCCGTCTTCTTTTTTCTCTCTTTCTTCCTCTCTGCCAACCTTCTTTCTTCTTAATCCTTCCTTCTATTCAAGCATTATCCCATCGGAATATATCATTCTATTCCGAGAGATTGACCCGCTAGCAAAGAGTTATTTTGAATTCGGTTATCTCGGTGGGTTTCGAGTTTCAGAAGATGATGTCAACCACAACGGCAACGTTGCTTCTCGGAAGTAACCAGAAGAAACAGGAGGAGGTCTGGGATGGAACCGTCAGCGACTACTACGGAAACATGTTTGTGGTTCCCCGCGAAACCGAGTACATGGAGGAGTTTCACGATGGTTTGGGCATATACTCTGATAACAACCTCCAGTTCAACTTTGATATGCTACAGCTGTCGTCTCCGCAGCACCACAGAAGACACACGATGTCTGCGGGAGAAGAGCTCCCAATGCCGATATTCCACAACTCGATGAAGGACTTTGCAAACTCGCACCACCACCCGCTAAAGACCGTCAACCCGAAGGAAATCATCAACAGCTTCCAGGACGACGACGCCAACCAGAAGAACAAGACGGATTTCTGGATGATGCAGGGCGAGGCCATCGGAGCCATTGCCTCGTGGTTGGACGCGAACGATGAACCGAAGCAGGAACTGACTCCGCCTCTTGAGGACGATAAGCATATACAGCCGCTGGTGCAGCCACTGGTGCAGCACACGGTACAGTACCATGTTCCCGAGGTGATACAGGAAAAGACGGCGTCTGTCTCTCCGAGACCTGTTGTGCCCCGTCGCAAGCGTGGTTCGGTATCGATTCCCCTCAAGCCAACCATATCCCGTCGCAAACGAACAAAGTCGATGGACTTGCATACCCCTCACCGCTCGCCGCTTCTGTCGAATGTGTCATTCACCGCTATCGAAGACACACCCGCTACAACCACCACAAGCTCGCGTGCTACATCGCCCACCCTCTCGGATGACATGGAGAAACAGTTCCAGTGTCAGCACTGCACTAAGAAGTTTCGCAGATCCGAGCACCTCAAGAGACACAACAGATCGGTTCACTCCAACGATAGGCCTTTCCACTGCTCATTCTGCGATAAGAAGTTCAGTAGGTCTGACAACCTGTCACAGCACTTGAGAACACATAAAAAGGACTAAACGATTACAGACACATTTGAGGCATATATCCCCCCATCTACAAAAACGTTCATCCCTCTTGCTGGTCTTCAGGGTTCAATCATATATCTCAGTCCCCCCCTGCTTTTTTCCTGGTTTTTTCTCCATATCCGCTTTTTCCTCTTTCCCAATTATGTTTTCCACCTCTCTTATTCTTTGTAATCCTCCATTTTAAAAACTACCGTTATACTATCTCGTCCTTATCTCTCGCCCGGAATGCGGTTAAACTCTCGGCAAGTAGAAAGCCGGTCGTGTGTGGCACATCAAAATAGACGTGTGCGGGTAAATCATAATTCCGATATTGAGTGAATTGTAAATAAACGGGGGTTCCAAAGATTCTCTGAGATTCAGTTGATCCTTTAGAACATTTGTATATTGCTACCGCGCCGATGCTATTGGGTGCTAGAACTGTAGACCGGACCAGTAAGGACCAAGGCTAGTTGGGTTTCTGGGTAAATAGATATAAAAAAAAGAGTCAAAACCTAGCTCAAAATCTAAACAGAAAACATCCACGGTCAACCTTTTTTGACATCTCCCGCAAGCTGTTTCACCTCGTTGACGCTCTCCGAATTTTTTTATTGCTCTAAAAATCCCCTTTCTCCTGCTACCTCTCTTTTTCCCTCTCTCTCCCCCCTGGCCACTTTTATCTCCATATATTTCATCCAATCCAACCCCTATCCAGGATATTAACACACACTCGCTTGAACAAATACTCTGACACATCTCTGGAATCTCCCGCTCCCCCCTCAGATCCATAAGCGCGCCCTGGTTGTAATGAACGTTGAATCTCCAAACAAGTCATTTCTGACGGACTCGGATCACTTTCTCGAGTCTCCGTCGTTCCTGCCTTCGGATATGATAAAGCGCTCGGGTAAATCGAGACCCGACTACTCTGCCTTCAAGCGCTCACATACCACGAACAACATACTCTCGGCGTCTACAACCCTCAAGCGGCCACTGCAGCTGAGTCCCAAGTTCGACTCGCCAACATGCACGCTGGCTGCCGATCTGGGCCAGAACTTCCACATAGACAGGACCAGAGACCACAGCATACCCACTCCAAAGAGGTACCTCTTCAGCGAGCGCCCTGCTCTCGACAACATCACAAACACGTCCAAGTCCACGTCTTCGCTGACGAGCCGCCACAGCTCGTCAAACTCGATATTTTCCTTCACATCATCGGTCTCGTCGGTGTCCTCGATAGACGACCTTGACAAGGTCAAGGTTCCGTACCGCAAAGTCCTGAAACGGTCACACACCACTTCTGTGAGGTCTCTCTCCAGCATCAGCTTCAAACCTATCCAGTCTCTGAAGGAGTCTGACTCGGACGAGGACGACGATCTCGACGTGCTGTGCATTGCCAGTCCTGTCGTGGAAAAGGACACATCGCTGGACGAGGAGGACTCAAACAACTCCATCGGCTCTCCGCTGCAGCAGAGGCTCCGCAAGAACGATAGGAGAACACACTCGATGATTCAGAACCCCAAGGACATGTACAAGTCTCTTTCGAACGAGATTTTTGGTCTGAACTTCAACGACCCGCCATTCATACGCGCTGGAAACTCGATCCTCAACAAGACAGGCATAAAGACGTTCATGGTGCACGATGACCTCATTCCACGCATAGAGTCGAGCGAACTTGTGCGAATCATGAACAAGGACGTGGGTGGTGAGTTTGACGAGTACGTGATTGTCGATTGTCGGTTCGAATACGAGTTCCAAGGCGGACATATCGACGGAGCCATAAACATCTCCTCCCAGCGCGAGCTGGAACGCGTTTTCCTGGAACCGGAGCAGAGCAACAAGAGAAAGCTGGTTGTGTTCCACTGTGAGTTCAGCTCCTACCGCGGTCCTCTCATGGCCAACCACCTTCGCAACTCCGACAGAACGCTGAGCGAGCGTAACCACCCTAATCTACGCTATCCGGATGTGGTTATCCTGCAAGGTGGATACAAGCACTTTTTCGAGCTGCACTCGGAGCTGTGCTATCCCAAGAAGTACGTCGAGATGAACGACAGCAACCACATAGACAAGTGCGAGATGGAGCTGGAGAGAATACGCAAGGACTTCAAGCTCAACAACTTGAAGAGAGCAATGTCTCTGAACACAGGAATATCGATCCATCAGATGATAAACAACGCTACGACAACCAACATGACAAAGGGAAAGTTCATGTTCGACAAGGGCAACTTCGACTCCCTTTTCGAAAACACGTCTAGTCCGCAGAGGACCAAAGGCAAGCCTCAGCAGGAGTTCAAGTTTCCTCTTCCCCGGTCGAAGAGATTTGACACGCCGATCGATAATAGGAAACTGGGAGACCAAAACAGGTTCAAGTTTCCGGAAATCAAGTGAGCTTTACATAGCGCTACAGTAAACATGGGCGGTGAGGGTCACTGCTCTGTGTAATCAAACTTGTTTTCACCGTGTGGCTCGGTCTTGTAGACGCTCAATCGGCATGCAAGCCAACTGATCGGGCATTTGCCATGATGTTATCTGCCAACCAAACAACAGGGTCCCCGAGAGTATGCCAAGTCCTGCGGGCCGAGCTTATTGACTCTTCATATAGCATTTTGGTCCTCATCAACAGAGAGATCAGTCCAAGAAGCCACAGGTCCAGATCCTTTTGCTCTGTATTCCCTTATGACGTCATAAAGAAAGAAAGAAAAAACGATTAATTACTTCTCGGAAGCTTCCAATGCCACGGGCCCCAACTCTGTTTATTTTTGATTGGAAGCCGTCCAACACCGACCCCTCAACATACCCGGTCTCTGTTTCAGAATACAATAGTCACATTCCTCGCTCAGAGGCGAGCGAACATTACCGTTGGGGCTGTGACGCTTAGAAGCACGATAAGCGGCATCTGTCTGTACTCCTCACTCGCTATGTGCCTCGTGCCTCAATCCTGCGCAGAATCCTGCTCGTCGCTCATGTGGCTCTAACAGGCAATAGCCACTGGTTACAATATGCCACCTTCATAAAAAGCCGTAAAGCCGTGCGACTTATCTGGGAGTTTAGTTAGTAAAAGTTAGTGTCTCCACCATTTTAAAAGTAGAGTTTTTTGTTTTTTTCTAAAAATAGCCCTCAATGACAACCCGCTTTGTGTCCCTCTATGGTTCTTCTCCCCTTTGGCTGTGTGTGTTTTTTTCCTCTGGTTTTTTTCAGCTGTGTTGGATCTGTGGCTGATCTATAAAATACCTGCGTTCTGCCAATTGGGATCTGTTGATTGATTGATTGGCTGCTGCTGCTTCTGCTGATTTTTGTTTATCCGATTTTGATTCTGTCACACACATCACACCATGGGTAAGAGGAAGATAGATATCTTGCCTATACAGGACGAGAGAAACCGCAAAGTGACGTTTGTCAAACGTAAGGCTGGTCTCTTCAAGAAAGCACATGAGTTGGCGGTGCTGTGCCAGGCAGACCTAGCGGTGATCATCATCGGCGACAACCAGAAGCTCTTTGAGTACTCCAGCGTCGACATGAGAGACCTGTTGGGTAGGTACCAGCAGATCGACAAGCCAAGCGAGTCCAAGAAACCACAGGATTTCGGTGACTACGAGGCGGGATCGCGTGTTCAGCCGGCCTCCGCCGCGGGAACCCCGGCGAACGCAGAGTCGGATGATGCGGATGAACCCAGCAGAAAGAGGTCCAAGAGATCCAGAGCCGAGAGAGACGAGTACACGCCATCGAAGCAGATGGCGCAGACCTTCATGTCCCAGCAGCATGCCCCTGCTAGTGTTTCCAAGAGACCTCATCTGCGAGTCGAGATCCCGCAGGACATGCCCCTCAAGAAGGATGCGTCCAGTGACGACTCTGCCACTCCGCAGAAAATGTCGGCGAACAACACAAACATCACTTCCAGCGATACGCAGCGCCGTGATTCGGCCAAGTCGACTCCGCTGAGTGCCACTATACCCAACGGCAACATCTTTGGAATATCGCAGTTCTCGCCCTCCCAACAGCTACCTCTTCCGACACGCAACGGATTTCCCCTGTACAGTACCAACAACAACAACCCCAACAACAACAACAACCCCAACAATAACAACGTGCGACCTATGATTGAACAACAGACACCTATGAGTGCACTTCCCTCAAAGTACGTTAATGACCTCTTCCCCTCCCCCAACAACTTTTACAGCAACGAGTGGAATATACCTTTCGGAACAGGAAACACCCCTATCCCGACCTCTGCGCAGCACCTTCTTCCCATGCCAAACGGAACCCCACAGTGGGCTCAACAGAATAACGGTGGTGGTGCTGCTGCTGCTGGCGGCGGCGGCGGCGGCAGCGGAAACGCGGGAGGTACTGCAAACACAAGCGCCGCAAACAGTGCCAATGGCCGATTCATGTTCAACAGGCCTGCCTCCAACTACTCCGAGATGCTACCGAGCCCGCTGCAGATGATGATGGGCAGCAACAATCAGTTCAGCCAGTATGAAACACCTGCTAAGAAGAAGCCCAAATGAAGAAGAGTGCGATACGCTCTGTGTTTAAGTATATAAATTTTTGTTTCCTTCTTCTTCTATTTTTGTCCTCCAACGTGTGTCTTTGCTTTTTCCATTTTTTCGTATTTTTTACGCTACTTTTAACTCTATCACCCACCTTACCGATGTGTTGCTATTTAAAGAAACGCCTCCAAAGCTTCGCTCGCATCATCTGCCTCATCGCTGCCGCCCTTCATTTTAGGTCGGGGCGTAGTGCGATACTCGCTAGTGACTCCTCCCCTTACCCTGCTCACGTGATGCATTGTAGGGCTGGAGCCCTCGGAGACCAATCCATCGCGCGTAAGTACACGACCCTCTCCACTCTATTCGCAAGAAATTCCCTGGTGTGGGCACGACACTTGAAAAAAATTCTATCCAGCGGACACACGCACTGTGGGTGCTTCCCGCACAGTGTGCTCTCTCCCCCTTCCACTCTCGCACTTGAAAGTTTTTTGAAGTTTTTTTTTCCACTTTCTCCTTTTACTTTCTCTTAACCAGTATACATCAGTGGTAACTAATTACAACCATGAAGGTATGTTAATCTGCCCCGTTTACATCGTTGGTTTTTGTCTCGGTTGGTGTTCTGCGATTCCTCGTCAAGCTGGGACTCAGGGTGGACATACGCTCACCAAGTTGTTGATACGATAGGATATCGTGGAGATGGAAGTGGCACAGCAGCCGTTAGTGCTGAGGTCTGCCACGGCGATGCTCACCACAGGAGCTTGTTGCTCGGTTGCCTCTGAGCGCTGGTTGAAAAAATTTCAGAGATCACCTGGACGAAACCTCGGATGAAAAAAAAGTCGAGCATGGATACTAACCCAGAAACAGCTTAACATTGCTTACCCAGCTAACGGTACTCAGAAGTGTATCGACATTGATGATGAACACAAGCTCCGTATCTTCTACGAGAAGCGTATGGGCCAGGAGGTTGAAGGTGAAGGTCTTGGTGACGAGTTCAAGGGTTACGTTTTCAAGATTACCGGTGGTAACGACAAGCAGGGTTTCCCAATGAAGCAGGGTGTCATGCACCCAACCAGAGTTAGACTCTTGTTGGCTGACGGTCACTCTTGTTACAGAAAGAGAAGAGTTGGTGAGCGTAAGAGAAAGTCCGTCAGAGGTTGCATCGTCAACTCTGACCTTTCCGTCCTCTCCCTCGTTGTTGTCAAGCAGGGTGAGCAGGAGATCGAGGGTGTCACCGACGCTCAGGTCCCAAAGAGACTCGGCCCAAAGAGAGCTAACAACATCAGAAAGTTCTTTGGTTTGACCAAGGAGGATGACGTTAGACAGTTTGTCGTTAGACGTGAGGTTACCAAGGGTGACAAGACATACACTAAGGCTCCAAAGATCCAGAGACTTGTCACTCCACAGAGATTGCAGAACAAGCGTCGTCAGCACAGCTTGAAGAGAAAGAACGCCATTGCCCAGCGTGATGCTGCTGCTGAGTACGCTCAGTTGGTTGCCCAGCGTTTGCACGAGCGTAAGGCTGAGAAGGCTGAGATCAAGAAGAGAAGATCGTCCTCTTTGAAGGCCTAAAGCGGGCTCTTTGAAAAGTTTTTTCATCGATCTTGTGTCTTTTCTCCTTTACAATATAACACCCCACCAAAAATTTAAAAATCTTATCTTTTACTAATCAAAGGCTAACTATTCGTAGATCAATGAGGCCCTATCTTGGTTTCCTGTTCGCGTCTTTCACGTCTCATCCTCTCAATCTCCTCCTTGGTGTACATGCGGTTGGCCTGGCCCTGAACAGTCTTCACGCTGGACTTGTAGCCATCCCAGCTAACGGTCTTGGTGCGTTTCTGGTCCGGTTCCCCAGACGCAAGACTCTTGATGTTCTCGTAGATCTCATCCGTGGTGAGGTTTGTCTGCGAGACTTTGGCCTCGTACCTTTTGCGTTCTTCTTTGTACTTTGGATCCCGCAGAAGAATCTTTATGTGCTGTGCAAACTTGGACTCTGGGATCAACTGGCCCGTTAGCGGGCACTTGAGCAGCTTCTCTCCAGACGCAGAGTATTGCTGTTGCTGTTGTTGCTGCTGTCTCTTCAACCTCGAGTCTCCAGCCGACCTGATCTTCATGCCCTTTGGTGCCGGTCTCGCCTCTTCCACAACCACAGGCTGCTCCTCGACTCTCTCGACTGCTCTCGTCGCCTCCTCTGGCTCGTAGTCCGGTGGCGCCTCCTCCAGTAGAGAGTTGGCTTTCTTCTGCTCCAGAGAGCGGTACTGTAACTCCGCGAGCGACAGGGGCACCGGCAGTTGTGCCACATCGTCTATTTCCGTGAACTCTATCGTCTCGACAACCGTGAATGTGTCCCAGTCGATCGATGCGTACATCGTCTTGTCCTTCATGATGGCAGCCTCTGTGTCTGCCTGTTCTAAGGCCTTCTTCTCTGTGTACTCTGCCCTGGCAAACGCACGATCCAGCACTGCGTAAGGATTGGCACTGCCGTCGCTCACCTGCTTCACTATGTCGTCTGTGTGTGCCAGAATGTGCCTGTACTGCTTGACGTACTGCTCAAACACAGGGTACAGCGAGTGGCCCTTGACGAGGAACTCAAACTGCACAGGGTTGGCCACATGGCCCTTCAGAGCAGACACATAGCCATCGCCGTTCCGGGCGACAAACTGCGCACACAGCCGTATCACATCGAGATCATGCGCCGACACGGGGGGCAACTCAGCCAGAAACCTAAAGTCCTCGGGCTTGGCTATGCCGTCCTGCTGCTGTGTGGCACGTATGTGCTGTGGTTGCTCCTCTGAGGCCTGCATCTTCTTGCCCTCGCGCATCTGCGAGAGAGACCACTTGTAGTATGCATTGTATGGGTCTTCATCCAGCAGAAACGCAAACTTGATGTTCTCCTTCTCCTTCTCGCGGATGCGTATCTCGAAGGACGGCCCGTTTCTGAAGACGTATCCAGCCGTCTTTTCTATGACCTGGCGCACCTCCCCCGGGGGTATCGTGACACCATCTGAAACTTCCTCTTCCGACATCTCGTTTGCAATGCCAGTAATCGCAACCAGAAATCACAGCCAGACAAGACAGCCAGAGAAGGCGCTTGTTGTCCTCACAAAATTTGCCGCAGCGAGGCTTCCGGGACCGGGACACGACCCTCCTCCAGCACGCCAAACCCTTAAGGGATGGTGGCGTAGACGGTGCAACAAGGGGTTTGCCAGCAGCCACGATGAAGCTATACGTGTCTACGCCGGATATTGACGGGTGTCTAACAGGTATGTCGGTTTTGCCGTGTCGGGCAGGGTGGTGGCGGCTTTGGGTACTAACAGCGACCACCGGAGGAGATTGCGGGGCAATCTCTGGCCTGTGGATCACCAACAGTGCTCGATCTAGAACGTGGACGCGCCAATGACAGGCTCAGGTGTGTGTCTAACAGGACAATCGGCGAGAGCGGCAAGACGGCGTATGTCCAGCAGATTCTCCGCTTCAACTACAACGGCCAGCGGCTCCTCGTGCTGGGCAGGAGGGGTGGCACGCTCGAGATGTTCCGAGAGTCGGAGGAGCTGGAGCCGCTGGGCTCATGGCATGGCAACACAAAAGACGACAAGGACTTCTTTGTGTCCATCGTGTTCTGGAACGGCAACCTGTGCTCGTGCAGCAGCCGCGGGCTGCTCGTCATGCGCAACATCGACACGCTGCACAGCACGCACGGCCTGAACGCGTTCTACGTGCAGCTGAACGAGCCGATCACCGTTTTCAAGCCACACACAAGGGAGAAGTGGTGGGCCATAACGGGCGGGTACAGCAACAACCTGCGCATATACAACTTTGCAAACGTGTACGAGTCGTTTGTGTCGATGGTGGGGGCCAAGGGCCCGCAGATCTCCAAGGCCATCCTCACAGCCAAGCCGATCTGGAAGGCCTGCCTGCACTGGACGCTCGATACCTCGGTCGAGGACTTCCCCTGGATCCAGGAGGTGATTTTCCTGCTGCCTACTGCCAGGCATGACGGCCGTGGCACGGAGATCTGTTGCACCACCAAGTTTGGCCAGATCATAATATACGACTCCTCGCAGTCGTACTACCCGGTGTCCTCGACGACTGTCTCCAACCACCCGGTGTGCTACGTCTGCCAGATCTCGGCAAAACTCGTGCTGTTCGCCGATTGCGCGGACACGGTGGGGATATTCGATCTGTCGACGCATAGGGTCCGCAACACCTTCAAGATCCCCACAGGCTCTCTGTCCTCGATGGAGGCCAGGATATCGCAGACGGACAACAGTTTCGTGTACCTTGCTGTGGTGAGCATATTCAAGGAGCTTCGTATATACAGGCTCAACCGGTTTGGCGGTGGGGCAGACCTCCTGTTCGCCTCCAGCCTTGGGTCCACCGGGCTTCAGCTGGTGATGCTCGCGGAGGAGAGCTGGGATGCGCTGGAAAAGTGCAGGTCTGTGTCCAAAGTACCATCTACAATCATCACAGGTGATGTTTTCTAGAGAATTATCGGACAAAACTAATATTGAAAAAAGAGCAGGGTTCCCAGTTCATTTGTTCATGACATCAACGTAGCCACGACGAGGACCTCTCTTGGTCTTTCTCGTGCCGGATGCAGCAGCCATGTTCAACAAACCATCGATATCGCTGTCCGTCTTCTTGACAGGTGGACGGCCGCCAACAGAAGGCGTGCCAGATGGCGGAGCAGGTGAGGCAATCTTGCCAGGTGGAGCAGGACTTGGCGAAGCGGTAGCAGATGGAGCTCCTGATTCACCAGCAGGCTTGCGCTTCAGAGCAGGAGGAGGTGGCGGACCAGACGCAACTTGCTCCTCTGGAGGAGCGTTCTTGTTGACCCATCTCTTGAGGTTCTCGTCGTAGTAGAAAGCACTCTCCTCGCCGAGTTTGGCCCTGATGGCCTTGGGCTCATCGCCCTTCTTTCCAAGCCACGAGAACCAGCCCTTCTTGTTCGCATTATCATCCTTCTTCTCTTCCTTCGTCTCCACAACCTCATCGTCGTCATCCTCGTCCTCAACAACGTCATCCACAAACTGATCATCCTGGTCGTGTGCGTTGTCACCGGGGCTTGGCGTGAACACAGGAGGGGAGTATGTAGCAGAAGGCCCAAAGTTGTTGTAACCAGCAGACTGCATTGGGTTGAACGCATGTGTGCTTTCGATGTTGTCGAGATCAACAGCTGGCTCAGGCGGAGCGAAATCATCTTGCATGGGTCCGAAGTTGTTGTTCTGCTCTTCCATCGGTTCATCGGGCTGTTCCTCCTCTGCCTGTGGTTGTTCCTGAGCAGGCTCTGGAACATGGTAACCACCATAACTGTAAAAGTCATAGTCTTGCTGTAGGTACTCCGCAGGCTCCTCCTTGACCTTGATCTCTTCTTCAGCCGCTGGCAGCTTGGTGCTACCCATGACAGGTGCGTATGGATTTGGCTTTTTCTGTGTCTGGTGGCTCGTGTTCATCTGTGGTGCATATGGGTTGTACGCCGACTTCTTGCGGGCTGGAGCCTTGACTGGCTCTGGTGGAGTCGACGTTCTAATCTCATTGGTCTCCTCGATGTTCAACCGAGCTCCCAGGTTCGCAGTAATAGCATCCACATCGGCGTCTGGCTCTTGCTTGACCTCAACTTCGTGATCAGACTCAGGCTCAATCATCACCTCAACTTCCTCGCTTTTGACAGTGGGCGATACCGGGACTTGCTCGTGGAAGTTTTTGTTTGGCAGAGGATGCTGTATTGGCTGGACAGTCTCTTGGGCAGCAGAAGCAATGGAAGAAGGACCCCTTGGTACTTGCGAATTATCAAGTTGTGGAACAAAGCTGTCCGTGGGCAATCTTCCGGCCGCACCTGCATATGGCGCGTATTTGGAGGGCTTCTTTGGGGTGCTCACAGATTGCAAATCGTGGAAACTCTTGGATGCAAAGTTCTGCTGGTATAGGTCAACAGCACTAGAGTTCAACGAAGCTTTCTTCGTCTCCGGACTCGTTGTGAAAGATGGCACAGACGAAGGAGCGTACCTAGGCGCAGCAGAGAGACTGTTCAACAAAGGAGGTCTTGCTGGAGGTGGAGCAGCAGGGAAGCTGTAGCCCTGCGACTGAGGGATAGCAGTCTGGTCCGATCCGATGGTCGGAGCAGAGTAAGGAGTGTTAGGCATAGCCGCATCCGCCTGTCTGTTGGGCATTGGAGAGGCGTACATCATACCTGGGGCAGACGACGTTACCTGTGTCTGCATATCAACCACAGACTGGGTCCTGGAGACAGATGGACTAAACTTGCTGAAAACTCCTTCACTAGCGATGGCGTTAGCATTGTTGTTCAAGTCCTCACCAGCAACAAACTTGCTGAAGCTCTTGTCGAGCTGACCCCAAACACGGTCCAAGTTAGGACGTGCAATCTTGCTTCCAAACCAACCACCTTCCGACGTAGCAGACTGAGACAGTCTGGGTAAGAGCTGCTGCAAAGAGTAAGCCACCTTGGGGCTAACTGGAAGCGACTTTGACTTGATGACAGATCCAATGTGGTCGGCGTAGCGCTTACTTTCAGCAATATAACCAACATCAGCAAGTACCTCAGCATGTGCAAACTTGAGCTGAACGAGATGTGGGAAACCGTTGACCAAGTTAGCCGGCACATTCTGCGACGACAACAAGACATACTCGTAGATCTCCTGAACAGCAATCAAATCCGTGTCAAAAGTCATCTGGAGCTCTTCTGGGGGTATGAAGGGCAGTCCTGACAGCATGTAGCACACGATTGACAGCTCAGCGAAGCCATCCTTCGTGAACATCTCGCCAAGCTGGAATAGAAGAGTAGATGGTGCAGGGTGGTTGAGAATGATGAAAGGAAGAGCAGACGAGAAGTTGGACGCCAGCCACTCCTTATCATCTTTAGACATGGACTCCACGGTAAGCTGGGTAGATCTCAGGAAGAAACGGAGACCCTGCTCAACAGAATTCTGTTTTCCAAAGTTAGCCTCTGTGTACAGTCTAACAATCTCAGCAAACATAGCAGGTCCAATGAGATTCGCTATGAGCAAAGCCATTGTCCAGTCGTGCTCTTGAAGAGCAGCCAAAAGTGCTCTCTGCTTCTCACCATCCTGAAGAAGCTGGTGAACAACAGCCATCGTCTGAGGAGTAGCCTTATGAGCGTTGGACAACTTGTTGGCCTGAGTCTTCAAGACGTTTGTAATCTCATTGAAGTTGAGGCTAGACTCGTCTGGCTTAACTTCAATGGCCGGGTTGATAGCCGCAACAACATGTTTCAAGAACTCGGGGCTCGAGAAATCGCCAGATTTGTTCACAAAGTTTGTAATAGCACCAACAACCTTCCAGAGCAACAAAGATGCAGATGCATCACCTAAACTCTCCAATGCGCTAATCTTCTCTGAAATCCACTTCTCTAAATCCTTCTTCTTCGTACGACCCTTGATGAGAGGACCGGGGAAACTTTGTAGAGATGCATCGATAGCAACGTTCACTTTGGCATCCTCAACAACAATACCAGAAAGCATGTTACCATAGGGGTCAATCTTGGGTACCAACTTTGCAACTTTAGAGCTCGCTGAAAAGTTGAAAATAGGGAACTGTCTCCGGCCAAGCAACTGCAATCCCGTTGGGAAGTGCTGCTCTGGTTGAGGAACTCCATGAGAACCAAAACTGGCACTAGGCCCTCTTCCATATGCTCTCTTGGGGGGTGGCATATTTTTCTTGTTGACTGGTTTGGAGCTGATCGTTGGCTTAGGCATCAAATCAGACACATCAACAGATGGCTTGGACTGGTGGCCGTTGGGGAAGGACATCTGGGAGGGGGAGACAACGCCATAGACGTTGCCAGCTTGTGCGTTTGGTGCGTATGGGGAGTACTTGTTGGACGGATTGTACTGAGCAGCAAACGAACTCTCCTTTGGAGGCATAACAGACGCCGCAGGAACTACCGGAGCAGGAGGCACTCCAACACCTGGAACACCAACCCCAGACACAGGTTGGAACTGGTTCAAAACAGGAGATAGCACACCTCCATGTGGAAACTGAAGCATAGCAGCATTTGACTGCATCTGTAGAGGTTCTGGAAAATGTGTCGCTTGAGGTGGCGCATACTTGTTCACATGAGGAGCGTATGGGTTTGGAGGAGCCTGAATATCAACCGTACTCAACCTCGATGATGCCGAACTAACGGACATGTTTCTTCCATGCTGGTTGATCACGGGAGTGCTAGACCTGGCCTTGGCAGCCTTGTCGAAAGCAGGAGGAGCGTACGGGTTCTTGACGGTTGAAGCTCTGCTCCTGTACACATCGACCGAAGGAGGAGCAGATGTGTTCTCCTGGTTTCTGTGGGTCTCAATAATGGCATAGGGGTCCTGCACTGGGTGCTTCGCATGCTTCGTAAACGGAGCTGGGATAGGAAGCTCCTCAAAGAAACTCTGCTTCTTTTTCAGAGTCTTTGCCGGTGGTGGGGCAATGCTTTCCGGTTTGGAAGATAGAGTCTGACCAATGGACCCAGTCACAGATGGTGGACGATATGCAGTATGCGATGCGTAAATGTTGCTAGCAGAAGGACGTGTCACAGGCTTCTGAGGAAGGATATCGGCAGGAAAGTCGTAGGCATCGGTCTTCTTCTTGCTTGAGGCAAATGCAGCTGGTTGTTGAGCCGGTGGAGGTACCTGTGAAGTCGGACTTACCGAACGAAAAGGTGCATAAGCGGCTGACGAAGGAGTTGGAACGTATCTTGATGCCTGTGTAGGTTTCTGAGCAACTGCAGGAGTCTCATCAACAACCTCTTCATCTTCCAACAGATCATCATCCATGACATCGTCCCATAGAATATCGTCGTCTTCTTCTAAGAAATCAAACTTGTCTTCCTCTGCCTCTTCTTTCACCTCTTGCTCTTGAGAAGCTGGTGCCTCCTTATCTTCTGTGATAGGAGTGGGTTCAGGCTGATCCCAAGGCATGGATTCAGCAGGGGTTGATGAAACAAAGTCAAGCTCATGCTCAGGCTCTGCGTTGTTTACCTGCAGCTCTGTGGTCTCTTGAGCCTGTGCAGCAGGCTGATCCCAAGGCATGGCCTCAGCAGGAACAGATGCAACAAAGTCAAGCTCGGGTTCAGCCGCATGCACATCCTTAGACTCTTTGCTTACTTCTGGTTGATCCCATGGCATCGCCTCCACAGGCGCGGATGTAAGAAATTCAAGCTCCAGTTCCTCTGTGTGTCCATTAGCGTCTCCATTGGTATTCTGTATTGGGGCTGGTTCTTCCCATGGCATGGTTTCAGAAGGTTCATGAGTCACAAAGTCCAGTTCCGGAGCTTCAGTGGTCTCATTCGGTTCATCCCAAGGCATGGATACGCCATTGCTTTCACTAGCCAGTGCTTCGGGCAACTCTCCCTCAGTGGTGGCATCTTCCTCCCATGGCATCTTCTCAGTGACGACAGATCCGTCCCTGGTCTCCCATGGCAATGCTGACTCCGCAAGGGTCTCGGACTCTAGTAATTTTTCACTTGCAAAGTCCTCATTTATATCGTAAGCGTGCGTCGATGTGAGCTTTGGTTCGATCTTTTCACTCTCTTCCAACTCCCAGGCGACATCCTTTCCCTCCTGGAAGTTATCACGCAAAACTGGTGCCACTGGAGTCGCGCTTTCTAGTTCGACAGTGGATTCCTTTTCAACCTCTGGAGCTATCTCCGAAGCAACGCGTTCGGTGGCTGAAGCATCTTCAGTTGCCTTTTCAATCACAGACTCTTCAACAACAGCCTCGGTGATGGGCACACTGTCGGTCTCTCCGGCAGATCCTGTTGTGATTGGTGACTTGTCTTTATTTTCTGGTTCCTTGGGAGCATCTTCAAGTGTCGGGGCCTCGGGGTGAGTGGATGCAGTAGGTTCTTCTGCTGTGGTTTCCCTGACCGCTTGCCCAACCTCAGAAGGTGTAGTCGCGGTCTCAGGCTCTGGAATAGCTTCAGTGGTTTCCTCCACAGGTGAGAAATCGGTCCCAGCAGACTCGGCAACAACCTCGGGCTCTTCAGACTCGACAACTGCTGGCCCAGTCTTCTCAATTGGGGCCTCGGAGACCTCAGCAGCAACCCCGGTCGTCAATGGCTCCACGGGTTCCTCTTCGTCCACGTCCATGGACTCGGTGGATGCTAGGGTATCAACCACGGTCGCAGTCTCCTCCACCGCCGTTGGGGTAGCCATCTCTCCGGCGATTTCGTCCCTGTCCACTGGAACAGTGGCGTCAGTTGGTACTGCTGACACAGAACCGGCTATCTTGTCTACGGCCTTGCCAGCGGCAGATTCGATCCCGTCCATGTCTGACCTGTTAACAAGCGAGCTCAGATCAAAAGGCGGTAATGACGGCGCAACTTGTTCTCTTGCTGTCCCTCTGGCTTGTAGTTAGAACAGAAGGAAATGCAAATGCAGAATCGGCGCGGCTAGTCTGCTATTCTCGACCTTTCCGATGGTTGCGTCCAATAAGCGTGGCTTCACAACACGAACACAGCACCCACAAGCTCGGACGTGTCCAGATTCTTAGTCGTGGCTCGATCAATGGTCGTGGCGCACCCGTCTTTTTTTTATTTCAAAAAATTCTTGCCCTCATTCGCAGGGACTGCACTGGACTGGCCCCATCAACAAGCATTATTTATTTATTTATAGAGCATGGCTGTTGGAGTTGGCAACGGGAAGTCCAAACAGAAGCTTGCTCCTGAAAAGGAGCGGTTCCTGCAGTGCTGTGGTGACATCTCGTTGGAGCTGGTGTCCTCTCTGAAGACATCCAAAGACATCAATCTGAACGGCCTGATCATCAGATACGCCAAGAAGTACAAACTGAAGCAGCAGCCGCGACTCACAGACATCATATCGTCGATCCCAGATCAGTACAAGAAGTACCTGATCCCCAAGCTCAAGGCGAAGCCCGTGCGGACGGCGTCTGGTATAGCCGTGGTGGCTGTCATGTGCAAGCCCCACAGATGTCCACACATCGCATACACGGGGAACATCTGTGTCTACTGTCCCGGTGGTCCAGACTCTGACTTTGAGTACTCGACGCAGTCGTACACCGGGTACGAGCCCACGTCGATGAGAGCCATCAGAGCGAGATACGACCCCTATGAGCAGGCCAGAGGCAGAATCGAACAGCTGAGGCAGCTTGGCCACTCGATCGACAAGGTGGAGTACATCATCATGGGCGGGACGTTCATGTCGCTGCCCAAGGACTACCGAGAGTCCTTCATAACCGAGCTGCACAACGCGTTGACTGGCTACAACGGTAAGAACGTTGACGAGGCCATCAGATTCTCCCAGCAGTCACAGACAAAGTGTGTCGGAATCACCATCGAAACCAGGCCAGATTACTGCACTGAGACACACCTCAGCGATATGCTCAAATACGGGTGCACGAGACTCGAGATTGGTGTGCAGTCTGTGTACGAGGACGTTGCGCGCGATACCAACAGAGGCCACACGGTGAAGGCTGTGTGCGAGACGTTTGCGTACGCCAAGGACGCTGGCTACAAAGTTGTCAGCCACATGATGCCTGATCTGCCCAACGTGGGCATGGAGAGAGACCTCGAACAGTTCAAGGAGTACTTTGAGAACCCAGCTTTCAGAACAGACGGTCTCAAGCTGTACCCGACTCTGGTCATCAGAGGAACGGGTCTGTACGAGCTGTGGAAGAACGGCCTGTACAAGTCTTACAACGCCAACGCTCTCATCGACCTCGTGGCGCGCATCATGGCCCTGGTCCCACCTTGGACGCGTATCTACAGAGTCCAGCGAGACATCCCCATGCCGCTCGTCACCAGTGGTGTTGAGAACGGAAACCTGCGCGAGCTCGCGCTTGCGAGAATGAAGGATTTCGGAACCACGTGCAGAGACGTGCGTACCAGAGAGGTGGGTATCCAGGAAGTTCACCACAAGGTTCAGCCAGATCAGGTGGAGCTCATCAGAAGGGACTACTATGCCAACGGCGGGTGGGAGACTTTCCTATCTTACGAGGATCCGAAGAAAGACATTCTGATCGGTCTGCTGCGTCTGAGAAAGGCGTCCAAGAAGTACACGTTCAGAAAGGAGTTCACCAAACAGCCAACCTCCATTGTGCGCGAGCTTCACGTTTACGGATCTGTTGTGCCCCTTCACTCTAGGGATCCGCGCAAGTTCCAGCACCAAGGCTTTGGTACTCTCCTCATGGAGGAGGCAGAGCGGATCGCGCGCGAGGAACACGGATCCGAGAAGATCAGCGTCATCAGTGGTGTCGGTGTACGTAACTACTACGCGAGGTTGGGATACTCTCTCGATGGTCCGTTCATGTCCAAGGCGATATAACTGTTTATTAGCTTGCGGAATCATAGCGATTTGGTAAACTCGTCAAACGCGGTCTGGCAGAGACTGAGGTATCTCTTTCTGTCATCGGCGTAGTCTCCGGTCAGAGGCAAGTCATACATGTAGACGTCGTTTTCGATGCGTATTTCTCCCTTGACCTGTTGTCTTGGACGATGCACGGGCGTGGCCTCTTCCTCTATGGCGTTGGCCTCCACGTCTTCGTCCTCTTCCGACTTGTCCTCTTCGGACTGTTTGGTGTCCTCTTCGTCAAAAGTGGCCCGCTGTGCGCTCAGCGGCTGTGCCACAAGCGGTGCTCTCGTCTGGTGCGAGTCTCTGAACACGTCCATGACCACGTGTGACTCGCTCTCGTTCACCGCGCCAGGCTCGTTTGCCTGTGTCTGTTGATACCGCACCCTGTATCTGTTGTTGGCTGCAGTCACCGGCGGATCGAGGTAGAACACACGCGGCTGTCGCGGGATGCGCTGCGGAGGAGGATAGACTCCGTATGGGTTGTAGCGGGGCACGGCCGGGTATCTGAAGTAGGGCGCCGGCACGTGTGGCGGAGGAGCCGCCTGACGCATGTGGTAGTACAGCGGAGCAGACTTGATCTCTGGTCCGGGAACGGATCTGTGGTCGGGTATGGCCAGCGGCGGGGGGGCCTTCTTGCGCTTGAGTCCCCTGACCTGAGGGAACGTGTGTGCAGACGCACCGGTGCTGACTCTGTTCATCTCGTCGGTGAGTCCCGTTTGCGATGAGGACTCTGCCATCGCCGGCGGCACCGCACCGCTGGCAGTGCGGGGCCTGGCAGGCAGCACCTGCGGTACGATCGACGACGGCTCGCGTGTCGCAGTACTGGAGCCCCTCATGCGCTCGATGAGGTGTTTCTGCTGCTGTTCGATGTTCCGGCTGCGCTTGACCGTGTCCAGCATGTTGGAGCTCAGCTGCGGGAGGCCGGGCGACACGATCTGGAGGGCAGCAGACTCGTTCGGGGTCTTGATGGCCGGAAGCTTCAAGCTCTTTGGTGGCTGTACCCTTTCTGTCTCCTGTTCACTGAGCTTTCCGTCCTGGGGCTCACCACCCGTGGCCTCTGTCTCTGTCTCTGTCATTGGCAATCAATCGATTCGCGCTTCGGCCAGACGGATGTATATCCGATGTATTTATACGGAGGAGAGGAGCGGGAGAGGAGAAGGGGGGGCGGAGACTTTTCCTGATTAAAGTTCAATTCTGAAACGCGTATTACGCAGGCTTTTGCCAAGGGCGCAGAGCAATTGGCTGGCAGTAGTGTACTGGATCTAAATCTGAAACACAGACGTGCATAAAAGCAGACGGATGCGGCTATCTACAGCGATCCGGACACAGAGGTTCCATTTCGCGATACGACAAACGGGACCCAATGGGAAGCGCTGTCAATGGCAAGGATTCTAGCCGTTGCCAGGGGTCAGAAGAATAGAAGCTCGGCCAGACGTATGGAACGGGTCGTGTGCGGGCGAGTTTGGAGTTTGGGTGAGGCACGTCCCAGTCTGTTGGGACACGACTCGCGAGCTTTGACAGCAGAGAGTTTTTAGGGAGACGAGAGGCGCCAGAGGTGGATACAGCGGCCTGCTAGATTACATCACGGATGCTGAGACTGTCGCACACACAGCGTGCTCTGCGGAGTGGCGCGAGGCTGCTCAGCGTGTCTGCTGTGGCCGGGATCAAGTCGCAGGGCCCTTCCAAGACGATCCTCAGCGCCCCCACCGCCACCGCGCCCTCCCCCATGGACGGCTCTCTGCCGCCCACCGAGGACCTTGTGCGGAAGGTTTTCGACGACGATGCGTTCTGGTACAGCTTCAACGAGGCCTCCAACAAGTCCACGAGCTTCTTCAACTACAGATCCGAGTCGGTGGGCCTGTTCCACAACCCGTACCTCGTGAAGCCCAGCGGGCTCAAGGAGTTCTGCGACGAGTCTCTGCAGAAGGCCAAGGCCCTGGTGCAGCACATTCTCGCAGACGACTCTCCCGAGGGCTACGCCAACTACATCCGCAACCTGGACCGTCTCAGCGACATCCTGTGTCGTGTGATAGACCTCGCTGAGTTCATCCGGGTTGCCCACCCCAACAGAGGGTTTGTCAACGCCGCCCAGGAGTGCCACCAGGAGATGTTCCAGTACATGAACATCCTCAACACCACCACCGAGCTGTACGTGAAGCTGGATTTTGTGCTCACGACACCTGCCATCGCCGACACCCTTTCCGAAGAGGAGAAGGCCGTGGGAGACCTGCTTCTCTCCGACTTCAAGAAATCTGGTATAGACATGGATGAGCGCACGAAGAACGACTTTGTGGAGCTGAGCCAGCAGATAGCCATCATCGGACAGCACTTCAATAACGGTCTCGGCGAGACTTCGCAGAACTACGTGACCGTGGCCAGCGAAGACCTGCGGGATCTCGACTCGTCTTTGAGAAGCGCTTTGAAGAAGGACAGAAAGGGCAGCTACAAGATCCCAGTGTACGGAAGACTTCCGTATGAGATTCTGCGTACTTCGGGCAATAGCACGGTGAGAAAAGAGATATGGTCTGCGCTACACCAGAGCCCCAAACAACAGCTCCGCCTGCTGGACATGATGCTGAAGTACAGAGGTATACTGGCCCACCAGCTGGGTAAGAGCAGGGGCTACTCTGAGTACCAGCTGACGGAGAAGATGGCGAAAACGCCCAGCAATGTCATGTCGTTCCTGCAGAACCTGATGCATGAAATAAGGGACGACGTGGTTTCTGAGCTGCGCATGCTCTACGAGAGTAAAGGGTCAACTCCGAAGCTGTCCGACGAGGAGTTGCTGGATGCGGTGAAACCTTGGGACAGAGACTATCTGGCTACTCTGTACATGACCAAGCACAGACAGAAGAACACAGAGGACATTTCGGCGTACCTTTCGGTCGGTACTGTCGTGCAAGGTCTGTCTGACCTGTTCAGATCAATATACGGAATCACGTTGAGGCCTACAAGCGCCGAGCCGGGTGAAATATGGTCTCCTGACGTTCGCAAGTTCACGGTGATTTCCGAGACAGAGGGAGAGATAGGTATAATCTACCTCGATCTTTTCTACAGAGACTCCAAGACCATGAACCCTGCTCATTTCACCGTGTGCTGCTCGCGCAAGATATACCCAGAGGAACTGGAGACCGAGGACCCATTCAGGCTCAGGTTGAAGACGATACACACAAACAACGGCTTCCAGCTGCCTGTGATCTCTGTCGTTTGCAACTTTGTCAACGAGAGTTCAAATGCAAAGACTCTTCTGACTCTGTCGCAGGTTCAGACCCTGTTCCACGAGATGGGTCATGCCATGCACTCGATGTTGGGACGTACTAATCTCCACAACGTCAGCGGTACAAGGTGCGTCACAGACTTTGTGGAGCTTCCATCCATTCTTATGGAGCACTTTGCAAAGGACCCACGTGTGCTCACGCGTTTTGCCAGGCACCACGAAACAGGCGAGCCACTTTCTGAGAAACTTCTAGCGAGCTGTCAAGACGACAACAACTTTTTGAAGAACTGTGAGGTGTTTGGTCAGATCAAGATGGCTCTTTTGGATCAGATCCTCCACTCTGATGCTGTTTTCGCTAGCGATTTCGACTCGGTCAAGCTCTACCACCAGCTAGAGTCGCAACTCAAGGTGTTTGCAGACACCACGTCGAATTGGCCCGGAAAGTTTGGACATCTTGTGTCGTACGGGTCGGTTTACTACTCCTACCTCTTTGATAGGGCCATCGCATCCAAGATTTGGGATCATCTGTTTGCCAAAGATCCTCTCTCTAGAGAGAACGGCGAGAAGTTCCGCGACTCGGTTCTCAAGTGGGGAGGCTCCAGAAACGCATGGGAGTTACTCGCTGAGGTTCTCGACAACCCGGATTTGAAGAAGGGTGACGAGAAGGCCATGCAGTTTATCGCAAAGACTCACGACTTGTAAATATATTTATTGGTATTTCGCTCTATAGTAGACTGATTTTTCATCATCAGCAAAACACGTCTTTCCATGTCGATGCTTACGGGTAAAGAGATTCAAGTCGCGAGGAATATGTTAAAGATAGGTTAGAGTTTTCTGTATGTGTGTGGGGGGGTCGTAAGTGTATATCTAGGTCTCCTTCTTGTTGATCTTAACGCGGACGGACTTGTACTGAGTGTAGTTCTCAAGAGCCTCCTCACCCATCTCACGACCAATACCAGACTGACCGAAACCACCGAATGGAACCATTGGGTGGAAGTCGTTGTAAGTGTTGACCCAAACGGTACCAGCCTTCAATCTAGCGGCAACATCGTGAACCTTGTTGATGTCGCTGGTGTGGATACCAGCAGCCAAACCGTACTCGGAGTCGTTGGCAAGGGCAACAACCTCGTCAACGGTGGAGAACTTGGAGACGGTGATGATTGGACCAAAGATCTCCTCCTTGACGATTCTCATGTCCTCCTTAACATCGGCAAAGATGGTTGGCTTGACAAAGTAACCCTTGTTACCAACTCTCTCACCACCGGCAACGAGAGTAGCACCCTCCTTCTTACCAATGTCAACGTAGGAGAGAATCTTGTCCAACTGCATCTTGGAAGTCTGAGCACCCTGGAAGGTACCCTCGGCAAATGGGTCGCCAACCTTGACGTTCTCGGCAGCAGTCTTGAACTCAGCAACAAGCTCGTCGTAGATAGAGTCCTGGACGTAGAGTCTGGAACCGGCACAGCAAACCTCACCGGAGTTGTAGTAGATACCGGTGATGATGTTCTCAACAGTCTTCTTGACGTCACAGTCGGCGAAAACGATGTTTGGGGACTTACCACCCAACTCCAAGGTGATCTTCTTGAGGTTGGACTCGGCAGCAGCCTTCATGATGTGACGGCCAGTGGCGGTGGAACCGGTGAAAGCAATCTTCTTGATCTTTGGGTGTCTGGCAATAGCCTCACCGGTGATCTTACCGAAACCAGAGACAATGTTGATGACACCGGCTGGCACACCGGCCTCAACGGCGAGCTTGGAGGCGTAAAGGGCAGAGAGAGGAGTGGACTCAGCGGTCTTGAGAACAACGGTGTTACCGGTGGCAAGAGCTGGACCAATCTTCCAGGACCACATCAGGAGCGGAAAGTTCCATGGGATGATCTGACCACAGACACCGAGAGGCTCGCGTCTGATGTAGGTGAAGTGGGTGTCACCAGTCTCGACGATCGAGCCCTTGATCTTGTCAGCCCAACCACCACAGGATCTGAGGTAGGCAGCAACGAGGCCAACGTCGCCTCTGGCGTTGGCAAGAGACTTACCGTTGTCGAGAGACTCGATACCGGCAAGAACCTCTGCGTGCTCGTCGATGAGGTCGGCCAGCTTGAAGAGGGCCTTGGCTCTGACCTGAGGGTCAGAGGTGCTCCAGGAGCTGTTGAAGGCCTTGAGAGCAGCGTCGACGGCAATGTCAACGTCGTCCTCTCTGGACTCGTAGATGTGGGTGATCTCCTCCTCGGTGGAAGGACTCAACACAGAGAAGGTCTTGCCCTGCTTGGAGGGGACAAACTCGTTGTTGATGAACAGACCGGTTGGCTGCTCGTAGGTGACACCGTTGGGAAGGGTGATTGGCACGCTGAGCGGCAGACTGGAGTACAGTCTGAAGGCAGCACCAACAGACTTCAGCTGGGCCTGGGTAATTCTAGCAGTTCTCAACATTTTATATAGGAATTGGAGTAAGAGAAACCTGGAGAAAGAGAAGAGGAAGGTGGAAAAGGGGGTGGGAGGGGCACCCGGCTATTTATTCGTTGAATCTTGAGATCCTTTTGCGCCTTTCTTTTTTGGAAGAGGGCGCTCTACCCCACTTTTGGGAGCGGAAATTGAGGGGGTGAATCCGCTAAGGCGGCCCCTCCATCGGGAGTTTGGGCCATGACCCAGCTGCCTTTCTAACGGTGTTATTGGACTAATCCATCTATATTTCGGGTGCACAATTTGACCCAGCACCTTTGTGGGGAAAATAAGAGTTGTAGTAGAGCTAATGTCAAAAAAGTCCGAGCTCGGAGCTCAGAGAGGGGAAGCCGGACGCCGGCTCGGTGCTCGGTATGTTGTTAGTCCGACTCTCGGAGCTCGACGAAGCCAAGAGCTACGAAGCCCATTATTGGCCAAAACAAAAACGTCACGAAGAGCGCTCCCGGATCAACGGTTGTACACATATGCCGCTATCCAATTGGACGAATAGGCGCCCATTAGTAATGGAGAGTGGAAATTTGGCCGGATACAGCTCGGTGAAACGGTTTCGCCGAGACTCCGAAGAGTGCCGTGTGGGTTTCAAAAAATCATGCCGTCACTCCGAAAGGCATTACGGTCACGTACACACACGAACTAGCTTTCTTCCCATACACAACAAAAAACTAGCGCGAATAACAACTATACAACTATAGAACAATAACGGCGTCCGGTTCGGGACGGTTCGTCGATCTGGGGTAAACTCGCCTTAGAAGAGGGGGTCTCTTGTGGAGACGCACCCCCTGTGGGCTGTTGCTGTTGAATGAGCGGAAAAGTCCTTCGAGCCGATAAAATCAGAGCCTCTTTCTCGTGAAGGCAAAGCAGGTAGCGCGACAGCGGGGTAATCAGAGAAGACCAACCCTGCGGAGCTCGGCCTCGGTTGAGTCGAGGCTCTCGAGCCTCTTGAGGTCTTCCTCTGTGCCGAACCTCGTGCCGTTGGCAAAGATGGTGGGCACCCACTTTCTCCCGGATATCTGTGTGAACGCCTTCTCCAGCTCCGTGGCCTCCTTCTCGTCCATCTTGTCCAGCTCCAGGATGTGCACCTTGTCCAGCACTCCGTACTTCTTGAAGATGGCTATGGCGTAGTGGCAGTCGGGGCACCACGACTTGGACAACATGAAGAACCTGTTGTCATCGATCAGCTTCTGTGCTTTCTCCTTGTATCCCATTGTGCTGATTATCCGTTGGATCCCACTGTACCCCTGATGAAAGGGTGGCGTTGAGACGTCGGTCGTGTGCTCGACTTCGAGTTAATGGTGTTTGCACGACTCATCTCGTTTCCCAAGACGGCTAAAGGTAAACACCCATCAAGCCCCCGTGCAAAACCGCTGTTCGATTTGGGGCCTTGTTTCTTTCCTCTCTTTCCCTCCACCCCCACGCAAACAAGGAATACAATCATGGCGTCTGAGAACTCCAAGCTTATTCTCACGGTGCCGCTGGTGTACACCGGTTTTGTGAAGCCAGACGGTATTGTCTTTGAGGCTCCCAACTCCAGACTGCACTGGAGACCCATCTTCAACGAGGTCCAGCAGAACAACCCCTTCTTCATGTCTCTGAGCAAGGACACGTCTGTCATCGACAACCTGGCGAGTATCAGAAGTGCAGTGAACAGCGTCAACACCAGGTACTTGAAGCAGGGCATTGTCTCGATCGTCAACGAATACAGGTGCAAGGATAACGTCCTGTCACTGTCAATCATCGGCAAGTCCGCGTACCAGACGGAAATGAACTCGGCTAGACTCCAGTTGTTCCAGAGCTACACCAAGGTCATCAAGAAGAAGGTGTACGTCTCGGAGGATTTCCTGTTCGAACAGGGCCAGTTCACCAAAGCGTTTGCTGATTCCCTCGGGGACATAGCAGACTTCTGTAACGTTTGCCTCTACGTCACAGCCGAGAATGGCAAGTTCAAGATCAACATCATTGCCGAGCCCAACGCCGCCACAATGGCTGAGAACCGAGTCAGACTCGCCATTGACGCGGCCAATCCAAAGGCCTTTGTCGACTACGTGGATGTTGGACACATCTCGCTGCTCCCCCTGATCGGTGGTATGCAGTACTTCAACTTCAAGAACATAGTCAAGCGCACCAACTGTCATCTGTACCTGCCCCACATCACCCCAGACGTGTTCACTCCCGGTAGAGTCGAGCCTCAGAACAAGATATACATCACCGGTGTTGAGGCACAAGTCAGTATCGCCAAGACCATGCTCAACGACCTGTTCGCCGCAATCACAAAGAGTCCTTTTGTCAAGTCCGCACTTGTCATGCCCATCAAGAGGGAGCTTCTGCTAAGTATGAGGAACGACGATTGGCTGCAGGACATCATGTTTGAGACCGGTTGCTTCATACAGGCTCCCCCATTTGGATCGTCCGTGGATGCTGCCTGTAACGGTCAGGATGTGATCAGATTCCAGGGAAACTCTACAGAGCTGGTGGAGTCAGCCATAGAGAAGTTCATGCTCCTGGTTACCAGTGTCTACACAACAAGATACACCCTCAATAGCAGACCCACGAACTTGCTTGAGATCCAGTCTCTTGAGTCCTCGACGTCGCAGCTTTTCCAGTTCACAGATATGATTTCCTCGATGACAAACACGATTGTCAGCGTGGCTTACATCCAGCAACCTGATGGCACTTACTGCCACACCTTTGACATCATCGGTGAAGGCTCTAACATCTCCAAAGCAGTGTCAAGTCTTGAGACCTTCTCGACGGTGGTCCCCCATATCAAGCTCAACGAAGAGATTGTGTACCAGTTGGAGCTCCCCAACAAGGAGAGAGACTTCATCGGTGGAAAGAAGAATGGTAAGATCCTCAAGATCATGAACGCAGTTCCTGTTTCTGTGAAGATAATTCCGTTCACTGACTACAACTTCTTTGTTGAGATTGCCTCTAAGACTCTCAAGGACTCGCTTGCGGGATTGCAGCTGTTTGAGGAGGAACTTCCAACTTTCGATACCTTCAACATCCCGGAGAGTTTCCACAGACAGATCATTGGAGCAGGTGGTTCTACGATTCAGACTATCATGAGAAGACACAATGTCTTCATCAAGTTCTTCAACAGTTACGAGTTCTCCGACACGGCAGAGTTCAAGAACAGATCCAACATACCACAGTCGCTCATCAGAAAGAACAACGTTGTTATCAAGTGCCCTGCCAAAAACAAGTATGAGATCCCACAGGCCAAGGAGGAGTTGGAGAAGCTTGTTGAACGCGTTGCAGAGACCAGTCACTCCAAGGTGTTTGTGAAGCTATCCAGGTCTCAGTGGAGGTTCCTCACAACACTGAGAGCTACCTCAGAGAGACACAACTTCATCAGTGAACTTGAGAAGAAGCACAGCACGTGTATCAAGTTCCCTATGGAAGAGCCTAGGCTCTACACAGACCTTGAGATCACTGGTCCAGAGAACAGCGCTGTTAGTTCCGCCATTCAGCTGCAGTCGCTTCTCCCACACGAGTACGAATTCAAGCTTGCACACCACAAAGACATCGATCTTCTCTGTGAGGCTGACGCCAACAGCAAGATTCTTCTGTCTCGGAACTCAGATCAGTATAAGATCGCGAGCGATTACCTCACTAAGATTGTGGCCCCACTCAAGTTGTGCTACGATGCTGAAGTGCAGATTGTCAAGGACCCCAAGATCACAGAGTTTGCCAGCGGTACCGAGAGTGCAGAGTTTGGCAGAAACGTTGTTGTCGGACCAAGAGTCCAGTCTGCGAACGCAAGCACCGAGCCAGAGTTTTACTCTCTTGTCATCTCCTTCACGCCTGCCAAGGTGTTCTCTGGTTACGTTGAAGGCTCAGATGTCACCACCAGTGCTGGGTTCTCCGATCTGTCTAGTGCCATCACCAACTTTCTGCGTGAGCACAAGTTCATGATTGTGGACAAGGGAATGCGTGAGCGCAAGAGACAGATCTTGCAGGTTGTCAAGCAGGATTCCAAGATGAACCTCAAGACTGACCGGATGAACATGATTCGCAACAAGGAAAACATGTTCGACCACGGGTACGTCGACCCAAGCTTCAAGCCCAAGACCCAGCAAACCTTTGAGTTCCACTACAACCAGGTTTACCAGAACCCTTTCACTGCTCCACAGTTCATGGCGCCTCAACCACAACAGAACTACCAGTACTTTGTTCCACAGCAGCCTCAGTTCTCGCAGCAGGTCTTCCAGGCCGACCCGCTAAAGTACCACAAGGCCGTCAACAAGATCAACTGATCCCCAAAAGAAAAGAAAAAATTCACCCTCCAGATACGGACATCGCTTTTTATCCCTAGATTACCCTCTTTTGTTATTGTTGTTCAAATCCCTATCGCTAGATACCCACAGAAATATCGTTTAGTTTCAAACCCTCGTAGATCACGTCCCCCATTCTCCGTTGTGAAGTGCGTTGAGTTTGGATGCAAATGACCCCAGTAGCGGCGTTTCAATGAGCTCTGCCGGGGTTTCTGTCGGTTTCGGCCGTGTCTTTGGCGTTGTGTGTCTCTTGTGCGAGAACTCAAAGGCCAGCGCACTGGTGTAAGCGTCATACGACAGCTTCAAACTGGATGCGCAGTCGTAACATTTTGTAGAGGTCTGCTCCTTGACATTGCCCGAGTCTTTCGTGCACGTCAGCTGTGCGTAGAACTTTGTGCCCTTCCACTTGGTTGACCGTCCGGTGAAGCGGTACCCCATCCTCTCCAGTATGTCCTGGACCCTGGCCAGATAGTGTACGCGCAGTCCGCGCTTGAAGATCTCCTTCATTGCTCCAACGGCACCCATGTCCTCGTCCACATTGTTGGGCTGCAAGAATAGCGGAAGCAGTGTGTTGCTATCGTCCAGTGGCTGCAACACATAGTTCGGTATCGTGCCCTTGTACTTAAGCCTGTCTATATCGTGTGTACCATTCCTTGATACCCCCTCCAAAAACCCGTTGAATGTGTCTCTTGTGTGCTCCTGCTCGGGGAAGAAGTTGTCCTTGGTGAGCTCGTAGTCGATTGAGTCTATCACCGACAACGGCACAGATTGTAGTATCGTATCGTGTCTGCTGTTCAGCTTCTCCTTCTGGTTCTTCTTGTACAGCTTGTTGCGCCGCCTGCACGAATCGCAGGTCTTGTATTTCGCGAGCGTTTCCGCCGATCGGTCGGTGTCTGGTGTTCTGCGCGGCCTGTGACACTTGGCACACACCGGATTTTGGCTCATTTGGCTTGTTTATCCGAGGATTCCAGGAAAAAAAGGTGGTGATGGGCAGGCTTGCAGAGGGGCGGGGAGATGAGCCCCTTGTTGACTTTTTCTTCTTCCTCCTTCTGCCAGACCTTTGGGTAACATCCGCCAATGACGTCGTTGTACCTGCCCAATCCGTGCCTGTTGGGCATTCTGCTCACCATAAGCACGCACGATGGTCATCAGTTGGTGTTCAACTACCCACCGAATCCGAACGAGTACGGATACAAGGCCACCCCTCTGTCGCAGCTGGTGGCCGAACTCAACAACGAGGAAGACTACTACTCCTCCAGCTCAAGCGCGGAGAGTGATGATGACAACGACGATGACAGTGACCAGTACTCAAGTGGATACGGATCGTCTACCGATGATAACACAGGAAGTGGTCGCAGCAGTTCGGGCGCCTACAATGGGGGTAATAACTACCTCTCTGGAAGAGCTCTGCTGGATATGCTCGACGAACAGGACCGCAGGCGAAAGAAGAAGGAGTCCAAGAGACGCAATCTCATGAAACACATACTGATGAGCGAGGGGGGTGCACATGCGGAGACCAACAACGCCAGTGCAAGCAGGGACGATGCCTCGAAGGTGAGTTCAATGAACAACTCAGGGACCCTTGGTAGCTTACCAAACACGAGGTCAATGGTGTCTACAGGAAACGACGAAGTCGAATCGGCTACTTTGGAAAAGGTGTTTGGCTTTGAGGTTGACTTTCTGAGTGAGATTGTGACACCACCCAAGTCGCTCTGCAACACGAGGTTCGAGCTGACAGTCAACGATATGGCGTTCCTGGGTCTTCCGATACACGTCCATGACGATGGAAACTGGCGCACCTCTCGCAACAGAAACAACAAGAGGAGCAGCAAGAATCACAGGGGAAGAAAGGACAGCAGGGCTGTTGCCCATAAGAGGTCAAAAAAGTCTGTTAATGCGGAGACCGACGAGGAGAAAGAGGAGACCGACAGTGAAAGCGATGGAGAATCAGAGACCAATGGCTGTCCCATGCACATGTTCCACCTTGTCTTTGTCATGAACCCTCCTGTTGTGGAATACAACTACCGCATTGACGAGATGTTCCACTACGTGGTGAGCAGGCTCAGTCTCGTGCTGCGGTACGAACAGCAGAAGAGCAACTACATCTGGCAAGAGTGCTCAAAGATACTGAAGGCGCGGGAGCAGTACTCCTCGCTCAGTATCAATGAGCAGTGGAATCACATTATGGAGCATTCATCGCTCGCCAATGTCATTGCAAAGACATACCGTGCCATTTCAAACTCAGAGATCGTCAACGTTGAGATCAACGGCAAGCTGAGGTCTTTCCAAATACCCCTCAAGACTGAGTTCAAGTCCCTGCCTCCGAAGACAACCCCCTTCTTGCCCGGTTCGACCCTCTCTTCCATATCCCACAACACTTCGCTTGAGCTTGATGGAAAGACCGAATCGGAACACAGCATTGTCCATTTTGCACTCATCCTGTTGGATGACCCAGAGACAATCATTAGAGATATAGGTGCAGAGAAAGACAGCGTTATCGCCCTGTTCATAACGATGATCAAGCCCACAGAAAGTCTGATGAAGCTTTCCACCCAGAGTGGGCTGGAAATCTCCCAGGTGGAGACGTTTGCGAATCATTTGGTTTACTGGAGAAGAGCAAGGGCGGTATTACCGCTCAACACGAGAAATGTGTACATTGTCTCTCCAATGGCACCGCTGGAGAATCTGTACACTGACCTCGAGGGTTTTAAGACCCAGTTCCCATCTCTGCCATTACTTCCGTCATTCCTGTCGCTAATATCGTCATCGAACAAGCCCAGACAGCTATCTGCAATCATCCCAAGCAGAGACCATAGGGATCTATATCTCGACGCTGCATCCTGGCTGATCAAATACGGATATCTCTGCCACCTCCACACCTTTCTGTGGCTGAAGATCTCCAAGAAGATCAAGATAGAGGTTGATGAAGAGCTTGAGAAAGAGGGTGTCATAAAGGACGGATCGGCACACCATCTTGCCGGAAGGCACATGACGTCCTCTGGTGATGCATCGGGCAAGACGAGCGACGTTCGCAAAGTCACCGATAACTCATCGAAGAACGAACCTGGGACCGGATTGAGGCCACCCCCTTCTCTAAGAAGCGAAGCCTCCAGTCTCACTGACGTGCTATCCCAACTGCGCATCGAGGAGGAAGAAGAGGAGGATACTATACTGCTGGACCCAGAGAGTGCAACTGCTCTGGAGAGGAGATGGATAGCCAAGTGTGTTGAAGGCCAACCACCAGACGTTACCAAGTTGTTCTACAGAATCGTCAAGTACATGAACGGACGCAACGCCTTAGAAATGTTCATGATCACGGAAAACATACCTAGACAGGAGCTCAGGAAGCTTCTACACTCGTTAGAGAGCCACATAGTTACAGTTAAGCACTGGTAAATTGCCAAGTTATGGGCTTACGAACATAATCACGTAGAATTGTTTCGTACTACACAAGATGACTATGTTAATTCAAGGACGTAGATACGAGGATATCCTCTCCAAATAGGGATTATTCAGACTTCCCGGCGAGGGTCTCGGATCCCGGAGCCTGTGGTCGTGTCTGCCTGACAAAAAGTCGCGGCTGTGATTGTTGTCCTTTTTAGCCCGGCTTTCTTTCCCCTTTAACTGTCTGCTAGCATTTCTTGTATTCGAGAAAAGACAATGACTTCTGAAGAACGCAAACACCGTCCACGCTATGGGGGAGGCTGGGATTCCGATGAGAGCGAATCCGAGAGTGAAGTGAGTGAAGTGGTAGATCGCACGTCTCCCACTGCAAGCCCTGTGGTCGCCTTGAAGTCAAGCGTCCAGGACTCACCAAGCTTCTCCGCATCTGAAGACGAAACCGAAGAGCCTGCTGAGTCGTTGACCGTCCCAGGAATTAGTTTGCCTCCGATCGTTTCTGTGCCCAAGGTCGAGGAGTACATCGCGTCGGATGAAGACGAGGATCTGGCAGCATCCGCGCCGGTAATCCACGAAACTGTTCATGAGACAGTCGTTGAGCCACGAACGCAAGAGTACGAGGAGCCAGCTGAAGAGGCTGCTGCTCCAGTCGCGCAACAGCCTGTTGAGCATGAGCTGGAGAGTGAGATCTCCAGAGAAGAGATTGTCGAAGAAGAGGAGCCTGTTTCTCGCGATCAGTTATACGCCTCTACTGATTACCTGGCCAGACCTGAGAGCGACATTTACCACTCAGACGCTCATTCTGCTGTGTCGGATGGCAGGTCGAGCAGACTCTACAACAAATCGCTGAATGAGTCTTCAGGTTCTCTCTCTACGGGCAGTGTGGCCATCTCGCAGTCCACATATAACAAATTTGATGCTTCGAGTAGCCACCAGCCCAGAGATGACGAATCCTATGGAAACGATGATGAAAGTGACTCTTTCTCGTTTGGACGGTCTGTCAAGTCAAAGGACAGCGATCACGAATACACGCAAGACTACGATACCACCAATGACGTTACTCCGCCTGAACCCCTCAGGATTGGAAGACCAAGAGACGAGCCTTTTGACCCTTCTCAGTATGACAATGACAGCACGACCAACCCAGATACGAGTTTTGAAAACGACGACAGCGTGGAGGCAGACGTTGTCCAGGATGCAGACTCCAATGAAGCAGAAGAGGAGTACGATGCATTCGATGAGAAAGCAGACAATGCCACCATTGCACTTGACGACAAGTTCAGAAACAGATTTCTCAGTGGGAACTCGATCATGACGGTAAAGCCTACGTATTTGAAGAAGGATACACAACCAGTCGATGAAAAGATGAGGAATCTGAGCATAGCAGAGTCTACAGACACTGTGGAGACAGCCGAGACGACGGAGACCAAGAATTCTGCTGACTCTGTATTTCCAGAGACCCAACAGATCACTGTTGACAAGACGAAAAAGAAGATTCCGACGAGGATACCGTCCGAGGGTCTCAAATCGCAGAATCTGCCCAGCATAAAGTATTTGTACCACTTTGACAAGGCTGAAGGAACGAAGGACTCTCAGGGGCAGAGACTGCGCAACCTTGCCACTGACAGAGAGGAGCAGTCCAAGTTCGACTCTGGTCTCAAATCGTGGCTGGAGTTTGTCTCCCAGAAACAGAGCGTCGTCAGCAACAAAAAGCTGGGACCTGAAGCCTCTTCCTTCACCAGCACTGCCAAGAATGATCCTATCAAGTTCAACAGAGGTGTGGGTGAGCTTCTCAGCGACAACATCGGTGCTGGTGCTGATGGTATCAAATACACCTTCAAGAGCTGGAAGACCAAGTTGTTTAAGGACAAGACCTGATGATGGGGATTAATGTACATTGATTTTGTTTTCTATTCACTGATTTGCCAGTTTTGCCACCTTCTGCTTGCCGTAGTTTCTCACCTGTATATCCATGAGTTCTCTTATCCTATGGCTTCCTGCAATGGCTATGGCCAAGATCTTCTCCAGAGAGTCCATGCCTATTCTGTCCTCCATGAGCAACAGTGCAAGTTTCTCGCTCTCTCCTATCACACCAACCGTCAGAAACCCGAGCTCGTTTTCCTCTATCGTGTTGAGATCGAGCAGTGGGGTCTGGCCGTCGAATATTCCCGCAGTCACACTGGAGATGTAGTCATACATGCTGATACCAGCGTCCATGAGCGCAAGGGTTGTTGCGTTAGTGCATGCAGCCAGCATACCTCCATCGAGGGCCAAGACTTGCAGGTTCACCTCTATCACACTCCTTGGGTAGTTCTTCAGCACTATGGCCTTGTTGAACGTTCTCGTTAGCGCTGCAGACAGCTCTTGCAAACGACGGTCGTTTCTTGGTCTCTTGTTTCTCTCCACGGTGGCAAATGGTACCACCGATATGTTCACAACAAGTGTTCCTTGGGCTGAAGATGACTGCGAGCGAAGAGCGGGCTCCATGGGTCCCTTGACGAGGCACACAACTTTGGTGTTTCCCTGTTCGACATACGAAGACCCATCCGAGGACGTTGGATGAGAGTTGATCCTGCACTCAAACCGACGGATTTCGTTCCACCTGCGACCATCCAGTCTCAGACCTTCGGGCGAATAGATCTCAAAGCGGGACATCGCTGTATATGCTGTTTGTTCTGGGTGTCAAGCTGTGGTCTCGCTGTAATCACAGCGTCTCAGAATTTTTTTGGGCCTTGGAAATTCTCTGGTTGTGACACTACTATTTCAAAACATAACCAGTTTAACGGTTTCGCGTAGTATCCGCCTCAAAGATTTGGACGAGCCCAGAAGCACCTGGGAAAACAGTAACTATATAGAGTTTTTCCTTATATTTACTTCCAATAAGAATGAGGTAAACTGAATATTTACGGCTTCAAAAACGGCTGGGGCACAACATTGTTTTGGTTGTGTCAAGTTTCGTGGAAAACACACTCAAAGTAGGATGATACTCACGTTTTTTTGAGGATCTTCTGCAACAGACAGTGTTTGAATAATGTATCTTGGTATATAAAAGTGTATAAATAAAACGTTTGATTTCTGTGGTGTGTTACTGCTGCGACTTCTCCTTCTTAGATTTCTCCCTCTTGGCCTTGATGTTCTCAACGAACTTCATTATGTATCCGAGAGGAGAGGTCTTGTTCACCATGAACAACCAGTAGAAACCCAGCATGGCACAAACGTTGAAGATAATGTAGGCGCAGAAGAAACCAATGTTTCTCCATCTCTGAGTGTACTTGATGTTTAGGTTGATCATGTACTCGTCGGCAACAGAGTACTGGCAGTAACCACAGTTCTCAGTGGCATCGCCGTTGGTAAGGTAACCAGTGGCAGACTCCAAGAAAGTAGAGGCCCACTCCGCACATGTCTGACCAGCAGGTGGATCAAAGATGGCAAGTTCTTCCTGTTTGCAGGTGACCTTACGGTCATGGAGCACAGTTCCGAGCAAGTTTTGGACAAAGTATGTGAATGGGGATAGGTCAAACATAAACTTCCAGAAACCTGGGGCAAGAGTCTGTGGCTGGGCAACAGAACAGAAGACAACGACAAAAGAGAAGAAAAGAGAGAACATCAGGTTGGCAGTTGGCAAATCTGGTGAGAAGTACACCATCCACAAAGCAAACGTGATGTAGTAGACTTGGAAGAAGAGGGAGTAGGTAAACCAGAAGAAACCAGCCGTGGAGGCATCTGTTGAGACGGTCTTCAGAGGGAAGTAGAAACAGCAGAAGTACAACGTGGAAAAGATGACACAGTAAGGAATCTCAACAACAATTTGACCAAGCAGAAGAGCAGACCAGTGGAAGGTGTTTGACTTTGACTCTCTAACAACGTAAAGCTCTCTGGCACCAATGGCCTTCTCCTGGATCTGAGCTGAAAGAGGAGCACACAAGATAAGAGAGAGAAAAGAGGCAAGCAAAGCATTTTGCATACCGACAACGTTCTGCTTGATGTCCCAGTAGGTGAAACCAATGAACAGACCGGCAACGACGACAAAGACGAATCTGGCCAAGAAGTAGTTGGTATCTCTCCAGAACTCCAATCTGGTTCTCCAAAGCACACTTTTGAACTGGTACCAGTATGGAGTGGCATAAGTGTCAGTCATGTGCTCTTCAGTAGCGACAGCTGGCTTGTGCAAACGCTCGGAAATCATGTTCTCGATCTCTCTAGTAACATCAGCGCACTGTTGGGAATTGACCCAAACCTCGTTCCAATTCTGGTTGGTAGAAGCAGTGGCACCTGCGCCGATAACTTCAAGGATGTACTCAGCTGGGTTCTCATCTTGACCACACTTGCGGGCACCGTGGCCCTCAAAGTAATCAAGCATGGTTCTGGAGTTCTTTCCGATATCACCAAAGTAGACTGTTTGACCACCCTTTCTCAAAAGCAACAGTCTGTCGAATTCCTCGATCAAAGTGGCTGAGGGCTGGTGGATTGTGCACAGAATAGCCTGACCCGCGTTGGCAAGAGCTCTGATGACCTGGATAATGGCCCAAGCAGACTGGGAGTCAAGACCAGAAGTTGGTTCGTCAAGGAAAAGCAACAGCGATGGTTTGGCAACAAGCTCAACGCCAACAGAGAGCTTCTTACGCTGCTCGACATTGAGACCCCTACCTGGCTCGCCAACGATGGCATCGGCGTAAGGGGTCATGTGGAGAATCTCGATGATCTTCTCGACGTACTCCATCTTCTCATCATCTGGAACAGAAAGCGGTCTTCTCAATCTGGCAGCAAACTGAAGAGACTCGCGGACAGTCAGGTAAGGAATATGCATGTCCTGTTGTTGGACATAACCGGTGCGGCGCTCGAAAGAGTGGTCAATGGGCTTACCATCGACCAACATGTCACCCGTGATAACACCCATGTCGACTCTTCTGGACAAAACGTTGAGTAGAGTGGTCTTACCGGCACCAGACTCACCCATAAGGGCAGTGAGAGTACCTGGCTTGCAGTAACCCTGAATGTCATCCAAAAGCTGACGAGTGGTACCCTTGTATGGGATGGTGTAGTCGACGTGTTGCCACATGAAGATTTCGTCACTGCCGATACCATCAACAGGCTTTGTGTTGGCACCTGCGGTGGCCAACTGGTCGTTCTGTTCGGCAGCAGACTCTGGGGTAGACTCCTGGTTCTCAATGTCAGCGGACTTCTCATCGTCCTTTACAACGATATCGTCAACTCTTCCCTTGCCTCTCAAGAAACTAAGGTGATCTCCGGCACCCTTGCTCTCCTTGATGGTCTCAACGGCAGTGCAGTTGATGACAGTGAAGAAGATGATGAAAGCAAGAAGAATACCAAAGTTTCTCCAGACGTGGCTGAAGCTGTAATCGTAGGCAAGCTTCATGTATCTGTCGCCAGAAACCCAAGACTGACCACTGACGGAGCCAGTAAAAGCACAGGCCTGGGTGCCGGCCTCTGCGTTGAGGTAGGATGGACCACTTGGGGCAAGGGAGTCGCAAGTCATCTTTCTGCCGTGAAACTCAGTGGTTAGCATTGCCTCAAAGCAGTAGAGCATAGGGTTGATGTAGGAGATCCACTTGAACCAAGGGTGCATGGAAGGCTTCTGGATACAGTAAGAAGTGTACAACAGAGTAGCCATCAAGAACACACCGGAAACGGAGTTGGCAACGGGGATAGTTGGGGAAAGAGCGGCAATGGCCTGAAACATGGTACTCATGACCAGAGCTCCCAGGTTGAGGAACAGCACGAAGGTGAAGAAAGCTCCCGCGTCACTCTTGAGGTTGGCAAGGAAGTAGAGCACCACAGAAAAGAGAATAGAGGCCAGAAGCTTGATTGGGATGTCGTTGAGGATGTAACCAATGACCTCGGCAGATGGGTGGTAGAAGGAGTAGCCTTTCTGTTTGAACAGGATTGGTCTCTTGCCAAAAGAGACGGAGATCTCGGCCATACTCATCAGCGAGAAGTACAGCAGCGCAAAGAACATCACACCAGCTCTACCGAAACCACCCGTGGTGCTCTCGGGGATGTTCCAGAACAACGAGCCGACAATAAGCGCTTGGAAGACACCTGCAAAGACAGAAACAAGCGTGTAGGTCTTATCACCCAGGATTCTCTGGAACCCTCTGATGACACACAACTTCAGCTGTGTTGGGTAGCTGACGGTGTATCTGGAGCGGGGTCTGGCAAGCTTTTCTCTCTCCTGCTCGTGAGCGTGCGTCAAAGTTGCCATAGTCTCCTGAGCCTTGGACTGGCTCTTTCTCTGAGCGAGCTCCTCCTTCAGGGCAGCAAACTCGGGGGAGGCTCTCCAGTACTCCTCAAACTCCTCAGCTGTGTACGGGATCTTACCCTCCAGGCCTGGCTTTGCAAGCCTGCCAAGAGGATCTGTGACTGCGGTCAGGAACTCAGCGGTGCTCTGTCTGGCAGGACACTCGTATCCCATCTTCTCAAAGTATGCCTTGGCATCTTCGGTTCTACCGTAGTAGACCTGTCTGCCGAGATAGAGGACCACAACCTTATCGAAGAGCTCGTAAATGTTCTGCGAAGCCTGGTAGATGGTGACGAAAGAGGACATCTTCATGATGTTGGTGGAAGTTCTGAGGGCCTCGGTGAACTCAAGAGCAGTGGAAGCATCCAGACCTCTGGTAGCGTTGTCAAAGCAGAGAACAGCAGGCTGAGCAGTCATAACCTCAGCAATGGAGACTCTCTTACGCTCTCCACCGGAAACACCTCTGATGTAGTCGTTACCAACCTTGGTGTTCTTGGTGTGTGTGAGACCGTAAACGGTGCAGAGGATGTCTCTCATGGTCTCGACGTACTTCTGCTTGTTGAAGCCTGGGTAATCGTAGGAAGGAGTACGACAGGCAATGGCAAACTGCAAAGTTTGGTCAACAGTGAGGTGTGGGAAGTGAACATCCAGCTCTGGGTTGTAGATGATGTCCTTCTTGAACCTCTTGAGCATTTCAGCCTGTGGGATATTGTCGTAAGACGTGGCACCCTCGGTCTTGACATACTGGTCGAGCTCACCAGAGACAGTCTTGAGCATGGTGGAACAACCGGCACCTGGTCTACCGAGGACAAGAATCATCTCGCCTGGGTTACAGACAAGGTTGATGTCCTTGTTGATCTTTCTGAGACCGGCGTTCGTGTTAGCTCTCTTGCTCGAGATCTTCTTCAAGTGCTCGTTGACTCTGAATGGAGCGGTTAGAAGCTCGGAAACAGTTGAGGCGTAGCTTGCGGCTTCGTCCTCGCCGTAAACGGTAACTTCCTCCATCTCGACACCAACTGACTTCATTTGAACGCCCTCAGAGGTGTTTTTGTGAGTGATAGCCTCAAGGATTCTCTTGAGCTCAAAATCGTTGGGATCAACTTTGATATCGGTGGTGGTGTCTCGGGTCGTGACACGAGAGAGCTGTTTAGTGAAAGTGGCCAATCTTGTTAAAACGTTGTCGTTAGGGTTGGCCCTGACGGACTCGTCGACGGTTCTGACCATCTCAAGCTCGGCGCCTCCCTCTTGTATCTCGACATTGTCTTCTTGACCTTTGAAAGAGTTCACGCTGCTGTGCGAACTGTCTCCAGAAGTAGAAACCATTGTTTTTTCGATCAAAGAAGAGTTGCAAGGGTTGTAACGAAAACTCAAGACTAACCAAAAAAGCAGCAGGCGAAGCTGCTCTTATAGCTCTGTTTATGTATTCTCCCGCAACTTTTTCCGTGTTCTTCCAACATTTGCTAGTGTTCATGCTATATCGCTGGTCTAATTAGGGTTTGTGCGGGCCCTTCGCAGTAATTGTGTCTGCGGCTCAATCTTTAACAGGACGACTATGGTCAATAACCTCGCTCGAACTCGGATAAAAACCGGATGTGACTGTAGAGGAGGTTCTTCCAAGTCATTTCATATGCTTTTATTGGAGACCGTTTCCAAAAATGTGTATAATATGCCGCGATATCAATAAAAGTCACCGGTCGCACTCGGTGAAATAAATTGATCCGATGGCGCGCTCACTAAACCATCGGTTCGGCCCGCTCTAAATCCGAGACAACTCGAAAAAGAAAAGATTTTCCCGGAAAGCGGCTTGCTTGTAGCATGTGGAGGCGCAGTGTTAGAGCACATGGCAAAAAATACATCTAAAGTAACTCTGAACTCCATTTCTGCGATAGTTCCACAGGTTGACGGTTCCGAGTCTTCCGTTACGTAAGCACACAATAGAAAACGGAAAAACGGTGAAATGCACATATTATGAGCCCTGGTTGCCCTGAGATTGGGCCAGCCTTCTGTATGGAAGAGTGAAACACAAAGACCAGCTCTCGCGGTGCAATTGTTCGAACCCAGGTTGTACTGATCAATTGGAAAAATGGCTAAGTTCGATCCGGCTGAGCTGCCGTACTACAATCCGGGTGTCGAGAGACGGGTGTGTCTTATCACCGGAGGAAACAGTGGTATAGGTTGGTACACAGTGCTGCATCTATACATGCACGGATACGTTGTCTACATAGCAGGCAGAAGTCGCACAAGGGTGAACAACGCTATCAAGGAAATCGACCAGGAGGCCAGGAAACGGACGGCAAAATCATCCACAGGCGTGTGGCTGGGCGAACTCAAGTTCATCGAGATGGACCTGTTGCACCTCGATTCGATCGAGAGAGCCGCGAGGGAGTTCAGAACGCGGGAAAAGTGCCTACATCTCCTGATCAACAATGCTGGTGTGATGGCTGTGCCCTATGAGCTCACAGAGGACGGTATTGAAATACAGATGCAAACCAACTACCTGTCGCACTTTCTACTGACGCAGCGACTCTTATCGCTAATGGAGACACAGCAGGATCCACGTGTTATAGCGGTGTCTTCTGTGGGCCACATGGCTCTGCCGCTTCAGGTATCGCTTGACGAAGAGTTCAACTACTGGCCAAACATGATCTTCACCTGGTTCAGGTACATGGTGAGCAAAACAGCCACGATCCACATGGTGAGATCCCTTGCTGTGAGACATCCCACCATACTCTCTGTTGCAGTGCATCCCGGCTTTGTGATGAACACGAATCTGTTCACCCACTTTACAAGACTGCCACTTCTGGGAGCTCTCCTCTGGTTTTTCTTCCAATTTTTCGGATCCGTCTTTGGTGTTACCAACGAAGAGGGAAGTTACTCGACGCTCAAGTGCTCTCTCAGCGAGGAACTGACCGCAGAAAGTGACAGAGGCAAATACTTCGCCACTTATGGCATTGAGAGATCTCCCAGCAAACTAGCTGCGGATCCAAACTATGCCATGTCCAGTTGGGCTTGGGCCACTGAACAACTCGCCAAACGCGGTCATGTGGTATGACCAACCTCGCTTCGCTTAGTCCTTCCAACCATTTTTCGCTGCATTAATACCAATAACTCTACTTGGACACAGACTGTAACTTGATACTATTGTATATACTGATTGTGAAAGGAAAAAAGGCTCATAACAACAAGTGGTACTCCATCCTTTTATGCGTTGAGGATGGTGATACCAGGGGCACCGGGCACGGCAGCTTCAGTGACCTTCGAAGTAGGGACCTCAACCTCCTCGCCGGTAACAACGTTCTTACCAACCTTGGCACCGGTCTCAAAGGAGACGGGTCTAATTTCAGCAATGTCGAAGATGACGGCGGATTTCTTCAAGACGTCAAGGACAGACTTGACAGTGGCAACCTCGTCGAAAGAGAGCTCTCTGTTGAAGACCTTCTCGGGGGTCTCAGAGGCAAGACGTTTCTTGAGATCGGAGATGAAAGGCATGGCGCGCTTCATGTCCTTACCAATCTTCTGCTTGAAGTAAGAGTTGTCCTCAAGAGTCTGCTGGGCAAAGGCCTCACGCACAAGGTCGATGTACTGATCCTGCCACTCTGGGAACTTGGAGGCAATCCACAAGTTGAGAACAGCTGGCTTCGAGACGTCAACGTCAACTGACTTACCCTTCTTCTTCTTCAAAGCGGCACCCTCAGCCTCTCTGATGGATCTGGCCAAGTCACGCACGTACGTCAGAGAATCGCTGTACGATTTAGACACTGGGGCACTGACCTTGGGGAACTTTGCAACCTGAACCGACTCCTTCTTACCCAACACTTCGCGGTAGATGTAGTCAGCAAAGTGTGGGGCAACTGGACTGAGCAACAGGGCCTGGGTCTCGATGTAACGCAGAACCAAGTCCTTGTGCATACCAATGGTGGAAGTGGAGTCACGGTAGTAGTCACGAGCGTACTGGTAGTCGAAAAGACCAGACTTGAGAGCATTCTTGTAGTTGGTGAGCTCGTACTGCTTGTAGGTCTCCTCAATCAAAGCATTCATCTCGTTGTCGAAAGCCTTGTCAAAGAAGGCATCGTACTCACCGGTACGCAAGTTGTCAGACTTGACAATCTCTTCAGCCCATTCCTTGAGGTTGTACAATCTCAAAATGGCGGCATTGGCGTTACTCTCGTCAAAGTTGGCATCTTCGATGGAGTCACCAGCGTCAGCAAGGGCAATACGCGAGGCATCAGCACCGAACTTCTCGACAATCTGCTGCAAAGTAAGGAAGTTACCAGTAGACTTGGACATCTTGGCGTTGTTCAACAGCAGGTGACCGTTGGTACGGATACCTCTTGGCCAGAACTTCTTAGGGAAAAGAGCAACGTTGACGTAGATGAAGAAAGTCAAGTGGTTGGGGATAAGATCCTTACCGGAGATGGAAGCGTCAAGTGGGTAGAAGTACTCAAACTCTCTGCGCATGACGTTGAGCTTCTCGATTGGAATGGAGGACTCGATGTCGTCACGGCGACAGAAAACGTAGTCAAAGACCTCGTCAGTCATCTGGTCAGCGGTAATACCCAATGGACCAACCTCCTTACCGTAGTAATCGGTGTGCAGCAAGTGGTCGATGGTGTAGAACGACTGGTAGACGGTGGAGTCAGAAAGAGACTCAACAAGCCACTTAGGATCCCATGGGATTCTGGTACCGAGACCGTAAGATCTGGAAACAGCCCAGTTCTTCAACCAGTCCAGAACACCCTCGAAAGCGTTCAAACTCTCGTGACTGAAAGTGTTCATGCTGTGAAGAGCCTCGAGGGCTCTCTCCTTCCAGCTCTCTTCACCGTAGTCCAAGTACCACTGGTCCTCAAGGGAAACAATGCACTCATCACCGGAACGGGAGACAACAAGAGACTCAGGCTCGTTGTAGACAAAAGCCTCTCCGGAAGCAACAAGGTCAGCCTTGACCTTTGGCTTAGCGACCTCAACCTTCTCACCGGCATACTTGCCGACAAGCAAGACACCGTTATAGTAACCTTCCTTGTAGGCAAGCTCCTTAGCCTTGGCAAGCTGAACAGCATCCTTTGGAGAGTTGATCTTGAGGTCGTTGACAAGGTACTCGGCACATTTGTCACCGTACTTCTCGGTCTTCACGATTGGAACAGCCTCAACGTCAGCCCACTCCTTCTCGATCTTGTAGTACTCTGGCTTGTTGTAGAGGTCCTTCATGGTGATGAAATCATCTGGAGAGTCAGATGGGACACAGGTAACGACACCAGTACCCTTGGAAGCCAAAACAGTCTCCATAGGCAAAACCCTGAGCTCCTTGTACTTGGTGAGAGGAGCGTGGATCTTGGAACCGATGAGCTCGGAACCGTTGATGTCAAGAACAGACTTGAAGTCACCACGCTTGGGGGTGAGCTTCTGGTAAGACATGTTCTTGAAAGAGCGCTCGGTACAGATGTAGTAGTTGTCGTTACCAGCATCAAAGATACCGTAGTCGATCTTTGGAGAAACAAAACAACATGTCTGACCGTACATGGTCTCTGGTCTCAGAGTGGCGGCGACAAGGAAGAACTTCTTACCCTCGGTGGCAATACCAGACTTGGCAATGGTCTCCTCGGCAGTCTTAGCAAACTCGGTGATCTCAATCTTGATACCGGTGTACTCCTGTGGAGTAACAGCCTCACCAGTCTGTCTGTCGTGGTCCATACATGGCTGACCATCCTTGATGGAGTAGATGGTGTATCTCTCACCGAACTTGATCTTACCCAAGTCCTTGAGACGGTTCATCTGCCATCTGACAAAAGCATCGTAGTATGGGTTCATGTCGGTGGTGATCATCGAACGACGCCAGTCGACACGGGCACCAAAGTTGGTGACGTCTCTCTCAGTCTCAGGAGGGAAGTAAGTAAGCCAGTAGTATGGATCAGCGAACTTGCTAATCTCAGACCTGGGGAGACCAAGCTGTTCCATGATCTCAAACTGGTACTTGCCGCGACCCTGCTTGGCAACGGCCTTGGACTTCTTAGCGGTGAACTTGGAGACATCCTCACGGGCAGCCTTTGGCTCAACCTTCTTGGGCTCCTCTTCCTCCTCGGCAGCTGGAGCACCAGAGAAATCAGCACCAAACTGCTCAACCTCACGGGCGAGCTTGTCAGCAGCAGCGCTGATAGGCATACCAGTACAGTGGAAACCGAGAGGGAAAAGCGCACGTCTACCCTTAAGACGCTCAAAACCAACGGCAAACTCAACCTTGGACAGGGTGAAACAGTGACCGGCATGCAAGACACCGTTCATGTATGGGTAGGCCATGGAACTGAAGTACTTGGGGAACTTCTCCTCCAAGTCTTCGGTGGAGACACCGAATTCGGCCTCCTCAAAGTTTGGGGCATTCACCTCGAAAACTTTCTCGTCCTTCCAGATCTTTTGGTACTTCTTCTCAATAGCGATGAGGGCATCTCTACGAGATGTCTGATATGGGCGGTTAGTAAACGATCACCACAAGAGAGAGACGGGGCGGCTAGTGAAAATTTTTGAGGGGATCAGGTGTCGTCTCCAGATCGACACAGACCGCAGCGCAGCGCAAAAAGGACAGAAACTTACGTTCTCAAGAACCATAGGCTTAGCACTTTCACTCATGTTTATATGCCAAAGAATCTATCAAGTTAGTAAAATCTCTTTAAAGAGCTGGTTCACGTTCAGGTGACTCAGGAAAGTCGACGCCAGCGGGAGCTCCTTGCCCGGGGGAAAAATGGCAGGATCAGGAGCCGCACACTCAACAGAACGATCGTATCCGGTTGTTTCCACAGTTATGGCGGTTACAACCACAATTACCGGTTTTTATCGCAGAGTTGTTGAAGGAGACGTCTTCCTGAGCATGAAGCGGTAAATGTTGACCATATGAGAGAGGAGGTGCGTTCACGAAACAGAAGCGGGACACAAACTATTTTGGGGACAAATTTGAGAATTTTGAGTTTTCAGGTAATATGTTGTCTTGACTCTTCATAATGTTCCAAGCAGTGTTGGGTGTACACAATCAACCTGTTGTACCGCGACAACTCACTAAGGAATGGTAGGACGACGATAGACTGGCGGCACTGAGGGCAGATCACACCCTCGCGAAAGGTGATCACAGTCCTATTCCCGGACAGAGGCTTCACCTCACGGCCCCAACCGTACGTCGATGGATCTTCCACATACTTTCCATCAGGGAGAACTCCGTGCTGGATAGCCATGTGCTGAAGATAGTCGCCATTGGTCATATTGTAGAATAAGCCGGTGAAGCCATTTGCCTTGTCGGCCGGGTCGTACCTGCAGTATCTGCAGAGTCCGTACCGCCTCCCCTCTATGACTGTACCGTCTGATCTCTTCCTCACCATGTGCTTATGGTACCTGTGCACCTTTGGGGAAACCGGGTTGTCACCAGGATCTGCTTTTTTGTACAACCATAGCGAACGCGGAAGGTCAGCGAAGTCTCTAGAGTTTAGTCCGTTGGAAGCGCGAAATTCATAGAGCTGTCTGTAAGGATATGGCCTCATTCCGTGATCGTCACAGTACGAAATCAACTGGAAGTCTTTGGAAATATAATCTCCCTCATTCAGTGCGTACCTGTGGGCTGACTGGTGATCTCTCTTTTCAATACAGAACGGATCAACCTGGCAGAAGTTGGCCTGGCTCAGAGCGGGCACAACCACAAAGATATGTGGCGGCTGCTCGCCCAAGTTAATGTCCCAGAGATAGGTTTCCAGGTTGATCAGCGCTGAGATAGGGATTTTTCCGTCAGGGAAAAGTCTATTCCTCCAAGGTTTACGAGACGATGAGATCGCACTCTCACCTTCACCGTTATTGTCGTCGTCATTGTAACTCTCACCGTCATTCCTCCGTTCTGGACTAGACCCATTTTGGCTTCTTTTGCTCCCTGCAGTTCCAGAAGACTCATCAGTCTGTGTATCAGAATACTCCGAGCACTCGTTATCAACGTTGTAGGTTGTGTTTATGGAACTGGGAGCATGAACCACAGATTCTTTGAACCCCATGCCCGGAATGTCTTTCAAGAGTATTTCACAAAAGACACTGAAGTCCTCCTCGGGTGACCTATGGTTTCCAAGACCAAACCTGTTCTCTTGAGCTGGCGGGGTCGAGGGTGCTGCAATGCTGAGATTTTGTTGTCTCAAAACTGGATTCGTATCTCCTGATTTGATCGTGGTCTTCATAGGTTTCAGCTCAGAGGAAAAGCTGGGACTGTAACCAATACATTCATCTCCATCAAGTTCTTCAGTCCCACTAGTATCAGAGAAAGCTGGCGGGCTGACATCATTGTTGGGCCTTTGTACTGTCGCGCCTAACTCATATCGGGGTATGGTGAGGGAGTTGTCGAACTGTTGGTAAGAGTCATACAGCACACCATTGGGCCGATAGAGTAGTCTTCCCTTGTACTGTAAAAGTGCAACAGTCTGTTCGGGATCGAAGCCGGGGAACTGAGACTCCAGAAAGGTCTCTACTCTCTCTAGGTTGTCGTTGCCTTCTGCGATGTTGGCGCTCAAGTCGGCAAAGTCCGAGTACTTGGACATTTCCGAAGGGACCGCTACACTCATAGCAAGCCCCAGAGTACTTCAAGCTAGTCGATGTGGCTGAATATAGGAAGAACGGGTGGTCAGCAGACTAAGCGCCAGAGATCAACTAACCTGACGAACCACCGTGCGGCTCATAATTAGCAAACATGCACTACTCCGCGTCTTTCTGAAGAGGCGCTCCACCGATGGCCTTGTTTGTTTGTTTCTTCGAGAAAAAAGGCTGGTGGAGCCTTCGAATACCCACGTTATTTATGATACGACGTGGAGGCAGCTGTTTCAAAAGTGGATGGGCTGTGAGGGGTATTTCAGAGATCAGCCCAGGTCTCAAATCGAGGAAGATCCGCATGAGGATCCCGGTCCCCACTCCGCGATTCAGCGGAGATGAGACGGACTCTCGGCTTGAAAAAGCCCCAGGAGCAGACAAGAGCGTGGTTTTGAAACCGTTCAACGAGAATTTCGCGTTTGAAACCGAACTCCTGAAGGCCACGCCACCCAAGCAACCCTCATCCCAGGAGGGTCTTTCAGCTCCCAGGATAGACTCGAAGCTCATAGCAACGGATGAGCACAACCTGCTTCCATACGACCACTTCCCACCTGATCTCGAAGCTCCCTTGAAAGTGTACAGCGAGATAAGGAGACCAGGAGAAGATATAGAAAGCAGGTTATCGGTGACATCTCTGCTGACCGAACGCTGGTGCGAGCTGAAGGAGTTCTACAGGTATTACGTCATAAACAAAGAACAAGTGAGAACGGCTGCCATGAAAAGAGGAACCGAGCAGCATGAGGTATTGGAGCTGAAATTACACAAAGTGGAGAATATAGCGCTTGAAGTACCAGTGGACACAGAGCTGGACGCTGAAACCACTGAAACCGGGGCCAAGATAGTCAAAGTCAAGATAGACAAGACTGCATACTTGGAGCCTTTGTATATACCAGAAGTTGAAGTACCAGCGGCTACGAAGGACGTGACTGAGGGGTTCACAGAGAGCAGAAATGAGGTTTTGAGATACCTGTCCAAAACAGGATTGACCGAGCATGAGAAGCTAACCTACGAGTGGAACAGGAACCTTGCCAGGCTGGCAGGGCTGTTTCGCGACGGTGAGTCCAGAGAGATTCTTGTCCATGGACTTCTGAGGCCATCAACCTTGGAGTTTGTAAACTTCGGAGACATAGAGGAGGACACCGACGAGTCCGCCTTTGATAACGACGTGCTTGTGACTGGAATCATAGATCACGTCGTACTGGAAAGTGCCCAGGAGAACGGGCTGAGGCATTACAAAGAAGACCTCTACAACAAAATGAGACAGAAAGTCTCTGGAAGTGCTGGTACAGAACGCGGACTGTACGATCTCAGCGTACTCATCGATGCGGTGAGGCAAGTGACAAGAGAAAGATGGAACGCTTCCGATCTGAGCAGACAGCAGCTGAGACTCGTGGTGAAAGATGTGAAGACTCGTGCATTTAAAAGCGCACCTAGACAGCAGAGAGTGAGGACTGCATCTCGAGACCAGGTGATGTACTACAGAAAGTTTTTGGGACTGGTTGCAGGCGAGTCTGCAACGGGGAGAGACAGCACAGATGCAGAAGAGACCATTCCTGGACACTTTGCATACCTGACATTACTTGCCAACGCAAAGAAGAAGGGTCTGAACGTGGACGAACCCCTCGCACCTGAGTTTGCAGTAGCCCTGCTGTTGAACAACCAGTACTTGGAACATGATCTTGTCAGACTATCAGAAGGCGAGAGAATTGACTTTGAGCCCTTAGAGTTTTCCCAAAGCGAGCCAGGCTACGGACTGACAGCACTGTCTCCCATGTACACTAGCATCAACAGCACACACAGCGTCGACAAACTCATCACGAGCAGGATACACCCCGCTTTGATGAAGGAGTGGCAGTCACCTCTAACACTACGCGTGATAGCTGCACGTATAGCACAGATGTTCTCATTGCTCAAACCAGTGCTGAGCGACAGATGCGCGGTGGAGTACGTCGCCAAAGGCACAAGTTTTCTTCAGAGGTCTTTTTACTACGATGAAAGGTCTCTTGAGCCAAAGACGAGGTCGTCAATGGAATTCTGGCTTGGTCTGAGACCACCCAAACCAGTACCAGAACAGGAGATTGGAACTTACTGCAACTACTGCGAGTTCAAGTCCAACTGCAAGTGGTACCAGGAACATATTTAACGTACATAGATAGCCAAAGTATTGAAAGGAGTTATTGAGATATCATAGAAGACTACGGAAAGGAATCACACCGCTAGGCATGGGTTTTCCAAACATCCTGATCGACTGTTCGGTAAGTCTCCGCACCGTGACTGGGTCATCAACATTGGGACCTTTCAGGTAGTCAACGTCAAACAGTCTGTCCCTCTGCATGAGTCTGAACCTTGCCCTTGTTTCCTTTGTATGCCAGTCATCATCGTAAACAGAAGTGGCTGCAACAGAAGACCTACCAAGGGCAAAAGAGTCAAGCATAGGATCCGAATCCGTGAGAATATCGCTGTCTGCTTCGTCACTGGTTTCTTCCGTGGGTAAAGTCCTCGACTGAACAGGCGATGAATGCAGCAAAGCTGCTTCAGAATACTGATTAGCGTAGCGACGTCTGCCAAATGACTCGTACCTGCGATGGCGACCACTTCTGATAATAGGCGAAGGCTCAAGGTCAAACATACTGCGCCGTTCGCGGAGGCGCGGAGGTGAGGCGTTCTGATTCAGAGGCACTATAGGCGACCGACTTCCGCGCGAAATCCAGTGATCTTCATCTTCTTCTCTGCGGGCTGCTTCATCGTTATTGTCATTATTGTTGTTGGTTTCATCGTCATCATTACCGTTAGCTCTGCTTCCCGATATCACGAGATCAGTGCCAAAGTGAGCACTCAACTCTCTGCGTATTTCTTCGCCACGACGGTGTATAGCGGAAGTTGTATTGCTGCTGTTGGCGTTGTTGTTGCTGCTGACGTTGCGCCTCGATATAGCATTTCTCCTGCGCAGTGAACTCAGAGGCGCGGCAAAGTCCGGCCTTGAATTCATTCTTCGTATACCGCCACCGTATATGGGGATTCCAAGCCTCGTCAAAAACGAGTTACGGTGGGGTTGTAGTGTCCAAGGAGGTGGATCCAGAAGCATGTCATTGATCAGATCCAGCTCGTCGTTGTTGTTATCGCGGGGGCGGTGGTACAATTCATCCTCTTCGTCTTCCTCCGCAAATGCACCGAGTCCATCTGTATTCGTTCCTGAAGCGGGATACACGTACTCGCCGTTCTCGGATATCCTAACCCTCTTGCTAGTTGGCTGGAAACCGTCTCTGTCATCAGAATCCAGAAGTAAACCCATCGTTCCGTTCCAGTGTACCTGTCGTATTGCGCTTGAGAAGAATGTAAACTCAGGTAAACCAAAAGAAAATGAAACCAGTCCCAGTAAAATGTAAACCCCTGCCAATAAATACCCAATAATTACCCTGAACAGTATATGTGTTCACGAAATATTCGCAGAAAGAGAGAAGAAAGCTGGAGAAACAGGCTGTCTAAACAGGTGAGAGGGGGAAAGTCGTGTGTTTATTGTGGGAAAGTCGTGTACCGAGTGCAAGCGTATGCGACCCGTGGGTAAACTGGCAGAGCTGGAACCACCCGAAAATTTTCAGGCTTGTTTCTCTCTTTCTCTCTTTCTTTCTTTCCTTTCCTCGATACGACAGCTCTCCATTCACTGCACCATCCGATTTTCCATGGATGATTGGAGGGGAAAGGAGAGCGAGAAGAAAACTCGAACACGACCTCACACTGGGTTATAGCATGAGGACCCTGGCTTTTATTAAAGACCAGAGCCTCCCAGCTTAGGCTAGTAACTGCGTTTTTGAAACATTTTTATCGTTCAATTGGACTACTCATGAGAGTCATAACAGAATTGTGCTTTAAATTAGAGGGCTATATAGTATTTTTGTCGTTTTTCCGTATTGTACACCGATATTTTACAAAGTTTTTCTTTCGGATCAGATCAGATCATGAACACCAGACCGAAAAGAACACCAAAGACTCCAGAAGCCATCTTCAGAGAAGAGGCATCGTTTTCAGCCGTGGCAACGGCAGGAACTGTCCAGTTGGAGGCGGTTGAAGACGACACGGAGTAGGTGTAGATCGTGGCCAAAGAAGACGACGAAGACGAGGCCTTGGCAGTGTGGTAGCTGGTTAGCACAACTGGAACGTCGGAAACAGTGGACGTGTATACCGATGTGCTAAGTACCGGAGTACCGTCAACGACCTGGGACACGGTCTCCTGTGAGACCACGGCAACAGTACCCGAGTATGGGCAATACGTCGTATAGACAGTAACTGTTCCCTCTGAAGAAGTCGTCAGAGTAGACAATGCGCTTGTCTTGGTCTCCAAGGTACACTTGTTATCCTTGCAATGTCTCACGGTGACTGTTGTCATGGATGGAGAGTGCTTCTCAGTGGTCAATGTGGTGGTCACGTCAGCCGATGAAGAAGACGCCTTCTTGGCAGTCGAGGTTTCGGTGACCGTCACAGTGGTATCGCTGGAAGGATCAGCAGATACCGCAGAGTTAGGCACAATGCTAGTGATAACAGTCTCGCGGGCAGCACCGGTAACGGTAGAGGAGCTGACAAGCTTCTCGGTCGTCCACGTGGAGCAGGAGCCGTGGTCGTTGCACCTGGTCAAAGTCACAGTGGCAGTAGAAGTGACACCGGCAGTGGCAGTAGTAGTGGTAGCGGCGGAAGCGGCGACAGGGTCAGCAACAGCAGTGCAGACAGAGCCATCGCAGGACACCGAAGTGACGGTCTCAGTAACGTAGACATCCTCAGTCACAACAGCGCTCTTTTGAGCAGATGTGGTGGGGAACGGCACGAGACTGGTGATCAAAGACACCTTACCGTCGTGTGTGGTTGTGTAGACGTTGACAAGCTCGGAGGTGGTCCACGAGGAACAAGACGAGGCCTCGTCGCAGTCGTACTCGGTCAGATACACAGTGGCACCTGGAGTGATTGTCTCAGTTGTGGTTGGGTCCGCAGTTGAAGCTGGGAAGGGCACAATGCTTGTGATAAGCGCCACCTCACCGCTCACGGTGGTGGTGTACGAGTACTCCAGCTCCTTGGTAGTCCATGTCGAACAGGATGTGGTACCGTTGAGAGCATCACACGAGCTCAGCGTTGTGGTGAGAGTGACAAACTGCGTCGTTGTGGCCTCCTCCTCCTCTATGTCTGTGTAGATGGGGGACTCGGTTATGTCCTCGTAGGTGTAGTACACCGTACTCGTCGAGTGGTGCGTTGTGGTTGAGTGAACTGTGCATGGAGTCGACGAGTTCCAGTAGTAACCTGGTCCGTAGGAAGACGCGGCAAGTGCACTGGAAGCAAAGGCTATCACAGGTGCTATTATCTTTGCTGTTCTCATTGTATCCCCTCCTAGGTGCTGTTTTCAAGTGGTGAACGGAAGGGTCCGTACGGCTTCAGGGAAGGGACATCCCACACGCTTTATATATGGAGATACACATGTGAATCAACTAAGCATAGGTGGGGCTGGCCATGCAAATTCCTGATTCGGTGCATTAAAACCATCCTCTTCTGATCCGTGATCTAAGCGCGAATGATCTGATCTGCTTGTGCAATGAGGGGGCTGGAATCTAGATGTGCGCCAACCGAATCAAAGCCGCACCGACCAGCCACCTTTCCCCCCAACGGCCCGGTGCAAGACCCGCCTCCCCGACCCCGCGTGTCTTGATTCAACCGCTGATAAGAGAATCGATACACTTCATCTTGCCTCAAAGGCCGTTGCCATTGTGGTGGCGATGCTTCCGTGCTTCTGGAACCAGCCACCCTTTTTTTTTTTTTTTTTTTTCTTGCTACTCATTGATCCCATTGATGTGAAACATTACTTATGTACCGTCTAACCAAATAGACCATCGTCGATATCATCTTCAAACTCCTCGAGTCTGTCGTTATCGTAGGATCCGTCGGAGTCATCGTCCTCGGAGTCGTACTCATCGGAAGAGCTCTCCTCCTCCATGAGTCCCGAGATGTTGATGTTGAGCAGCGTCTCACCTTTGGTCTGGGTACCCTTGCTCACGATGTAGCCACCTTCGACGTTACAGTTTGTGAGCTTGCTCTTGGAGTGGATGGCTGTCTTGATACCAACGATGCAGTTTTCGAGATGCACGTCGTCCTCGAGCACAACGTCGTCCATCAAAATGCACCCTGTGATACGGCATCTCTTGCCGATCTTGCAGTTCTTGCCAACGACCGAACGCTTGACGCTGGTGCGCTCGCCCAGATCGGTACCGTCACCCACAAGCGAGTCTGCACCAACAGTGGCTGCACCCTTCTCCTTGGGGGCCATTGGGTGACCACCGGTGGCGTTATTCTTGGCCATGGCCTTCAAAAACCACCTGTTGGCCTCCATGTACACGGCGAGGTTGTTGCATCTGGCAAATGTGCACACGTCAGGAGCAATGAACAGACCGAGTGTCTCGCGAGGATCGCTGTGCTTCCAGGATCTGCGCGCAAGCTCTCTCTTGACCTTTGTGATTGATCTGTTCTCAACGGTGACCTTCTCCTCCTCGACAACCTTCGAGAGCTTCTTGGAGAGGAACAGGATGGACGAGTCGAGCAGCTTGGTGGACACAGAAGTCTTTGGGTATCTCCACAGCATCTGTGTTCTCACCTTCAGCGCCTTGGACACGCTGACGGAGTTCTTCGAGTAGAGGTCCAACAGACTTATAGAGCCGTCCTCTTGCTCTGCGTATATGATGTAGTCTGTCTTGAGAGACTTCTTGTCCAGATTCTCAAAGCTGTTCTTGTAGTGCACGGCCATACCGAGGTCAACGTCGTCCCGGCTTCTGTAGGCCTCTATCAGCACCTGTGGAGGAAGGTCGGTTATGAAATCGCACGGCAGTATGACCGTGTCGGAGGTGAGCTTCTCCTTCAGCCCGCTCAGAGCAGAACCTGTGTCTGTGGATTCGATGAGGCAGTAATCCAGAGCGCTGGATCTCACGAGTTCCGGATCACGCTTCGACTTGTAGGTGTCCACCGTGTTCGAGATAGAGCCATCGTCTCTGTTGCAGACAACGGTGACCTGTCTGAAGGGAGCCTTGTCGCACCACTCCAGCACGTACTCCAACATGGGCTTGTTGGCGATGGGGAGTGACGCCTTGGGTATCCCGCTCTCTCTCGTGGCCGAGAACGGCGACATATCCTTACCGTCTCCGCAGAAAATCACTGCATGGAACTCCATCTCTCTATTAACCTGGGGATCTCCGGTCTTTGTCTCAACAAGGCCCTCTATGACTCTCCTAGAAAAGAGAGCCTTCGGGCAAAACCCACCAGAGCCGGGTAACCCCATCAAGAGCGAGAGAAGCTTTGAACGCGTACACGACCCTCAAGGTGGCAACGAAACCAAGGGGGTGGCACCAACACGGGTTTGGCTTCACTCCTTGAGTCGAGGCATTGCACGGGTAGATCCATTGCAGTACAGATAAAATACAACAGGAGATGAGCTCTGAGAACGATCCACTACTTGCAGCGCTTGAATCCGAGGGTGGACAGGAAGCGTCGCCAGCGCAGCCCGTTGACGAAGAAAGAGACAAGGCGCTCACCCAGTTCAAGAACAAGCTGATCGAACACAGGCAGTGGGAATCGAGACTGAAGCAGCTGAGAATGAGCATACGAGGCCTGGACAAGGACTTTCAGAAGACCGAAGACGATATCAAGGCGCTCCAGAGTATCGGACAGGTCATCGGAGAGATCCTGAAGCAGCTCGATGAGGAGAGATTCATAGTGAAGGCGTCTTCCGGTCCACGTTACATCGTTGGATGCAGAAGCACGATCAAGAGAGAGAAGTTGAAACAGGGTGTTAGAGTGGCTCTCGACATGACCACGCTGACCATCATGAGAATCCTGCCCAGAGAGGTTGATCCTCTAGTCTACAACATGACGACGTTCGAGCCGGGTGAGATATCCTTCGGTGGTATTGGTGGTTTGACAGAGCAGATTCGTGAGCTGCGTGAGGTGATTGAGTTGCCACTCAAAAATCCAGAACTGTTCCTAAGAGTCGGTATCAAACCACCAAAGGGTGTTCTGTTGTACGGCCCTCCAGGTACCGGTAAGACGTTGCTCGCCAAGGCTGTTGCCGCCACTATTGGTGCCAACTTCATCTTCTCTCCAGCTTCCGCCATTGTCGACAAGTACATCGGCGAGTCTGCCAGACTTGTCAGAGAAATGTTCAGTTACGCAAAGGAGCACGAGCCTTGTATCATCTTCATGGATGAGGTGGATGCCATTGGTGGAAGAAGATTTTCTGAGGGTACCTCTGCTGATCGTGAAATTCAGCGTACCCTCATGGAGTTGCTGAACCAGATGGATGGTTTCGACTATCTTGGCCAGACCAAGGTTATCATGGCTACCAACAGACCAGACACTTTGGATCCAGCCCTGCTACGTGCCGGTCGATTGGACCGTAAGATTGAGATTTCTCTGCCCAACGAGAGCGGCAGACTTGAAATCTTCAAGATTCACTCGGCGAAGGTTAAGAAGCAGGGCGAAATTGATTTTGAGGCTGCTGTTAAGATGTCTGATGGTTTCAACGGTGCCGATATTCGTAACGTCATCACAGAGGCTGGTTTCTTTGCTATCAGAGAAGAGAGAGACTACATCATCCAGAACGATCTCATGAAAGCTGTTAGAAAGGTGGTGGAGTCCAAGAAGCTCGAAGGTAAGCTCGATTACGAAAAACTATGAAAGGCATATAATCCGTTATCTCTACGTATACACCCTCGAAACACCTTATGTTAAGTTTCTCATCTGAATAGCGTTACCACCACACCTGCGCACCTACGTAAGTTCTGGCTCGATCTAAAGTGATATCAACTCTATGGCTTATATACAGGATGCCTAGTTGGCCTTGTTGCTCTTCTTCTTCTGCTTCTTGTCGCCAGCCATCTTGCTTATGTAGTGGCGCATGTCTGGGTCTTGTATCTTCGAGATGTAATCTGCCACCTTGGCACCGATGAACTCTTCCACTTCTGGAGAGATCTCCTTGATCTGCTTGGCTCTGATCTCTGCTCTCTCTCTGAAGAAGGCCTTCTTCGACTCGGAGAACGGCATCTTTGGTGCAGTCAAACGTTTCACGTCTCCCTCGGTCATGTACTTGCGGTCCCACTTGTATGGTCTCTTGGCAAGAGGATCTCTCAGACTGAGGTATGCCTCCTTTGAGACATCGCACTGGACTAGCGAATCGGGCACAAACGTCCTCTCCAAAACGTCATCCTTTGGCGTACACAGCGCATCGTCGATGATCTCCTCGGGGCGTGGCCATGGGATGATGATGTGCTCGTGGTTCTTTATGCATCTGTAAGGCAGCATCTTGTTGTAATCCTTGTCGTAGTACTTTCCTCTGTACACGATATCGTCAGCAGCAACGTCTTTCTCGGTACCATCCTCGTTCTTAATGGTGGTCACCAGCTTGAAGTGCTCGGAAGATACAGGTATAGGGTAGTCGACGATGTAGGACTCCTGCTGGCGCTCCCATAGCAAGAACGGAATCGAGGCCTTCTTGGTCTCACCGTGCTCGAGAAAGTATGTGTTGTTGGATTTCTGCAAACTGAGAATGCTCGTCACAGTTCCCTTGTTGGGACCCTTGGTGAGCAAAACCCTGTCACCAACGACGTACTTCCAGTCCTCCATGGTGCTGTTCTGTTTGGACTCAGGCAAGGGCTGGGTATCCTCTCTCAGGAAGGGAAGCTGTCCTCTCAAGAACATGTTCTTGAACAGAGAAGAGCGGTATCCCAGCTTCTCAAAATCAGCGGCATATCTACCGGCCTTTGCAAGCTTAGATGACATCTGGCTTCTGTTTGGTCAAGGAAAAAGAACCTGAGAAGGTGGTGAGGCCGGCTTGTTCTCCCAGCGTTTTTTTCGACGATTTTGAGATGGTAGTGCACATACTCAATAAGCTGGGTGCACGACTAACATTAAGCACAATGGTGGTCTCTACCACTTTATCTTGGTTTTTGATTCGAAAAAAGTGGGAGAAGTTGTATATATCAAAGCAGACGACAGTACTGACTCAGGGGAAAGAAGAAAAAGGTTTTGGGAAGGCGTGGTGGTTGCTGTAGTGCTCACTTCGTCTCTGGTGGATCTCTCTGCGGCGCCCTAGCCACCAAGGTCGCTCGAGATGTGTGTTACAGCACGTGTTGCCACAAGATCTACGATTCCTACGAAGCATCCAAGTAGTAAGCGCAAGAAGTGTACAAAATTCCATTGAAAGAATCACAGCTATTAGACAGGGTGAATGGACCGAGACTCTAGTTCTCGGTACAGATGTTGATGAACTCCTGTAAACTTACTGCAGATGGTTAGTACCGTTCGGGAGAGCCACGGGCTGTGAATACTTACTCTCTCCATCCTCGTCAAGGTCGAACTCGTCAATCATGGCTCTGAGTTCCTCGTCGGTGAGGTTCTCTCCAAGTTCCTTGGCCACTCTTCTCAAATTGCGTAGACTGCAGTGTTAGTAACAAGAGTCGGGAACTGTCAGAGAGGGGACTCTGCGGATCCTTGCAAAGGGCACACATACCTGATCTTGCCTGTGTTGTCATCGTCAAACAGCTTGAACGCTCTCTTGATCTCCTCTTCGGGGTCTCTCTTCACGACCATTTCTCCCACTATGCCTGTTAGTAACATCGCAGACAAACCCATATATCAAGACAGGCACTTACCAACTCTGAAGAAGTCGTCGTAGTTGATCAGTCTCTTGTTATCCGTGTCGTACTCGTGTATGATGTCCAGCACGGCCTTCTTGGGCAGATCAAAACCAAGCGCTCTCAAGGCTACCTTCAGCTCATGGTAGTCCAAGTGTCCGTCGTTGTCCATATCAAACAACGAAAACTAGTATGGTTAGCATCCCCATCACTCCTGCCTCTTGCAACGCGATCAAACACTTACCGCTTCGAGTATCTCCTGCCTCTGTTCGTCGAGGAGCTCCATCCTCGTCTGTCTGAAGTTTCCTGCAATCGCACCCGAGCTCATGGCTATATATATGATATCTTCTATCGATTGGAACCGCGGCACAACAAAGCCTCAGAACACGGGCCCACTAAATCCCTCCAAACGCGTCTTTTCCCTACGCATCGTGCAACAACAAATCAGCTGAAGCCACGACCTTCTTCTCCCTTCCTCCACAGTTGACGTAAACACGGGCCCTTACACCTTGCCCAAGAGGATCGGTATACGCAAATGGAGGGCCTAGAGATAGGTGCAGAGGTTCTGGTGAAGGGCAATCGCGGATTTGTGCGCTTCATCGGCAAAACGGAGTTTGCAGCAGGCGACTGGGTGGGCGTGGAGTTAGAGGAGAATGTGGGTAAGAACGATGGATCCGTCCAAGGAGTGAGGTACTTTGATATGACGCACGGAACTACCGATGACAAACGAGGCGTGTTTGTCAGGCCAACAAATCTGGTTCTTGTGGGCGACAACAAATCGACGCCTAGCAGCAGTGATACTGGCGGATCAGAGAGCTCGGCGGCGCGTCTTGAGCTGCTCATACGAAGACTCGAATTCAAGCTCAGAACGTCGTCGGAGGAAGCCAGGACGCTGAAGAACTCAGCAAATGCTCTGGAGGTTGAGAAGGACGCACTCAAGGCACAGCTGGTAGAGTTAGAGGCAGATCTTGAGCGCACCACGATTGACAAAGAGACATTCAAGGATCTGAGCCAGAGTCTACAGACACAGCTGTCTGAACTCGACAACAACTACAATATGCTGCTGCAGGAGTTTGCAAAGGCTAAGAATGAGGTTCTGATCCGAAAGGAAACCGAAGAGCGGCTCATGGGTATTGCCAAGCAGAGCCCTGAAGCGTCCAGTTTGTTAGCTGCCAAAAACGAGAGTCTTGAAAAGTCGCTGGAACACTTGAAGATCTCATCTGAAAGCAAGCAGAAGGACATGAAGGCCAGGATAGAGCAACTAGAGAAGGACAATGCACAGGTGGATGAACTTTCGGGCAAACTGCAGAACCTTCAGAAGAAGTACGACGAGTCACAACAATCGTTATCGGAACTGAAAACACAGCTGGCTCTTGTATCCGACTCTCAGGACCTCATAGAGTCTTTGACCGAGAAGAACATGTTCCTCAGCGAACAAGTGACGGAACTGGAGCACACCGTATCGCAGATGCAGGGAGAACGCGAGAAGGACGGAGACGTTATCACGAAGCTCGAATCACGGGAAAATGACTTACAGAAACAGATCGAGGACTTGATGCTGCAAAAGACAAAGTATGAACAAACACTGCAGTCTCATGAAGAGGAAAGCAAGATGATAATTCAAGAAACCGAGAGCCTGAGGGCCCAAGTTCTGTCTGGGAATCTCAAAACAACCGACACAACCGAACCATCCACAAATGAGGAGGTGCAGCTCAAGGACCAGAGGCTCAGAGAACTCAAGTATCAATCAAAACTTCAGCGTATCATGATTGCGAAGACGGAGGCTCGACTGCAATTCGTCCAGTCTAAAGTCACCGATCCAGAAATCAAGAAGGCCGTTGCAGCGTTTGCCGATATTCTCGAGCTGGAGCGTCTTTGCGAATCCCTTGAGGTCTTGTGCGAGAATCTTCGTCAGAGAGGACCATTGTTCGGTAAAGCATCTCTCGATGTGGCTCAGCTGGCAGCGGATTTTGACTATGTCCTGAACAACTCAAAGTTCACCGAAGACGGAGCTACTAAGATTGCGGAGTTCGTGTCTCTTATCAGCTCCAATACCTTGGATATTCTAGAAAGGGCTTCTGCTGAGGACTTGAATTATATCGACGGCAAGATCGACGCTATCAAGGGAGACGTATCCTTCTACATCAATGGGAACCTTGGATCTGAGGTTTGCCGAGAGACTGTGATTCACAAACTCAAAAGAGATTACCACGTTGTGGCGAGACAGTGTGTAACTATTTTGGAGTCAGCGCCTGACTTGGCTTCGCGATGCGTTCTCGAGGAGCTCTTCAAGCTGTGCACGGTGACAGAGGCGCTTGTGAATACTACCACACAGAAGAGGATAGCCCTCAAGGACATAGAGTCAGTTTCCCTTGATTTTCAAGCTGATTTCCTTCAAGAACTATACGGCGACCTGTCCAACGGGCCTGTTACAGAGGAAAAGTCCCAGGAGTGTGTGACGAATATGCAAAGCTTGATAGAGAGCTTGAAGGCTGTGGAGATAACAGATGCAGGAGAAAGTGTGCCTTATACTGACGCGATATTGAAGTCACTCAAAGCCCGAGAGGAACAGGCTCTGTCAGATCTTGCTCAAGCGGACAAGCTGAAGCGTGATGCCATGGATATGGCTTTGAGATTGGTGAGCCAGAGCAAGCTGACCGCTGAGCTCAACGCCAAAATTGTGTCTCTGGAAAGGCGACTCGAGAACACCAAGCACAGCGAAAGCGACCTGCTGAGCATCAGATCAAGACTTGATGTACTCAAGGACGAGAATGTTAAGATCTCAGAAGAGAGGATCGAGCTTCAGCTGAAGAATGAGGACCTCGAGAGAAAAATGAACCAGATCAAGAGAGACAACAAACTATTTGGAGATTTTGGGAACATCTACGAAGAGAAGGAATTCGCCGAGAAGGCAGAACTGATCTCTGAGATTCACTCCTTGAGAAAAGCAGTGTCCATCTTTCACCAACAGCGCAAACAGAAAACCACGAGCGATCTGTCGTGGTTACAGCGGGAGGTGTATCCTTCACCAGTGTATGTCCCATCCCAGCTCGAGCGCGATACCCGCAACTTGGCCCACACGATCATAGGAATCACCGAACGGTACAAAGTGCTGCCAGTGGGGAGCTACAACAGATGGAGACCCAAACTCTCGATCCCTTCCCACTACGCCAACGTGATGAGGGAAGAACTGTATAACTACAAGGCACTCAAACGAGCGTCCTATACGAAATGAACTTAATGTACACCCTATTACCCTAATTTACACCGAGAATGCTATGCCTTTCTTTTCTTCTCCTGACATTTCGTGTCAGCGATATGTCTATGGGGCCACTTCTTGGCTATGTCAATGCTCTCAACCGGATACCACCATTCGAGGAGTGTGCATATGATGATATCAACCACCACACAGAGCACAAACAGTTTGCCTGCAAACAGTCCACACTCGTAGTGACCTTTGAGACGGGTAAGCAGATCAGGCTTTTCGTGCTGGTTGATCATCTTGTACACTGTCTCTGTTCTCTCTGCCACGTCACCCCAGTCGTACATGTCCTTGATCTGATCGTGGAACTTGGACGTGTCGATCTTGCCCTCCTTTATAGAGTACACGGCTTCAGTAACTGCATCAACGAGAGAGTCCTCATCGGGATCTGCAAACACGGTCATCTGGCTGGGTAACACCTCAGGGATTCCACCAACTTTTGTTGTAACCACTAACAAGCCGCATGATGCAGCCTCGACCAAAACGGTACCAAAGGCCTCTGTCAGAGATGCATGGAGGTATATGTGACCCTGTATCATCACATCCCGCACCTCTTCGTGCTTCACGCTTCCCACGAGCTCGACCCTGTCCTGCAGCTGGTACTGTTCTCTCATCTGTTCGAGGTCTATGAACTTTGGCCCGTCTCCGGCGATCATGAAGTTGATGCACGGGATCTTTGCGCATATACGCGGTATCAGAGCGACAAGCAGATCGGCGCCTTTGTTCTGGAACAGCCGCGACATCACCACAACGGTGATCTTGTCGAGGCTGGGAGGGTGCTCTGCGGGGGTAAAGTCCTCTGCGATCACCGCGTTCGGTATCACTGACACCTGGCTCGGGTTGATGGTGGCTCTCAGCACTGTGTTCTCTTTGCACGTGTGCGACACACATATAACGTGGTCTATATCGCTGAGTGTGAACTTGAGCAGTTTGTTACCCAGGATCGACCCCACATCGGCAAATCCAAAGAGCGAGTGGTCTGTGAACACGGTTTTCAGTCCCATTGTGTTGGCATGGAAGACCCCTTCGTGGCACAGCGAGCTGAACGTGCCGTGACCGTGCACTATGTCTATGTTTTCTCGGATGTATATGTTCCGCAGGATGGGGAACGCAGAGAACACCGAGGGGAAGGTGGCTTCTCTGTACAGCACTGCAAACGGCACGTAGTAGACCTTGAGACCGTTGGTGAGCACCCTGACGCCCTGTCTGTCGCCATAGGCATGCGTGATGATCACCACCGAGTGACCGCGTTCCCTCAGCTTCTGAGACAGGTGGTATATATGCAGCTCTACCCCTCCCGGTTGAGGGTAGAAGAAGTCAGAGAGCATCCTGGAAACAGGTGTTAGTCTATGTGCCACTGGGAATCCCCAACATCCAACTCACGCTATATTGTAGGGCATCGTGGCATGTCTCACACTCTCTGTGTCCAATTGTCCGGGTTGATTCAGCTGGAAGCGTGACTGGCCTCTCCTTCGATTGGTGACAACGCGGTGTGAAAGAGGAGGTCGTGCAGAGCGGTCAAACTAGCCGGTTAGGTCACGTGAGTCTAGCTCCACAACCGCTGGTGGGTTGGTTTTGACGCGCAGTTCAGGCTGTTTCAGTGCTTGATTGCCAGCGGTGCGCACTCTTTTACAACCGAGGTTATTGCGGCTAGACGGAACAACACAAATCCAGCTGGGAGAAAGAGCCGGAGAAACCTGCCTCGAACTCGGCTTTAGAAGGTTCGTGGCATTACTAATTCGGAAACATCATAGGGGGCCGTGCTTTGTATTGTGATAGCCCTTGAGGACAGCAGACACACCCGTCCAGAATCCAATATACCGGTTGGTCGATAGGCTAGTAGATCATGAGTCACTACAGCCAGCTGCCCACGGAGCCTCCGCCATACATTCCACCTGAGGAGGATGCCAACGAGAGCACGGCACTGAGGCGCAGCGAGGATGACGTGGAAACACAGGGATCACCGTCAAATGGCAGGCCATTTGAGCAGTTTGAGATCGACGACACGGCGGTGGAAGGTTCCAGCAACTTTCTGCAGAATGCGTCCTCACAGACACAGGGAATGCTCAACAGAGCGGGAGAGGCCGGCCACAGAATAGCACACAGCTTCAGCAGCAAAGTTGTTGCTCCCATATCGAGTGCGCTGGACCCGGTGTATACGTGCTACCGTGCCATTCACGTCAAGTTTGACAAGCTTGTGTCGCGGGTGGGCAACCCGCTGATCGTGAAGCGGTTGTTCTACGTGATCCTCGTGGCGACCATCGTGTACATAGTGACGCTATCCGGCCTGTACCCGGACAACTCGGGGTCCTACAACGGAGAGTTTTTCGACCAGCAGTTGCTGCACCAGTTCATTGACGATAACCTCGACATCAAACGGATGGAGGAGAACCTACAGTACTTTTCGTCCATGCCACACATGGCTGGTACAGCGGGAGATCTCACCCTGGCGAGATACTTTGAGAAGGTCATGAAGGATGCCGGACTGTCGGTGGAGGAGTTGAGCGAGATCAACGCATATGTTGACTATGGGGCAAACAGAAGCCTGAGTCTCTACGAGAAGGACAAAGTGGTGTTCACGTCGGACCTCATAGAGGTCGAGAGCAGCGATAAACAGAAACGCGAAGACGTTGTGGACGATATGGACCGCGTTGCATTTAACCCGGGATCCAAACCAGGCAAGGCCAGGGGCCACCTCGTGTATGCCAACTACGGAACCCCGGAGGATTTCAGGTACCTGATAAAGCAAAAGATTGATGTGAAGGGCGCCATTGTCATGATGAAGTATCACGGTGTGCACCAAAAGCACTCGGAGGCGATACCCGAAGCAATGAAGGTGAATATGGCAAACGAGCTCGGTGCAGCAGGTGTCGTATTCATAAGCGACACGAGTAATGGTGGAGACCAGGTCTACGATATGGACACCGTTGAGAGACACGGGTTGGGAGTATCGCGTATCGCCCCTGGGAACTTGATCGCTCCTGGAAACGAGCTGTTGAACAAGGAGGACGAGACCAAAACTCTGTCCGAGCTCTGGAACGAGTCGGAAGCCACTGCAAAGATCCCGGCTATCCCCATCTCTTGGAAGGATGCAGTGCCGCTGCTAAAGTCGATCGAGAACGTTGGACGAAAGGCACCGGGAGACTGGTCCTTGAACCTGCCGGTGGAACTGTGGACCGGCGGAAAAGACACAGAGTACCAAGCTGAGTTTGAGTCCCAACCAGCAGAGAGACCACATAAGCCGATCTGGAATGTGTACGGTAAGATCCAAGGCAGAGAACAAGACGACCTTGCTCTGGTCATCGGCGCCCAGAGAGATGCCACATGTGAAGGTGCAATTTCTCCCAACACAGGATCGACCATCCTCATCGAGCTGATTGCCATCTTCTCGGAGCTGCAACGTGCATACAACTGGAAACCTTTGAGGTCAATATACTTTGCATCCTGGGATGGTACAGAGTACAACTTGGCCGGTTCGACTTTTTTCGCAGAACAGAGACTGCACGCTCTGAGAAGAGAGGCATTTGCATACATTGATTTGAGCGATGCAGTTTCCGGGGTCTCAAAACTAGACGTATCGGCACACCCTATGCTGTGGTCTTCTATTCGCAAGTCGCTCAAGGAGGTGAACAGTCCCGCCACCAACCGGAGTCTTGATGAGTCCGTTGAAGCCATGAACACTCTGAAAGACTCAACGAAGAACTATATTCCGTTTGTGTCCTACCTCGGTGTTCCATCCGTGGAGATGAAGTTTTACGATAAAGACGGAGGATACCCACAAGGATCGTGCAAGGATAACTTTGAGAATGTGAGGGAAATCGACCCAAACATGAGCGCCCACCAGGCCCTGGCTTCAGTCATTGCGCGTCTGTCGCTTGAACTGGTTGAAGAGCCAATGATCCCATTCGACATTGTTGAGTTTGCCAAGGCAATGGACCGTTACCTCAACGACTTACAGGACTACGCAGAGTCCAAGAATACCAAACTGGACACGAACGCGGTGGTGAATGAACTACTGGGACTGAAGAGCGCTGGCAAAGAGTACGGGTTTTGGCTCCAGGCGTGGGGAGATATCGTCAACTCGGGCGATGGTATTGAACCAACACTACTCTCTGTCAACCGTTGGGCATGGAACAACAAGTTGTCTCAGATAGAGAAGAACATGCTTGCTGAGCCCGGATTACCCGGTCGTGAGTGGTATAAGAACTACGTGTTTGGCCCACAGTTGTGGGGACCCGATGGCGTCAAAAAGGACGGATCATCTTACGAGTGGGGAACTTTCCCCAGTGTGAGAGATGCTCTGCTACGTGGAGATCGAACCATGGCACAGCTGCAGCTGGACCACATACAGGAGTTGTTCAAGATACTAACGAGAAACCTGTCTAACTGAATATAAACATATCAAACACCATGTACGAGTAGGCCACCATAAGGATATATACCAGAGCGCAACTTCCGGCACTCGTTGCATTTCAATTGGTGATCGCACGTCGTCTCGGGAACGACCAAGTCGACTGATCTTTACGTGTTCTTTCCTCTATCTCTTTGAGCAAGCCAATCATGGAGAACTTGGTTGTGATAGCGATCGTGGTGACTTTGGTGGTCATTTTCCTCAGCAGAAAGGCCGGCGTGACCGAGATAGATCCGCTGGTGAACGAGAAGACAGGAGACGGCGCGGTTGTTGTGCGCAAGTTCACTCCATCCAGCCTGTACAAGTACAACGGATTTGACACAGAACAGATATACATTGCGGTGCGCGGAACCGTTTACGATGTGTCCAAATCCAGACAGTTTTACGGACCCAGTGGGCCATACAACAACTTTGCAGGGCACGATGCGTCGCGCGGACTGGCACTCAATTCGTTCGAGATGGGTAAGTACACACACACACCGATCCGTGCCGAGTGTTACTAACGGTACAGATGTGATAAGAGAACTGGGAGAACCCATAGACACTCTGGAGGATCTCAGTCCAGAGGACGTCAAGTCGCTAGACGGGTGGGAGGAGATGTTCAGATCGAAGTACCCCGTGGTTGGCACACTGGTAAACGACGGTGAGGCTTAGGGAGAAATCAAAAGAATATTTATCATGTTAACGGTCATCGAAAGATCTTCCGGTGCTCCTGTAAACACGGCCTCCCGTCCCGCCGGAACAACCATGGGGGGTACACGACCATAGGTGACGTCGTACGGTGCGCCGTGAAGGCACACCCTCTGTATACCCAGGGTTGCGCGGAGTGATTCTTCCCGAGGGGGCTATACAGGGATGTACGAGCATCTACGCACGCGAGCTATGTACGTTTAGACGTTCAATACCGGCTACTTGTCACCGGTGCAACCCGCCACACGGCAGATTAACCTGCACACGACCACCGTCTCTGTTCCGAAAAGGGAATGATGGAAAAACCTTCTGGAGAAAGCGGCTGTCAGGTGAGATCTTTGTGAGATGCCACCTCCACGCCAGGTTACGTTACGGAGTATTGGTAGAACAAATGGCACACTCGGAGCACCCGCGGCTCCCCGCTGAGCATGGAGGGAAAAAAAACAGAAACAGAAAGCACACCGCACACCGAGATGAGAGAGAGGGGGTCCAAACGACCGGTGCCCCATATAAAAAATAATTCGGTGGGCCGGGCATTCATGCAGCCAACTGAAAAGTTTTCGTCTAATTTTTTTTTTTGCCAAACCCCAAAACATATAAATATGTCTGTGAGGTACGGGACATATCGACTTCCTTTTCTTCTCTTCCCATCCCAATAATAATGTCCAACTATCCTTCTATTGCCGACGAGAAAGAACAGCTGTTGACCCACTTTGAGGACATCGAGTCTGGTGAGCCTCTGCGCGTTGGTGCTGCCAAAAAGCAGCACCATCCATGGGCCACCGCGCTCATGGCTCTGTGTGTGTACCTTGGTCTCTTTGCCATTGCCGAGCCTGTGAAGCAGCTCGTGCCAGCCCAGGCCGCCAGTGCCATTGATGCCGTCAACCCATACTCCTTCATATACGCTCTCGCTAAGCCAGCCGAGCCCGTCATTGCTCCGGTCGAGGTGTTTGAGGTGCTGCGTCCAGTCACCTTCCCTCTAGGTGCCGTTGTTGAGAGCACGGTTCTCCTGAACGAGACCGACTTCACAGCCAAGCTCAAGGCCAAGTACGTTGCTCCTGCAGTGTTCAACTACACCGGTGCTGCGCTCACCCTGAACTTCACCGCCGCCGGTGAACAGGCACCCATCATCGCCGACGTCTATGTCGACGAGTACCCTGTCTGGAGAACCTCCACTCCGAACCCACTCGGTGCCATTGCCAACTCCTCAACCACAAAGAACATCTCGGAGTTCCTGTCCCTCTTCTCTGAGGACAGACACCTGTACGTCAAGGTTGTGGACGGCGGTGTTACCGGTGCTGTCAACGTGTCGCTCGAGCTCTCTCTCTACAACGACACCACCGCCGTTGCTCCAGCTACTCCCGTTGCCCCAATTGACGTTGCTTCGCTCTTTGTCGTTGACGGTCCAGCTGACTTTGTCTTCCCTCTTTCCAACGAGGGAGCTGCCTTCCAGCTGCCAAAGGACAAGTTCTCCGTCGCCATTCCACAGCTCGCCGAGAACACCACCATCGCCAAGCTCTTCCTGTTTGCCTCTCCATCCGAGGAGGAAATCGGGTACTTCGAGAACGTTATCGGCGCCACTGCCGGAACCGCTGGTTCTGGTCCAGTCAGAACCCTCAATGTCTACCTCAACAAGATCTTTGTTGGTTCCATCTCGCCAAACCCTACCCAGCTGAGAGCAGACAGACTTGGCAAGATCGCCGATGCTCCAAAGCTGTGGGTTCCACTTGCCGCTGGTGGTGCCTTTGACGCTCTTGCCTACGAGCTCGACTTCACTGCTGTTCTGCCACTCTTGTGGGAGGATGACTCTCTTCTCGAGATCGAGGTTGTTTCTCCAGTCAAGACCTCCACCATCGCCCCCGGTGCTCCACCAGCTCTGCCACACCCGGTTCCAGCCCCAGGCACCGACCAGATCCCTGAGTCCAGATGGGACCTCACCGGAAACCTGCTCGCCTGGGAGTCTCCTCTTGTCAACGCCTCCATCGGTGCTGTTATCTCCACGAACTCCTCCGAGAGCGGAACCGGTATCGTCATTGCTCCACCAGGCGGGTTCATCCAGAACCAGATTGTGCGCTCCAAGATCTCCTCTGGTCTTGAGACCCAGCTCAACCTGACTCTCATCGATGACTCCGTCCACAACCTCACTGCCAAGTTCAACACCTCCGGTGACGTGATCTCCATCCGCCAGCAGAAGATGGCCGGCGCCTCTTCTCTGCTCACGCTTGTTGGCTCCACCAAGGTTGACCTCAGCATTGAGGACACCGTTGCCGGTGTTGCCACCGCCCTCTACACTCTCAACGCCACCACCTCTTTCCCCATCGTCATCAAGGAGATGAAGGCCACCACCCCAGTTTGGGGCCCACCAATCAACGCTTCTCTGGAGGTCACCGTTAAGTACGGCCAGCAGGTCAAGGTCAACGGCCTGTCCACCTTGTACCTCGACTCCAAGCAGAACGGAACCATCGATGCGCTCACCGGTATCTCCACCCACTCCAAGGTGATGGAGATCTCCGACGCCTACCCTGTTCCATTCACCAGGGAGATCACCGCTGAGAACGGTGTCATCACCAAGGACACTCTCCCCAAGGCGTTCGAGATGGAGGAACTCATTGACGTTGCTGAGCTGGAAGACGCTGCCGCCTTCGAAGACTACCACTATGTGCTTGCCGATCTCATTGAGGACATCGACGAGTTTCTCGTCTGAGTGATTCCGCCTCCTACCCTTTTTTCTGTATAATCTTTGTTTGGTTCTGTCTTATAATGGAGTTTACGATCTTTCCTCTTCAGCCCCTGTAAGCTGTCGTTTCGTTGTGTTTCTGCCCCCTTTTGCCCCCCTGTTTCTTTCCGAACCGAGGCCACTGGCGACGAGCGCGCTGCTCACGCGGGATACAGCCGTACTATGCCTCTAGGCTTGTCAATTCGATCTTCATGGAGAAAAAACTGGCTCCGTGGGATTTAGGAGGTTTACCAGGATTTGCAAGAAAAGCGGGGAGCCCCCCCCTGAAGACCGACCCGCGAAGACCCGCGATCCTTTCCTCCTCCTCCCTTCTACCTTCGGGCCAATCGATCGGAATAGACCGGCTGAGACACCACAGAGATGGGCCACACGATACGGGAAGCCACATCCAAGCAGGATATGGAGCTTGTTGCGGGTCTCTTTCTGGAGTACTCCCGCTTTCTCGGCATCGACCTGTCCTTCCAGGACTTCCAGGCCGAGCTGGATGCGCTTCCAGGCAAGTATGCCCCACCCAAGGGATGCCTGCTGGTTGCGGTCGCCGACGATGGCAAACCGCTGGGATGCGTCGCCCTGCGACCCCTCGAGGACGGGTACTGCGAGATGAAGAGACTGTACGTGACCGAGTCTGCACGCGGTCTGCGACTCGGACAGGCACTGATGGATGAGATAGCTAGGCGCGCCAGAGACGCTGGATACAGGTGCATGCGACTAGACACTCTGGAGAGGCTGACGGCTGCCGTGGCGATGTACAGCAAGAACGGCTTCTACGAGATACCGGCGTACTACGACACTCCTCTGCCCAACACCGTCTTTCTGGAGAAGACGCTGTAGATCCGGCCAATCATATTCGCAGGCCCCAGTATAAAAATAGTCATTTTAGCCGACACCGTGCGAAAGGCGTAGGGGCAAGGGCCACAGAACCGGGGCTGGCAACGCACTGGGCCCTTCTTTTCCCAACCCACACACATCCAATAAAAACAGCCCATAGGTGTGCGAGGGCCCGGAGTGTATATCTCTCATCACCTAATGCATACGAGACAGCACATGACACAGAGGGCGTTTTGCCTTCAGGTACGTAATCCGCTCTGCCTTGACAACAAAGGGGGTTTCTAACCAGGCGAAGCGAACGCAGGACTACGCCGAGCTGATGCGCAAGATGTCGTCTCTGGAGCTCACAGACATCGGCAACTACTCGATAATACGACAGCTGGCCGAGGGGGCGTTCGGCCAGGTGTACCTCGCACAGCACAAGCTGCTCAAGTCGAAGGTGGTGGTGAAGATCGGTGACCGGTCGATGCAGGGAGGCGACGACAACCTCATGCGCGAGTTCTACTACCTGCGTGAGTTCGACCACCCGCACATCACCAAGCTGTACGAGATCATCTTCACAGAGACCAAGGTCTACATGGTGCTGCAGTACTACCAGGAGGGAGACCTGTTTGACTACCTCATGAAGCAGGGGAGGATTCCCCTGGAGGACACCCTGAGGATCTTTGCCCAGATACTGGGGTCTGTCTGGTACATCCACCAGTCCGGCTGCTGCCACCGCGATCTCAAGCTGGAAAACGTCTTGCTGGACCGCAAGTTCAACGCAAGGCTGTCGGACCTGGGGTTCACGAGAGAGATACCGTACACGGCCAACGGCGGCCCGGGGTTGCTGAACACTTTCTGCGGAACACCAGCGTACATGGCTCCGGAGCTCACGATGCGCGAGCCGTACTCGGGCGTCAAGACAGACATGTGGGCGCTGGGAGTTATGCTGTACGCCATGCTGCACGGATACATGCCGTTTGGAGACGAGTCCGACGAGGTTGAGAAGCGCGTTCTGGCTGAGGAACCCGTGTACGGCGAACACATCCCCGGGGATGTAGTTGCGCTGCTCAAGCTCTTGCTCGCCAAGTCTCCGGATGAACGGCCATCGAGTCTACTAGACATACTCACGCTGCCCCTGATTCAACCCTGGGGATCCCAGCAGATAGACATCACCAAGGATTACATGGAGGGCCGCCACAGGATGAGCCCCAGCGAGATCTCGCTCGAGAAACATGCATACAAGAGACTGGTCGGCTTCGGTATAGACAAAGACCTCCTCCGCAAGAACCTCGCGTCCGGCGAGATGGACTCACTCGTTGGGTTCTGGGAGCTGTTCAAGGAAAAGGAGCGCAAGAGGCATAAGAACTCACGCAAGCTGAAGACACGCAGCAGAAGCATGCTGAGGCTGAACTCAACAAGGTCCATCATGGATACAAAGAGTCTGAAGTCAAACGGCATGGTGTCCCCCATGGGAACTCCGACGGCTCCACAGCAGAGTGGCATCGGCACGTTTGCTGTGCACTCTCCGTCTCCGCTGAACTCGCCTATGAAACGCCAGGCCTCACACAAGACCACCAACGAGTCCATTGAACCGACAGCGACGACGCTGAACTCAACAAGGAAGAGCTCGGGCTGGACAATGAGCTCGGCGTCGCCAAAGAAGCCACTCTTCCAGAAGTTCAAGAACTGGGTGGGTAAAGTCAAGGGCATCACGGGTCCACCATCGCCGTCTTCCAGCACTTCATCGTCCAGACATTCGCCCAGCCTACAAAGTAACGATGAGCAGAAATCCACTTTGGTGAACTCACCAGAGATAAGCGAACAGAGCCTGCGCGATACCAACAGTCTCAAATTCGCCCTAGACAATTCACAGCTGGGTGCACCTCTGATGGTCAACGGTGCCGAGGACACTTCTTATAGCACGACAACCGCTGGGTCCGATGTGATTTCACAGAGGCGTGGCAAAGTCACAAGACCCGTTTCCGTCGTGTCTTCGTACTCCGTGCAGTCCCAGGTCTCAGAGACGTCTGTGGGATCAGGATACAACACAGGTTACTCAACGGACACGCCGAACACACAGAGACCATCATATGCACGCGCCAGGTCGAGCGAGTACTCCATCGGGTCGAAGAACAACATGACAATGGGCATAGACTCGCCGACCTCTTCGATAACGCAGCTCTCGCGGTCAAACTCCACCGACTCCTCAAAGATAGCACACGGGTCCCGGGGTCGCGAGAGACGGCGTACAAGAAGCAGAGAGTTCAAGAAGAACAAAACGGCTCTGAACTCTCTTCTCAAGCGCGGTAAGTCGCCTCTTGGATTCGCCAAATCACCAGTGAGCTCGACGTTCTACCTGAAGAGTCGCAAGTCCACCCCGCTTGCGTTTGACGAGAGATCCACGAGATCTACCATAATAGAAGAGGAGGCCGCAGATAACATATCGTTTCCGAAGAAGACACCGGCTGTGCAACCAAAGTTTCAAAACCACCTCGGTGAGATTAATGAGGACGAAGATGATGAATACCAGGATATTGATGACGAAAGGGAGGAGGACGACGACGACGAAGACGACGACGAAGACGAAGAAGACGACGTCGAGGAAGTCCTTGTGTCCAAGGTCAAGCATTTATCCGTCTAATGACGAAGTAATAAGAAAACATAGTAATGCGTATAAACGGTTATGTGGTTTCCGGCAACTCGGATATCTTGGTCAACGCCTCAGCGATCATATAGTGCAAGCTGCCATATATGATTGTTATCTGGAGGACCACGCCGGCGGCCAAAAGTGGATAATATGCGATTGCGAACAACAAAACAGGCACCAACCCAAAGAAAAACAGGAGATTGAGGAAATGCATCTGCCTCAAGACAAAAGTAGCCGCTGTTCTCCGCCGGGGAGACATAGTTTTGGCTATGTCCATCGTGAACCGCTTGGTGTCTCGCGAAATGAGTGGCTTCTCACATTCTGTGACAGCATTGAAATCAATATACGTCAGACCTGCAGAAGAGTGCTCTACTCTAAACTGCGCGGTTGAGGAGACCGAGAAAGGTGTGGCGGTTAACTCGGTGAGTCTCAACAGGGGAGTCGACGCGCTGAAGGGGTCTGGATCCTTCACTGCGGAGGACGAGAAGATCATGCAAATCTTCGCCAGGCAGATGAGCCCTGTAACCAGCTCCGGATGTCTGAAGATTGTGAGGAGGAGCTGAACCATATTGTGGATGCAAGACAAAACAAAGCAAAACGTAAGAGATTGTGGTATTTGGGAGAATGTGCGCCGCAGAGACAGCGTGCGGCGTTTTACCTTCACGTGTCTCCCCCCCTTTCTCCACCTACGACATGAGCTGTGCCGCCACTGAGGCTACCGCATGACCCTAGACACTAAATACCCAATTGAAATCGAGTTCCACTTCAATGATCCGCGCATCAACTCCCGGTTCTCCTGACACAGGCGATCCGGATCGATCAACACACTACTCATGGAGGACTAGCCCTTGTTGTGCGCCTCCGCCTTCCTTGTTTGGTGAGTTATCCCCAGCAATATATCTCGCTGTGCAGACAGATGAGCTCAGAGATCGTGAAACGGGTCTGGGATGGCTCAATTGCACTGAGGATACGTTTGTCCGAAGAGGATGCGGTGTCCGGAAAGCCCCCACACTTCTACGCGACGATAAAGAGGAACAGTTACTTCCATACAGCTCTGCCGAACATGGTCAAGTTCTTCCAGAAGTATCTGCGTGACCAGGATGGCTTGGTCAAGGAAGACTGGTGGCTTGAGTTTGAGGACGTCCCAGTCAAGTGGAACTGGCCCGTGGGACTTGTGTTTGACGTGTTGACAGGATACAACCCGGAGGACAGCGACACGGTGGAGCCTCTAGAGTTAACATTGCACCATACGGCATACCCCTCAGAGTACATAGTGCCGATTTTCGCATCTCAGGAGAAGCTCAGGTTTCTGGAGGATTACTGGATAAACCAGGTCAAAGAGGCCTGCTACATAATGAACGGGTCCACCAAACCGATAATGAACCTGTCAAAGAACCTGTCTGCCGACATGTGGAAGAGTGTGCTTACAGGTGAGTATTGCAAACGGAGCCATTGTGCATCAGTACTAACGAACCAGGCGACAAGGCTTTATTCGTGTCCATATTCCGCAAGCTCATACCGAAACCGGTTATGCACCAGGTGCCTCTGAGGATATACCTTCCCGTATCCAACAACGTACTGCAGCCTGTGGTGTCGCCAACCAACACAAGGACGAAAAACCCCACAACACTAGGCGAGGCACTCCAGAAAAGCATACCGGAGTTGTTCCCCACTTCTCTGATGTACACCATAGCATACCCCATATGTCACGGGATAGTGATACCGATGGGAGCACCGCTGGCGGAGCTCTACGAAATGATGATGTACGTCGATGGGTTCTTACATGTTTCTGTTGTGTTGATAAAGAAGGAATGATCTATGCATCGAAAACAGCCTGCAACCAAATACGGTACATCTTCAGCTGTTTCTTTCTATTCACCAGAAGCCTTCTATCCGTTCCTATCTTTCTCTCTTTGAACGCCTTGCCGAATATCTCTCTCAGCTCCTCCTCCGTGAAGAAGTACACTCTTGTACCGTCTCCCCTCACGTAGAAGTTGTCATCGAGCAGTCTGTTCTTCTTGAAACGCACCTGTGCGAGGTCGTATCTTCCATAGTCTCTGAAGAGAATGTGCCCACCTGGCTTCATCAGCTTCTTGAGGTTGTTGAGAGCGTGGTCCCACTGTGCGGGTTCGAGGGCGCTGAAGACAAACACCATGATGAGAATGTCCACGGAGTGTGGCTCCACTGTCTCTGGCAGTTCCATGTCAGGGTTGGCGAGATCCCACACACACGCGTGTGCGTATTCGGGGTTGAAGTTCTCGCTGTTCTTGACGAGATCCACGGCGTTCTTGGAGAAGTCTGCACCGACTATCCTCAGGTTCTCGTTCTCATTCTGGCTGAGGATGGGGAAGAGGGTGTTTCCAGCACCGCAACCAACCTCCAGAATGGTTGTTGGTGGAGCATCTTTCTTGGTAGCCTCGTACAACGAGGGAAACTCTATCTGCAGCCACTTCCTATCCTTGAAGAAGTTCTCCTTGTTGTTTCTGTAGAATATGTCCCAGTACTTCTCTGGGTGTGCGTTGTACATCTGCTTGTCGAAATCCCTCACTGGTGCCTCGTACTGTTTGCTGATACGCTCTTCGGCCTCCTTTATCTGTTCCTCACCCCACTCAACGTGATCCCATGCGTTGTGGTTGAACACCTCCTCCTCGCTCGTGAGAAGCCTCTGGCCAAACGTGAACGGACTGTCCTTGCCCAGCCTCGTATCCAGATCTGGCTTCTGTTCTGCTCCTTGGTCACTCATACTTATTCTCAAGAAAATAATACTTCCAAAAGCTTTGTTCCAAGAAAGCAGATAAATAAATTTTTCATTGAAGTTCGCAGAAACGAGATATCTTACGTAATTTTACTCCCCCGGAAAAACGGGCGATGAGAAAGTCCCGATTCGGAATAATGCAAGGTCAGCCTCCGATCAAAGCCTCAAAAACCAAGGGGGGACCCAGTGAAAGAAATTTCCTCATTTATACCTCGCATTTTCCTCCTCTTTGTTTCTGACAGATCATCGAAGGGTCATTGACGTACATCAAGGACAAATTATGATGAAGAAGAAAGGAGATCGTATCTCTTTGGCAGAAGACTTTGCCGAGCCTCTGAACATGGAGATCACAGGCATTCAGTGCGGCCCGGCCAAACCGAGACTCACGATCTCTCCGGCAACAGGCAGATTTTTGACAAGAAAGCTCCGTGTTGCCTCCAACGAGATCAAGTCCCCGGTGAGCGAGACCTTTGCCAAGCCGGTCATGATGCAGACCCTTGAGCCACAACACCGCACGATCCCCGCACGCAGCAGACCACTGCCGCCACTTCCCGTGTCTCCCACCAGGTCGCAGCTTTGCGAAGTCAGCAGAGGCAGCCCTGTTCCCTCCGATAAGAGAAGCAGTGTGCTATCTGACGCTTCTACCAAGAGAAGCAGTTTGATGTCTGCAGTGGAAACCTCCAGCGACGAAGACTCGCTGCTGTCGTTCTACAGGGAAGAGCCTGACATCAAACCGTTCACAAAGGAACTCCCACCTGTTCCCACAAAGACCTTCAACCAGCAGGAGGTGCGCAACTACGGCAACGAAAAGGTCGAGGTTGTCGATACCGGTATGCCTCCACAGGTCCCCAAGCACTCGCACAGAGAAAGCGTCAACGAGTATTACATCAAGACAAGAACCCAGGTCACACGCCAGTCGAAACCAGTGGAGGATCTGGATACGTCGATCTTCACCAGAAAGAGCAGCAGCAGGAGACCAGTCAAGTCCTACGGCGGCGTTCGTCCCCAGACACCCATCGCCGAGGCAAAGGAGAGAACCGCTTCCGAAGACTACCTCGCACAGCACGGACTCATTCCATTCATGCTTGCAGGATACCAGGATCACAGCAATTTGAGAGTTGTCAACAGGGTCTCAAGCAGCACCTCAACTGTTCACTAAAAAAAACTCCGTTCTTTACCTTGCTATTATTATTGTTTATGTTCCTATGGTCACTTGTCATACTCACAATCGCTTTTCGTTTTATATTTTCTTGGTTTTTTGCTCAAAAAAGTTGTTTTATTCTTAGGTCTACTCTGTAAGCGCCGGGAGTCTGTTGAGCCGCACGGAACCAAGATTTTCCGTGATTTTTTCAGAATGGGCACGACCTTGAAAATTTACAAAAAAAAAAAAAATCCAAAAAAAATTTCGCAGAGAGAGCTGTGGAAGTACTATCCCGTATTCTTCTTTAGATAAGCATGGCAGCCAAGAAAGCTAACACCACCGAGAGGAGGAAGAGAGCTATTGAAGAGGATGTTTCTTCTTCGGACGAAGAGTTCCAGGTTGACGGTCTGATCAACGACGAGAGTGACGATTCGGACAGCGAAGTTGAGGAGTTCGAAGAGGTTGATGATTCGCTTGGTGAGTCTGAGGTTGAAGGTGCTCTGCAGAGCAACGATATCGAGTCTGAGATATCTGAGGAGGAGTCGCTTGACGAGTCCGAGATCGACACTGCACTCGAGAAAGAGGGCGCCTTTGAGGCAGGCTCTGAGGCCGACTCTGAGAGCGACGACTCAGACGCCGAACTCGAGAAGCTCTTGGGAGCAGAGGAGGACGTGAGCGACGCCAGCAGTGCCGACTTTGAGGATGAGCCTGCTGAGGAGTCTCTCTCCCTCACCGACAGACTCTCGGGCGTCAGGATCGCATCAGCATCCACCGACAACGTTATCGAGACCAAGTTTTCAGACGGTAAGCCAAGACTCATCAGGCCCGAGATAGACCCCAAGTACGACAGCGATGACAGCGATCGTGAAGATTTCAACACCATAGGCAACGTGCCTCTGTCGGCTTACGATGAAATGCCACACATCGGTTACGACATCAACGGTAAGAGGATCATGAGACCGGCCAAGGGATCTGCGCTCGACCAGCTGCTTGAGTCGATCGAGTTGCCCGAGGGATGGACCGGTCTGCTTGACCAGAACACCGGCGCTTCGCTCAACTTGACACAGGAAGAACTGGAGCTCATAAGCAAGATCCAGAAGAATGAGAGCACCGACGATACCATCAACCCATACGAGCCGCTGATCGAGTGGTTCACCAGCAAGCCCGAGGTGATGCCCCTCACGGCCACGCCCGAGCCTAAGAGAAGATTCGTTCCGTCCAAGCACGAGGCCAAGAGGATAATGAAGATCGTCAAGGCCATCAGGGAGGGCAGAATCGTCCACCCAGACAAGAGAAAGGAGCAGGAGCAGGAGGAAGAGTACAACTTTGACCTGTGGGCTGCTGACAACGGTGAGTCCAACGACCACATCATGAACCTGCGTGCTCCTAAACTCGCACCACCCACCAACGAAGAGAGTTACAACCCACCCGACGAGTACCTGCTGACCGAAGAGGAGAAGAAGCAGTGGGAGGAGGCCGAGCCATCTGAGCGCGAGCGCAACTTTGTCCCACAGAAGTACGGGTCGCTGAGAAAGGTGCCTGGCTACGGCGAGAGCATCCGGGAGCGGTTCGAGAGGTCGCTTGACCTGTACCTGGCTCCAAGAGTCAGGCGAAACAAGCTCAACATCGACCCCGAGTCTCTTGTGCCCGACCTGCCCTCGCCCAAGGACCTCAGACCGTTCCCCATCAGAACCTCGACGGTGTACGAGGGCCACCAGGGCAGGGTCAGAACCGTGTCCGTTGACCCATCTGGATCGTGGTTGGCCACCGGTGCCGATGACGGCACCGTGAGGATATGGGAGGTGCTCACCGGAAGAGAGGTGTTCCGCTCCGTCATCGTTGCCGATGTCGCGGAGAACCCGGAGGACCACATCGAGGCTCTTGCGTGGAACCCGAACGGCGAGCTCGGCCTGCTGGCCGTAGCCGCTTCCGACTCCGTCTACCTGCTGTGTCCACCTGTGTTTGGATACGAGATCGAGAACGCCAGCAGACTCAAGGTCGAGGACGGCTGGGGTTATGCCACCGGCGGTGTCAACAAGGGCAAGGTGGAGAAGATGGGATCGGACTCCGACTCCGAGGAGGAGGCTGCAGCGCCCACCAAGAAGGACGTTGCGCAGTGGCTGAAGCCCAACGCCAAGCAGCAGGCGCAGTCCATCGCCGCGGTCATCAGCACCAACCGCGGCAACAACGCCTCGGCCACCATCAAGAAGGTGTCGTGGCACCGGAGAGGCGACTACTTCGTCACCGTGTCCCCCGACGGAGGCAACCGCACCTCCGTGCTGATCCACCAGCTCTCGAAGCACGCCACGCAGTCGCCGTTCCGGAAGTCCAAGGGCATCATCATGGACGCCCAGTTCCACCCCTCGAAGCCCAACCTGATCGTGGTCAGCCAGAGATACATCCGTATCTACAATCTGCAGCAGCAGCAGCTGGAGAAGAAGCTGATGCCCGGCGCCAGATGGCTGTCCTGTGTGGACATCCACCCACGTGGAGGAGACCACCTGATTGCCGGTTCCTTCGACAAGAGAGTGCTGTGGCACGATCTCGATCTGTCCAACACACCATACAAGACACTCAGGTACCACGAGAAGGCGGTCAGAGCCGTGGCGTTCCACAAGGGAGGCCTGCCTCTCTTCTGCTCTGCGTCTGACGACGGAAGCATCCACGTCTTCCACGGTACCGTTTACGACGACCTCATGACGAACCCGCTCCTGGTGCCGCTGAAGAAGCTGACCGGACACAAGGTCTCCAACAGCCTCGGTGTTCTGTCTGTGTGCTGGCATCCACGCGAGGCGTGGTTGTTCAGTGCCGGTGCCGACGGTACTGCTAGACTCTGGACCACCTAAGCTGGACATAGAACTATGTAGATTATGAAGACGTCAAATTCATTAGTTTGATTATGTAGGGTGTAATGAATTTCCATTATGTCATGACATCCGGTGATTCCCTGCCGATGAACTCCTGGAAGTTGAGGAACTTGAGAACGCTGGCGATCTCAGCCTCCAAGAACTCGGAGGTGGTGAGCTTGAGCGTCGCATCAGATGTGTCAGCACTGTGCTTCTCGAGGTACAGTCTGATAGTGGCACCGGAGGAGCCAGTACCGGAGAGCCTGGCCACAAACCTCAGACCGGAAGCAAGCTTGACAAAGAGACCCTGGTTCTTGGAGACAGAGCCGTCGAGATCGGTGTAGGAGAAGTTATCGGCCTCGACAACCTTGTCGCCTGCAATGACGCGGTCCGAGCCGACGAATGCAGCGTCGGCAACGTGCGCAGCAAGCTGGTCGATGAGCTTGTTGGCATCCTCGGTGGAGCAGCCCTCGTAGTCGTATCTGGTGAAGAAGGTGCGGCCGTACTTCTTCCAGAATGCAGTTTGAACGGCCGCGATGGAGGCGCCCTCGGGGAGATCTGGGTTCTGCTTGTCGTAGGCGGCAAGCACGTTCAACCAGGCCACAATGGCCCACAGACCGTCCTTCTCTCTGATGTGGTTGGATCCCGTACCGAAGGATTCCTCACCGCAGACAGAGAGCTTCTTGGCGTCAAAGAGAGCACAGAAGAACTTCCAGCCGGTAGGCACCTCGTAGCACTCAAGACCCTTGGCCTTGGCGACCAGGTCGAGAGCACCGGACGTAGGCATGGATCTGGCAAGACCGTACACACCCTGTTTCTTGAAGTAAGGAATGGCATCGATGAACTCCGCAATGATGGCGACGGAGTCGCCGGGGGAAACAAAGGTGTTGGCGCCGTAGATCATGTTTCTGTCTCCGTCTCCGTCAGAAGCAGCGCCGAAGGAGATGCCCTCGTCGTCCACACGCTTGACGAGATCGTGAGCGTAGGTCAGGTTTGGGTCTGGGTGCATGCCTCCAAAGTCTGGCTGGGGGGTGTAGTTCTGGATAGACGAAAGAGGGAATCCAAGTTCGTCCACGAAGATGGCCTTGCCGTACGGGCCGGTGACTCCGTTCATGGCGTCGAAGAGAACCTTGAAGCCCTGCTGGGACCTCTTGGCATAGAACTCCTTGATGAGGTCGAGATCAAAGATCTCCCTGATCATCTTCACGTAGGCCTCGGTCGAGTCAATGATCTCAACCTCGAGCGGACCGTACCGGGCAACACCCTTGGTGGAGAGGTCGATCTCTGGGAAGTCCTTGATGACCTTGTAGTGGGTCAATTCCAGAGACTTGTCGAAGATCTTGTTTGTGACCGACTCCGGGGCAGGTCCACCGTTGGCCAGGTTGTACTTGATTCCGGCATCGTTCTCGGGGCCACCTGGGTTGTGGGATGCAGTGAGGATTATTCCACCCGTGACCTTCTCGGGCCACGTCCGGATGATATTTGAGGCGGCTGGGGTCGACAGGATTCCGTTCTCCCCAACGATCAGCTTGCGGACGCCGTTGGCGGCCGCGATTGATCCAATCAGCTGGACGATTCTATCGTTGTAGAATCTTCCGTCGCCGCCAACGACGAGAATGGCGTCTTTGCATCCTTCGGGAATGGCCTCGAGAATCGCCTGTATGAAGTTCTCGGTGTAGTGTTTCTTCTGGAACACGGTGACCTTCTTACGCAGACCAGACGTTCCCGGCTTCTGGTCCTGGAAGGGAGTGGTCTTGATCTCCACGATTTCAGACATGATGGTTTTCGATTGGATGGGATGGACTTCTTGGTTGTTCGAACAATTCCACGCAGAAGAGGTTGCTTGTCTGGGGGCGCAGAGTGGTGTGGTGACAGGGTGTTTTTTTTCTTGGTGTTTTCTTCCCCGCCAGCCCGGCGAGATTTCCTTTGGTGGAAATTGGAGTAGTGCACTGACGGGTGGGATCGCTTACTGCACCACGCTAAAACACGCTCAAAAACCAGGCTCTAGTGCGGGAGCCGGGTCTCTCGCGCGAGTGGCTGCGAGCTGTAGCAGGTAAACCGTGGCCCAAACACCGGAGTGGTGGCCGGCTTGCCTGTGGATCCAGTCGGGAGGAGCTCGGTCGAGCTTACATAAGCAACTCCGGCCCGGGGCCCGAGGCCGAGGACGGGACCTAAAGTGTTCGGTGTCAGCAGAGGAATACAGTTTATTTAGATTTATAGAATCTAGGCGGTGGTGACCTCGTGGATGGACTTGGCCAGGTAGTCGACGTTCTTCTCGTAGATGCCGGCAATGGAGATTCTGCCATCGCCGGTGAGGTAGACAGACTTCTCAATGAGCTTGGCAACCTGCTCGCTGGACAGACCGGTGTAGCAGAACATGCCCTGCTGATCGAGCAGGTGGTCCCAGTTGAGAGGGTTCTTGTACTGGTTCTTCAGCTTGTCGTACAACAGAGCTCTCATGTCAACCAGTCTGTCGTTCATCACCTTGACGTCCTTGAGCCACTGCTGGTAGATCTCCTGGTTGGACAGGATGATCTCAACGAGCTTGGAGCCGTGCGATGGGGGAGACGAGTAGATTGGTCTGATAACCTTCTCGAGCTGGGACTTGACTCTGACACTCTCTTCCTCGCCAGAGGTGATGATGGAGAGAGAGCCAACACGCTCGCCGTAGAGACCCATGTTCTTGGCAAACGACTGGGAGAGCATAAAGTTGGGCAGCTTGCCGGCCTCAACAAGATCGCAGAACTTGTAGAGGATGGCCAGATCCTCGATTGGGTCACCCGTTCTGAAACCCTGGTAGGCCATGTCGAGGATTGGGAGCAGCTTCTTCTGGGACACCACCTCGAGGATCTGGTCCCACTGTTCTAGCTTGGGATCAACACCGGTGGGGTTGTGGCAACAGGCGTGGAGGAGAATGACCGAGCCTTCCTCGGCATTCTTGAGGTCCTCCAGCATTCCGTCAACGTCGAGACCGTTCGACTTGTAGTTGTAGTATCTGTACTCCTCAGTAGAGAGACCAGACTTCTCCAGAATGGCAATGTGGTTGGCCCAGGTGGGGTTGGGCACGAGAACCTTCTTGATTGGGTAGAACCCCTTGGTGAACTCGGCAAGCACCTTGAGCGCACCTGTTCCAGAGATACCCTGGGAAGTGACAACTCTTCCAGAGTCGACAAGCGACTGGCCAGAGCTGCTGGCACTGTACAGGAACTTCTTGATGAGCTCGTTGAACTTTGGAGAGCCGACAATGGGCACGTACTCCTTGTTCTCCTCGGTCTCGCTGAGGATGGCCTCAGCCTGCTTGACCGAGGGAAGGATCCAAGGCTTGCCCTCACCGTCACGGTAGGCACCCACGCCCAGATTGATCTTCTGTGGGTTTTCGTCCTTGTTGTAGAGGACAGTCAGGCCCAGGATCTTATCAGCAGGAGCCTTGGCCACACCGGCCCACACAGACTGGTGTCTGACCAGCGCGGGTAGCAGCACACGGACGCTGGAGTAGTTGAACATTGTGATTGATGGAATAAATAGGAAAACACGAAAGAAAAGAGGGAAACACCGCTATATATATGAGCAATCCCAACCCGGTATTACCCTCAGTAGCCTATGCGGGTGGGGCTCTGAAGAAATTTTTCGCCGCCTCGGATAAATGGGCAGAGGAGTCACCTTTTCCCGCCTGAGTCATCCGCCACCCGCGCAGATACCGCGCTGCTACGCTGGACTACGCACATACTGAACCACGTACACCGTGGCGTATACTGCTGCAATTCAGATCAAACAGAACACCCTGCACGGTAGAGGCCATGTTCCGAGGAAACAGGGTGTGGGTGGAACCCCGCACCACGCTTAACTTTCCTATTGGGGTGTGGTCGCATGTGGAGCGCTGGCGGACCGGGAGGAGGGGTATACCGGGGTGGATGGCGGACCCAAAGCGCCAGATCGGTGGGCATACGGATAAACCCTTTTCATTCTACCGCTGTAGCCCAAAAGGATTCTCCGTCTTCCGTTTTGGAGAAACCTCAGCAAGCGCGGTGTTATAGCACAAACACGACCCCCTGTTGGCACCGCGGCTAAAACAAGACAGGTTCCCCTTTCTGGCGCCTGGCTCGGATATTTGCAGATCCAGCCATGGAGGACAGAGAGTCGACACCGCTGGTGTCCAGCGAGGAGGACACACAGCCCACGCAGCCCACGCAGCTGTGGACCATCATCCCTGCTCTGTGGACCGGCTCTTTCATGTGTGCCATCGACGGCACCATCGTATCCACCACCATGTCACGCATCGCCAGCTCGATGAACGACTCCACCAAGGTCTCGTGGATCGCCACGTCTTACCTGCTCACGAACGTGGCGTTCCAGCCGCTGTACGGAAAGGCATCCGATGTTTTCGGACGCAGAACCATGCTGTCCTTCGCACAGCTCACGTTCACGCTCGGATGCATGGCGTGTGCAATGTCCACCACCGTCTTGCAGTTCTCCCTCGCACGCGCACTGGCCGGTGTGGGTGGCGGTGGGCTCGCGGCGCTATCCAGCATCATAGTCAGCGACGTGGTGCCGCTGGGCAAGCGCGGTATCTTCCAGGGATACGCCAACCTCATGTTTGGCGTTGGCCAGATGTTGGGAGGCCCCATAGGCGGGCTGTGCGTCGAGACTATTGGATGGCGCTACATGTTCGGACTCCAGGTGATCCCCATGACGGTGGCTGCGGTGCTCTGCGTCAAGCACGTACCATACTTTGTCAACGACCCGACGCGCAAGGTGCAGTTCACCCGAGAGAACTTTGCAAGGATCGATCTCGGTGGATCCATGACTCTGGCTGCCCTTGTGGCCATGTGCCTCACTCTGTTCAGCGGTGCGTCCTCCGCTGGCGTCTTGCTTCTGGAGATTGTCGTCACCCTGG